>CM076689.1:6723091-7923091 GCA_038501925.1 Xenopus petersii | reverse complement strand
GTTCCCAAACTTTTCATGACTGTATAAGATAGATAGAAGGTAGAATATGATATGATTCATGTTACCACTCTGTAAGATAAAAAAACAAGCACTGATATACTAAACAATCCATTGTATTGGTATGTATACCAAAATAGTTTCCAAATCCCTCTTTGACATTTCGTTTGCAGATGTACCAAAACCATTAGCTTTGGAAGGTGCCAGATATAAGTACAAATGCAAAAATTGCATTGGGGTGAATCATTAGTACAGGTATAGGACCTGCTGTCCAGAATGCTTGGGACCATATACCTGTATTCGGCTATACCAATTATGTTCATGGAATGTCATGTGTTTTTCCATTGTAAACGGGATAACTGGAAACATCAGATTTTGTTTACAGGTAATACAGGTTTGTTGATTGTGCTCACATTTTAATTAAGAGTTAGGGGTTCATATTTGTCCAAATTCTAAAATTATAACTTGCTGCAACCCTAATTGCATGCATGTTGCTGACAAGGACACACACCTCCATCAAATTCAACCTTTGGTGAAATAAATCCTACCCAACTTTACAGTAATCTTTAAAGAAGACAACTTGGAGAGGATGCATCCACGTTGTGCCAGATAAGGTTAAATTCCCTATTGAAGTGAAAATCACAGTGGGATTAGACCCTAGGTCAGCAATTAAAAGCCTAAATCTCCCATATGGAGGTGCTGCCTAACAGAGCCCTCAATCGAGATTGGGGAAACAATAATTTCTCATCATATGTGTGCACTTATTGAAAGCATGGCCACCAGCATCAGGAGTGAACTCCCAGTACAGGAGAAGCAGCACACAATAGTAATAGTCATCAGAAAACACTAATGCTATTATTTTGGTGATGGGTGCCCTTTAAAGGTTAGTATAACTATCCTTGTAATACAATTGGCCTTTTCCTGATGGAGGTCAGCCTTTTTAATTAGTGTCCAGTTACAAAGATATACCTACATGCAACAACTTCTACCTATAATTACTAAGATCACAGCCGTGTTTGATTATCTTTATCAAGTAGTGCATTCATTTACTGCACATTGTCTACTGCAGATCTGCTTAGATTTTCCTTCTGGCTAAAGGATAATGAACATCAATTAAGGGGCAGATTTATCAAAGGTCAAGGTGAATGTTCGAATCAAAAAAATTCGAATTTCGAGCTATTTTTTGTGTACTTCAACTAGGGAAAAGTCCAAATTCTATTAAAATTTGAAAAAAAATCAAAAAATGAAAATATCTATTTAATTAATTTATCATGTACTGTTTCTTTAAAAATTAGACTTTGATCATTCGCCATCTAAAAAATTGCTGTTTTAGGCTATGGGGGACCTCCCAGAACCTATTTGGAGTCAATTGGTGGACTTTTTTTTGGGGGAACTTATATTCGGTTGGTCTTTTTGAATTCAAAGTTCGTGTGTTTTTTTTAATTCGAAATTTAACCCTTGATAAATATGCCACTTTCAGTACTAGAGCTCTAATGCATATTTCATAATTGTGCCAGCATAATGCAATCATTTTTAATATAGGAAACACCAGGGTACTGTTTTTTCATCAAACATGAATTATTTTTTGCTGCAGATGACACAAATCAATGCAGAACAGCAAATAACAATTAATTCCAACCAGGATGTACAAAATAGCAATTTAGGAAGTGGCATTAAATACGTAATGCCATTAATCCTTTTATTTAATTAGAAATATATTGGTTCTGCCTACGTGGGAGAAATGTAGAAATGGATTGAGCGAGTTTCTAATGGGTTATTCCAAAGTAGGTGGAATTTCCTTGCCTAAACTCTATAAATGGGTATAAAGTCAAGTAGAAATTTAAAAAAAAACACACATACAAGAATAAGTACTGCTGATGCACAGTCAGGAGGCAGCTAAAACAGGTATGAAATAGTGAGGATAACCATCTAATAACCTTTAAAAATATAAATATATATATAATGATTTTCTAACCTATGTATATTACCTATCTTTTCTAGATTTTCTAAATTGTAATTAAAATTAATATAATTTTGGACTTTGGTGGAGCATATTTATCAAGGGTCGAATTTCAAATTGAAAAAACTTTGAAATTCGAATTCAAAAAGACCAACCAAAATTAAGTCAAAGATTTTTTTTTTTTCTTTTGGTAGTATAAGTCATTTTTCCATCGAATAGGTCCGTATTTGGCCGAATTCGAATCGTACTAATCAAAGTAATATCGCATTTGATCGAATTTGATTCAAAGTTTTTCCCAAAGTCCACCAATTGACTCCAAATAGGTTCTAGGAGGTCCCTCATAGGCTAAAACAGCATTTCGGCAGGTTTTAGATGGCAAATGGTCGAAGTCAAATTTTTAAAGCGACAGTACATGATAAATTTCGATATTTGAATTTTTTTCAAATTCCCATCAAATTTGGACTATTCCCTAGTCAAAGTACACAAAAAATAGCTCGAAATTAGAATTTTTTTCATTCTAAAATTCGACCTTTGATAAATCTACCTCTAAGTTACATAATTTTATAGCAAATATCACTGCATTTACAATACCATGTCTACAGACTGTAGCTATGTGAACACTAGTAAACTGATCACTGATCCACACATGAGGGGAAATTTACTAACCTGCGAAAATTCACCAGCAACAGCTTTGCACCCATCACTGCAAAAACGCTTATTTACTAAACTGTGAAGTTGCGTCCAGGGCGGTGAACGCGGGCAAGTTTTCGCTAGCATTACTTCAGCAATCAAAGTGAAGATACACTATCGTTCAATTATGCCTAGTGCAACTTCGTTAGAGGTCTTTGCTCAGGCTAATTTGCATTCAGCAGGAAGTTAAAGTTGAATGGACGTATATGTTGCAGCAAATAAATTACATTACACAAGCCCAGGGAAGCTTAATAAAGACAATAGAGTTGTTATAATGCCCTACACGCCTGCACCCGTCAGTAAATCAGCAAAGTGCCTGAAAGCGGTAACTCTGGCGAATTGTTGCCAGTGTTAGTCACTTCGCCCTTTAGTAAATCTGCCCCCTTGTTTCTTACCAACTAATTACACACATTTTGGTGCCATTTTCAAGGGGAGAGGTATAAGGTTTGAATTTTTTCACTCTGTTGTCATCTTGACAAAGGTCTCAAGGAAGACCGAAACGTTGGAATAATAAATAAACGTTATCTCTTTTCCACCTTATTTTAAATATATATATACAATTGCTTCAGGTACACCCCATTCAAGGAACATAGGCTGGGTTCTAACCATCAATAATAAAGTCCCATAGCTGAAAACACTCACGGAAATAGATTTGTAGAATATTTCACATAGGCAGCTGTTGCTCTAATTTTATATTCTGACAGATCTGTAGAGTAGGCATCAATACTGTAGTCATTTATAGAATCTGTGACAACAAAATGTACCCAAACTGAAAAATAATTTATAAAAATGCCAAGCTAACAATTAGGGTCAGATTTATCAAAAGTCGAGGTGAATTTTTGAATGAAAAAAAATTCGAATTTCAAGGTATTTTTTGTGTACTTCGACTACTGAATAATACAAATTCAATTCAAATTTAAAAAAAATGTCAAAATCTGAATATCGAAATTTTTCATGTACTTTTGACTTCGACCATTCGCCATCTAAAACCTGCCAAATTGCTGTTTTAGCCTATGGGGGACCTCCTAGAACCTATTTGGAGTCAATTGGTGGACTTTGAAAAATCTAATTTTTTTTTGGAAAAAACTTTGAATCGAATTCCATCGATAGCGCTATTCCTTCGATTAGTACGATTCGAATTCGGCCAAATACAAACTTATTTGATCAAAAATGGACCTATTCGACCAAAAAAAACTTCAACTTATTTTCAGTTGGTGTTTTTGAATTCGAATTTTGAGGTTTTTTCAATTTGAAATTCCACCCTTGATAAATATGCCCCTTAAAATCTGAACATATTCCAGCTGAAGCCTGTCAAAATCATTTAGATAATCATTCCAGCACAGCATATAATTGTCGGAAACCTTACTACTCATATGCAATACATCTCTGGTATCAAGGAGTTGGTCAGAATTGCCACCAAAACACCTTGGGATGAACTAATAAATTTGTCAATTTTAATAAATGAACTGCTCCAAACTGTTGGGAGACTTTTCATAAAGGAGAGGGACATCTTAAACTGTTTAGAATTTTTCAGCATTTGATATTCTGATACTTGATAAATCATCCAATTAAATGATAAGTGAAAGAAATTCCCTTAGTTCTTCTCAACAATTCTGTTGTCATTAGTACTGTATGCTGCTTTACTAAATACATTATTTACATGGTTTGGAAACCATTTTTATTTATCTATTTTTTTAGTTTAGCTTTTGTTTAACTTTCCAGGCTTTTTTCATTTCACTTTGAGTAATTGAAAAATAATGGTCTCTCTTCATCCCGTGTGTTTCCTACTAATTATGGGCTCTATTCCAAGAATATTGGCGGAACGTAAGTAAAACAATGGCCAACACCAAGGGGCAGATTTACTAAGGATCAAGTGAATTTTCGAAGTTAAAAAAGTTAGAATTTCAATGTAATTTTTTGGGTACTTCGACCATCAAATAGGCCATATCCGACTTTGACTTTGACTTTGATTTGAACGATTTGAAGTAAAAATCATTCGACTATTCGACCATTCGATAATCAAAGTACTGTCTCTTTAAAAAAAACTTTGACTTCAATACTTCATCAAATTAAACCTGCTGAAGTGCTATGTTAGCTTATGGGGACCTTCTAGAGAATTTTTCAAAGTTTTTGACATTCGAAGGAAAATCATACGATCGTACGATAAAATCGTTCGAATCGTATGATTAGAAGTATGATCGTATGATCGTACTATGATCGGAATACGATCGTACAATGCTAAAAATCCTACCAATTCGAATTTTGTAGGATTCAATTCGATGGTTGAATTTCCAAGTATTTTACTCTTCGAACTTCGCCCCTTGATAAATCCACCCCTAAGAAAAATAATATAATAATTTGATGCAATCCACAATGTTTTTTTTCCGTCTTTGTCCTGCACTTATCTTAATTTATGCAGAATTTTACACTTAATAATACATTCATGGTTCTGAGATGAATACAGCACTACCTGTACCTGGCAGCATTGAATTCATGAAGGATGGGCAGGAGATGGAATGTAGGTGCATCCTCGTCTGTCAGAAACTATAGTGTATATAAACAAGCTGCAGTGTAGCCATGGGGGCAGCCATTCAAGCACAGGATACACAGTAGATAACAGATAAGTACTACTATAGTTTATATAAACAAGCTGCTGTGTAGCCATGGAGGCAGCCATTCAAGCACAGGATACACAGTAGATGACAGATAAGTACTACTATAGTTTATATAAACAAGCTGCTGTGTAGCCATGGGGGCAGCCATTCAAGCACAGGATACACAGTAGATAACAGATAAGTACTACTATAGTTTATATAAACAAGCTGCTGTGTAGCCATGGAGGCAGCCATTCAAGCACAGGATACACAGTAGATGACAGATAAGTACTACTATAGTTTATATAAACAAGCTGCTGTGTAGCCATGGGGGCAGCCATTCAAGCACAGGATACACAGTAGATAACAGATAAGTACTACTATAGTTTATATAAACAAGCTGCTGTGTAGCCATGGGGGCAGCCATTCAAGCACAGGATACACAGTAGATAACAGATAAGTACTACTATAGTTTATATAAACAAGCTGCTTTGTAGCCATGGGGGCAGCCATTCAAGCACAGGATAAACAGTAGATAACAGATAAGTACTACTATAGTTTATATAAACAAGCTGCTGTGCAGCCATTTAAGCACATGATATAGAGTAGATACATGCTAAATAATCCCATTGTATACTAGAGAGTTTATCTGTTATGTGCTCTGCATGATGAGCCTTTTTTTCCTTTTTCAGCTTTAAATGGCTGCCCTCATGGCTACACAGCAACTTGTTTATATAAACTATAGTTTCTGAAGCAAACACATCAGTTGTACCGGTGCAATGGTATACTATATAATATTTCCATTACTTTAAAACACAATTTTTTGGTGTTACTGTTTATTTAACTCTTTCAATGTTTATAAAACAGGACATTGGTCTAGTTCAGTCAACCAGGAGACTATGTATGCAGACCTGGAGTAGGATGGCCAGAGAATATTGAGTTTGGGAAGAGGATCCCATGAATAGCAGCCTTATGTGGCCTTTTCTACTGCTGAACAGTCTACAGTAGAGAGTCTGCACAGACAGTTAACTAGTATATACTACCAAATATGCTTTATGAAGATCACTATATAGTTTTATGTTTTTTAATAGTTAATAATTTTAAAATTGTAATGGTAATATTTTGTCTCAGAAGTCCCTACAGATAAAACAGATGATATTGTGGCGTGCTTTTTGGTGAATGAATTTGATGATCATTTTGTTCCATGTGGCTGCAACAACACAGTGCAATTACAAGGCTTTGGAGAGCGTAAGTGGTTTATCTATACTCAGAAACGTATGGAAAGAAAGAAATATATACCCATAGTATATATTTAAAGGGATACTTTTATTGGGAAAAAAGTTTTTTTCAAAACGCATCAGTTAATAGTGCTGCTCCTGCAGAATTCTGCACTGAAATCCATTTCTAAAATGAGCAAACTGATTTTTTTTTTTATACTTAATTTTGAAATCTGACATGGGGCTAGACATATTGTCAGTTTCCCAGGAGCCTTTGGGACCAGACTGTAAATTCTATCCTTATAAACATCGCTGTTTGTTTGGGTCAGCACTTCCGCCGCTGCTCAGCACTTCCGTCTCCCTGCAGCCCTGCAAAATGAAGAAAAATTCCCGGAAAAATAGTGGAAATCTGAAAGTTTCACAAACAAATTGTGAAAATCGGATAGTTTCATGAAAAAATTGTGAAAATCGGAAATTGAAGTAAATTGCGTCAATTTTGACACTGGCGTTAAAGTCAACAGGCGTCCCAATAGTGTTGCTGCGCGGCGATTTTGAAGCAAACAACTTTTTCGGACGTGCGTCCAGAATGTTTTTGACGCGACAAAGTTTTGACGGCAAATTTTCACTGGAGATTCACGCATTTATTCATCAGCGGCGAAACACGGAAATTTGCCACAAATTTGTGCCAGGGGAATTTATTCACCCATCACTAATAATTATACATTTTTCAACAAAAATGTCAAGAATTTTTAGAAGGTCTATATAAAAAATACAAATGTCCTCTATTATTGAGATCATGGGGGTTATTTGTCAGATACCAAACAGGGGAAACCCTGGAAGGAATATCCAACAGTATTTTTCATATGGAACAAAACTTTCCTAATCTATGTGAGTCGACAATAATGCTCAGCGCTTGGGGTAGACAAATCTTACCCGTTTTGGTTTGCCGGAAATTCATGAAACAGAAAAACAAATTGCCAAATGCATTGAAGTAAATGGGGTGTTTGCTGACATTTTTTCAAACCAACAATATTTCTTTAACCATTTTTTTTAGTCTGTGGGCAAAATGTTTCACCCATCTCCACTTAGTGCTGCTCAACAACACTGAGCGCCATCACCTGTCTATTCCCAAAGTACTGTATACAGCTTTTGAAGGCATTTAAAGCAAAATGATTGGAACAAAATAAATCTAAAATTCCTAATGTAATAATGTAATGTAATAATAGTGATAAATATTTCTTTTCCTCAGTAAACATTAACAAGGGTTGATATATTGGCACCCAGTTGCACAATGACTGTTGAAAGGAAATTCAATTAAACTTTAAATAATCAGGCTTGAAATTCCATGTCTTATGTTTTAGGCTTCTGTAGTAGTCCTGATCCACAACAGTCCTTTAAAAAGGATAAGTAAACCTTAAAAATAAGTGAATGTAAAATTGATGAGGGGGCTATTCTAAGCACTTTTGCAATGTACATTCATTATTTATTTATTTTTAATTCCAAGATATTAAGGGATACATGTACTGTTAATATGAATGAATTTTGTTACAACAGCACCACCTGCTGGTCAGTTTCCCACCAGTCTGACCACCAAGTAGTCAAGGAAGTTGTCAGGAGAAAGAAAGAGGCTGCTCTGATGTTCTTCTGCTTAGGAATAAAATTAGAAACCTTTCTGAAATCTTTCTTAAGCAGAAGAACATCAGCCTCTTTCTTTCTCCTGACAACTTCCTTGACTACTTGGTGGTCAGACTGGTGGGAAACTGACCAGCAGGTGGCGCTGTTGTAACAAAATTCATTCATATTAACAGTACATGTATCCCTTAATATCTTGGAATTAAAAATAAAATTTCTTAGAATAGCCCCCTCATCAATTTTATATTGACTTATTTTAAAGGTTTACTTGTCCTTTAACAGAGCTAGCTGCCCCAAGGAACTCCCAGTAATTGTGAAATCGGAAATTGACGAAAAAGTAGATTGCGTCAATTTTGACACCGGCATTAAAGTCAACGGGCGTCCTAATAGTGTTGATGCGCGGCGATTTTGAGACAAACAAACAACTTTTTTGGACGTGAGTCCAGAATTTTTTTGATGCCGACAAAGTTTTGACGACGAATTTTCACAGGAAATTCACGCATTTATTCGTCATCGGCGAAACACAGAAATTTGCTGCAAATTTGCAGCAAATCAAATTCGTGATACCCTTAAGAATTGAATTCATTTTATTTTTACTAAAAAGCTTAAGGGTAAGGGCAGACGTAAAGATTTGGGGAGATTTAGTCGCCTGGCGATAAATCGCCTCATCTTCGGGACAACTTATCTCTCTGAACTGCCTACTGCTGGCTAGAATCTAAGTCCCCAGCGGGATGGCACTATGAGAGCTTCGTTTTCTGAAGTCGCCTGAAGTTTCCTGGTCAGGCAACTTCAAGCTGCTGGGAGGCAGTTCAGGGAGATTAGTCGCCCCGAAGAAGAGGAGATTTGTCTCTGCCCTAAAAATGTAATATGCTTGTTACAATAAAGTACATTGTATCACATCAATCAGTTATTACAAGTACTTGATGAAGTGTCCAATGACACAAAATATGTCATGGAGAGGAGCTTGATGACCATACCGATCACACAAAATATGTCAGGGGGAGGAGCTTGATGACCATACCGATCACACAAAATATGTCAGGGGGAGGAGCTTGATGACCATAGAGCACTGAGGTACCTCTGTCTTTATGGTTATTTTTTACATTTTGGATAAATATATGTTTGTTTTGTGCACCAAATAAACATTTCATGCATGAGACAGTCTACTACCTGTAGTTATTTTAACAGAAGCATATTAACAGAGCTAGCAATATCTGTAATGGTTGTTAAGAGTCTGCAAGGGCTCCCTCTATGCTTTATTTTTGCTCTCTCTTTTAGATGGAATTATGACGGGTAGTTTAACCACGGAATGTTATGAAGTTAATAGGGACACCTGTTACCCATTAAGAACAATTTATAATACTGGAGTGACCTGCTGTTTTGAAAATTGGTGCATACGGAGTTCTCGTAAGTACTGTGCTCTCTCTCACTGTAAAGAATATGCCAAGGCATTTTAAATAATAAAAAATGTAGTTAGGGGGGTTATTTTTAAAAATCTGATGTTTTAAATAAAACTAGAATCCACAAGTTGCCCTTATTTATCAAAAAAAAAGCGTGAAAAAAATCAAAAAATAAATTTGATTGGGAAAAACCCATATTTTTTTAAACCTCGAAAACACGGAACATGAGCATGAGGGTCAAAACATCTTCACATGGTTAAGTAGACATCTGCCATGGACATTTACATGAATTCAGCAGGCTTTAGATGGCATAATTTTGAATTCGGACTTGGAACAGCTTTGGGGCATAATAAATTGTGGAAAAAAAATTGTGTTCTTTTACTGACTTTTTCGGTTAATAAATAACCCCCAAAATGTTATATGGTATTTATGTATAGGCACTTGTAGGTTCATGCCTAATGCAGCAGTTTTTAGGTGGGTGACCCACAGGTACATATACTATTGGGATATCGGCACTCACAAAAAAGCTGTAACTGACAATCCAGGTCATACTAAAGGTAAAAATTGTTATCTAGGCACACACCTTTCAAAGTGGGAAAGGCTGGTGTTCCAGTCGAAACGTTAGTAGTTGTTGAGCCTATGATTAAGTGTTTGGAACACAAAACGCGTCAGGCTGTTTGACAATAAACTTTTTCACATTTGAACATCTGCCTGGTGGTTTTTGCCCTTGAGTGCCTGCTTCCATTCGAGATTTCGGTTTATCCGCCCCTTGTGCCCCCCTCTTGTAAATTATAAGGATATTATAAGTTACTGAGGAGTTTCATGACCATATAAAAACATGAGGCTGAAGGATGAGTGTTTTTATACAGTTCATGGAACTCCGAGGTAACTTCTAATATCCTCATATTTGGGGGTACTTTATTTATTATAATACACAAGTTTCAGTGAGTCATGTGACAGAAATGACATCACTACTCACCGTTTATAACTGATAACATCACTACTCATCATCATTTCAAGTTTCAAGACTCACTGAAACTTGTGTATTATGATAAATAAAGTTCCCCCTGTTGCAAAATATGAAGATAGTAGAAGTTACCTCGGAGTCCCATGACCTGTTTAAAAACACTCAGCCTTTGGCCTCGTGTTTTTATATGGTCATGAAATAGATATATAATATTTAATGGTTATTTATAAAATAATTTTAGGAAGAAGCCCAAACAACTGAACGATTTAGGAAAAAACTCGATTGATTTTATAGAGTTTTACCCCGATCCGATTAAATTTAGCTTTTTTAATAATAAATAAGGTAAATAAAGGTCAAATTGTGGATTCTAGTTTGCCCTGACTTTTTTAAATAAAATTACGAGAAAAATTTGGATTGTGATAAATAAGGCCCGAAATGCTATATGGTATGCTTGAGTTCTAACCTAAAAACAATGTGATGCAAGTTTCTGCCAGTTGTTTTTCTAATTTGTGAATTCAAGTTTTCTTGAAGCTTGAAAAATGTTAACTAAACCGATTGATATATTAAAAAAATATATATTGATATTATAAATTTTTCGATCACCAGCATATTTACAAACACTTTTGCATAACAGCTCTCGGACCACAAAGTGATGTTGTAAACTGTAAATGCAAATACATAAATAAAATACAATCAGCATTTGAAGAAATGACAACTATATTATGAATAGGGATGTAGCGAACGTCGGAAAAAAAGTTCGCGAACATATTCGCGAACTTGCGCAAAATTGCGAGCGGTTCGCGAACGGTTCGCGAACCCCATAGACTTCAATGGGAAGGCGAACTTTAACATCTACAAAAGACATTTCTGGCCAGAAAAATGATTTTAAAGTTGTTTAAAGGGTGCAACGACCTGGACAGTGGCATGCCAGAGGGGGATCAAGGGCAAAAATGTATCTGAAAAATCTGCCTGTGTGTGCTTGGAAGAGATAGTGTAGGGGGAGAGCTGTTAGTGATTTCAGGGACAGATGATAGTAAGTTTGCTGGCTAGTAATCTGCGTGATACTGCTCTGTATTGGAGGGACAGAAGTCTGCAGGGATTTGAGGGACATTTTAGCTTAGGTAGCTTTGCTGGCTAGTAATCTACTGTTCTCTTTAAACAACTGCCATACGTTGACCTTGTAGGCATTGTTTGCCCAGTTTTTTTGGACGCAGCCACTGAAGCACAGTTGCCAGAAAAAATATGCCATATAAATGCTGAAAATAGTCATTTTTCGCCATACGTTATTCAACCAACTGCTATCTAGCTGTGTGCCCGTGTTCACATTCTGTCTAAATATCCATAATATTACCGTCTCCAGAAAAAACACCGGAGTGACTTTTTTTCAAGCAGCATTCTTATATTTTACGTAATCCGTATCCACCGCTGTGTATACGTTGACCTTGTAGGCATTATTTGCCCTGTAGGCATTTTTTGCCCAGTGTGTTATTCAACCAACTGCTATCTAGCTGTGTGACCGTGTTCACATTCTGTCTAAATATCCATAATATTACCGTCTCCAGAAAAAACACCGGAGTGACTTTTTTTCAAGCAGCATTCTTATATTTTACGTAATCCGTATCCACCGCTGTGTATACGTTGACCTTGTAGGCATTATTTGCACAGTGTTTTCTTCAAACCGCCATCTAGCTGTGTGAGCTTGTTCACATTTTGTCTAAATATTGATAATATTATCGTCTCTAGAAAAACCACTTGAGTTACTTTTTTTCAAGCAGCATTCATATATTTTACGTAATCCGTATCCACCGCTGTAGTAGTGTATACGTTGATCTTGTAGGCATTATTTGCACACTGTTTTCTTCAAACTGCCATCTAGCTGTGTGTATTATCGTTTCCAGAAAAACCAACTGAGTTTTTGTTGTTGTTGTTTTTTTAAAAATAATGCCAGGCAAAGGCAGGCCGCCACGCAGAGGCCGTGCTAGGGGCCGTGCTGCTATGCAATCCTGTGGCCCTAGCAAATTGCCCAGTTTTAAAAAGCCAATGACCCTGAACTCCCAAAATGCTGAAGAGGTAGTTGACTGGCTTACACAGCACACCCCATCCTCTACCGTTTCTAACTTTACCACAACATCCTCCTCATCCTCCACTGCTATGGCCACCCCACGTAACACTTCCTCCACCACCGGTGCCCCATCTTCACTGGAGTCAGAGGAGTTATTTTCCCATGAGTTTCTTGAACTGAGTAATGCGCAACCATTATTGGCAGAAGAAGATGAAGGAGATGAGGACGTTACACCAGATTTAATTCTGGCAGAGAACACGACAGAGATGGACATAATGATGAGTGATGAGGAGGAGGAGGTCCCCGCTGCTGCTTCCTTCTGTGATGTGTCAGAAGAAATTGATGCATCTGAGGAGAATGATGATGAGGAGATTGATGTTTTGTGGGTGCCTAGTAGAAGAGAGCAAGAGGAGGGTAGTTCAGATGGAGAGACGGAGAGTCAGAGAGGCAGTAGGAGAATAAGACTTAGAAGAAGCAGGGAGGCCAGCCCGCAGGGATCAGTAGGGCAACAACATGTATCGGCACCTGTGTTCAGCCGGCCAACGCACCCGCCATTGCCGCCAATGCCGCCAACTTCTACTGTTACCGCCAGATCGCAGACTTCCAAAAAGTCAGCAGTGTGGCATTTTTTTAATGTGTGTGCCTCTGACAAAAGCATTGTAATTTGCAATGAGTGCAGTCAGAAACTGAGCCTTGGTAAGCCCAACAGCCACATAGGTACAACTTCTATGCGAAGGCACATGAGCGGCAAGCACAAAGCACTTTGGGAGCAACACCTCAAAGGCAACAGGCAAACTAAAAGTCACACTCCTTCTGGTCCAGCATCTTACTGCTCTACCTCTGCTCTCCTTGACCCATCTGAACCACCCTCCACTCCGCCTTCCACCTTGACCACCTGTTCCCATTCCCAGTCATCTGCCACCAGCCAAGTTTCTGTGAAGGCCATGTTTGAGCGTAAGAAGCCAATGTCTGACTGTCACCCCCTTGCCCGGCGTCTGACAGCTGGCTTGTCTGCACTCTTAGCCCGCCAGCTTTTACCATACCAGCTGGTGGACTCTGAGGCCTTCCGCAAATTTGTAGCAATTGGGACACCGCAGTGGAAGGTACCCAGCCGCAATTTTTTTTCTAAAAAGGGAATACCACACCTGTACCAACATGTGCAGAGCCAAGTTACCGCATCTCTGTCACTTAGTGTTGGGCCAAAGGTCCATATGACTACTGACGCATGGTCCTCCAAGCATGGTCAGGGCAGGTATGTCACCTACACTGCCCACTGGGTGAACTTGGTAATGGCTGGGAATGGGAAGCAGGGAATGGGTAGCTCAACAACAACAACAACAGTGGAGTTGGTGTCACCGCCACGGATTGCACGCGGTTCTGCCACCACCTCTACTCCTCCATCGCTCTCTACCTCGTCTTCTTCCTCTTCTTCTTCTTACTCTGCTGCTGGGTCCTCCTTCTCCTCCTCCACACCTGTGCACCCCCAGCTCCCCCTAGGCTATTCGACGTGCCAGGTACGCCGTTGTCACGCTGTCTTGGGGATGACGTGCCTGGAAAGCAAAAACCATACCGGATCTGTACTCCTGTCATCTCTGCAGTCACAGGCCGATCGGTGGCTGACCCCACACCAACTGCAGATCGGAAAAGTGGTGTGTGACAATGGAAGCAATCTGTTGGCAGCGTTGAGACTGGGAAATTTAACACATGTGCCCTGCATGGCACATGTGTTAAATTTAATAGTCCAACGTTTTGTCTCCAAGTACCCAGGATTCCAGGACGTTCTCACCCAGTCCAGAAAGGTGTCGGCCCATTTCAGACGTTCCTACACAGCCATGGCACGCCTTGCTGACATTCAGCAGCGCTACAACATGCCAGTCAGGCGTTTGATTTCTGACAGCCAGACTCGCTGGAATTCAACGCTCCTTATGTTGGAACGTCTGCTGCAACAACAAAGGGCCGTCAACGAGTACCTTTTTGAACTGGGTGGTAGGACTGGATCTGCAGAGCTGGGGATTTTTTTCCCCCGTTACTGGGTGCTTATGCGCGATGCCTGCAGGCTCATGCGACCTTTTGAAGAGGTGACAAATATGGTCAGTCGCACCGAAGGCACCATCAGCGACCTAATACCCTTCGCTTTCTTCCTGGAGCGTGCCGTGCGATGAGTGACAGATGAGGCTGTAGACCAGCGTGACGAGGAGCTGGAAGCGCACGATTTATGGTCGCAATCACCAGAACGAACCCAGGCACCTGCTGCAACGCAGGGAGAGGTGCCAGAAGTGGAGTCAGAGGAGGAAGGTGGCTTTGTGGAGGAGGAGGAGGAGGACCAACAGGAGCAGGCTTCCCAGGGGGCTAGTGGTGACCTTTTGGGGACCCCTGGTCTTGTACGTGGCTGGGGGGAGGAGACCGTGGATGATGCAGTCCTTGATAATGAGGAAGCGGAGATGGATAGCTCTGCATCCAACCTTGTGAGAATGGGGTCTTTCATGCTGGCATGCCTGTTGAAGGACCCCCGTATCAAGAGGCTTAAGGAGAAGGACCTGTACTGGGTCGCAACGCTACTAGACCCTCGGTACAAGCATAAAGTGTCAGAAATGTTACCAACATACCACAAGTCCGAAAAGATGCGGCATTTACAAACCAGCCTGCAAAACATGTTGTACAATGCTTTTAAGGGTGATGTCACTTCAGGAACTCATCAACATTCCAGGGGCAGAGGTGCCAGTAATCCTGCCACGAGCACACCTGCAAGGACAAAGCCCTTTGGCCGGTCTGTAACGTCAGACATGCAAATGTTTTTCTGTCCAAGGCAGCGCCACAACCCTTCTGGATCCACCCTCAAAGAACGCCTCGACCGGCAGGTAGCGGACTACCTGGCATTAACTGCAGATATCGACACTCTGAGGAGCGATGAACCCCTGGACTACTGGGTGCGCAGGCTTGATCTGTGGCCAGAGCTGTCACAATTTGCCATGAACCTCTTGTCTTGCCCAGCCTCAAGTGTGCTCTCAGAAAGGACCTTCAGTGCAGCAGGAGGGATTGTAACTGAGAAGAGAACTCGCCTAGGTCACAAAAGTGTCGATTACCTGACCTTTATTAAAATGAATGAGGGGTGGATCTCGGAGGGTTACTGCACGCCGGAAGACTTGTTCTGACTTCTATGCAGCTGTCCTTCTCTTCAAGCCTCATGACTCCACACACAGCTGTCCTTTAGCGTCCTCCTCCCTCCGCCACCGTTACAAACTAGGGTGCAAACCCTACTGGTTTAATTTTTTCTGGCCTCTGTGCTTCAGTGGCTGCAACCAAAAAAACTGGGCAAACAATGTCTACAAGGTCAACGTATGGCGAAAAATGACTATTTTCAGCATTTATATGGCATAATTTTTCTGGCCTCTGTGCTTCAGTGGCTGCAACCAAAAAAATTTATATTTTCAGCATTTATATGGCATATTTTTTCTGGCAACTGTGCTTCAGTGGCTGCGTCCAAAAAAACTGGGCAAACAATGTCTACAAGGTCAACACACTGGGCAAAAAATGCCTACAGGGCAAATAATGCCTAAAAGGTCAACTTATACACTACTACAGCGATGGATACGGATTACGTAAAATTTATTATGGCTGCTTGAAAAAAGTCACTCCGGTGTTTTTTCTGGAGACGGTAATATTATGGATATTTAGACAGAATGTGAACACGGGCACACAGCTAGATAGCAGTTGGTTGAATAACACACTGGGCAAAAAATGCCTACAGGGCAAATAATGCCTACAAGGTCAACTTATACACTACTACAGCGAGGGATACGGATTACGTAAAATTTATTATGGCTGCTTGAAAAAAGTCACTCCGGTGTTTTTTCTGGAGACGGTAATATTATGGATATTTAGACAGAATGTGAACACGGGCACACAGCTAGATAGCAGTTGGTTGAATAACACACTGGGCAAAAAATGCCTACAGGGCAAATAATGCCTAAAAGGTCAACTTATACACTACTACAGCGATGGATACGGATTACGTAAAATTTATTATGGCTGCTTGAAAAAAGTCACTCCGGTGTTTTTTCTGGAGACGGTAATATTATGGATATTTAGACAGAATGTGAACACGGGCACACAGCTAGATAGCAGTTGGTTGAATAACACACTGGGCAAAAAATGCCTACAGGGCAAATAATGCCTAAAAGGTCAACTTATACACTACTACAGCGGTAGTAAAATAAAAAAAAAGTTAAATAAAAAAAGAATGAATATTAAAAAAAAAAAATTAAAGTTGGTGCTGCTGAACTACTAGGAGCAGCAGATTAGCACACCAGTCCCACTCCCCAACACTGCTAGACTAATAGCACTGGGCTCTTATAGTAGTAGTAGTAGTAGTAGTAGTAGTAGTAGTAGTAGTAGTAGTAAAACAACAAAAAAATAAATAAAAGCAGTCCTTACAAGGACTATTGCTATTGCAGCAGTCAGCAGATGAGATCAGAAGCAGGACAGCTGCCCACTGCAGCTACATACAGAGCACTGCAGTAGAAGGTAGATTACTAGCCAGCAAAGCTACCTAAGCTTAAATGTCCCTCAAACCCCTGCAGACTTCTGTCCCTCCAATAACAGAGCAGTATCAAAACGATTACTAGCCAGCAAACTTTCAACTGTCCCTGAAATCACTAACAGGCAGCAGCTCTCTCCCTACACTATCTCTTCAGCACACACAGGCAGAGTGAAAAAAAGCTGCAGGGCTTCGGTTTTTATAGGGAAGGGGAGTGGTCCAAGGGAGAGCTTCCTGATTGGCTGCCATGTACCTGCTGGTCTGGGGTGAGAGGGCAAAAAAAAGCGCCAACAATGGCGAACCCAAAATGGCGAACGTCGCGCGACGTTCGCGAACTTCCGGCGAGCGCGAACACCCGATGTTCGCGCGAACAAGTTCGCCGGCGAACAGTTCGCGACATCTCTAATTATGAACATGGCTACACTAGCTGGATGCGCAATAAACCCTTATAAACTAACAGATTGGGTAACTATCATTCCCTAGACAAGTATTACAGATGTGTAACTACAAAACAACATAACTTGCCTTCAATGGGGTAATGTAGGAAACCTCAGGATATTAGGAACTTTTTTTATTGGGTAAAAGTTCAATGATAAGTAAAGCAGCAATCTGGAAGTCAAAGACAGGAAATGAGGCAGAGGTTAAAACTAAACCCAAAAGGTTTTTTTAAGTATATTTATGGTAAAAAGATGCGGGTTGAGAGTGTGGCTCCTTTACATTATGGTACCAGTATGATTGTCCAAGCTAGGAACAAGGCAGGATCTCTATATGCTCATATGCTTGACAAAGGGGTTTTACTCCCCGAAACGTTGCATCACACTCCGCTTTGTAATAAATGTTGAAGATTTCTTACAGTCCTGTGTGCCGTTGGAATTCCTTTGCTGTACCATTATGATTGTAACAGATACACATAAGGCAACTTGTCATATCAGTTCTTTTCTCCTATACAATAGAGGGGTCAAGGGTCAGACTGGGGTCAAGGGTCAGACTGGGCCAGTAGGCCCAGTCAGCCCCGACCTGTTCCCAGAGCGGCTGATCAGTTGTTGTGATTTTCGTGCTTGTGCGCAGCATGAGTTTAGAGGTCAGCAAGGGTCTCCCAGGGAGGAGTCAGAGTTCCCAGGCTCACTTCATAGCTGCACTGTTGCCTCTGCTCAATGTAGTCAGTGGCTGACTCAGGACATGATTTATAAAGCTTTACTCAAAATGAATGTGCACAAGTCCCCGGGTCCAGATGAAATACACCCTTGGGTACTAAGACAGCTTAGTTCAGTTTTAGACCAGTCTCTATTTCTGATTTTCTCAGACTCTTATCTAGTATGGTACCTATAGACTGGAGGAAAGCTGATGTAATTCCTATATTTAAAAAGGGATCACAATCTCAGCCTGGTAATTACAGGCCAGTTTTGACAAGTTTGACATCCATGGTGGGAAATGTATTTGAAGGCTTGTTAAGGGAACATAATCAAATGAAGTAGTTGCATGTGGATAGGAAACTGGTTACAGGATCGGGTTCAGAGGGTGGTTTTTAATGGGACATTCTCTACAGTGTACTGAACTCTACCTTTTACGCTAGACTTCCTTCGCCACCTCAGACCTGGCGAAGTGCAATAGAGTAGATAGGGATTGTTTCGAAAAAAGTCAATTTTTTTTCTAAGTCCCAAAAAACGCTGGCGTGTTTTCTACATGATGGGTGATAGGCTGAAAAAGATCGAAAATATTTTTGGGGCTCCCCTCCTTCCCCCCTACATTTCCTGACTCATGGCAACTTACCTAGACAGTGGGCACATGTGTAGGGCAAAATAAAATTTTTATTTGCTGATTTGAAGGTTTTCTAGGCATTTGTAGTGCTAATACGTGTTCCTCCATTGAAATTTGAATTTGGCGCTGTATGCAAATGAACCATCGCTAGCGAAACTTAGCTTCACTTGGCGAATTAACGCTAGCGCAACTTCGAAAACTTACGCTACCCCTGAGCGCAACTTCGGATTTTAGTGAATTTGCAGAGTGCTGGCGAAACTACGCCTGGCGAAGTGTGGCGAAGTGCGGCGAATTTGCGCCTGGCGCAACTACAATTGTTAGTGAATTTGGGCCAGAGTTTATACTGTCAGTTTGTTTGCACTTATTATAGCATGCCTTATATGTATCCAACCTTTTTCTCTTGATTTTCTTAAGGTCATATACTAATGTCGATATTGAAAAAAACACAGGTGATGGAATGCATTCCCACCCCGACATGCAAATTCTGGATTGATGAGAACGTTCTTAACGATTATGCCTCCTGCGTTATGGACAAATGCAAATTTGAAAGCGGGAATGATTTCCTTTTTAAAGTGTTAGGTCGTTAGTAATAAACCGGGAAAAAAAAATACATTAGAAATTAGGATGACTTTTTGAACTTGGCAATTCGAAAATAAATAAAACATGTTTGGGGTGAAGGGAAAAATGTTAATAACAGTTGCGGTGCTGGCATTAATGGGGTGAACCAATAAATGATGCAAAGTGACTGTAAGACATTGCATTTTTGTAGATGTATGATCAGTTTTACCAGCAGAGCCTTTGCATGAAATACTTCTTTACAGTTTAGATTCACTGATGTCAAATAACAAATTGTGTGATTCTTTGGGGTTGATCTATTCTTCTCTAGGGGAATATGTTATAGTAACAACTCTACCTGTCCTGTCTGGCTAAAAATGTATGTTCTTACACTATAAAATATCTAGGAAATATTGTACTCTATTCTAAAATAAAAGCATATGAAAACTGAGTGTGTAACCTTCAGATGAGTATCACTCATGTATTATAAGGGATAATGTACCCCCTACTGTAAATGATAAGGATATTAGAAGTCACTGAGGGGTTGTTCTGTGACCATATAAAGGCACAAGGCTGCAGGCTGAGTTATACAGGGAACTCTGAGTATCACTCATGTATTATAAGGGATAATGTACTCGCTACTGTAAATGATAAGGATATTAGAAGTCACTGAGGGGTTGTTCTGTGACCATATAAAGACACAAGGCTGCAGGCTGAGTTATACAGGGAACTCTGAGTATCACTCATGTATTATAAGGGATAATGTACTCGCTACTGTAAATGATAAGGATATTAGAAGTCACTGAGGGGTTGTTCTGTGACCATATAAAGGCACAAGGCTGCAGGCTGAGTTATACAGGGAACTCTGAGTATCACTCATGTATTATAAGGGATAATGTACCCCCTACTGTAAATGATAAGGATATTAGAAGTCACTGAGGGGTTGTTCTGTGACCATATAAAGGCACAAGGCTGCAGGCTGAGTTATACAGGGAACTCTGAGTATCACTCATGTATTACATACATCACAATCAATACCGGTACAAAAGGTGAGGGTGGCCCTATGCAGAAAGAGCTTACACTCTAAAGGGAAAATAGTAATACACAAGGTGTGGGAGTGGGCAAGATCGAATTAAGTAGGAGAGAAATGTGGTACTGTATGTGGTGTTGCGTTTGGTAGTTAAGCAGAGTGAGGGGAGGCTTCTCAAAAGAAGTGCGTTTTAAGAGATTTCTTGAAAGCAGAAAGGTTGGGTGAAAGTTGGACAGACCGTTGGAGAGCGTTCCAGAGAAGGGGAACAGCCCTTGCAAAGTCTTGAATGCGAGCATGTGAGGAGGTAATGAGAGAAGAGTTGAGTAGCAGGTCAGTAGAGGAGCGTAGTAAGTGGATTTACCACAAAAATGCAGAACAACGTTTTGGGGGGTCTACACCTCCTTTCATCAGGTTGCATAAGTGAGTCAAATCAACCCTTAAATTCACCCCATAAGCCCCACCTTCATGACATCATAGTGTGGGTGATCATGTGGTAATTGTCCAAATATTTGTGTTTTTCAGTAACTTCTATAGCTATACTAGGGGGCGCTGTGGCATAGCATTAAATTGGGGTTACAACCATTTTAATAGTTTTAATTAGCATACACAATTTGTATCAATTTTTATGTTTGATCCCACAGAGGTGGTGTTTACATGAATATAAAATCAAAGCAGAAGAAATGAGGGACAGATTTAAAGAAAGAGGCTACAACAATAAGTCAATCCAGCGGGCCTATAATAGAGCTGAAAACACTGATAGAGTTACACTCCTAACTCCACAGAACAAAACACATAAGAAGGAATTTGGTCAAAGAATTTCCTTTATTACACGATACAGTAGACAATACAAAAAAATTATTAATACAGTGAAAAAGTTTTTACCCATACTATACGCTGACAGTGACTTTTGTAGAGTACTAGATCCGGGTATAGGGTGTATAGCAAGACGTGCCCATACTCTGGGGGATTCTTTGTCTCCAAGCCTATTTAGAGAAAGTAGAAACAAACAGGATTTCTTGAGACATAACGGATGTTTTAGATGTGGACATAATCGTTGTATCACATGCAGATATTTGAAAGTGTCTGGAGAGTTTAGTTCAACTGTTACCAGAACTACTTATAAAATTAAACAATATATTAATTGCTGCAGTAAAGGGATAGTGTATTTGATCACATGTACCAAGTGCGGTAAGCAATATATAGGCTGTACCATCAGGTCATTGAAGGAACGCATTAGGGAACATATCAATCAGATAAGTAATGCCCAACTAAGCAGTAAAACCAATGTCACCAGACACTTTCAGGAATGCAATAACAGCAATTTACAATACTTTTCAATTCAAGGAATAGAACAAATTAAGACAGGTATTAGGGGGGGAGACCTTTTGACGAAATTGAAGAAAAGAGAAGTATATTGGATTTTTCACCTACAAACCAGGTTGCCACTAGGCCTCAATTATATTTTTGATGTGACTTGTTATATTTGACACTATACGTATGAATATGTTTTTTACGTTTTTGTACATGCCCTGTAACATGGATTATCTAACACGTAGATCATTGTGTCTGTATAAAGCCAGTAGCCCATTGGATGTTATTTGGCAATTGTAACATGTGCCTGTAATTGGTTTTATTGAGGGGAGGGACTATTTGAGCTAGTATTTAAGGAACAAAGAAAGAGAGACTAGTTGGATTCTGCCTATGACTAAGTGCTGGGTAAGCATGAAACGCGTCAGGCGTTAGAGGGTATACTCTTAATGTTTTTTAATTATCGATGTGAATAAAATTTATATTTTTTACTAATCAGCATATTTTGGAGAAAAGTTTTTGTATTTTCATTTTTGGTGTTTACATATACCATAAATCTAACCTCCAGTTACTTTGCATTGTGGGAAAATTCCCAGAAACTCGTCTAAGTGGTAGATTTACTAAAGGGCGAAGTGGCTAACGCTAGTGACTTTTCGCCAGCCTTGCCACCCGCAGGGACTTCGCCAATTCACTGGCGCAGGCATCAATTCACTAGTGAACGGAACCATCGCTATCATTCATTCGCACTCTTTTTGCTCTGGTGAACTATCGTTACTTTGTAAATTCACTAAAATGCTGATTTTAAAGAATGTTACCTCTTTCGCCATAGTTGACGTTGCCACCTCAGACCAGGTGAAGTGTTATAAAGCAGCTAAATCTTCCTCAATCTGCTGTACCTCTTACATCATATCCTGTGTGCCGAAAAGTGCGCTCAGGTCAATTTGCATAGGCCAGGACATTTAGGGGCAGATGCACAAAGCCTCGACTGTTTTTTTACTTCGAATTCGACCTTCGATTCGAACGGTCGAGCAATCCTCCGATCAGGTGAATAGTCGAATTCGATGATCGAAGTGGACAAGTACGATTATCGAAGGATGTATTAGTTCGCCTATTCGACTATCGAAGGATGCATTAGTTCGCCTATTCGACTACACTCGAAGGATACCTTATTTATCACATTTTCCCCCGAAGTTTTCTTTGTACCCCATCTTTGACCTACCGAAGTTGATTTTGGACTTCGACATTCGAAGATGATCGAATAGTCGAGGAAAAATAATCGAATGGTCGAGGTAAAAATCGTTCGACTATTCGATTTCCTACTATTTTCTTTGCTGGTGCTCTCCACTGTTGTGGGTGTATAGTGACACCTATGGGATCACTTTATAAACTGTTTTTTTTAGTTTTTGCATCTATCAGAATATAAGCTAAGATTTTCAAGTATCAATGGCTTAAAAGATTATTTTTTAGTTCTATTTTTTTAAACATCACTTCAAATATTAATTGGCCCTATCTATCCTTACGCTTCACTAAATGGTTAAAATGTTTTAAAGCTGCATGGAATGCTGGGAAACACTGGCTTACTTATAAAAACCCCCACCAGATGCCATTTGGCTTAGATTTTTCTCAGAATGGACATTTTGCCAGCCGCCATTTTTGAGGCCCAAGAGCAGGCTGAGGAGCAGGAACACCTTGTCCCTGCTAGGATCAGGCAGGATCACTTCAGGAGACCTGTACTTTGTTTGGACGAGTTGTCTGATGATGAGCTTGTGAGGATGTTCCGTCTGAGTCGTGCCGCCATAGTGCAGGTTTATGGTCTCATCAGTGAGGCCATTGAACCTGTGACGGCACGGTCTCAGGCAGTTCCTGGGATGTACAAGCTGCTTGCAGTTTTGCATTTCCCGGGCACTGGCAGTTTCCATCAGGTTTCTTCACGCCTCATTGGCATGAGCCAGCCCACCTTTAGCAGGATACTAATACAAGTGCTCAGGGCACTACTGCAGCACTCGCAAAGGCTCATTTCCTTCCCCTCAACTCAGGCAACTCAGTGGATAAGATTGAAACAGGATTTTTTCCTAATTGGCCAATTTCCAAATTGCCTAGGAGCCATTGATTGCACTCATGTTGCGCTCACACCACCTCGCCATCACCAGGAGCGCTACCAAAATCGTAAGCGCTCCCATTCCATCAATGTGCAGGTGGTGTGTGATTCCAACATGCGCATCATGAGTGTGAGATCTGGCTTTCCTGGAAGTGTCCATGATGCCACTATCCTGCGTCAGTCAGCTCTCCATGGCCTCTTTACCCGAGGAGAAATGCCGGACGGCAGGCTTGTGGGTAAGTTCTATTTTCAATTTCATACAAAGACACTTCAAATATTATTTTAAAGGTGATATGTATGTATTTTCAAGAATTGTTTCCCTTTTTGCAGTCTGGCTACAATAGATGCACTATGCATCTTGGGACCTGTAGTTTAGTTCAATCAGCTCACTTTGTTAGGGCTTTTAATTCTTGCCACCTGATTCAGTTTACAGGTGTGATGTGTTAAGGGGATGATTTCTTAATGGATCTGCACACACACAATTATTTGCATTTGGGGGGGATTACCTCTTTTATTGTGCGACCAATGCTCATTTGAACCTGGGTGGAGTCACCTTTAGAAAACATATTGGTAAGTGGCAGTGTTTGTTTAGCAATGACCAGCTTTTGTGTGGCTACTTAAATTTATTTTGATTTGTGTTAATGAATTTTTCTTGTTTGATCTACACGTATGGCTTCTTCTGTTTTTTTGTTTCAAATGACATTACCCATGTTACTATTTTGGACAAGCGCCTTGGCAAAAAAGAAAAACAAACACACCCAGTAATGTTTTAGTGGCTTTACTGACACAATCTTTGTCAAAATCCAAAAAAGTTGAACAACAATAAAAAGACAATATATATCTGTATAAAGTTTGTTTGTTTTTGGAACACACAATATTTATTTTAAACCATTAAATATGTACCTTACCTGGAAGCCACAGGAGGAATTTGGTCTCAACATATATTTCAAAATATAGCAGCCCCTATAGACCACTAAAGGGCAAAAGCTTTACAACGCTTTTGTTGCATGACATTGCTAATGCACCCCAGGATTCATCATGGCAAACTTTACATTAAACAGTATCCAAAAATTTGGCCCTTGATAAGCTTGTGTCAAAAACAATAATATAACAATCAATATGATCTACAAATGACACTTGTCACTATATGACAATTTGGCCAGTTTAAAAGTATCAACAATATGAGATTAGTGCTGGCCAGATAGAGTGTTGGACACCCAACAATGCTTGATAGTGCAAAGTAACAACCAAGGCTTTGTGCCTTTAAGGCATATCATACACCTTGGACTTGCTATTTAATGAGCACAGGTGGAGGAGGAGGAGGAGGAGGTAGGCGTTAGCACCTATTATGAGTGCTTGGTAGCCAAAGTAGGCCAGAGGTAGCCAACATAACTTCTCGTGCAAAGTAACAATGCTTTGTGCCTTTAAGGCATATCATACACCTTGGACTTGCTATTTAATGAGCACAGGTGGAGGAGGAGGTAGGCTTTAGCACCTATTATGAGTGCTGGGTAGCCAAAGTAGGCCAGAGGTAGCCAACATAACTTCTTGTGCAAAGTAACAATGCTTTGTGCCTTTAAGGCATATCATACACCTTGGACTTGCTATTTAATGAGCACAGGTGGAGGAGGAGGAGGTAGGCATTAGCACCTATTATGAGTGCTGGGTAGCCAAAGTAGGCCAGAGGTAGCCAACATAACTCAAGGTACACTGTTTTCACTTTGACAGTTGCAGAATATAGGCCATTGTTACATGAATGCACATAACATGTAAACCACATAAATACAGAGCTTGATTAGCATATGGAACCTTTGAAGCAACACTGCACTAGTGATAAATACACCATAAAAAAGTGTAGTCATATGCTTGCAATAGAATTCATTGAGCCTTACATTTTTTGGCCAAGTGAATGTGTTCAGGAACACTGCAGCATCGCCATAGAAATATGTTAGACCAAATGCACTTTGATGTTTGTAAGTGCTTTTCCAGATGTTATTGGAAAGGGCGCCAATGGGTGTTAGATATGGCACACCTTGGTGCTGATAACACCATACATATATACATATGTTAGAGCAAATGCACTTAGATGTTTTGAAGTGCTTTTCCAGGTGTTATTGGAAAGGGTGCCAATAGATGTTAAAATGACACCCCTCAGTGATGAGAATGGAGCACAGTGTAAACAATGGGATGTGTTGTTTGGGAGTCAGTCCCATTGCTGGGTAACGGACAAAGTGATACCTGAAGCGTCAATAGGGCAAAGTTTGTTACCAGGAGAAAAACAGGCAAAGAGGCCAGTGTCAGATGGAAAATGACACAGACTGGAGCTAGGAACGTTTGTCCCCTCGGACAGGACCGTCTCCCCTTCTATGCCCCCTTTCCCTCCGATGTTGAGGAGCTTAAGGGGGTGGAGGGGGAGCAGCAGGTGGACCAGGGACTTCACCCTCAGCAGAGCCCCCTGGTCGATGAGGCTGGGCTGCCATGGCTGCCACCAGGTCCTGGATTCCACGATGGATGGTCACCTGGGTGTCCCGAATATCCCTATGGATTTGGGCCATCCACCGCCTCATCCAGAGTTCCTGGCGGCGCTGCTGGTGGAGCATAGGCTGCATGGCAGACATCATCGCGTCAACGAGCCCCGGTTGTGCCGCAGGTTGCTCACCCAGTCGCCGTCCTTCCTCCTGTGGTGGTCCCCCAATTGCTGCAGCAGCAGCAGTGGCAGCAGCACGACCTACAAGAAAAATCAAATCTAAGTATATATATTGGACATGTGCATAACCCACAACAAACGAGCGGATCTCTCTCCGATATGCCCACCTTGAGGTGGGCAATATCGCACTGATCCGATTGTGGGCCCTAGGGACCAACGATCGCATCCTAACGAATAGGAACGGGCGGTCGGATCGCAGGACCGCATCAACGAACAGATGCCGCCGTGATCCGACAGGATTTTAGTTCCATCCAATCGAGATCCGGCCGACTTATGGCCAGATCTCGATCGGGGAAGCCCGTCGGGGGCCCCCATACACGGGCCAATAAGCTGTCGGTCTGTCGGCAGCTTTTATTGGCCCGTGTTTGGCCACATTTAGATTGGAGGTGGTGTTTTCTTTTGGGGGGTGGCATAAACACAACATTGGAGTGAAAATTTCACACCAGTCTGTAGCTTGGAAAACAAGTTTTTTTTTTTTTTTGACAAAAAAAAAGTTTGAAAGGACATGTAAACCCTCCCTCCCAGTGAGGAGGAGCTTCAGATACCTGCCACTGGTTTTTAAAAGGTTAACAGTAAAGTCTGCAGTATCCCCTTAATCACTTAGAATTCCTTCTCCTCTTCTAACTCACTCTGGCCCTCCCTCAGGAATTCCCTTTGGCTGTTGGCTAATGAGCATGCTCAGTTCTTCTCAGCTTAGATTACTAAACACACCCTCCAGTCTAACAGCCACTGAGCAGCTATCATTACTGGTTCCCATAGAAACTCTGCTCTAGCTGTCTGATCCTATTTTATTCTCCTAACCACCTCTCCTGAGCTCAGCTTAACCAATACATGGCATCTTTGGTGACACACAGACAAATAAAGTAAGGGGTTATTAGTTATAAAATTACTCTTACGTCTGGGGGGCACCACAGGAATCACAGCTGGTGACTGGGCGCGGCTTTCAGCTCGGTGTTCTGTAATGTGAGATAGGACATTAGTAATGCTGTAAACAAGTCGAGGAAGCAACTACATTGGCCACAACATTGAACATGTCTGTACCTTGAGCTTCCGGGGCTTTATCATGATCATCAGCCTCACCCTCTTCCTGGGGTTGCTGAGCGTCGTCGTCCTGGTCCTGGTCACTGCCCGAGTCAGGCCGCGATGTTTGCGGCGGTACTGCAATTGTGAATAAAGAAAACAAAAAAGTATTAAAAAAACAAAATCATATGGAATTGCAAGAGACCTCCCACATGCTACAAATCTATTTTATTTCTCATTCCAAATACTAACTCCAATGGAATGGTACAGCAAGTGAGATGGAATGGTTAAAACTTAAAGGAACAGTAACATCAAAAAATAAGTGTTTTAAAGTAATGAAAATAGTGTTGCCCTGCACTGGTAAAACTGCTGTGCTTGCTTCAGAAACACTACTATAGTTTATATAAATAAGCTTCTGTGTAGCAATGGGGGCAGCCATTCAAATGAGAAAAGGCTCAGGTTACACAGCAGATAAACTCTGTAGAACATAATGGAGTTATCTGTTATCCACTATTTAACCTGTGCCATATAGACTTTTTTCAATTCCTGTTCCACAGCAACTTGTTTATATGAACTATAGTAGTGTTTCTGAAGCAAACACACCAGTATTACCCGTGCAGGGCAACAGTACATGACATTTTCATTACTTTAAAACACTTATATTTTTTGGTGTTACTGTTCCTTTAAATACATTTGCAATGGTGCGAGCAGAAGAGAATGTAATATATGACAATACTTGTGATTTTAAAGTTATTTAGCTTTTTAATCAGCAGATCTAAACTTTGCAGTCTCAGCAATCTGGTTGCTAGGGTCCAAATTAGCATAGCAACCATGCATTCATCTGAAGAAGAGACTGGAATATAATTAGGGGATGGTCTAATTAGTAATATGAGTAATAAAAACTCACAATAACATCACATGTGTAGTCTTACAGAGCATTTCTAGACCCACATTTTAAAGCTGGAAAGAGTCCTTTAATTTTAAAAATAAATAATGAAGGACAACTGAAAAGTTGCTTAGACTTGGCCATTCTAGAACATACTTAAAAGTTAACTTAAAGGTGAACCACCCCTTTAATGCAGTTTCTAAACATTTGTACTATAGTGGGGAAATGGTTAATAAAGAAATGGCTGCCATTTTGTCTATGTTACAGCTGCACTTAATAACTAGTAATGAACAAACAGCAAAGTTGTAAAGAAAAGTACAAGAAACTCCTCTAATGCAAAACAGGAGCAATATTTTAGCAAAGAAGTGAAATGCTAAAGGGGAAATTAGACATTTATCTAAATGATGTGAATGTGGAAAAAAGGAGTCAGATGTTTGTTTCTATAAAATTCAACTTACTTCTCCAGTCTGTGTCCAGTCCTTCACTGCCCTCTTTGCTCAAAATGTCCAGAAGCCGGCGCTCGTAGGGCTTCAGTCTGAGTGGAGGGACTCGCCCTCCGCCGGTCTTCTGGGCTTTAGCTCTCCTGGTAACCAGCTTTGCCCTTAGCCAACGCTTCAGGTCACTGAAGCGCTTATACACTGTGGGCCGATCCCTGTGTAAAGCGCCCACAGTGTTCACCTTGTCCGTTACCTGCTGCCAGTGGTGTTGACGTCTGGCAGCACTGATACGATGGGACCGACTCCCAAACAGCACATCCCATCGCGCTACCACCTCGTCCACCAGTGCTCCATTCTCATCACTGGTAAATCTCCGGGCCATTTTGTTGGTGGGGCCCTCCTCTCCTCCGTCATCATCATCACCCTCCTCCTCCTCCTCCCGTCTCCTCTCTGAGGCAGTTGGTGGTGCCTCCATCTCCTCCTCGCTGCTGGGCAGCCTCTGTGTCCTCCTCCTGGGGGAGCCTCTCCGAGCCCTGGGTGGGGTGCGTGACACGCTGCGTGCCCCAGATGGCGAGCGAGACACGCATCGTGCCCTGGGGGACTCCCTGCGTTGGCTGGGGGACACCCTCCCTACACTATGCTCCTGCCCCCCTGCCCTACGCTCCTCCCTCCCTCTACGGGACCCCCCTGCCCTACTCTCCTCCCCTCTATGGGACCCCCCTGCCCTACGCTCCTCCCCTCTACGGGACCCCCCTGCCCTACGCTCCCCCTCTCTGCGGGACCCCCCTGCCCTACTCTCCACCCCTCTACGGGACCCCCCTGCCCTACGCTCCCCCTCTCTACGGGACCCCCCTGCCCTACGCTCCTCCCCTCTACGGGACCCCCCTGCCCTACTCTCCTCCCCTCTACGGGACCCCCCTGCCCTACGCTCCCCCTCTCTATGGGACCCCCCTGCCCTACTCTCACCCCCACTACGGGACCCCCCACCTGACCTACTCTCTTCCCCTCCCCTACGGGACCCCCTACTCTCTTGCTCCTCCTCCTCCCCCCAGGAACCCCTCCCAGTGACTCCCCAGCCTGTGCCCCCCTCTCTCCCCCTCCTGCGACGACTAAGATCCCACATAGTGTGGGATCCAGCCGCCGTTGGCACCTCCCCAGGGCTGGAGAGACGTTCCCCCTCCTCCTCCTCCTCCTCCTCAATCCTCCTCCTCCCAGCCATTTCCAGGCAAATTTTCAAAATTTTCCAAAGAAAAAAGCAACCTGCCTCAGACACCTCCTCCACCTGTGCAGTCTAAATAGCAAGTGCGCAATTAGGCCGAAAATGCACCTAAAATGGCCTCTAGAGGGCTTCCTGTTTGAAAAAAATGGCAAAAAGGAAGTGGGGCATAAAAACTTCGAATCGATCGATTCGAATACGAGTGGGGCAAGGTTCACTTCGATCTTACTTCGATCTTATTCGACAGTACGCTACGACCGAATTCTTCGAATCGAAGGCACTATTCCTTCGATCGCAGAATAAATCGTTCGATCGTACGATTTTACTTCGACCAGAAATAGCACAAAAATCCTTCGACTTCGATATTCGAAGTCGAAGGATTTAAATTCCTAGTCGAATATCGAGGGTTAATTAACCCTCGATATTCGACCCTTCGTGAATCAGCCCCAGTAAGTTGTATGGACGTCTTTATTATAAATATTGGTGCAAATACTTACAAATTCCACTTTTTAAAAACACATGTCCAGGGAACCTTAATAAATACAATAGAGTTATTCTAATGCCCTACACATGAGCCCACTGTAAAATGAATGTTCCATATGTTATGTCTGGAGAAAACTGGTTACCCCAAAAAAGTTAAATTTAGGTCTTTTGCAGGCAATGAGGCTGAAAAAATGAAAAGTCTCCAGCGTTTTTTAGACTTTGATGTATTTTCGGCTCACAGAATATAATGTGACAGAAGATTGAGTAAGATCTAGCTATTTTAATGCACTTTGCCTGGTCTGAGGTTGCGAAGGTAACTCTGGCGAAAGAGGTAACGTTCAGTAAAATCCTCACTTTAGTGAACTTATGGAGTAACAATCATTCGACAGATTGAAAAGTCGCCTGGCAATAGATAGCGAATTGGCACTGCGTCCCATAGTAAATCGTGATGTCCCTGCAGGCGGTAACGCTAGCGAATTGTCCCAAGTGTTAGCCACTTCGCCTTTTAGTAAATCTGCCCCATCTATGTCTTAAGAACCTTTCTTCTATTCCTAATATGTTCTGTAATTCTGCACAATATAAACAGGGGTTATGACTTTAATAAGTAAATGCTTTTTTTTGCAATCTTGTTTTCATAGAAACAGTAGATGATTATACAATGATCAAACCTGGAGCTGAAAGGAGAGAAGTAAAAGCAGAACCTTCCAAAGCTAAATGTTTAATTCTGTATCAACAAAATGAGAAATGTGCATGTTGATATTGTGTATGGACTTCTAGGAAAGAAATTGTAGGCTGTATAAATAGGGTTTATGAATTTAATATGTAAGTAGTGATGAGCAATTTTTTTTGCCAAGTTTCGCAGACAAAATGAAGACCATAGGCCAAAAATTGTTCATCAATAAAATCTGACATGTCAAAAAAATGTTGCCACCCATAGACTTCAAATTTTTGCGGTTTCGAGAATTTTTCACAAAGCGAAATGGTTCAGATTTGCCGATCACTATGGGGCAGATTTATCAAGGGTCGAATTTGGAAGTGAAAAAAACTTCGACCATCACATAAGGGTAGTCCGACATTCAAAGTCAAAAGATTTTTAAGATCGTACAATCTTTTACAAAAAAAATCCTTTGACTTCTCAAAACATAGCCAAATACTGGCTATAGGTTCTTTTTTTCCACAGAAATAGATAGATGTTGCAATGAAAAAGCCTGGAAATGAAAGGAAAGAAGAAAACACAGAACCTTCCAAAGGTAAATGTTTCATTTTTTCATAAAAATGAAAATGAAAAAGAGATAACAATGTCCCCTAATTGATTTTAGAAATCTTTCCAGAAGATTTAAGCCAGGGGTGTCCAAAAAGTAGATCGCCACCACTGTCAACAAACAACTTACCCTCCTGTTTCATGCTTTTCATTCAGATATTTATTACATTAACGGAGAACTAAAGCCTAACTAAAGAAGTAGCTAGAAATGTTGTACATTATGTTTTGCGTTTCTGTACCAGCCCAAGGCAACCACAACCCTTTAGCAGTAAATATCTGTGTCCCCAAAGATGCCCCAGTAGCTCCCCATCTTCTTTTTATGTTTTTCCTTTAAGGCTACATAAGAAATAGATGTTTATATATAACAATATACATTTAAAATTTGGATTTGACACCCTAAAACTCCAGCCTTTTCTGATTAGTGACCAAAAACCAAGGGTTTGATAAATCTTGAAAAATTCAAGCTTTCTTTCTATGAAGAACTGGTGTTTTTCTCTTTTAAAAGTCAGACCAGAAAAAAATCTGACTTTAATAAATAACCCCTAAATATTGTTGTATGCAGTTTAGCTTACTTGGAACAATATATTTATAAACACTTATTTTCTTTTTTACAGACAAAAAAAAACGTATTTATAGATAGACTTGTTTAAGAAAATGAATATGGATCCTTGTGAAAACTAAAATATAACATTGCAAGACTTTCTTTAGATTGATGGAAAATGCTTACAGAAGATGGCAAGATTGGCAAAAGGAGCCTGGGGCCTGGAATTTTATATGTAAACTAATTGCATTAAATTAAAGTGAGGAAGTCCAGGCTGTACCTTTATGCTTTGGGGAATGAGAGAAATTGTAAAAAGATGGAGGCCTCCATCACTAGCAGAAACAAAGGGATTCATGCAAGAAAATCTTGTTCAGATATCTATGCCAACATTCAGTTTTGTTAGATTGGGCGAATTATTTAAATCTACTATCCTGAATCAAGTTCTCAGCCCAGCTCAGCACACCCAAGATTTCTTTGTTCACGGTAATATGGAAGGGGCTGATGTCACAAGGGAGATATCTGAGGGGCTGGTAGAAATATCCTGGAATTTTCTGGCTGGTAAAAGTAATTCAGATATTGTCCAAGAGCCATTTGCATTTGCAAACCTTCATGGAAACTTCAAGAACTTGAAACAATCAGTCTTTCTATGACTTTTCATCCCAGTATATCTCTCAGACAAACGTTGTCATTATTGTCAAGACAAACAGTAAAACTGACAAAAGCACACATCTCACAAATGTTGTTGTACTTCGGTTCAAAAGTCAAGCAAGTGAAGCAATAATAGCAAAGAGAATTCGAGCAGCTGCTTTAGATTTTATTAAAAAAGGATGCAATTTCTTAAGTCTAGAAGATATGTCAGAAATCGCTTCCAAACTAGGAATCTCTGTCGATGAGAATGTGATAGAATATCAGAATGCAAAGGCAGATGCCAAAGCAATTGCAGAGGAAATAAAAGATGTTGCAGAATACAAGAAGAATACAATGAGGCTGCAGGGGAATTTGTGGAAATAGTTGGCTGAGCTGGAAAAAGAAATGTGTGAATCAAAAAACAGGGTGATAAACATGGAGACAGTTACAAAGTGGAACTAAAAAATCAATGTGCTCAAAAACATGAACAACAGTATCAATGTGAGTAGTAAGTTTATTGATTCAATCAAAAAAAGGAACCATATTGAAAACCATTTTTTTTATAATGCAGCAGTATGGGGGTAATCACTGTTCTGCGGGAGCAAAGCACAAGAAAATCCACCCATCTAAAGACAATGTTTGGGCTGCAGTTCCCATACAACTGAAATGAAGGATATTTTGCAGATAGTGGTCCATGCATTCCTGAGAATGAAAGAGATTGGAAGATAACCCAAATGCTATTTTGTACATCAGAATGTGAGTGATGTTTCTGCTCATGAAAATAACAGGCAAGACAGAGTGAAACTAATGAAACATCTCAATGGAATTACCAAAATTACAGCAAATATGGAGAAGAAACCTATATATTCAGCTTTTTCTGATATTATGATGTATGATCCAGACAAGTCCTACATTCCTGGCCTCTGGAATGGAGTCCAACCAATGTCTTCTGTAAACATTGTTTACAGTAAGACCATTTATGAGCTTAAAGCATATTTAATGGAATGTATGAAGAACAAGGGACACAGAATTAGTCTAGTAGAAAGGTACAAAGCAGAATTTTTAACTAGTCTAAGTTGCCTTAGGAAGAAGCTGGAAGCATCATCTATTAGAAAATGTGATAAGGTTATACGCATCCAAAAGTAGAACTTAAAAGTAAAACATTTTATCAGTTCATACAAAGAAGTCATCAATAAAAAGCACCAGTCTTGTGATGAAATGTAAGGAACAGAAATATAAACCTGATGAAAATACAATTGAAGAAGAATTTGAAGTAATGTGGGCAGACATTATAGTAAAGTTAAATACGACTGCTCTTCCAGAACCTAAAAATGAACTTGAACTTCTTACATTACTGAAAAAAGATATGGCATCAAAAGGTTCCTCTGTCAAAACAATATAAACCAATTTCCTAAACTAGAAAATTTGCATCTACATGAAAATATGTTTAAAAGTGTATTTAAAAAAAATAAGGAAACCATTGTCTTTTTTAAACAGTGTCAATGGCCCTGACAAACTGGAAGTAGTTTTTAAGTCCCTTTCAGATAAATGTTCTGAGTATATAAAAGATAAGCTAAGTTCTGAATCTGACTATGATGAGGCCTACAGATTGGAACTAATACATTTGATTGATTTAGTGTGTGGTGGAAACAAAGATCTTCAGATCACAGTCGATAATGAGCTGGAGCTGAAACTCTTTATTTTGGGTAATGGAGTTGGTGATTTTCAACAGATGCATAAGGAGTTTGTCAGGAAGAATGATCCTCCGATTTGTCTTGGAAAGATGAAACACAAATTTTATAACAGTTTTCAATACCTATTTCTTGAGAAAGATGAAAACTGGGAGTGAGCCACATATTTCTGTGCCTTGTGGTTAAAAAACAGTTGTGACTGAGCAGGTTAATAGGAAACATGGATATGAAATAGTAGATCACATTTTAGGCAACAGTGAATCCAAACAATCCAGCACAAGAGGATATTTTCAGTTCACTGTGAAGAAAACACTTCTAGAAACGAATATTTTTTCTGACTACTTAGAATATAAGTGATTATGAAACATTTGTTAAAAAATGGATAGAGAACTCTGTTTTAGAAAAATGGGAATTCCACCATCTGCAATCAATTATTCTTTCTAATATCACAAAGAAGGTAAAGGGATTCCTAAATGAGCCAAAGACCCTTCCGTTTGAGAAAGTATCTGATTTCCTAGCGCACCTTAAAGAAGGGCTGAGAAATGATCTAGTGTTATCAGATGATATGGATGTGTTTTGCCTGAAAGATGATGCAAATATAAAAGATTTTTTTTGAAAATCTTGAGAAATCTCTTGATGACACTGAAGCTGAAATCATATATGAGATGAAAGCAGTGCACAAGGAAACAATTATCTCCAATGTTGTGGTAAAACCAGCTGAAGAATTGTTTTAGAGAGTTTTTGCAAATGGGAAGCCTGTGGGGCTGGTGGAATTGACCATAAAAGTCACTTATATTCACTGACCTACAGGACTGGAAAGATTCATATCCTTTTTAACACAGAATCGTTGTCATGATATATGCACCACTAATACATCTGTCAATGAATCATTTAAAGCTGAAGGTCAGTCTTCTCATCTCCATAAAGAATACAGAACAGTTTACCCAAAGTGGGATATTCTCCCTGACTGCAGTATTGAGGCTTCTGATTACTGAAAACATGTCCTTAAAGAATTTAATGAGCAATTTGCAGAAGAATATCAGCCCAAACCAGCTGAATATCCTGAGGAATGGAATACAATAACTAAAGCACAAGCAGAAAGAAGCCTCCACACTGCCTTTGGCATGAAATCGAATACATGAAGTGCAATATGTGACACAAAGTGACAAAGTACATCTGCAGGACCCAAAAAGATGGTGCATCTTTTTTTTTTTTTTTTTTTTAAGGAGAACCAGTCTATGGGTAACAGGTAGTTATTAGTGAATCTGTCCCGTTTGGCTGAAAAATTTACGGAACTCCATAAAAATTTGCGAAATGGTGAAAAATATGTCAAAATCATTTTAATGCATGACAAGTTTGACATGAGAGACAATTATTATACACTAGACTCTTTTGTCCAAATGCATTAAAGTCAATGGCCATCCGTATAATTTTGATGCGCGACAATTTTGTCTTGAGCGACAATTTTTGCACATGCAGCTGCATAAACTGTGTCTTGAAATTCTGCACATATTGCTGCTTACAATATAAAGTAATGAAGGGTGATCTATTATTAAATGCCCAAAACTCTAAAAATTTGAGGTTTTTTTTACTATAAAAATTCTAATTTTAGTGAAAAAAACCCTCAAATTTTTCATGATTTATTATATCCCGAGGATGGAAAAAGTCAGAATACAAAAATCTGGCATCTCAGACAAGCTGAGGTTGTATATAAGTCAATGGGAGAAGTCCCAAAGTTACCCTGATCAGCGCAGAGTTTCATAAAAAAAAGCTTGAAAAAATCTGAGATTTTGGCCATAAAATTAAAAAAAAATTGTACTATTAAAATTTTTCATGATTTTTTGGAGTCTTTTCCTAAAAAGGAAATTTTTGGAAAAATGTACTGATAAATAAGGGGGAAAACCAGTGTTGATTTGGTCGGTGTAGTTTTCAGAAAATACTCGATAAAATAAGTGTATTCAAAGTTTTCTTTTAATTAAACCCCATATGCTATCATGAGTGGTATAACAAAAATTTGATAATTGTTTGCATAATTAGATGGTTTTTCATAACAATAAAAATGTGTCAGTGATGCTTTAATTGAACCTCAGTGATAATATTGCCAACAAATCCAGTCACTTTTATTCATTGCTTCTCAGAAATACAAATATACAGGGAGGGTTGTTCCGCACATTTAATAAGCTACAATACGTCCTAAAAAAAAGTACAGCTAGAAAGGACAGTAAGTGAACATACATTTACAAACATTAAAAATAGATCTTTTGGAAATGATTTATTCAAACTATTATGGACCCAATCTTAAAACAATAGTCAATTGTAAGAAAAGTATAAAACAAATGAGAACATTATGATCCGAATCACTCCTTTAATGTGTGTCAATAACAAGCCAGGATGTTGCTTTGTGTCACTTGCCAAGTTAATGTGCTATAGAAATACCCTTATCCTGCTAAAGTTACTCCTTTGTTACTCCCTTGTGGCATAATCCCAGAGGAAAATATGTCTTCTGTTTGCCCACACAAGTCACAGAGATGCATTTAGCAGTTCCAGAACTGGTTAAAACCAAAGGTTGCCACTTTGGACCTTCAAAAAGCAGATATGGTAATAATGCAGTGAATATTGCCTTCTTATCGAGTTTTTGTAAAAGCAGTGAGCAAACAGCACTGATGATAACTTTTCTATATCCTTTATGTGTAGAAAACCCCTACAATAAAGGGCTCCACACTGTTGTTGGCATGATATATAGACATTATCTCATATAGAGAGAGAGAAGATAGATAGAATATGATATGATTCATGTTCATGTTCCACTTTGTAAGAAAGAAAAACAATGATATATTAAACCATCAATTGTATTGGTATTAAATGATCCAAACCAGCATCTCTATACCAAATAAACTTCATAATCCCTCTTTGAGAGTTACTTATGTACCCCTATTTTAACCCCTACATGGTTTATAGGATGTACATCATCGATATCGTACAAAACACAGGTCCTGAACCCCATTTGCTAAATTAATGGGTACTGTGAATTTATCTCAATTGCAGTGCCTCTCCCTAGTGGGATGCGGGGTTACACCTACTAGGAAACAATAATTAAACACACCAGTGCTGCAAACAAAATATAACTTTATATAGAAATAAAGAAAGGCAAAGCAAGGCAAATTGCAATAACAATATATATTAATAATACTCCTGCCCTGGGGTACCCATGTAGTCTTTCAACTCCTGGCACAGTTTATACCCAGGACAGGGTCCCACACTTCACTCCTGGTAGACACACAGTCTCGAGAGCTCTTAACCCTGCCCCCTATACCTCTCCTTTGGTTAGAGGCAGTAGCTCCGACATAGCAGGTCATTAAGCACAACCTGTCCTCACACAAGGTACACATGCTGGGATCCTTCAATACTCTTTCCTCAGGCCAAAACTCACATAGAACTGGTATAGGTATCCACATGAGTTCACTAAAATCCATCTCCAGGCATCTCTCTGGTAGATCTCTCTCATGATTATCAGGGTCCCATTATCCCCAAGCTTACCAAGGGCATCACCACCCATGTGGTTTCTCTCCATAGCCTGGGGCCTGTGGCTGCCAGAACCCCAGCTGGAATAAAATCACTCTATCCACCATGAAAGTGAAAGTAGACTGACAATCCGCCTCTCTTATCCAATTTAGCCCCAACATTTAGCTGGCCACAGCAGGGGATTTTCAACCATGTGGAGATTTTCAGATCATAGGGAAACTTAACCCTATGGGTCCCTACATTTAGTTTGCAGATGTACCAAGACCAACATTAGCTTTGGAATGTGTCCAGATATGAGGACAAATGCAAATATTGCATTAGGCTGAATTATTAGTGTAGGTATAGGACCTTTCACAAAATTAAAGACTGGAGCACTCTAACCACCCGCCATATCATTCAAATTGCACATTGGAACGCTCTTCTACTTAGCGGTCTACTATTACATTTGATCCAAGTTCTCTCACCGCTGTCTGAAATTGGCTCGGGTGCGTATGCCCCGGGCCCTCCGCTTCAAATATCCCAATGTAATGAAATTGTGGGTCACTCACCGCTCCTGTTTGGTGGTCCGGGTGCTGCGCCCCGAACCCTCAGCATATTGGAGACATCAAGGTACAAATCAGCAGTTAGGCACGCACTCCACAGGACTCCAGGTAACGGTAAAAAGGTTTTTACTTTATTGCACAAACAAATATCATGATGATATTTGTTTGTGCAATAAAGTAAAAACCTTTTTACCGTTACCTGGAGTCCTGTGGAGTGCGTGCCTAACTGCTGATTTGTACCTAGGTATAGGACCTGTTGTCCAGAATGCTTGGGAGATTTCTGGATAAGGGGTCTGGATAATGGACCCTATACCTTTATTCGGCTATACCAAAATATGTTTCATATGTTTTTCCATTGTAAATGGAATAACTGGAAACAACAGATTTTGTTTATATTTGGTGAAATAAATCCTACCCAACTTTACAGTAATCTTTAATGAAAACAACTTGGAGAGGATGCCTCAATGTTGCCCCAGATGAGGGGAAATTCCCTACTAAATTCAAAATCACAGTGGTATTAGTCCCTTGGTCAGCAATTGAAAGCCTAAGGGGTATATTTATCAAAGAGTGAGGTTAATAGTGAAGTTCCGCCACTGGAGTGAAATTCCACCACTCTCCATTAATTTCTATGGGATTTTTATAGGCGTATTTATCAAAGGATGAACTTTCACTTTCATTTATAAATACGCCTTTCAAAATCCCATAGAAATGGTGGAACTTCACTCTTTAATAAATTTACCCCTAAATCTCCCAACTGGAGGTTCTGGCTAAAAGCCCCCAATCTGGGGAAACAATAATTTCTCATCATACATTAAGGGGCCGATTCACTAAATTCGAGTGAAGGGTTCGAATTAAAAAAACTTCGAATTTCGAAGTTTTTTTGGGCTACTTCGACCATCGAATGGGCTACTTCGACCTTCGACTACGAAAATCGAACGATTCAAACTAAAAATCGTTCGACTATTCGACCATTCGATAGTCGAAGTACTGTCTCTTTAAGAAAAAATTCGACCCCCATAGGCTTGCCTGAGATTTTTTGATCGAAGGATTTTCCTTCGAACGATTTTAGTTCCTAGTAGAATATTGAGGGTTAATTAACCCTCGATATTCGACCCATAGTGAATCGGCCCCTAAGTGTGCACATATTGAGAGCACAGCCACCAGCATCAGAGGGGGCTCCCGGTGCAGGGGACACAGCACATAATAGTAATAGTCATCAGAAAATATTAATGCTATTATTTTGAAGATGGGAACCCATCACCATAACCATTTGAAGGTTAATGCAACTATCCTTGCAATACAATCGGCCTTTTCCTGATGGAGGGCACTATTTTTAATAGTGTCCAGTTACAAAGAAATACCTTCATGCAACAACTTCTATTTGTAATTACTAATATCACAGCCAAGTTTGGTTATCTTCATCTAATAGTGCATTAATTAACTGCACATTGTCTACTGTAGGGGCAGATTTACTAAGTGTTGAATTTCGAGGGTTAAAAAGCCCTCGAATTTGACCCTCAAAGTAAAATCCTTTGAATTCGAATATCAAATTCAAAGGATTTACCGCAAATACTTTGATCGAATGATCGAATAAAAATTGAACGATTCGAATGATTTTAAGCGATCGATCGAAGGATTTTTATTCAAACACAAAAAAAGTGCTGGGGAAAGTCCCCATAGGCTAACATTGAACCTCGGTAGGTTTAAAGTGCTGAAGTATGTAGTGATGGGCGAATTTATTCGCCAGGCGCGAATTCGCGGCGAATTTGCGCGATTCGCCGCCAGCGAATAAATTCGCGAAACTCCCGCGAAAATTCGCGTCAAAAATTTGCGCCCGTTTTTGACGCTGGCGTCCATTTTTCGAAAAAATTTGAAAAAAATGAGACGCCGGCGCCGTTTCGCGAATTTTTCGCAGTTTCGCGAATTTCGCGAATTTTTCGGCGAAGCGAAACGGCGCAAATTTGCCCATCACTAGAAGTATGTAGTCAAAGTATTTTTTAAAGAAACAGTACTTAGACTATCGAATGGTCGAATAATCGAACAATTTTTACTTCAAATCGTTCTAATCATTTGACCCATTCGATGGTTGAAGTACCCAAAAAAATACTTCGTAATTCAAATGTTTTTTCATTCGAATCCTTCACTCGAGTTTAGTGCCCCTTATTGTTGAACATATTTCATATTTGTGCCAACATAATGCAATGCTTTTTAATATAAGAAACACCAGGGTCCTAAGTTTTCATCAAACGTGCATTCTTTTTTACTAGCACAACACAGAACAGCAGATAACAATGAATTCCAACCAAGATGTTTAAAATAGCAATTTAGGAAGTGTCACAAAATACTTAATGCCATTAATCCTCTTATTTAATTAGAAATATATTTGTTCTGAATACATGGGAGAAATGGAGATCTGTACTAAGAGAGTTTTAATTGGGTTATTCCAAAGTAGGAGGTATCTCCTTGCCTAAACTCTATAAATGGGAGGAAGAACCTAAGTCAAATAGAAATTAAGAAAAAAACACATACAAGAATAAGAACTGTTGATCCACAGCTAGGAGGCAGCTCAAAAAGATATGACATACTGAAAATAACCATCCGATAACCTGTAATAAGAGAAAATTGCTACATACTTAGCATGATTTTCCTTTCCTGGTAACTCTCCATAACCGCACTCTCCGGGTCAGCCCTTCCCTCACCTCATTGAAGAACCCCTCCCAACAAATAATTAAATATCCATCTGAGACACTTACCCACGTCATGCATAAAAGTTTTCCACCATATAAGTACCCAGGGAGGGAATCTGCAGATATGGAGAGGTACCAGGAAAAGAAAATCACAGTATGTAGTAATTTTCCCTTTTCCCTGGCCCTCTCCATATTAGCACTCTCTGGATGTAGCAAGCTCCCGATAAGGGTGGGGGAAAAACTACAACTGTGGTTAAGGCAAAGCATATTTTTATTCTGCAGTTAGGAATTAGTGAGTAAAAGAAACACTGGAAAGTACGTTGTGGCCAGATTGAGCACAGGTAGCCGAGGCCACATCTAGACAATAGTGAGAAGCAAAAGTTTTAGGAAATGCCCAGGAAGCCACCCGGCAGATCACCTCCAGGGAAGTACTAACTTCTGCTGCCCATGAAGCTGCTAGCCCTCTGGTTGAGTGAGCCAAGGTTGTGGGCGCTTGAAGTCCTCTGGAAGAAAACACTTAGTGAATTTTGAAACGGTCTCCCCTTTTCTTTTGCCACCGGGAATGATAAACAACCGGTCAGCCTTCCTGAATGTTTGGGTTGCTGAACAATACACGTTCACTGCTCTCCCGGAATCCAAGAGATGTAGAGGATGATTATCATGTTCTGGGCCGTGGACCCGAAAGGAAAGAGGGGACAGCTTGTCCCTGATATGGAAGTCAGATACAACCTTCCGTTTGAAGGACAAACTTCAGAATGACTCTGTTCTGAAGGAATACAGGACTATCTTCAGCAAATTTCAAGGCTTGTAGTTCCCCATCTCTTTTGGCTGATGTTATCGCCACCAGGAACATTGTCTTCAATGTCAGATTCCAGATGGAAGTCTCTTGAATAGGCTCAAAAGGTCCTGTTGATAGAGATCTGTAGCTGGCATCATTCGGATAGCTGCTTTGAAGAATTTGACTACCAAAAGGTGTAGTGCCCATCGGACTCCTGAAAAGGCAGAAACTGCTGCTGATGTGTCTTGAGTGTGTTGATCCTCAAATACAAAAAAGGGGGGTAGTGGGACCACTCCTAAGTAAAAATGTACAAGTACAATGGAAGTGCTACTGACTTGGCCAATTAATCAATGCACATTCCCTGGTCCCTTGCCTAAGTAATTCAATATATATGCAAGTGCATGTGTTCACAAAGACAGGGGTTTTTAGTTACAAAGTTACGATCATAAAGTTGATAAGCCCCCATACCACGTCAAGGTAAACTCCACCCAGTGGTCCCTAACCTGTTTACCTCTGGTCATAGTATAAAAGGTCTTGTACCTCTCTGCAATGTATGTGGAACCTTGGTTTCAGTCTGAGGGCTAGATCCTCCCCCGCCACTAGCTTGCAGCTTTTAAGAGAAGGGCATTGCCCAAACCAAAGCCCATTTAAAAAAAAATGTAATAATGAAAAAACAAAGGAGAATGCAAAGTAAAATTGTATGTATAGGTGCACACTTGGAAAGTGTGTATGTATGTGTGTGAGTATAGGCAAAAATAAGTAAAAAGACAAACTAAATAAAGTGTAGTAAAAGGTGTAGTAAGTGTAATAGGTGCAAAGGTGTTACTTGATGCAGTTAAAAACATAGGGCTACAATAACTTAAACGGGGTAGGTATGGGGTGCTACAAACTACATGAAGCTCAGCCACAGCTTCCAGCTACATTTCAAATGCAAAAAAGGGGGGTAGTGGGAGCACTCCTAAGGCTAAGTAAAAATGTATTAAAGTACAATGGAAGTGCTACTGACTTGGCCAATTAATCAATGCACATTCCTTGGTCCCCTGTCTCAGTAATTCCGTATATATGCAAGGGCATGTGTTCACAAAGACAGGGGTTTTTAGTTACAAGTTTATCATTATAAAGTTGATAAGCCACCATACCACGGTAAACTCCACACGGTGGTCCCTAACCTGTTTACCTCTGGTCATAGTATAAAAGCTCAATAGGTCTTGAAAAAAAAGATTTATTTATAAGCCTAGCAATTTGGTCAGTGTATAAACAAGCCCATTTTCCACAGCTGCAGCCTCTGTTAGACTTTAAGATAAGGAGTAGCTCATTATACAGAGGGTTCACCTGTTGGCAGGTAATTTACTTTTAAGAACTGGAAGCAGAATGTGACTTTACTTTTAGGTTCAGATTTTGAAGGTGAGCCTAAAGGATTGAGCATAATTTTGATAATGCCGGGATTTTAACACAAGGGACACAATAGTGTCTACATCCAGTTTCACGGTCAGACTGGGCCAGCCCCTCTCAGACCCTCTCCCTGCCCTAGCTGCCCCTCACCTTATCCTCTGCAGGTGCATGATGGGGTGCTTTGCAGCAGGGGGCCCTTGAGACATCCAGTCTGACCCCATCCAATTAAATTGCCCCTTTGTGATTTGCATTTAATTTTGTATCTGCCATCATTCCCATGGCAATAGCTAGAGCATATTCTGATGCCATATTAGTGTTAGACGACTGCACTACAGAACATAGATCTACACATTTAAAAGGTTAAACCTTTTCTCTGGCAGCCATTATTGCAGCTCTGGGAACAGCTGTTACTATAGCAGTGAATAGGACGTGGCGATAAAACACTGGTAAGTTTTTAATTTGCTTGCACACAAATGTATATTGTTCTTATACCTTAAACCTTTTCCTACCGGGCTCTTTGCTTCTACATTTATATGGGATCCGTAACCCAGAAGCCCGTTATCCAGAAGGCTCCAGATTATGGAAAGGCTGTCTCCCATATTTGATTCAAATCAAAATATAATTAATCCATATTGGATATTTGGTTTATTTAATGTTTGCAACAATTTTCTAGTAGACTTAAGGTCACGAGCTTTCGGAATAACAGGTCCCTTACCTGTAATAACACTAATGTTCATGCATTTTTAGAATCTTAAAAGCTCAAATGCAATGGGTTGTTCACCTTTTAATGAACTTTAGGGGGTAAGTTTATCAAGGGTAGAATTTGGAGGTGATGGGAGTTTTTTAAACTCGAAATCCGATTAAAAAAGACCAACCAAAATGTATTAAAAAAAAAAATAGAATTTTTTAACTTCGAGTGAATAGGCTGTATTCAATAGTTCGAATCAAATTTGGATCAAATTCGATTGAAAGTATTTAAAAAAATACTTTGATTTTTCAAAGTCCACCAAATAGGTTCTAAGAGGTCCCCCATAGGCTAATACAGCAATCTGGCAGGTTTTAAATGGTGCATAGTGTAAGTAGAATTTTTAAAGAGACAGTACATAAATTTCAACATTCTAATTTTCACATTTTTTTCATATTGAAATCAAATATGGACGATTCCCTAGTCATAGTACACTAAAATTAACTCGAAATTCGAATTTAAAAATTAGAATTTTCAATTCGACCCTTGATAAATCTGCCCCTAAGTATGTAGTGAGTGATATTCTGAGTAAAAGTGCTTAATATCTACCAATACAAAATGTATTTTACAATGGCCAGCCTGCCTGGCAATTGCTCATTTTAGATTCCTGTTTCAGAGCCAAATTTGAGGATATAAACAGGGAGAAGCAGATTAATACAAATATCATTTAACACACATGCAAGAAGCACCACTGGGACCAAGAGATTGCTGAGATACAGTCACTTTTCTTGGATTCTCTCCCTTTCACACCAAGACATTGGCTCAGAATGATCTCTTTTTATCTTGCACTGCTCATCCTTGGACTTATTGGTATGAAACTAGGTAAGCAAAAGTCCATTAGTAAAATTATAATTCTAAATAATAATACATCTATACATTTATTTTGCACACAGGCTTATATAACTGCTGCATATATAAATATAAATATATATATATATATATATATATATATATATATATATATATATATATATATATATATATATATAAAACAATGTAAACACTGGTTCTAAAAAGAATATGATAGACATTAGGGGTCTGTTTGCTCCAACAGGCACTGCACTGTGAACCATGTTTTATCTGCAGCCAGTACCCAGTTGCAAGTGCTCTTTGGATGAGAACCAGGGGAAATGCTTTTGCAACTGTTAGGGAGTTATTTACTAAACTCCGAATACAAAAATCACGAAAAATGTGTGATTTTTTTTTTAATAAAATCGGACTTTTAAAAGATCACGAATGTTTCGGAATTTATTAAACCCCAAGAAAAGTTTGAATCTGAAAATCCGGCATCTCAGACCTGCATATGCATATGATTAAGTCAATGGGAGAAGTACCAATGATTTTTTGATGTGCGCTCGGTACTGTGCAATCCCCCGAAAAACAGGCAAAAATCTGAAAAATTTGTGAAAATCGGATGAAAAATCGGAAAAAATTTTGAAAATCAGATTTTTTCCTGCAAAGCAATGTTTCGGGAAATTGTAATATTAAATAAAAAGTCCAAGCGGATTTGATTGCAGTTTGTAGCAGAAAATATTGAGATAAATTCAGACTTTGAGAAATAACCCCCTTAATGGTCTTTTACTTGTTCTCAGGGTATTATCAGTACAGGTATGGGATCTGTTATCCTGAAAACTGTTATCCAGAAAGCTCTGAATTATGGAATGGCTGTTTCCTAAAGACTCCATTTTAATGAAATAATCCAAATTTTTATTTTTCAAGTCACATTTTTCTTTTTCTCTGTAAAACAGATCCAAACAAAAATGTAATTAATCCTCACTGGAAGTGGAACCAGCCTATTGGGTTAATTTAATGTTTACATGATTTTCTAGTAGACTTAAGGTATGAAGATCCAAATTACAGAAAGATAATTTTTCTGGAAAACCCGAGGTCCCGAGCATTCTGGATAACAGGTCCCATACCTGTACTGGGAGTATGCCTCAGGCAATCCAAGATCATATTTAAAGTGGACCCGGCACCCAGACATAAAAATCTGTATAATAAAAGTCCTTCTTAAATTAAATATGAAATCCAATTTCTTTTTTTTATTAAAGCATTCATAGCTGTTGTAAACTCATTTAAAAATATCAGCTGTCAATCAAGTATTGCCTACCCCGCCTCTATGCCTAGGCATAGAGGCGGGGCAAGCAATTACTTTCACTTTCCATTCAGCACTTCCTAGATGTCACCGCTCTCCCTACATTCCCCCAGCTCTCTTAACGATTTAATTGTGTAACCAGTGCATGGGGATGGACATTGGGTCCCTGTACCCTGGTGCACAAACAAGATTCTGAGATGATACAAGGCTTGTCTTAATAACAGTGTCCACAAAATGGCTCCTTCCTGGTTGCTATAATTATGAGTTCCCAGACTGATGGAAACAATATTCAAATAATTTATACAGTGTAATTAAAGTTCATTTTGCTTGACTAACATGATAAAATTGGATTTGGATAATTTTGTTTGGGTGAGGGTTCCCCTTTAACTGTGACATAAGCAACGTCATTAAACATTGTTAAAAGATCATTATTTAAAGCAGAAAAATAACTTCAAGGAGATGGTAAATCAGAACTGTATTAGTTGTTATATAACAATAGGCATTGTTTTTTTTTTTTTTTTACGGTGAAAGTTTTATGTCTTGAATGTCCTACAGGTGGAGCCCTGTGGTGTGTAGTGGATAAAGTGGACAATCGTTTGATCCATGACTGTGAAGTAACGGCTCATCTAAAACCCACAGAATGTAAGGCTCTGGTAAACAATATGCTTACCATCAATAACTCAATCCACCATACTGAATGAAAAACAGTTATTTAGTCTGAATTGAATAACTATAGTAGGAGGGAGGAGCCGCAGCAGTATGATGGGGCAGCCAGTTGGGTAACTGTTAGAGAGCCTAGTGTGGGGAAGAAGGAACGGGAGGCTGATCCAGAGTTTTCCAGATTGTAGAGAAAGATGGGAATGTGAACTCTGGAATGGGGGCTGATCTATCCAACTAAATGGAAGCCAATCTTACTAGTAGTTGTGGTGAAGAGGGCTAATAATGACATTTCAGGGGGTTATTGCTCAAAAATCCTCAAAATGTTATGGCAAAGCATCCAGAGCACATGAGGTTTATGGTTACAACAATATCTGTCATGTTTTTGTGCATACTTCTTTCCCACTATGGATCTCTACCAGTGATGGCCATGTGGTCAATATCTGCTGAAACTTTTTGAAACATCTGCTCCTCAAGTAAAATGTTCAGTATGCCTGTGATTCATTACAGAATGTCAGTAATGGTCAGTTAAGGTCTTTATTTTATTTCTGGCTTGAAAATAAAGCAACAGTACCATTGTTCTTCACCTATAAATTAACGATTAGTATAATAGTTGAGTATAATATGTTGAGACAATTTACAATGTGCTTATTATTTATTATTTGTGGTATTTTTAAAATTATTTTGCTCAGTAGCTCTCCGGTTTGGACTTTCAGCATCTGCTAGGTCTAAATTACCTTAGTAACAGGCAGTGGTTTTAATGGAAGAAGAATACGAATAGGAAAGGACCTGAATAAAACATTTTCATCAAGAAAATTACACCCATAGGGGCAAATTCACTAAAGTGCGAAGCGGCTAATGCTAGCGCAAATTCACCAGCGTGGCATCATTTCATTACTTCGCCGATTTACTAACGGGTGCTGGTGGAAATTCGCAAGCGAAGTGGACCTACTCTAGTGCTACTTCGCACCCTTACGGCGGGCGAAGTTGCGATATGGCGAAGGGACGTAATTACGCTAATTCACAGACTTGCCTTCGCCACCTCAGACTGGGCGAAGTGCAATAGAATAGATAGGGCTTGCTTCAAAAAAAGTTGAAATTATTTCTAAGTCCCAAAAAACGCTGGCGTCTTTTACTTTTTTAAGGGTGATAGGCTGAAAAAGATTGTAATTTTTTTGGGGGCCACCTTCCTTCCCCCCTACATTTCCTAACATATGGCACCTAAACTATACAGTGGGCACATGTATAGGGCAAAATAACAACTCTATTTTATTTTACAAAGCTTTCCCAGGCTTGTGTAGTGTAATGTATTTGCTGCTACATATCCATTGTACTTTAACCTGGTGCCGTATGCAAATTAGACATCGCTAGCGTAATTTTGCTTGACGAATTAACACTAGCGCAACTTCACCTGGCGAAGTGCGGCAAAGGCATCGCTAGCGTATTTTCGTGCTTTGTTAATTTGTCCCATAGACTCTTTTTTTTCAGAAGTAAAAAGCATGCTGGGTTTTACCGGCAAGAATCAATTGATTTCAATGGAAGGCTCCTATTACTCCAAGTATTTAGGGGACAAAATGAAAATTGATTCTTTGTCAGCCTCAGCTTTACATAACTTTGAAGGGAAACTTTAACTCCTTATTTAAAAGCTTTTCAAGGGCAACTTAACCCATTATTGGTTTGTGTTTCACACACACTTTAACATAAACAATGAAATAGACGTTGACAGCCTGTCATTGCCTTTTAACATTCATGAAACCTGTAAAAATGGCAAAGAATGCTGGGTAAAGACTGCCACAATTCCAAATTCCACTGCTTTCTCTTGGCCCCCCTCAAACAAGTCCTTAACCCCCCCCCCACTATTACCTTCCTCCCCCCATTCTTCCTCCTCCTGTCTTCTCCCCCGTGGGACATTTTTAAAATTTTGTTAATTTTTGGTCAGCTTGCCAAATATGCCTTCTTCTCCTTTGCTTTCCGTATTGAAAGTGGGCAAAATGTCCATCTATGTTCCTAAAATGGCCACTGGAGGACTTCCTGTTTAGTTTGCTTAAACCACAATCATGGAAATGGGAATAGAATTAAATTTACTTAAAGCAACATTCATGGTCCTTGAGGTGAATTTTTTAATATACGAAAATTCACACAATAATAAATAGGCCCCCAAATTACATTTTCCCAGTTGTGTCTGATGTATCATAATGAATACTCTAAATGGCCAATTGGACACAGCACAAAAAAGTCAGGAGTGGGACTGCATCATTTCCACCGCTCTGTGTCAATTTGAGGTTTGCCAGTGATTTGCTGGGTACAAGTCTTTTGTGTATATGACCATAGCCCACAGTATGAAACCTGGAGTTGCCTCTATGTTCAGAGTAGTGGTAATTCCAGGGTTCCTCTGCATCAGTAGGTGAATGGGGGCAACTGTGTGGAAGCACAAGTACCTTTAATGAATGGCATCAATAAGCACAACTATTGCATTCATGTTTGTGCTTCATTCATAAATGAGTCCTATGAAGTTACCAGTTACAGGCATCTCAACGTGAAGAGAAAAAAGAGAGAATATGTCTGTGTATAGATTAGGCGCCTGTCAATTGCTACTGTTCTCTATTTATAGGCAGCTGAAACTGAAGCAAGCAGTATGTTTTGGAAAAGTTTTGTTGTGCAACATGGGCACACTAATAAGAATACAACCCTTACGTGGCTGGGCACAGCTCCCAACATGCCTCAACCTTCATTATATGTTACACTATTATGGGATTTGTAGTCCAGCAACGTGGAGCAGTGCAGCAGGATTACTACCCTTTTAACCTTCAAAATCATCACATTCTTTCTTGTATTTATAGTTCCTTTGTCTTTTGGCACTTTAAAAGCAGAATGTCAGGATAAGAAGCAGCCTTATTCAGCTCATGTGACTTGCTGTCCTTCTCTCAGAGATTGTAGCTCCTTTTTAGGTAAGTTAAAGGGAATGTTATGTTGGTCATTCTCAGATGATATCCCGACCAGCCATGGCCAAATTACACTGATCTGATTTAGGGGACTTACACACTTTTAATAATGAATTGCCTATACTCTTTGAGAAGGAACGCCATACTCTTTGAAGAAAAACCATACATTCATAAATATAAATTCTTAAAGAGAAAATACCTCTAATTTTAGAGATAAAATTTGCCTTGTCTTTGAAATGACACTTTCAGGAAGTGCCTGTACTTTTTGAGAAGAAGCCCCCATGCTCTTAGAGAAGAAGCTCCTATACCATTCAAGAGAAAATACCTCTAGTATTTACTGTAAGGTGAAATTTTCCTGTTGAAGTTGCTTGAAAGTTGCAAAAAGAAGCATAGGGGTAAATTTATCAAAGAGTGAAGTTCCGCCAGTAGAGTGAAATTCCGCAGCTCTCCATTCATTTCTATAGGATTTTGAAAGGCGTATTTATCAATGGGTGTAAGTGAAATTTCACCCTTTGATAACTACGCCTTTAAAAACCCCATAGAAATGAATGGGAAGTGGCAGAATTTCACTCTAGTGGCGGAACTTCACTATTAACTTCACTCTTTGATAAATATACCCCATAGTCTTTGAGAGGAAGTTTTCCTGCTCTTTAAGATCTATTCCCCATACTATTTAAGGAAAGCTCCCATAATATTTGAGGGACAGTTCTCATATTCTTTGAGATTGTACATGGGTACAACAAGATCTGCCTAAATCCTTGGAACAACATTCCCTTTTCTTTGTCTGCCAGAAACATGTTCTAGTGACTGCATTAAAATCTCTCATAACAAGCATGGATTTACTGTATGATTGGTTGTAACCACACTACTATAATTTGTAAAGAATGAGAAAAATATATAGTCTGTTTATTATAACCAAACCCATGGTTATTTCATGAAAGCTGAACCCCATCTGGTCTATGCTTGTGAAAACACATTTTTTTCTTTCTAAATACTATTTATTTAGCAATATTTGGCATATACTGTCATAAAATAGGTGTTTCCATAATAGTTTCTCTCTCTACACTTTATACACAAATAGTTATCCTATATAAATAGGTAATAATGTAGTGGGTACACATGTGGGTCTGTGGTACTAACAAGAACAATGATACCAAAGTTTCTCTTGTCTTTCGCAGGTGTCATCATCCAATCAAGGTTGCTGATAGCTACTGAAGGTGAGTTTTCAACAGTGTCAATAGTGGTAGAAGTTACAATTCAGGTCTAATAGTTAGCCAAAGGAGATAATAAACTTCTCAGGAGACACTTGTATTGTATTGACAGGTAACTATAATGGTACAGGCAATAAAAACACCTGTCGGGCCAGGTTAGATTCAGGAACTCAGTCTGAATTAGCATGATGCAAAGGGACTAGAGTAAGAGCAGGTCAGAGAACAGGTCTGGGCAAGAGGCCACAGAGGCAGGACTAGGTGTATGTAGAAGAGCCACATGCCTTGTGTACAATCAAATGGAGGAGGAATAGCAAGATCGTTTTAGGAGAGAATGACAGAGGGAAAGCCATCCTTATTGAGTAGCAGTGGTCTAGGGGTTGATGGCCAGACTGAGCAGTTGTGTCTTGGGCACCAATACTACTGTGACTGGACTGAACATCTATATAACAAGAACACTGGATGGCTTGTCAAGGTTTAATTGCACCATTGCAGAGTTTAGCAGCTAAAGGCAGATTATTGAGTGGGTTGAAGTTATTCGAGTTACTCCTTAAATGATTCCCAGGGTAAAATACATCTACCCAAAGGCTAGCACACACAGGGGCTGAATTGGCAGCAAAATATGCAGATAATTAGCCTCTATGAGGCAGTAGCCTCCTCTTTTTTTTTTTTTGTTTCAATATTTCTTTATTGCAGATATGTAGCCTCCTCTTTTGCTCATGGAACCATTGTGTTGGCTCTGGCATGCACACACTCAAGACTTTGCACTTTTCATTCAAAATCAGGCCAACTTCATCCCCATGTGGCATTAGGCTAAGTTTACACTGAACACTGGTAAATTACTCAACCAAGGTTCTATTTCACTCAGCTAAGAAGGTGAGGAATGGAGCACCACAGTACCAAACCTAATTAAAAAAGTTATTTTTTCTCACAGTTTAAAAGAAACACAACATTACCATACCTAGAGCATTTTGGGGGCTTCCACCTTTAATCATAGACCTGATACATAAAAGTGCTCCATTCCTCATATTCTTAACTTGGGATTTGGCCTTTGGCCAGGCTTTATACAGACCCTGCCAGTTGGAGTGCTTCGCCTTGGTGGTGAGTCGGAGCAGTACCTATTGATATTTCTATTCCACTCACACTTAGGGGCCGATTCACGAAATTCGGGTGAAGGGTTCGAATAAAAAAAAATTCGAATTTCGAAGTATTTTTTGGGTACTTCGACCATCGAATTGGTTAAATTCGTCGAACGAATCGAACGATTAGAAGTAAAAATCGTTCGACTATGCGACCATTCGATAGTCAAAGTACTGTCCCTTTAAAAAAAACTTCGACCCCCTACTTCGGCAGCTAAAAGCTACCGAAGTCAATGTTAGCCTATGGGGAAGGTCCCCATAGGCTTGTCTGTGATTTTTTGATCGAAGGATTTTCCTTCGATCGTTGGATTAAAATCCTTCAAATCGTTCGATTCGAAGGATTTAATCGTTCGATCGAATGAAAAATCCTTCGATCGATCGCAGGATTTGCGCAAAATCGTTCGACTTCGATATTCGAAGTCGTACGATTTTAGTTTCCAGTCGAATATCGAGGGTTAATTAACCCTCGATATTCGACCCTTCGTGAATCGGCCCCTTATTTGTAAGCTATAAGTCCTATTTAGTCCCCCTTTAGGCTAAATGAAGGAATTACCTATTACTGTACAGATACATCACCCTGTGGGGAAACACTAATGTCAACCCTTTTCTAGTAGGGACACTAAAGGGGTTTGCATGGGCTAATTCCCCTTATTTATCAATACATTTTCCACAAAAATTCCAGTGCGGGAAAAAACTCGAAAAACTCGTGAAAATCATACAAAAATTTGAATTGTATGATTTTTTTTTGCACGAAACCCAACGCAGATCAGAACATTGGTAGGTCTGAGATGCCGGATTTTTGGATTTGCACTTTTTCCATTCTCTTGGTATAATAGATCATGAAAAGTTAAATTTTTCGAGTTTTTGGCATTCAGACTTTAGTAAATAACCCTCTCAATAAAGCTGCCTAATCATTACTTGATGTAATTAAAAAAATATATATAAAGACCAGTTGCTTAGATGATTTCCCTTCTTTCTCTTGCTTTTATAGAAGTCTTAATGAGATGCAAAGAACTGGAAGCTTGCAAGGTTTTTATTAAGAATGCCAGCGAAGTTCCAGTTACCTGCTATTTGGACGAATGCTCATTTTGGGAAACAAATAAGGTTTTTGATGGTCCGATAGTTCGTGTAATCGATACTGAAAACTAAAAATGTTAAAGTCCTCAAGCCAGTTCAAAAAATAAAGAATAAAGTATTGAGACTTTTTATTATTGTGGATGACTCCGTGTTATATGTATGAACATGGATACTCAAGTCATTTGGGGACTGAGTATTTTTACAAGAAAATGTGTTTGGATTAGTCTGTTTGCATTGCTTTCACTTCCTCTTGGAGGAACAGGATAGATTGTGGCTATTGTTGCAGTAGCAAAGGGTGAATAAATTCGCCTAGTGCAAATTCTACCAGCGAATAAATTTGCGGATCTCACGCCAGAAAAGTCGCTTGTGTCAAAATTGCGTGCGTCAACACTATTTGGACACCCATTTAACACCTGCTGTGTCAAAAGTGACGCAAGTGACTTTTCAGACACGCATCCAAACGCAGGAATCACTTTTCAAGTATCATAAATTTTTTGCCATTTAACAAATTTTATGGCGAACGAAACGGGAGAAATTCGCCCATCACTAATCAACAGTCTTTTTGGTTTTAGAGGTTTTTGAAACCACAAATAAACTGACTTTCTCTTAAACCAGAAATGCCATGGAATTTATTAACACACCAGTATATAAAAAGCAAGAATGAAAAAAGTGTTAAATAATATAAAAGATTAATACCTCTAAAAATGTGAGTTTTTTTGACGATTCCTAGCAAAAAAAAAAAAAAAAATAGAAAACCTCTAAAAGCCTGAATTGATTAAAAGAAGTCCAATAGGATCAGCTCAACTCCCACTGACCTCAACGACATTTACCTGGTGAATTTGTTTATTAGCGTTTTTCATGGTTTTTTACACTTCTCAGAGTTTTCGAGTTTTAAATAAAAATAGTAAACCACTAACATTTAGGGGCCGATTCACGAAGGGTCGAATATCGAGGGTTAATTAACCCTCGATATTCGACTGTGAACTAAAATCGTTCGACTTCGAATATCGAAGTCGAACGATTTTGCGCAAATCCTGCGATCGATCGATCGAAGGATTATTCCTTCGATCGAACGATTAAATCCTTCAAATCGAACGATTCGAAGGATTTTAATCCAACGATCGAAGGAAAATCCTTCGATCAAAAAATCACAGGCAAGCCTATGGGGACCTTCCCCATAGGCTAACTTTGACTTCGGTAGCTTTTAGCTGCCGAAGTAGGGGGTCGAAGTTTTTTTTAAAGGGACAGTACTTCGACTATCGAATGGTCGAATAGTCGAACGATTTTTAGTTCGAATCGTTCGATTCGAAGTCGAAGGTCGTAGTCGAAGAACGAAGTAGCCCATTCGATGGTCGAAGTAGCCCAAAAAAACTTCGAAATTCAAAGTTTTTTTTATTCTAACCCTTCACCCGAATTTAGTGAATCGGCCCCTTGGAGATTCATGAAAAAAAATATTTTTTTAGTAAACAAGTCCCTACATGTGATGTAAAATAAAGTAATCCCTTCTTTTGCTCAGAGTTGTCCATAAAGAGGCAAGAGAACACATATGATGATTACTAATGACACAATCAGAACTGTATGGAGTATCAAAAAAATATATACTGTATATGCAAGCACCATAGAAAGCACTCCCGGCAGTATCCTGATGATGGTCCCTAGTGGATCGAAATGCGTTGAAACGCGCATGGGGGTAATAAGATATTTTTGCTGTGAGTGCTTTCAACGATGCTTGTATTTATTTTTTGGTTAGCATCTGTGATCCGCTAATGTTCTTTATTTGGTGAGTGCCGATATTTGGACCTCGGGAGAACCCAAAACGTCACAATTTTTTCACTGTGCACCCGGGATGGCATATATAACTAATGACACTGCTGCAACAGAGTAGGCTCTTTATTTTAAATCTGTTCCAAACCTCATATTTATTTTCAGCATTTGAGGCAAAGGAGAAGATATATTTCTATGAATATCAGAAACACACACAACCTGATTACTGCAAAATAAACACAATGAAGCTAGGTATAAGTACTGTGCACCTTTTATCATTGGATAAAAATCAGGAAAGATCAGAGATGCTTAAAGGGAAAGTAAAAAATAGGGAAAATCATGTCACATTTGTGACACAATATAACACCTTGAGTAAGCAGGTTGTGAGTATTCTACGATGACACTGGCCACTTATAAAAGACAACTTACCCCAAGTGACGGCATTCGACAGACCCCCAGTTATAGCCTATAAGAAAGGGAGGTCGCTTGGTTCGATGCTAGTGCATTCGGATATTGGAAAAAATAGCAAACAAAAAAAAATACGGAAATTAAGGGGAAAGTAGACTTATCCTTGTCTTAATTGCAACTGTTGCTCTAATGTACATGTAGGGGAGTGTATGTTTCAAACCAGAAAGAGTAATCCTATTAAATAAGGGGCCAATACTCTTGTGGTTCCACATATGCAGTGTATGTGATCAAATGCCCATGTGGGCCAAACCAAGAGAACGGTCCGTGAACGGATACAAGAACACAAATCTGCAATTAATACAGGAAAAAAAGATCAAGCAGTGGCCGGTCACTTTATCGAGCATGCTCACAGGGTCAATCAGTTACAATTCCAGATTGTAGAGACCATTGAACCTAAGGGGCCGATTCACTCAGCTCGAGTGAAGGGTTTGAATGAAAAAAACGTCGAATTTCGAAGTTTTTTTTGGGTACTTCGACCATCGAATTGGTTAAATTCGTTCGAATTCGATCGAAGTCGAACGAAATCGAACGATTCGAAGTAAAAATCGTTCGACTATTCGACCATTCGATAGTCGAAGTACTTGCCCTTTAAAAAAAACTTCGACCCCCTACTTCGGCAGATAAAACCTACCGAAGTCAATGTTAGCCTATGGGGAAGGTCCCCATAGGCTTGCTAACCTTTTTTTGATCGAAGGATTTTCCTTCGATCGTTTGATTAAAATCCTTCGAATCGTTCGATTCGAAGGATTTAATCGTTCGATTGCAGGATCAGCGCTAAATCCTTCGACTTCGATATTCGAAGTCAAAGGATTTCAATTCGAGGGTCGAATTTCGAAGTATTTTTAACTTCGAAATTCGACCCTAAGTGAATCGGCCCCTAAGTGTCGGGGAGGGAATAGATTATAGGAGTTATTATACAAGGAGGCATACTGGATTAGAAAACTTGAAACCCTAGAAACATGAGACTTAAACAAAGAATATGACTTGAGTCCCATTTTCCGATGATTTTAATATTATTCTTTCCGGGGTTTTATTCTGATTTTATATGTTTTATGTCTTACAGATATATTCACTATAGACATTTTGTCGGACTTGCTTCAAACGATATTGAACACTTGCTTGCGAGTCATGGGCGAATTTATTCGCCAGGTGCAAATTCGTGTCAAATTTGCATGATTCGCCACCAGCCAATAAATTCGCAAAATGGGCGTGAAAATTCGCTGGCAAAAATTTGCCGGTGTCAAAAATTTTTTTGCCGGGGTCAAATTTTTTTTTGCCGGCGTCGAAAAAAACGTCCATCGGCGTAAAAAAAACAGGTGATTTTTCAGCAAAGCGAAACAGCGCAAATTCGCCCATCACTATTGCTTGCGTATTGTTCTAGACACACGGTGATAAATTGGCAAATGTATAAGAATTTTTTGTTGACTGTTCCATGTTAACTGAATAAGTTTGCACAAATGACAAATTAGATGGTGGAATAGAGTATAAGTAGCACTATTGAATCACATGCTGGTTAGCTTGATAAAAGACCATATGGTCTGAAACTATTATTCTGTATAAGCAACCTGTTTTTGCTCCATATGGTTATTATTCAGGCATCATGCACTATGGCACTCCATTTTAATAACCTGCCCTGATTTTATAGCCGCTTGCCCACATCAATATGATCAACACTCCCCTATTTCTTATATGTGTACCCTCACGCACTTTTATGTACCTATTTCACTACTCTGTCCCATCCAACATGGCGGCTAAGTAACCCCCACACTGCCCCTCCCAACATGGTGACTATTTACTTCCTATACTATAGTATTAACCTTTTGCCTTAACCCCTCCCCCTATGATGCACTCCCTATGATGCACTTCCTGTTTGTAAGATGCTGGTTCCCCTCCAAACTCTCACTATAAAAGACACTCAGGCGTCCTTCGCCGGCACAGAGGCGCTAAGTGTGTATACTACTGCCAGATGGTGAGTCTTGTTATTTATTACCACACACCAATCTATGCCTTATCTGTTTTTTTTTGTAATACTAAAAAATCTTTTGTTTTGATGAATAAGCATACAGCATACTATTTGTCACTTTGGTCTCTGAAATTCACAGCTGTAACTCCTATGTTTATTGCCTGAAGAAGCGGGTCTGAGCCCGTGAAACGCGTTGCACTGATTGGAGTTCGTTAATAAATTTTGACTGCTTAATTACAGTCGTTTTGTGTCTGCTTGGAGGAGGTAAGTCCACTACTGCCTCCTCTGATTACCAAGTTTTGGTTTTTAAACTCATTTATATCCTTTTATTCTTTTGGCGCCTCTGTTCTTTTTATACAATACTAAGTCCACCCTGGGTGGAGGGTTGATACCCTTTTTCTATCTACAGAGAGCGACTTCTTAATCCTGATTGGGGTCAGGACAATCTCCCTACCTGCCTTTACAGTGGTTGCCTATTGGTAACCCTGGTTTGTGAGTATATGTTATCTACTCTTATTTCATTATCCCTTACCAATACATATTACACTATTGGGGCTCTTGGTGTTCCTTTTGTTTATATGGTCTGAAATAGTGATGGGCGAATCTGTCGCGTTTCGCTTCGCCGAATAATTCGCGAATTTCCAGCGAAATTCGCGAAACGGCGAAAAATTCGCGAAACGAGTCGCGCGGCCCGATTTTGTCGCGCATCAAAATATTTTGTCGCGGACGCAAGTATGTGTTTTAACGCGCGACGTTATTTTTGACGCGCAGTGCAATTTGATGAAGCCCATCTTCTATGGGTGTTTTGTTTGTATAACCTTTTTTCATCTTTGGGCCTACAAATAAAAATTTTCCCCTTAGTTTCAAGCTTTGTAGTCTGTGATGATAAATGAACATGGTATCTTTTGCTTTGTGTCTGAATGTGCTGAATTGGATTGGACTCCATGGGAAGACCAATACACATGCGTGTTTCACTTAGTATACTGCTACACACATGCCCTGCATTGTTAGAGGACTCCTATCTTGAAAAAATGGCTCCCATTTTGCAAGTTTCTTAAACTTTTAACGTGTGTGGATTTTTTCACATTACCTCTGGTCAACTGGTAATGGTATCTACTACTACTCTATATCTCTGTTTAACCAAAAAGTACCATCTGTACTTCAAATATCTAATAGTAGATTACTAACACAAGTACAACTAATAAATCTGAACAGATAGTATCTGGATGCTTTGTATCTCAGATAAAAATGAATAAACCATATGTTTATGTGAATGAACCTTATATTTACATCATGTAATTGTAATGATTCTGAAATACTATGTAATGTAATTTTAATGACTCCGATTAAGAATAGTCATCGTTGTGTTATTAGAATCCAAACAATTCCAAGTACCATGTGAGTATTAGTTTAGTCAAATGAAAAATGAACTCAAAATATAAAGATATAAAAATTTTTTTTAATTCACAACATATAGCACAACTGGTGCTGTAACAAATAATAAATAAATTAAAGTGGAGGAGGAGGAGCAACAACCCTCTGGAGGTTGTCAACAATGTCCCTAACCTCTCCCAGCTCCTGCCGCATGGCATTTACTTGATGAGCTAGGGTGACCAGGAGCTCAGTCTGGTCGTAGTAGGCATGCTCTGTCTGAGTGCCTACACTGAGCCCCTGGTCGTCCGCTGGTGGTGCCACCTGGTGAGGTGGTGGTGCCGCCTGGTGAGGTGGTGGTGCCGCCTGGTGAGGTGGTGCCACCTGGTGAGGTGGTGGTGCCGCCTGGTGAGGTGGTGGTGCCACCTGGTGAGGTGGTGGTGCCGCCTGGTGAGGTGGTGGTGCCGCCTGGTGAGGTGGTGGTGCCGCCTGGTGAGGTGGTGCCACCTGGTGAGGTGGTGGTGCCGCCCGGTGAGGTGGTGGAGGCGGTGCTGCCTCATCAGGTACAGGCGGTGCTGCCTGGTCAGGTGGTGGTGGTGCTGGTACTTCCCCATCATCATCATCATCATCAGGATCATCTTGGATCCACTCAGCTGGCAATGAATAAATTTCAGTTTGAGTAACACACCAATTGCATTTGTACAGTATACATTATACAGGATAAGGTGTCATGTTGTAACTACAGGAAAATTAACTTTATTGTAGTTAAGAAGGGAAACCTATTTATTACGTTTAAATAAATCTACCTTTATGTGAAGTAAAATTCTTATTAGCCTTGTCACAGGCCTAAACAAATACACATTGGCTCCAAAATACCAAAATAAATAGGAATCAAGTGCAGGGCAAGATTTACATAGCGGACACCCCTAGGCCCACTGCCATTCGTCGCCCCTGTCCCCTCCCCTTTATTCGGGAAAATTTTTATCATCTGGACAGGAGCAATGGGGATTGCTGCATGGGAAACTATTGTATCTCCTGTGCATCCCCAGTGTTTCTGAACCAATATGGGTGTGGTTGGACAGCATGCCGCCACCCTAAAATCTTCCAGCCCTAGGCCCGGGCCTTGGTGACCTTTCCACAGATCCGAGCCTGATCAAGTGGCTTTATTGTAGTTAAGAAGGGAAACCTATTTATTACGTTTAAATAAATCTACCTTTAAGTGAAGTAAAATTATTATTAGCCTTGTCACAGGCCTAAACAATTACACATTTGCTCCAAAATACCAAAATAAATAGGAATCAAGTGGCTTTATTGTAGTTAAGAAGGGAAACTCATGTATTGCATTTAAATAAATCTATTATAATCTGTTTAAATAATCTCCATTTGACAGCTCATTTACTTGTTATCTAACTTTTCTGCAATTATGTCAGTCAGTCAAAGTCAACTGTTCCAATCCTAATTACAGTTTTCACTTAAATACATTTTTGCTGTAAAATAGCAAATCATTATAAGATGTTTTCTTTTTAAATAACTCTACCTTCCACTTCCACGCGCAGCTCATCAATAAATGCGCTGTGGCGTCTTTTGAGATCGCTCCAGATCCTCTGGAGCTCCCTCAGACTTAAGCGCAGGCGGTACTCCCTCCGCAGCCTGCGCCTCAGCCGTTCCATTATGCTCCTCCGGAGCGCCTGGATTCCTCTCACTCCAGGAGGGATATTGTCGTATCCCTCCTGGTGCAGGTACCTGACGAAGTACCGCAGCTGGTCTCGGTTCATCATGCCAGGTCCTGCCATTTTCAAACTGCACTCCTAAAAATGTAAGCACGGGCGGGGCTATTTATAGTGGCGACGCCCATTTTTGACGCGCGCATGACGCGCGTCACATGACGCGTGCGCGCACACGACGCGCGTCACATGACGCACGCGCGCGCATGCGCAAACACAGTTTTGATATGGCGCGCGACGAACCTCGTCGCCCGGCGACGAATATCATCGCGACGGCGACTAACCTCGACGCGACGGCGACGAACCTCGTCGCGATGGCGACGAAATTGATAAATTGACTACTGTAACACTCAAATACATTGATTTTTTAAAATAAATTATGATATTAAGTCACACTATATTTGGAAATTAGGCACTATTAGAAGTAACATTATTCCCCTAGCAATCATACATTGATTTAAATAAGAGACTGGAATATGAATAGGAGAGGCCTAAATGTAAAAAAGTAGCAATGACTAACAATACATTTGTAGCCTGACATAGTATTTGCTTTTTAGTTGGGGTCAACTCATTGACCCACATTTAAAAGCTGCAAAGAGTCTGAACTTAGAAGAAAAAGGCAAATAAGTAAAACCAAATTAAAAGTTGCTTAGAATTTGCCATACTATTGCATACTAAAAGTTACCTTAAAGGTGAACCACCCCTTTAAGGGCTTTGCACTGGATCTATGAATACGTTGTGTAAAGTGTTTGGAAACAAAGGATGGCGTGTGTTCTCTTTGAAGGTTATGGACAGAAAACTGGGACAAAACAGCTTGTGAAGTTGAAAGTTGCAAAATAGCAGATGCAGCTGAAAGTGGGATGTAAGATGGACATCATCTAGGAATGAAATTCCTTTTTCCATTAAGCAAACTGTGTTGTCTTGTTTATTTAACTCAAGGACAAAAGCATTCATAGAGGACAAATTCAATCTAAATTATTACTTACAGCATGAATTTAAGTAGAGTTTATGGCTATGTTTGTGTCACCCAGGGTTGCCAGGTTGGTTGGTTTCCAGTCAAATTTACTGGGCTGATGTTTGGGGCCTGTTTGGGCCTCTGTGTAATTTGAATGCAAGGGCCTATTTTGACTCCCAGACCAGACATGGCTTTGGGACTACCATTAAAACATTTCCCTTACTTTTGTACACAGTAATGAATGTATATATGTCATGTTTTGCTTTGGAATCAATGGGAAGAGCAATTCACACCTATGTTCCACTCAGTTACTGCTACACACACATGCCCTCCCTGTATACATTTTTTAGAGCACTCCTATCATTTCAAAAGAAAGAATAATGACTGAGGCAAAGGACTTTTGGCCGCAGTCGTTTCAGGGGTAATAATAGTGTGAATACATTTGACAACCAAGCAGCAAGCATTGTTGTAATCAATTGTATTAGAGCCAGAAGAATTAAATGAGGCAGGCCTCAACCCCCAGAAGAAATTAGCCAAACAATGGGGCTGTATTCGAAGAAACATTTTTATAAGCCATGATAGGCCTCAACCACCAGAAGAAAGTAGCCAACTTAGCGGCAAAATTACAAGCAACCTATTTAGAAGCCATGATAGGCCTCAACCCCCAGAAGAAATTAGCCAACAATATGGCAGTATTCGAAGAAATATTTTTAGAAGCCATGATAGGCCTCAACCCCCAGAAGAAATTAGCCAAACAATGTGGCAGCATTCGAAGAAACATTTTTAGAAGCCATGATAGGCCTCAACCCCCAGAAGAAATTAGCCAAACAATGTGGCAGCATTCGAAGAAACATTTTTAGAAGCCATGATAGGCCTCAACCCCCAGAAAAAATTAGCCAACAATGTGGCAGTATTCGAAGAAACATTTTTAGAAGCCATGATAGGCCTCAACCCCCAGAAGACAGTAGCCAACTTAGCGGCAAAATTACAAGCAACCTATTTAGAAACCATGTTAGGCCTCAACCCCCAGAAGAAATTAGCCAACAATGTGGCAGTATTCGAAGAAACATTTTTAGAAGCCATGTTAGGCCTCAACCACCAGAAGAAATTAGCCAACAATGTGGCAGTATTCGAAGAAACATTTTTAGAAGCCATGATAGGCCTCAACCCCCAGAAGAAATTAGCCAACAATATGGCAGTATTCGAAGAAACATTTTTAGAAGCCATGATAGGCCTCAACCCCCAGAAGACAGTAGCCAACTTAGCGGCAAAATTACAAGCAACCTATTTAGAAACCATGTTAGGCCTCAACCCCCAGAAGAAATTAGCCAACAATGTGGCAGTATTCGAAGAAACATTTTTAGAGGCCATGATAGGCCTCGACCCCCAGAAGAAATCAGCCAACAATATGGCAGTATTCGAAGAAACATTTTTAGAAGCCATGATAGGCCTCAACTACAAAAAAAATTGCCGACAATGCAGCAGTAGTGTCAGCCACAGCAGTAGGAGCCTTGATAGACACCCACCAGAGTTTTGCCAAATAATGAGGCATTAGTAGCATCAGCAGCGGCAGTCATGTTGTATCTTTCAATCAACTCTATATTAGAGCCAGAAGAATTAAATGAGGCAGGCCCCAAACAGAAGACGTTTGCCAAATAATGAGGCCTTAGTAGCAACAGCAGCGGCAGTCATGTTGTAACTTTTAATCAACTCTATATTAGAGCCAGAAGAATTAAATGAGGCAGGCCCCAAACAGAAGACGTTTGCCAAATAATGAGGCAGTAGTAGCAACAGCAGCGGCAACAACAGTCATGTTGTAACTTTTAATCAACTCTATATTCGAGCCAGAAGAATTAAATGAGGCAGGCCCCAAACAGAAGACGTTTGCCAAATAATGAGGCCTTAGTAGCAACAGCAGCGGCAACAACAGTCATGTTGTAACTTTTAATCAACTCTATATTAGAGCCAGAAGAATTAAATGAGGCAGGCCCCAAACAGAAGACGTTTGCCAAATAATGAGGCAGTAGTAGCAACAGCAGCGGCAACAACAGTCATGTTGTAACTTTTAATCAACTCTATATTAGAGCCAGAAGAATTAAATGAGGCAGGCCTCAAACAGAGAAGACTTTTGCCAAATAACGAGGCATTAGCAGCAACAGCAGCGTCAGCAACAGTCATGTTGCGACTTTTAATCAACTCTATATTAGAGCCAGAAGAATTAAATGAGGCAGGCCCCAAACAGAGAAGACTTTTGCCAAATAACGAGGCATTAATAGCAACAGCAGTGGCAGCAACAGTCATTTTGTAACTTGTAACTTTTAATCAACTCAATATTAGAGCCAGAAGAATTAAATGAGGCAGGCCCCAAACAGAAGACATTAGCCGCAAAATTGTAAGAAAAATATTTAGAAGCCATGTTAGGCCTCAACCCCCAGAAGAAATTAGCCAACTTAGCGGCAAAATTATAAGCAACATATTTAGAAGCCATGTTAGGCCTCAACCAGAAGAAATTAGCCAACAATGTGGCCGTATTCGAAGAAACATTTTTAGAAGCCATGTTAGGCCTCAACCAGAAGAAATTAGCCAACTTAGCGGCAAAATTATAAGCAACATATTTAGAAGCCATGTTAGGCCTCAACGAGAAGAAATTAGCCAACATTGTGGCAGTATTTGAGAAAACATTTTTAGAAGCCATGTTAGGCCTCAACCAGAAGAAATTAGCCAACTTAGCGGCAAAATTATAAGCAACATATTTAGAAGCCATGTTAGGCCTCAACCAGAAGAAATTAGCCAACAATGTGGCAGTATTCGAAGAAACATATTTAGAGGCCATGTTAGGCCTCAACTACTAAAAAAATTTGCCGACAATGCAGCAGTAGTATCTACGATAGCAGTAGGAGCTTTGATAGGCCCCCACCATAAAAAAATTGCCGACAATGCAGCACAGCAACAGTACTACTAGGGCTAGTAGCAGGCTACAGCAGCAGCAGCAGCAGCAAGGGCAGCAGGTGCAGACAGATGGGGAATGGGCAATACTACTGAGGAGGAGAGTATGGGCAGCAATGGAGAGAGGAGGATAAATCTGTGGAGGAGAAGGAGGAGAGGAGGCTAGTCTCTGCTGTCTGCAATGGGCACTTGGATATCCCCGCTTATCCATGCCTCATTCATTTTAATGAATGTCAGCTTATCCACGCTGCCAGTGGATAGCCGTGTCCGCTTTTCAGTGACCACCCCACCTGCGGCACTGAAGACATGCTCTGACAGGACACTGGCAGGGGGGCAAGCCAGCACCTCCAGAGCATACTGTGCCAGTTCTGGCCACTGGTCGAGCCTCGAGACCCAATAATGCATGGGGTCATCGTCAGGGCGAATGGCATCCTGCACGCTGACTGACCCCATGTAGTCAGCCACCATATGCTCCACCCGCTGCTGGTGGTGGCTTTGGGTGCTGACTGGGCCTGCTGCTGGCCGTTGAGGCTCGAAAAAGCTCTTCCACACACCCATGAGATCTCCGCCCTTGCTGCTGCTGCTGCTGCTAGGCCCCTGTCTCTGCTGGGTGTGTGGAGTAGTGGAGGCCTGAGAAGTGTCAGACTGGGGGAAGGCCTCCACTAATTTTGAGCACAGAGCCTTCCTCAATTGACCCATCCTCCTCTCTCTCTGGCTGGGTACAAGGAACTCCCCCACCTTTCCCTTGTACCGTGGGTCAAGCAAAGTAGCCACCCAATAATCCTCCCGGTCTTTGATAGAACAGACCCGGGGATCGCTTCGGAGGCAAGTCTGCATATGGGCAGCCATGTAAAAGAGGTGCCCCCGACCAACCTCTTCTTGACTGCCCTCCAGATGCAGCAGGTCATCTGGCTCGACCTGCCCCTGCTCTGTACCCTCCCAGCCGCGGACAATAGCTGGGGTGGTTGGGTGGCATGTGCCCTGCTCCCCATGCTGCACAGGCACCCAGTCCTCCTCTCCCTCATCCTCCTCATCAGGCACCATCTCCTCCTCAGCCCCCTCTGCCTGCCTACGGGGCCTACTCTCCTCCTCCTCCTCCTCAGGCACGTCACCCTCCTCTAGCAGCCCATCCAACGTGCGCTTGAGGAGGAACACCAGGGGTATGACATCGCTAAGACACGCATTGTCCCTGCTAACAAAGCGTGTCGCCTGCTCAAAGGGGGCAAGTACTTGGCAGAGCTGCCTCATTTGCTGCCACTGCTCTGCACTAAAGTACCCCAAATCCGCCCCCTGAGTACCCCTGGCACTGTGCTCCAGCAGGTAATTGCTGACCGCCCAGCGCTGCTCTACGAGGCGCTCCACCATGTGCAGGGTGGAATTCCAGCGCGTCGGCAGGTCACAGATGAGCCGGTGGGGTGGCAGACTATGCTGCCGCTGCATCCGTGCCAAAGACGCGCTGGCGGTGGGGGACCTGCGAAAATGGGCACATACCCTACGTACCTTCTCCAGCATGTCACCCAACCCTTGGTAGCTCTTGAGGAAGCGCTGCACCACAAGGTTGAGGACATGTGCAAAGCAAGGCATGTGGGTCAGGTGCCCTAGGCGGATGGCGGCCAGCAGGTTGCGACCGTTGTCGCAAACAATATTACCTGCTTGGAGCTGGCGGGGAGTGAACCACCGCTGCACCTGAGTCTGGAAGGCAGCCATGAGCTCAGGTGCAGTATGACTCCTCTCGCCCAGGGAGAGGAGTTGCAGAACAGCCTGACATCGCCTGTGCTGCACTGAAGCGTAGCTGCGGGGACGCTTCAGGGGTGGCTCATCCATAGTGGAGGAGGAGGAGGAAGTGGACATGTGGGGTTTGCCCTGTACCCCACGGGGAGGCACCTGTAGCCTGAGGGGAGCGCCCCGGCTTGCACCCTCCCCAGCACTCATGAGGGTGACCCAGTGCGCAGTGTAGGTTATGTACCTCCCCTGCCCATGCCTGCTGGTCCACATGTCAGTGGTGCAGTGCACCCTGCCGCCAACAGCATGATCCAGCGACAGGGACACATTCTCAACCACGTGCTGGTGGATGGCAGGGACAGCCTTCCTGGCAAAATAATGGCGGCTGGGGATCCGCCAGTTAGGGGCAGCGCAAGCCATCAGCTGTCGGAAGGGGGCTGCTTCGACTAGCTGATAGGGCAGCAGCTGCACTGCCAGAAGCTTTGCCAGGCAGCCATTAAGCCTCTGCACTTGGGGGTGGCTGGGGGAGAGAGGCGTCTTGCGGCTGAGGAACTGGGGGAGGGAAACCTGGCGGGACAGGGGCCGCATTGAGGAGGAGGAGGCTGCAGAAGAGGCTGAGCTACACAGTGGCTGCCTCCGACTGTGAGCCCCAGAATCCTCTTCACCTGCTGCAGGGTCTGGGGAGCTGGCACCTCTTCCCTGAGGAATGGGAGGAGGTGGACAGGAAGCACCACTGCCACCCGGTGCCCTGCCACTTTGGTGCTGCTCCCACGTCATCCTGTGATGACGTTTCATATGGGAACTTAAAGCTGATGTTCCCATATGTGACCCTGCCTGCCCCCTTCGAACCTTCTGCCGGCAGAGCTGGCACACTGCTATTGCCTGGTCCTCTGCCTGGCACGTGAAAAAAGCCCACACTGCTGAAGTGCGGGCCACTGCCTTGCCTGCTGTGGAGGGTTGAGGATGGTCCCCACCCGTACGCACATAGGCTTTGGACCTAGGCGCAGTGCTGCCCTGTTGCCTGCCCCCCTAGCAGTGGTCGGTGGAGCCTGCTCTTCATCCTCATCAACAACAAACAGTTCCCCCCCTGAACTGCTGCTGTTATCCTCTGGAGCCGGCTCCCAGGGTCTGTCCCTGTCATCGTCCTCCCCCAGACCAGACCCTGCCTCATACATGGCATCAATACCCACATCCAGCATGCTGGTGTCTGACCCCACACCAGCAACTTGCTGCCCTGCCATAAGGGGACCCTGCCCAATATCCCCTATTGATGTGGGCTGTGACATGACCACCTCCTCCTCTTCATCAGACATGAATGCCCCCCCCATTCCTGCCTGATCATCAAAAAGATCCAGGGTGTCTGGGCCCAAGTCCACCTCAGGATCAAATAAGAGGGATGGGGTGTCATCCCACACTGAGCTAGCAGGTGATGCCACCTCCTGCCGCTCACTGGTGCCTGCTGCAGATGAGGTAGCCTGGGTCAGCCAGTCTACCACTGCCTCTGCCTGCTGCGACCGTATGGGTCGCGAAGCAGTGGCAAAAAAATCGGGCACAGTCCTACGTGGACCAGTTGCCCCGCTGCTGCGACCCACAGCCACCTGCTGCTGTGGCATTTGCTGCTGCTGTTGTTGCAGCTGCTGCTGCTGTTGTTGTTGCAGCTGCTGCTGTTGTTGTTGCAGCTGCTGCTGTGATGGCAGCTGCTTTGATGGCAGCTTGTGCTGCGACTGATTTACAGTGCCCAGACTGGGCATGGCACATGGCTGTTGTGGGGTTGGATGCCCACGGCCAGCACCACGGCCTCTTCCTCGGCCACCCCTCCCTATCCCACCCTTCTTCCCACCACCACCACCACCCATCCCTAACCCACCCTTCTTCCCACCACCACCACCCATCCCCCCTCTCCCACGGCCCGTCATATTGGGCAACTAAACTTAAAAAAAAAAAATATATATAAGGGGGGGGTTTGGATATTTCGGGGAAGGAAAGGAGAAAAAAATAAAACCCTCAACTAAATCCCCTCAGCAGAAGTGTGCACCCACAAGGAGTACACACACCAGCACAGACAAAGACAAAGACAGTTAGCCCTAAAAAGGGCTATTGGGTGGTGAGCAGGCAAGCAGAAGAGGGAAAACAGTAAACTGAAATCCACAACCTCCACTTGCACTGACTCAGAAAAAAAAAAAGCTCTCTACACAAACTCCACTAGCTAAATCACACACAAATCTCTCACTATCCTGCTCTCTCTACCTCTACCAGAAACGCCACGAGTAATGGCCGCCTCTGCAGCTCCTTATATAGCCAGTGGGTTGGCTCAGGGATGGCTCACATCTTATTGGCTGCTGTGGGTGATGTTTAGTTTGTCGCGCGTCTTTTTGTTTTGACGCGCATTAGCGGCGTCGCGGCTCGTCGCGCGACGAAAATTTCGGCGCGCGGCGAAACGAGTCGCGAGGCGAATTTTTGCCGCAATTTTGCGAAAAATTCGCCCGCGGCGAAACGCAGAAATTCGCCGCGAATTTAACCATGGCGAATTTATTCGCCCATCCCTAGTCTGAAACGTTGCTGTAATGCCCTTGCACCAATAAAGGCTGTTTTATATTAACTGCGGGTGCTGGACTCATTTCTTTGCCCGTGCACCTTTTATTACATATCCAATAGTGCATTATCTAATATTGGCTCACCTGGTTGCACCACTCCATACAGAATTTATTATAACGGGAGGAAGGTGTTAAAGTAGAATAAAAATTGCACTTCAGGTTTCCCTTTTACAAAACTATATCATTTGATTCACAGAGCACAGATATAATGAACTCCCACTAACACAACGAGGAAAGAAAGGGGATTGTAAACTGATAATCTAACTACCTACCTTGCGAGGACCAATCATGGAGCTTCAATTTCCCTGTTTGCCCTCTGTTTGCTCAAAAAATACCAAAAAAACATTTTTAAAAATTGTTTTCAAAGACCAAATTGAATATTCAGCTCAGTAGCTCTTAATAAGTGATGAGCAAAAATCTCTAAAAAGAAGCCCGTAGATTTCAATAAGTGAAAAAAATTGGTTGCCCATAGACTTCAATGCATTTGGCAAATTTTTTGTAATTTCATGAATTTTTGGTGAAGCAAAACAGGTCAGATTCTCCCATATCTATTGAACTGTTGAATTGGGTTGGGGCTGGAATACTGTCCATTTAAATGTTCCAAGGGTAAAATCCCTCCCACTATAATATAAACCATCTGCCAGAAGTCCAAGTATTTTTTATAAATGCAGGTTTGCATGAGAAGGTAGTTATAATTCTTTACCTCACATCTGAGATAATTCAATATTTCTCAGGGTAGCATTAAAGTTTTGGAAAAATGATGACAATTAGAATAGCCTCAGATTTCTTCTTTATTTTTTTTTTAAATATTTTTATTTTCAACATTTTTTTTATCAATTCAGGGAGAGAATTCTACATTGTTATGACTCTCACTGTAAACAAAAACCTTTCTGAATTTCACTAATAATTCAAAGAGGACAAACAGCAATTTTTGGGAACAATAGGACTACTAAAATCTGGAAAAACTTTACATAAAATCAGGGAAAAGCACTATGAAACCCATTATAAATTGATGGGGCCACAATAAAAAATAAACTTCCGGAAAATTTAAAATCAGGGTATGTAAAATTGAGGTTTTAGTGCAAAAGTTTAAATCAATAAAGCAGCCCTATCATGTGTCCCAGTAGTAAATGAGCTTTAGTATAGAGTAAATATTAAGGGACAGATTTATTAAGGGTCAAATTGAAAATTCGAATTATGGTCAAAACTGTCAAATTTGACTAGGGAGTTATTTCATTTTGAAATTGAGTTTTTTTAAAAAAATTCTAATTTGATTTTCGAGATTTATCTTAAAAGAATTTGAATTTGACTATTTGCCACCTAAAACCTGCCGAATTACTGCTTAAGTCAATGGGAGAGGTCCAGGGGTCAATTTGGAAATGTTTTCAGCCGAGCAATCGAGTTTGATCAAATTTGATTCGAATTTGATTCGAATTTGATTAATATTTGATTTTACATTTTATTAATACATTTTGGTAAGGTGAATTTTGAATTCATGGGAGTTTAGGAGATTTTACTGGCGAACCTTAGTAACGGTGACCCTCCGACACCCTTAAATTATCTTGCTGAGTTGTTTCAGTCACTCTGGGCTGGGGGCGGCGCCATCCCTTGGTAGGCTAATTACAAATGAAAACAGGACTCCAGCCTATCACGGGATTGAGCCGCCCCCAGCCCAGCGTGACTGAAACAACTCAGCAAGATTTTTTTATGGTGTCGGAGGGTTGCCGTTACTAAGACTCACCGGGCTGGGGGTGGCTTTGGGGAGCTTTTAGCTAATTATATGTCAATAGACAGTTTAGCCCCCAGGTGATTTTAAATATTTGAATTTTGTGGCAAGTGCAATGACATCAGATACAGCGTGAAAAAGAAAAGGACGCTCACGTGAAAACCAGAAAGGATGCAAATGCCACTAGGGAACTGAAGGATTTGGGCATTCCCAGAAGGAGTGTGGTGGGCATCCCTGCTGCCCAACTTGACCACCAGGTACCTTTACACTTCTTCAGTTGTGCAATTCATGATCCTCAGTCTATCACTAACTTGGTAATTAACCCTTCCTTTCAGTGACTAAAGTGAATAGGAATGAAAGGTGACTGCCAGGGCCTAGCAGTTTGAGTCAGGACCAAGGAGGAAACTGCATTCAGAAAGTCCAATTCACTGTATCCAAAGGGTGAAGGAAGGTTCATTGTCATATCCAGCCAAAAAGGTCAGGCAGGCAAGGAGAAGTTTAGTCAGGAACAAAATGGAGGTCAGGAATGATGAATCAAGCAGGAAAAGTAATTAGGACCACCCAGGAGTAGGGATGGGCGAATTTGACCCGTTTCTTTTCACCAATAATTTGCCGCCGATGCCCATTAAAGTCTATGGGCGTCAAAAATTTTTTGTTGCGCAGCAAAATATTTTCTGATGCACATTTTTTTATTTTGACGCACAACGCCATACAAGTCTATGAGCGTAATTTTTTTCGGCGAAACAATGCAAAACAATGAAAAATTCGCCCATCCCTACCCAGGAGCTTTACAAAAAAAGACCTATATTCAGCCATTGAACCCGGGTTACTATTGTACACGGTAAAGAGTTGTTGGTGGTCTGTACAGCTGAAGAGGAATTGAATGTTCTGCTTCCAATTAAGTTGCTCTGTACCAACAACAAATAATAAAGGAAGGAGAACTCCAGCAATGGTCTTATTACTCAGTCACATTGTCTGCTGGAGGAGTTTAGAATGCTAATGGATAGTGTAGGACTCACGTACAATTAGGGGCATTGACTTGGCATGTGAGCTTACATATTTTGGCCAAAGTGTGGTACTAACACCTAATTTTTTGCTATAATAATATTTTTAAAGAAAAAACATGTTCTGGCTATCTTTCTCCTTTTTGTGTACAAAAATTGGTTTGTTATCGTTTATAGCAGCTGGTCAACTCCAGATTGTGGGTAAGACCAAGACCTGGCACAAGGTCAATGCCACAGTATGGGTTAGACCGAGTTGATTTCTTTCTGTATTTCATGTACTGGCATTCTTTTAACTTTGAGTTCTCCACTAGTGATGGGCGAATTTGCGAAACGGCGCCGGCGTCTCGTTTTTGATGCCGGCATCCGTTTTTTTGACGCCGGCGTCAGTTTTTTACCCCGACTTCAAATTCTTTTCACACGGGCAAATTTTCACCAGCGGATTTTCACAGGGTTCCACAGATTCATTCACCAGCTGCGAATTACGCAAATTTGCGCCTGGCAAATAAATTTGCCCATCTCTATTCTCCACAAAATGTCTCCAATGACGTCACACACCAGTGGGAAGTTTTGCAACATCACTGTATGGCGGCTTTATTGTGGAATTGAGCGATCCAAACCGCAGCACTCCTGGCAATGATCACATTATAGAAATGGAAAAGTGCTCTGAGGTCATTGCAAGAGTATATAGGAACAAATAATGGAGTTAAAGGACTTTTATAGATACAATAGATAAACTAGTGATGGGTTCATTATTGTATAGTTGGATCTGATTCACTTGTTCAGATTGTACAGCAAGATAAGAGGGTCCTGAAGTGCTTTGCAGTTTGTTTTGGAACGATTTGCTGTTTGAATCCTGTTTGGAACTTCAACAAAGAGGAAGGTGGTAATGATGCCACAGGCTGGGATTCAGAAATACATAAATAGCTGGATTCAGCTGAAAAGAAAAATAAACCTGTATCCCTACAAGAGGTGGTAAGGGATTATCTATTGATTAGACATACTGTAAATGATCAATCCTGCAATGGGGGTGACAAACTGTATTTTCTCTAACTTTCTCATTTATGTCAAATCTCCGGCAGACCTGAACTTTGCTTCATAATGGCTTCTGTGTATCCGATAATGTTCCTGCTTGTGATAGGTCTCACCCCAGTGACATCAGAAATGTATACGGCACATGGTAAATATGGAAATGATATGGTCATTCTGACGAAAAATAGGCTGTATATCTTGCCCTCTTTAGTTAACAACGATGCTGATTTTTAGACAGATGTTTCATTGTTCCAACCAGTTTTTCTTCACTCTACTTCTTGACTTTCCAAATGCTTTTGGTGTTTAGGAGAGACCTCTGTTTTACTCTATGATCATTCAAGCTTTAAATAATGCTTTCTTTCTTCACTTCTGATGTCTTGTGTTTGCAGTCTCTTTATACATTGTAGAAAGAGACCCTCAGGCAGCTCATACTATCACTAGGCACACCTGGAATGGTGACAGGGAATCAATGATGTGGAGAGAAGCCAGAGAGATGGTATCTAGGGAAAAGTCTCATGGTCAGACAGATCCGGTTGGGACAGACAGTGAGGTAATCAGGCAGATAGTTCAGATCAGACAGCAAACAAGCAAAATCGGGGAACAGGCTGGGTCACAATAAAGAATTCAATAAGAAAAGTATGCCAGGAATTCAAGATCGCTCAAAACAACCAAGCTCGGCAGCAGTGGCAGAACACTCTTAAATAGGAAGAAAATTACACCAAAACACAAGTGTTTTGTGTCAGGCTGGTTGCAAGGAATGTACAAAGTGCACCAGGATCAATGCACACATGAGGGTGAAGCCCTATGCCGTGGATGGGGCGTATACTCCTTGATGCGCAAGGACACACATTTGGTCACAATTATGTGTCGCCAGGTAAGGAGCCTTACAGTACAATAAGGCAAGGTGCAAAAAATCTGAGTAAATTGCTTGCTCTTGCATTTTTGCAAAGGTATGCAGACATAGTTAAGGGGCGACAAAATGTTTTTGATGTACAGCAATATTTTTCAACCAATGGAGGCATCATTTTGTGGAGAAACTTGGTGAAAATTTTTGCTCATCACTAGTAATAAAAGATCTTTGTGTTCCAAATTGGAGTTCATCAGCACTTTATTCATTAGGGTTGTTTGAAGGAAGGCATGAAAGCATTCTCCTTGCCACCTACATTGATAGTCATTTTGATGCAGAGGTAGGCAGTACTTTCTGCGTTTCTTATAGCAGGTAGTGAGGACAGGTCTGCTTTTTGGCTTGCCATAGCTGTGCTCTTTGCACCTTGTTTCAACTAAAAAATCTGGAGAAAGGTACAGAATGCAGTAAAGAAAATTAAAGAACAGTGACCTGGTAAGTTTGAAATGCACATGCCATAAGGAGTTTAGATGGATGTCAATGAATGTGGACCATAAATGCCTATTATTATTATTATTATTAGGGATGTAGCGAACTGTTCGCCGGCGAACTAGTTCACGCGAACTTCGACTGTTCGCGTCCGCCGCAAGTTCGCGAACGTCGCGCGACGTTCGCCAATAGGCGTTCGCGTCAAAATCGTTCGACCATTCGATCGCTAAAATCGAATGATTTTTGTTCGAATCGAACGATCGAAGCCATTGGATTGAATGAAATCATTCGATCCAATGGCTTCGATCGTTCGATTCGAACGGAAATCGAACGATTAAAATCCTTCGATCGTTCGAATCGAACGATTTTCGGATGTTCGAAGTTCGCAAACTGTTCGCGAACTGTTCGCATTTTTTGCCGGTGTTCGCGAACGGCGTTCGCGAACACATTGTCGGCGGTTCGCTACATCCCTAATTATTATTACTATTAACATTTTTCAGTAGAAAATAAATTGTTTATTGTTTTTGTTTCTTCTCTTTCTCCCTCCCTGAAATGTCTTTAAGCCATGGATTGTGTTGTACAAAATCCATCTGCTGGTAGTGAAGTTGTTGCATGTGAACACAACAACACAGTGCAGCTCCATCCTCAGCAATTCTATAGTGAGTGATTTATGGGTATTTTTTATGGATTGATTGCAATGTAAACTATCTGGCCACATATGTAATTGACACCAATCAAACTAGGATACTGTAATGGGTAAAGAGATAATAAAATAAAAAGATATACTTGTTTAGACACAGAAAGATACTTTTTACACATATACACTAAAAGCTTTGCACATTGGGCCAGATTCAGTTCAATTAAAATATACAAGTCACCTAGTTCAATTCCAAATTCCCCCTTAGACTTCAGTTGATTTTTCATGAAACAAACCACAAGATAAATTTTTCTCATGGAATTGAATATATTGGATCAGATTATGGGCCACATTCAGCGAGAAATTTGATCTCATACTTTATCATGTGAAAACTCTTGAACAAGATTCAATTTGAGGAGAAAAAAGGTGCAGTTTTTTTCCCCATAGTCTTTAGTAGAGTTTTCACAGTGTGTTTTTCTGAATTAAATTGCATCTCAAATTGAGTCTCTTCCATGAGTTTTCACGTGATAGACTTTTTTCTCACTGAATTAAATCTGGCCCTTAATTTGATCAGAGAAACATCTCCGTATTCAGTTCCAGATTTCCCCATCAATGCGGATGCAATTCAGTGAGAAAATAACTTATAACACTGTTTATTGCATGAAAACTCTATTGAAGTCTATAGCAAACAAACTGGAACTGAATTAGGAGAAATGTTTTTTTCTCGGAACTGAATCTGACCCATTGTGTAATATCCTTGCTACCCTGTCTGTTCGTGTTTTGTCTAAGCTCCACTAAGGGGCAGATTTATCAATGGTCAAGTTAAATATTTTTTTTTACCTCGAATGATCTTGAATGACCTTGAAACTCGAAAAGTATCTTGTTTAAGAAAAAACTTGAAACGTCTAAAACTTGAATGAAACTCGTTTTAAACGTGATTTTTTTTCTCGGAATAAAAATGTGAATGTCACAAAGGCTATTAACATCTTCAAATGGGTCATTGGACCTCTGCCATTGACTTCTACATGAACTCAGCAGGTTTTAGGTGGCATACTATCAAATTTGAGTTGTTCCCAGGGTCATGGTATGATAAATCTCAAATTCGAATAAGAGTTTGGATTATTCTTAACTCAAATGTGTGCGTTTTGAACAAAAATCCAACTCAAAAATTCAAATTTACAATTCAAACCTTAATAAATCTGCCCCTTAGTGACAGTATGTAAATGTGGGAATTCATGTTTATATTTTTAGGTTGTGAATAAGATTCAAATATATACATATAATAGTATAAATAATAATTAAAATAACAAAGTGATAGTGTCCCTCTAAGGCCAAACATGGCAGAAATACAGAAATGTATGCTACCTAATCATAAATTGCCTTTTCTTTCTTTTATAGATTTTTTCACAATTGGCACCTTAACAACAGTTTGTGAGCAAAAAGATAAGTCCGGGACTAAAAAGAAAAAAACATTTGACTACAATGCTTTGTGCTGTTTTAATGAGGGATGTGCCATCAATTACTGTAAGTGAAATGATAAGGATAATATATATTTTATATAAAATAGTCTATTATCAATCAAGTCTACATTATTAATTATAATGGATCGAGGACTCTTCATCCAAATAATGGCATAGGGTTAGAGAATGACTTTCACGGGTTAGAGAACTCTGACTACTGCTTGTCTATTTAGATGGTTACCACCTAGCTATCAATTATAATAAGTAATTATACTAAGGAATAGTGATGAGCCAATTAGTCCCATTTCACTTTGCAGAGAAATTAGCGAAATGGCGAAAAATTTACGAAACGTGAATTTTGACGCTCGTGTAAATTCTGACGGCGGTGTTAAAGTCAATGGACGACTGTATAATGTTGATGCGTGACGGTTTTGACGCAAGCTACTTTTCCGATGCACATCCAAAATTTTTCGACGCTGGCAAATTTTCGGGCAGTTTTGCGAATTTATTTGCTGGCGGAAAAATGTGGAAATTTGCTGCGAATTCGCACTTGCCAAATTTATTCGCCCATCACTAGTAAGGAGTTCTGTGACCATGTAAAGGCATAAGGCTGCAGGATGAGTTATAAAGGGAACTCTGAGTATCACTCATGTATTATAAGGGATAATGTACCCCCTACTGTAAATGATAAGGATATTAGACGTCACTGAGGGGTTGTTCTGTGACCATATAAAGACACAAGGCTGCAGGCTGAGTTATACAGGGAACTCTGAGTATCACTCATGTATTATAAGGGATAATGTACCCCTACTGTAAATTATAAGGATATTAGAAGTCACTGAGGGGTTGTTCTGTGACGATATAAAGGCACAAGGCTGCAGGCTGAGTTATACAGGGAACTCTGAGTATCACTCATGTATTATAAGGGATAATGTACCGCCTATTGTAAATGATAAAGATATTAGAAGTCACTGAGGGGTTGTTCTGTGACCATATAAAGGCACAAGGTTGCAGGCTGAGTTATACAGGGAACTCTGAGTATCACTCATGTATTATAAGGGATAATGTACCCCTACTGTAAATGATAAGGATATTAGAAGTCACTGAGGGGTTCTGTGACCATATAAAGACACAAGGCTGCAGGCTGAGTTATTCTGGGAACTCTGAGTATCACTCATGTATTATAAGGGATAATGTACCCCCTACTGTAAATGATAAGGATATTAGAAGTCACTGAGGGGTTGTTCTGTGACCATATAAACACACAAGGCTTTAGGAGGGGTTATAAGGATATTAGAGAACCTCTGTAACATAGCGCAAATACATGTAGATCTGGTCTTTAAACAAAAAAGCTCTACATTACAGTTAAAAACGTGTATCCATATTTACATTACTTTTTATTTTGCATGACTTTTAGGGGTTCTATGACCATATAAAGGCACAAGGCTGCAGGAGGAGTTATAAGGATATTAGAGAGCCTCTGTAACATAGTGCAAATACATGTAGATATGGTCTTTAAACAAAAAAGCTCCACATGACAGTTAAAAACATGTATCCATATTTACATTACTTTTCATATTGCATGACTTTTAATACAATCGTTCTGCCATTGATCAGATAAAGTTCCCAGAGCTCATGAAACAACGAAGACCTTCATGCAATGCTCATTTCCCAAGAAATGCAATATTTTTGATACTCTCAGAAGTATGAAGATAGCAACTTGCCCTTTGGATGGCTGCACCTTTAAAAAAAAAAAATTTCCAGCCCTTAGGAACCAATTCATATATGCTGATATTAATTAATTACATTTGGAGAATAATAAAAGGTTATTCCAAGTACTATGTTCTTTTTTCTGCACATGACATTCCTTATTTCCATCGGATTAACTATGTTTAACTATGGCAGGTGGGAACATCTGCATATGACCCCCCTTATTTTGAGGTACCTTGTAAAGTAGCTTTAATATTGATAATATAATTGTGAATATATGGCAGTGTACAAAAATGCCAAAACTGTGCAGCAATATCAGTGGCTTGTGTATATAACCCTATTTTGATGCCAAAATTAATATAGGATAAACATACTTAACTTAACATACACAGATCCTGAATTCCCTATGATAAATTGGAAGGGTACTGGTAATTTCTCTCAATGGCAGTGCCTCCACCTAGTGGGATCCGGGATACACCTATGGGTAAACACACGTGCAGTATGCAATATAACTTTATATAACTGGAAAAAATGCAAAGTGCTAATACATATAAATATCAACCCTGCCCTGGGGTACCAATGTGGTCTTCAAACTCTTGGCACAGTCTCTACCCAGGACGCAGTCCCACACTAGTGGACGCAAAGTTCCAAGAGCTCTTAACACCAGGTAATTCTACCTGCCCCCTATACCTCTCCTTTGGATAGAGGCAATAGCTCCCAAGTAGCACGTTATCAAGAACAATCTGTCCTCACACAGGGGACACATGCTGGGACTTTTTAATACCCTTTCCTCAGGCCAAAACTCACGAGGGCTCACACAAAACTGGTACAGGTGTCCACAGCATCTCACAGGATCTTTTCAGACCAGCTCCAACACTCATCCGGAGTGTGAGCACATCCCAGCCTCTTTCACAGGAATCTTTTACGTTCTCTGCTGTCTCTTAGCTCTAGACATCTCTCTCTCTGGTTGAGCTCCCTAGTGATTATAGGGGTGCCAGTATCATTGAGCCCATCATGGGCGATGTAGAATATAATATGCTTGTAATTAAGAGGACATTATAGCGGTCACTTGTGCAGTGCAGTGAGCAATGTGCAATAGCAAGAGCAGTTGCAATGATTTTGTTTGATGTGAGCAAATGCAATTGCACCAAAAAGTCCAGATCATGTCACTTCCATATTTAAAATAATGCCTGTGTGTAATTCTCTGGACCCAACTTATTGATCTAGGCCACTTTGGGAACCCTAAAGCTTACTTCTGGTTTAGTGCTGGGTAAAGAGATACGTGATTTTATGCAGGCATGTCCAAAGTCAGGCCCTGGGGGCCAATTGTGGCCCATTTTCAAATTTCCACCGGCCCTCGGCCTCCATCATGAAATTACTAATATTGTGGCCCGCCAGCACAGTGCAATCAGGAATCACGTAGCCGTAGCAGTGATATTTGGGCACATAAGTGAAATGATTTGCCACTTGGTCTATACTGCTGCCTGTGTGCTGAAGGTGTTAGTAATAGACATGTACTGGCACATAGTGATGCACTGCTCTCACTTCTATAATACTTCTATAGGGCTGAAGATGCAATAGACATACTGACGTGCCAGGTAGCAGTATAGACCAAGTGGCAGATCATTTCACTAATCATGTGCCCAAATATTACGGCTACATGATTTCTTGTTTAAATGAGGCGCAGAGAATAAGTCCAAACAGACTCCACTTCTCCACTACCTAAAACGCGTGTACGCATCCATCTCCAGGAGTGAATGATCCTGATCACAAGCTAGCTACCTTGGAATAGATGTCAAACTGAATGGTAGGTCCCCACAGATTTTCAGCTCACCAAATTTGGCCCTCGTTGCAAAAGTTTGGACACCCCTGCTATACACTATACCACCACCAGTGTCTCAAAACATTTTAAAATGCACCATGAGAACAATGCTAGAGGTATGTTGTATTGGGGAATGGAAAAAGAATTGTTTAAAATTATGTGGAGCAAATGGAAAATTCAATAGCGTAATGGTGGAGGGTTGCCATGGAGAGGAAGCATGCCAACGGAATTAGGAATGGCTGGACACGTCGTCATGGCAACAAACTCCCTTAAGAGAAGAGCGACATGCTCACAAATGCTATTGAAAGCCTCTGAGGAAGTCGGGTCTCCGGCAAAACGCGCCAGGCAGAACGAGGAGCAAGCATCCAACGCCATTACCATGCACCCGGAAGAGAAGCACGCGGCTGAGAAGCAACGCTGGTCGGGACATGATCGCTGCAATTGTGAGTGGACACTAGACTGGCGGATATATGATGCTTGAATTCATGCTTTATTTGTGAGTGTGATTTTAAATAGTTTTAGCACTAAATAAAAGGGTTTTATACTATATATTTGCTCCATTTTAAAATACAACGGAGGATGGGATTTGCAAATGAGGATTAACCTAATTTGATGGTCACAGATTAATTTTAAATGCTTGTGAGTACCCACCAAAATTACAGTTGGTGATTTAATACTACCATGTATGCGAGTCACATGAACGTGCTGTGTATGTTAACTCTGTATAACTGAGAATTTGTAAAGCGGGCTGAATAAGACCAAAAAAGAAGTATAAATATACTACATGATATACTACTATTTGCTGTACTACTTATTCCCCTTAAACTATTTTTAGCACTGACTCAGAATACCACCACCATTACCAAAAGACCATCCAAAACATAAACACTGAACATACAGTTTGTCTCCACTACTGGTCACAATTAGCAATGCACATTAATATCACATAAAAGTCATGACAGTAATATCAGCAATCATGTTGCCATTACTAACCTAGCAACTCACTGTGAAGGAATCAGGTCTAGTACTACTTCATTAATAAACAGCAATGCTCCCCACCATTTTTGTTGTCTCAGACAGCCCCATTCAGTTACATAATTCTACTTCTTTGTTTGTATTGGCCCAAAGAGTTGATGGGGCAGCTTGAAGGTCAGTTATTTGAATGGAACGGAAAGCTAAAACCATGCTTATTGTAGGCTGTGCCTGATTTTGTGAAATATAAAACATGGAAAAGAAAACACAAACATCTGAAAGCCTTTTTCAGTGAAAGAAGGTGATTCAAAAAAAATCAAAAGGAAGCAATTTCTGTGTAGAAATATCTCCAGTTGGCATGGATAAAAAACAATACAACACATCACCACTATTTCAACATCTATGTCTGAGGCATACAGAAGAATATAAATATCTAAATTTGCCAATTTTGGACTGGGATGCCAGTGGCCCACCAGAAAGCCTTAGACAGTGGGCCCACCAGAAAAACTTGGACTTTGGCCCCACTTTCCAAACTATTATTCCTCCTTCTCTTCACTCAACCTCTTTATCTACAGTACTTGCTATATTTTTCCATTATTAAGCCTCTTTTTCCCCATAAAGTAATATGGAATGACCATGAAATATGCTAAATGGTTAGAAGCAAGAGGCTCACTGACACCTGGGCCTAGGGAAGTTTTCCTGGTATCCAACACTGTACATTGCCATAGGTACTACTTCTATCACTTCTAAAATGACCAGCAGCACATCTGCAGAGGTTTCCATTCCTTTACCTCCAAATACCAGAAAATGGTCAGACTAGAACTACTGCTTTATGTGTTTCTTGAATTTTTTTCATTTATTTTAATATTTACCATTACTGCTACTAAGGTCTGACCCAAAGATTCAGTATTTGGTCAAGTCCATCTCTAATTATACAGCATTTGTAACAGTGTAGCGTATGCCGAAGAGTACAGTAATAATGGAAATATACAGAGAACACTTTGCTGAGAACATTATAAATGTTTGTTATGTGTAAATCATTTCAGGATTTGCCTCAAGGACAATCAACAAAATCTGAAATTGGAGCAAAAAGTCACCTCTGTTAACCAAAGCCAAATTTCCATTTGAAAGATGCAATTGAAAAAAAAAAATCAGCCATGTAAAGGAAAAAAAGTACAAAGGCATTGCTTTGGTTTTGTTTAAATCTTAAGAAAAAGAAAACACAACAAATGTGTTTGTTCCCTCATGATCTGGGCATTTTTTTGTATTATAACTTTATTATGAAGAACAATAATGATTAATTGTAGCACACAATTCAATAAGGTTCTCATTTTCTCCTACGGAGAATAACTGAACTATAGTGTCATAATTCAAATGAGATTTTTATTTTTTTTTACAATAATACACTCAAATTAGACTTTCACACATTTTATCTCATAACCCATCCATTGTATGTCCATACTATGATAACATTACAGCATCTTAGGCGTTGCCATACCTTCATGTTATTATAACATAATTCTATAATTCCTCAAATATGGTGATAATCCCACTAATGTATCACCATCTGCTGTATGTATATCCTTGCAAAGCCAAGTGACCATTACATATAGTCATAAATATTCATAAATCAGTTACTACATTATCACCTATATTGATATAAAAATTGCATTATAAAACCATGTCTTGACATGACGTGATGGACGAATTTGTGTCGAATTTGTTTACGAAACGTATTGAAGTCAATGGGCATCAAAATAATTTTGACGCGCATCAGTTTTTTATGTGTGAGACTAGTCTCATGCTGTACAATTTTTATTTGTTGTGCCAGATTTTTCGCCAGCAAATTGTCACCGCAATTTCGAGAATTTATTAGATGGCGGCAAAACGTCGAAATTCGTGCCTGACAAATTTATTTGCCCATCACTAGTTGACATGACATGCCAAACATTTAAAACTTTGAGTTCTTCATCCCATCATGAAATCTATATACCATTGTGACATTTAAAACTTTGAGTTCTTCATCCCATCATGAAATCTATATACCATTGTGACATCAATATTCAATTTTAATATCACAAGGCCATGTACCTCATATCCTCCATTTCCAATGGAATGGTGGAGGACAAATGAACAAAAGATTTACCAGTCTATGATAAAAGATGCAAAAATGTACTGGGCAATCCAGCAGGCTCCTTAACATCCATGATTTTCTGGCAGGTCCAGTTGCAACCAATGACACTGCTATATAGTAATTCATTTATAGCCTCTTCTTATGCAAAAGTGACAGCTCTCAAGCATGGAGTCCTTCTAACTAGCTCTATGAGCCATATGTAGAGTTCTTAAAGAAGTAATTGAGCCCCTTTTTCAACCTTAGCTCAAAGAATAGGCTGTATGTTAATTTGCTTGAGAAACCATTGGTATAAACAAACTCATCCCTTCTTCCAGCTGGCATCTATTAGGCTTTTTTATACCTCATTATAGATGGCTTCTAATTGAGCTTATCAATGTTTGGCGCTTGCAGGGTTCAGGTTTCAGATTTTTTTGCCCCTGTTTAGTGCAAGTAAAAAGTCAATTGACAGAATGAATTGAATTCAATCACATTATATTACTTACTAATAGTTACATATTAGATATGGCACCATTATTAGGTTTAATTGAAAGAACCCCTAGTTCTATCACTGTACCTTTTATGACTTTATACTAATTGGAAAAGCAACAAAGTGGGAGTATACCAGGAGTAAAAATAGCAACTATGAACTGGAGGAGAAACCAAAAACATTATCTCCTGGTACTGGTAAACAGGGGCAGCAGAGTGGTGAAAATTAACTATTATGGTATATTTTGGTATTAGATATGAGAATGTATGGTATTAATCATCTGCTAATTGTAAATATTCAACATTCTCGGTCGAGTTAGCACATTTATTGTATGCTTGTTTACATATGTGAGAGGGATCAGAAAAGAAGTACCAAAATAACAAACTTTAAAAATACAAACATAAATGAACTAGGAGCTCTTAAAGTCTTTATGGGGCAGTTTTATCAAGGGTCGAATTTCGAATTTGAAAAACTTCAAATTCAAAAAGACCAACCAAAATTAAATTGAAGTTTTATTTTGGTCGAATAGGTCCATTTTCGATTGAATTCAAATTGTACAAATTGAATTAATAGCGCATTTGTTTCGAACGATTCAAAGTTTTTCCCCCAAAGTTTTTCAAAGTCTATCAATTGGGTCCTAGGAGGTCTCCCATAGGCTTAAACAACAATTCGGCAGGTTTTAGATGGCAAATAGCCAAATTTTTAAAGAGAGAGTACATGATAAATTTAGAAATTAGAATTTTCAATTTTTTTTAAAATTCAAATGGAATTTGGACCACTACCTAGTCGAAGTACACAAAAAATTTGCTCAAAATTAGAATTTTTTTAACTCGAATTTTCACTTCGACCTTTGATAAATCTGCCCCTATGTGTAAGTGATAGAGGCAAGAAGTACTTTCAGAGGCCTATTTATTAAGCTGTGCAAAACAAAATTCACCAGAAAAATTGTGTAAAAAGCTATGTAAAATAAATGGAGAACTTATCAAGGAATGTGGTTTTTAACGCCATGCGAACGCTGGATTTTTAGCCATTATTTTACACTGCTTCAGCCCTTAAAATATTTTTACACGGCGATGTGTGCAAATTATTCTGCCGTTTTTTACACCACATAATAAATCTGCCCCTTTATGTACTACCATATATAACTACCATATATACTCGAGTATAAGCCGAGTTTTTCAGCCCCCAAAATATGCTGAAAAACTCTACCTCGGCTTATACTCGGGTCAAGTGCAAAAACGGACGCCGGTGTCTAAGAATAGTCGCCAGCATCTAAGAATAGTCGCCAGCATCTAAGAATAGTCGCCGGCGTCCAAGAATAGTCTCCAAGAATATTCGCCGGTGTCCAAGAATTGTCACCTCCAATGGGAGCAGAAACCTTTAATTTTTTGATTGAAACTTACCAGAAGCTGCTGCATTTATCACCCTAGGTTTATACTCGAGTCAATAAGCTTTCCCAGTTTTTGGAGGTAAAATTAGGTACCTCGGCTTATACTCGGGACGGCTTATACTCGAGTATATACGGTATACGGTACTTCAATAGACTCACAGCTTCAAAGACTTATATACCTGCAAAGGTCTAACTCACTGGAACTGCAACTATAACATATACATGATATATTGAATATTTATTTATATATATATATTGTGGCAAGCTGGCGGCTTGTACACGTAACTTTTAGGGGGGATTAGTCAATGGTGAGCAGGCAGCATAGGAAAAAGGAGCAGAAAGACAGGGACACACAGCTTCTTCAAGGAAAACACTTGTTTATTTTCCAAATTCAAACAAACAGTGCATTGTCCACAGACACAGGGGTGACCATTTTATCATTCAAACAAATAATAAAATAAAAAAACCTAGCCCACTGGGCACTACCTTCCAACTATGGAGCAGTCCCTGACTAGGCTGGGCCCCTTGTGGACTACCAGCAAACAAAACAATTGTTGTGGCTCACCCCTGTACTCACAGTCTTTGAGTGAGCTTCTTAGCCTCCTGGCTTTTCCTCACAGACAACAAATCTGGCTCTTAGTCACAGCCACGGGCTCCCTCTGCTTCATGCAGGATCAGACGGCACCTCCAGCTCCTCTGGAAGTTCCTAACACAGCCAGGTCTCCTACCTGCTGTGCCCTGATGAGAGACACCCTCTCCCATTCCAATTAACTTTAAATAGTCTTTCCACAGGACAGCTTTCCTGTGGAAGGTGAACTCCAATCTCTGGACTGGCTCTATGGAATGGAGTCCCTGGCTACTGAAATCTTTAAACAGAGCACTGATTCTCTGTTTAATAACTCCCTTCCTGGAGCCTATCTCAGTACCTGGGGAGAAATTAAAGGCTAGAGTGACCTTTTTCCACCTTTTCCTAGTCACTCTACCACAATATATATATATATATATATATATATACATATATATATATATATATACCTTTCGTGCATACATACCATCCATATGCATGAAAGTTTCATCGCATTATACATAAACATTGGCCCTTACTTAGGAAAGCATATCCCGATGTTCCGGAGTTTCAGGTACCTCCATTCCTTTCCTATAAGCGCCCTCGCAGTTTGAGGGATAGATTAGTGAAGGCAGACCTGGGCACCACAGGTAACGATCCACAGAGAGTTCTGGCACCCCTGAGAAATGGTATGCACAATTATGGTAGGTGCAATCAGTGTTCAAGCGTTATACGGACGGACACGTTTACACATCCATATTCAGGGAAAAAGTTTTCCATACAAGGCCACTACACATGCAATTCTGAATATGTGGTATATATGCTTAAGTGCCCGTGCGGGTTGGCATATATTGGAGAAACAATACAACCCATACGTGATAGAATTAGCCACCATAAGTCCACGATTAGGAAGGAGATGGTGAAGCTACCAGTACCTGCACACTTTAAGATGGCCCGACATTCGGCTGCATCTCTCAGGTTTCTTGTCATAGAGCCTGTTGCCCCCCCACGTCGGGGGGGCAACAGACTCTTACAACTCCAGAAAAGAGAAAAATTTTGGATACATACATTACAGACATTATGGTCATAATAATATTGCTCTAAATATCAGTCTTCAATGTTTCCTTTAGACCTTCCTGAATACGAACATATGGAATGTATTTTGACAAGACCAGTCAAGGCTACATTAGAAATAAGTGGTGGGAATCATACTGTCATGTTATATGAACGGCAAAGAATTTGCGAAACTCAAAAATTGAAAGCCTGCATCAATTTTGACACCGACATTTAAGTCAATGGGCATCCAAATAGTGTTGACACATAGTGGTTTTGTCGCGAGCAACTTTTCGGATGTGCGAAACCGATTTTAAGTGATCGATCGAATGATTTTTAGTCGATCAAAAAAAACTTAGAAAAGTGCTCTGGAAGGTCCCCACAGGCTAACATTGTACTTCGGTAGCTTTAATGTGGCAGAGTATGAATTCAAAGGTTTTTTTTAAAGAGACAGTACTTTGATTATCAAATAGTCGAACGATTTTTACTTCGAATCATTCAAATCAAAAATTTTCGCTGGAGTTTTGCCAATTTATTTGCCACGGTGAAATGTGGAAATTTGCCATGAATTTATTCGCCCATCACTAGTAGGGATGTAGCGAACTGTTCGCCTGCGAACTTGTTTGCGCGAACTTCGACCGTTCGCGTCCGCCTAATGTTCGCGAACGTTTGCATATTGAGTTCGCGACCATTCGACCGCTAAAATCGAACGATTTCCATTCGTTCGAACGATTTCCATTCGTTCGAACGATTTCCATTCGTTCGAACGATTTCCATTCGTTCGAACGATTTCCATTCGTTCGAATGATTAAAATCCTTCGAACGTTCGATTCGAATGAAAATCCTTCGATCGAACAATGAAAATCCTTTGAACGTTCGAATCGAATGAAAAATCCTTCGAACGTTCGAATCGAACGATTTTAGCGGGTGTTCGAAGTTCGCGAACTGTTCGCGAACTGTTCGCATTTTTGCCGGTGTTCGCGAACGGCGTTCACGAACACCAAAACGGCAGTTCGCTACATCCCTAATCACTAGTCTGGTAGGACAACTGAGCTGGTTCCAACACTGACCCCTGCTCAGTTACTCAGTTTGCAACTCGTAGGGGCAGATTTATCAAGGGTCGAATTTGGAGGATTAAAAAACCCTCGAAATTTGACCCTCAAAGTAAAATCCTTCAAATATCAAATTCAAAGGATTTTGGTGCAAAACGTTCGATCGAACGATTCCAACGATTTTAAGCGATCGATCGAATGATTTTTATTCAATAAAAAAAATGTAGAAAAGTGCTCTGGAAGGTCCCCATAGGCTAACATTGTTTTTAAAAAGACAGTACTTTGATTATCGAATGGTCGAACAATTTTTACTTTGAAACGTTTGAAATATTTGATTTGATTGAATTAGATCGAATTTGACCAATTCGATGGACGAAGTACCCCAAAAAATACTTCGAAATTCAAATATTTTTACATTCGAATTATTCACTCGAGCTTAGTAAATCTGCCCCTAAGAGATCTTCACTTAACTTTAAAATGTACATTACACTGATATTTTTACAGTATTACCTTATTTTGATGTGACCATATCAATTATAGATCATATTGTTTATAGTACAAAATGCTAGAAAATAAATCAATTTGACTGCTCAGTGCAGCTGATGAACAAGCACATTAAACATAAAACAAAACATTTTTCATAAATGTCCAACCTGATTAAAATACTTTTCTAAAAATGTGCCTGACAGAAAAGTGTTACAAACTGTCATAAAATTCAAACTGCTAGAAATCCACAAAGATGCCCGGTGCGAATATTTCAAAACATTTCCCACTGAAATAATCTTGCCTATTCTGAGTGATTTATTAGCAAAAATTAAAGTGTAAACATATATAAAGTGCATTATTTTATCCAGACAGCTCTGAATTATGGAAAGGCCATCTCCCATAGACTCCATTTTAATAAATAAAACACTCATTTTTTATTAAATTTTTTAATTAATCCCTTTTTCTCTGTGAAAATAAAACAATAGCTTGTTCTCGATCCTAACTAAGATATAATTACACCTTATTGGAAGCAATCCTATGCTATTGGGTTGAATTAATGATTTATTTAAACTAAGGTATGGTGATTTAAATGACAGGAAGACCCCTTATTCAGAAAACCTCAGGTCCTCAGCATTCTGGATAATAGATCCCATATCTTTATATGCCAATTGCTTCTAGGGATGTAGCGAACTGTTCTGCTGCGATCTAGTTCGCACGAACTTCGACCGTTCGCGTCCGCCGAATGTTCACGAACGTTTGGGAACGTTCGCATTTTGAGTTCGCGTTCGATTCGTTCGACCATTCGACTTCCTTCGACCGCTAAAAATCGAACGATTTCCATTCGTTCGAACGATTGTAAGCATTCGATCGAATGAAAAGCATTCGATCGAATGGCTTCGATCGTTCAATTCGAATGAAAATCCTTCGATCGAACGATTAAAATCCTTCGATCGTTCGAATCGAACGATTTTAGCGGGTGTTCGAAGTTCGCAAACTGTCCGCGAACGTTTGCATTTTTTGCCGGTGTTCGCGAACACCAAATCGGCAGTTCGCTACATCCCTAATTGCCTCTGTCTTTCTTTTTTTTATAGGTTATTTGAGGCAGGGGACATTAAAATCAGAAAGGTTGAAAAAGGAAATATCTGAGAATAAACATGAGAATTTGTTTGATGAAACAGTGATTTGCTGTTTCATGGAGAACTGTATAAACAATTCCAGTAAGTAAATATAGGAGGGTTTATTTACAACCACAAGTGCAGTGCGCAAACTGCAATTTGAGGTACAGATGTTTTTACCCACAATGCAGCGTTTTCCCAACAATAACAGCATAATGGATGGCAAGAGGTAGCGGTATGTCAGACACTATTACAGCTGATGTGCTAACAAAATTGTACTGTTGAAAGGTTATAATTTCATTAAAGATGGTGGTAGGTTTGGTGTCCTCCTACATCAATATAACACTGCATGTGGTTTGCAAGCAGCATCGGACTGAGGGGGCCCGACTGCAGACTATATGGCAAACTGACAAAAACTTAGCACGAGAAAACTTTGCAGCTGGCAAATTTTTTCTCATTTAGCAATACCTCTGTATGGTAATTTAAGGGCAGATTCATTAAGGTTCCAATAGTAAATTCGATTTTGAATTTTTGAATTTTTTTTTGGTGTCAAAATCACAAATTCAAATTTTAATTCCCCAATTTGAATGTAAATTTGAATGTGAGATGTAGCATGACCATGGAAACAGTTCTAATTCGAATATTAGCCACCTTAGGGTTGAACTCTATGGGCAACTTTCAATGCGATACCATCCATTCCGACGCACTAATTGTAGGCGTCATATCGGATGCGCTGAATCTAAGGGAAGTAATAGGAATGTTGGCCTTTGTCTATGCGTGTAGTCTACACGACTGTCGGATGAGAATGCTACATGTTGGGTATTCATCTGACAGTCGCATTGTAGCAGCTGCACATAGCAACAACGTCTGACATTCCTATTACTCACCATAGATTCGGCACATCTGACATGACGCCTGTGATTAGTTTCAGTGAGTCGGAACAGACGGGATCTCAGGGAAAATCGCCCATGTAGTTCTACCCTAAAACCTGCTGAGTTAATTTAAAAGTCAATGGCAGAGGAGAGTTGAACTATTTGAATATGTTAATTGACATTCTAATTTTTCTTGTAGGAAAAACTCGATTAGAATCCCATTAGGATTTTCGGGTCGGAACTATTCGATAGAATATTAGGGGGCAAATTCACCAAGGGTCGAATATCGAGGGTTAATTAACCCTCGATATTCAACTGGGAATTAAAATCCTTCTACTTCGAATATCGAAGTCGAAGGATTTTAGCGCAAATAGTTTGATCGAACGATCGAAGGAATAATCCTTCGATCGAACGATTAAATCCTTCAAATCGAATGATTCAAAGGATTTTAATCCAACGATCGAAGGATTATCCTTCTACCAAAAAAACTTAGGCAAGCCTATGGGGACCTTCCCCATAGGCTAACATTTGGTTCGGTAGGTTTTAGATGGCGAACTAGGGGGTCGAAGTTTTTTCTTAAAGAGACAGTACTTCGACTATAGAATGGTCGAAATAGTCAAACGGTTTTTAGTTCGAATCCTTCGATTCAAAGTCGTAGTCAAAGGTCGAAGTAGCCCATTCGATGGTCAAAGTAGCCAAAAAAACACTTCAAATTTTTTTTACTTCGAATACTTCACTTGAGCTTGGTGAATGGGCCCCTAGATGTTCAAATTTTATTCTTAAATAACCTCCCATTCAAGTTGTGAGTATGTATTTGAAATTATTAAAAATAAAAAAAAAAATTCTCATAAATTTGAAAATTTTACTTTTTGTAATTAAATTTGCCCATAACGGTTCACTAGATTTTCCAAGCCTATTACAATTGTATTTATTTTTGCACTTTGGACAGATGGAAAATTAAGACTAAGGAATCCTACCATAAAATGTAAAATACCGCCAGAATGTACAAGTGAGATTGCAAGTTGGAAGCCTTTTCACTGTATTTTGGATACATGTGACTTTGAAGAGTTCTTATAATGGTGTGGGGGATTTGAGCAGTTTGTGCTACTGAAGTGATGGGCACTAACAATTTAATGTTTAATAAACGTTTCTAGATGCACATTATAATCTTCATTTGGGCTCTTATGAAGGGGCATGAAGAAACAAGATGATGTGAATTTTTTCTTCTTATCACATCTCACAAGAAGTACTTGCAATAGTAAGTAATAAAATAGATTTTATGCTTATGGATAATGCACCTCCTATAGTCTTAATAGCTCATAGAAAGTAAGGTGAAGGTAGTCAGTCCATGGAGCTCATATCCCAAAGAATCTACTTTTGCAACCCAAAAACTAAATAATTGTGTGGGGCCAATTTGTAATTACATGTGTAGTGTGTACTTGCTTAGAAACCAGTTTTATCTGCATTGTATTGTACATTAAAGGCCGGACCTGATATATTATGCTATTATTTTACCAGCTGGTAAAGGTTTTATCTTTTTTATCTAACTTGCAATCCAAATAATGAATTATAATAAACCACAGTGCATTATGCTATCATGATTCTGGGGTAAAGGAGAATGAAAACTTAACTAAAGAAGTAGCTAGAAAGGTTGTACATTATGTTTTGTGCTTCTGTACCAGCCCAAGGCAACCACAGCCCTATAGCAGTAAAGATCTGTGTCTCCAAAGATGCCCCAGTAGCTCCTCATCTTCTTTTCTGCTGATTCACTGCACATGCTCTGTGCTGCTGTCACTTACTGAGCTTAGGGACCCACTCACAATATACAGTACACATAGGGGCAGATTTATCAACGGTCGAGGTGAACTTTCGAATGAAAATTATTTGAATTTTGAGCTATTTTTTGTGTACTTCGACTAGGGAATAGTCCAAATTTGATTCGAATTTGAAAGATTCTCTTTTAAAAATTCAACTTCGACCATCTTAAACCTGTAAAATTGCTGTTTTAGCCTATGGGGGACCTCCTAGAACCTATATGTAGTCAATTGGTGGACTTTGATAAATCAAAGTTTTTTTTGGAAAAACTTTGAATCAAATTCGATGGAATGCGCTATTCCTTCAATTCATACGATTCAAATTTGGCCGAATATGGACCTATTCGATCAAAAATGGACCCATTCGACCAAAAACAAACTTCAACTTAATTTTGGTAGGTCTTTCTGAATGTAAATTTCGAAGTTTTTTCAATTTGAAATTCGACCCTTGATAAATATGCCCCATAGAATAGAAATGTCACAATTTAAGGCTGATTAGCAATTAATACAGATAATTACTACATGGCAGCACAGAAACTAGTGCAATTAGCATCAGAATTTAATAATCATTAGCATCAGAATTTAATAACCTGTAGCATCAGCTTATATTACAGGGGAAGCTCATTTTCTGCTGGATAATTAGTGACGAGCCCTAAGCTTAGCTTCTCAACAGCCAATCAGAGCCCACTGAGCATGTGAGTGTCACAGACACTTTCCAAGATGGTGACCCCCTGTGACAAGTTTGAAGTCCTGGATCATTGCTGCTATTGACAAGCTCAAATTTTAGCCTTGTGCAATAAGTTTAGCATATAAAATATGACATTTTTGCTTTGTTTAATTAATTGAATTAATAGATGAACATGTAATTTCCTTCACTGGCTTAGTATTTTGAACATACAAAACTAGAATCCCAGCACTACTATCATACATTGTAAACCCCATGGAAAAAAGGAAAAATACACAGACTTGTCTTGTCTCAAGAACTATGACAATAAGTTCAGGTTGTGTCTTGTCAAATGGTTACTGTCAAAAAGTATTGGGATATGGGAAATATTTTATAAATGCATTGGAGTTCTTGTTTTGTCCTGAGGAAGACATCCCTCTGTGTCGTCAAAACGTTGACCAATAAATTACTTAATTCGTAAATGTTTTTATATTTAGTATATTGTTGTGTTTAGAATTCATGAAAGTAATACTATTCTGCCAAATGGTCTTATTTTTCATTAAGACCAATCAATGCTTTATATCAGAAACTTATTAAGGGTCGAATTTAGAATTGAAAAAACAAATATGTTCTAGGAGGTCCCACATAGACTAAGGGCTCTTACAGATGAGCGTTTGAAGCTGCTCTCCCTTGCATTCCGTTTTTATGCGTTCAGCTGCAGGAGAGCGCAGGAGTAGACACATTCAGTTTTTTTCAATGGGGCTGTACTCACACAGGCGCATGTAGGCGCAGAAAGCAGAAAAAATGCAGCATGTTGCATCTCAACCTGCGTTCGGTACCTACATGCGCCTGTGTGAGTACAGCCCCATTGAAAAAAACTGAATGTGTCTACTCCTGCGCTCTCCTGTGGCTGAACGCATAAAAAACGGAATGCAGGGGAATGCAGCTTCAAACACTTGTCTGTAAGAGCCTTTAAACAGCAATTTGGCAGATTTTAGATGGCAAATTGGTCGAAGTTGAATTTTTAAAGAGACACGGGGGCCGATTCATGAAGCTCGAGTGAAGGATTCGAATTAAAAAAACTTCGAATTTCAAAGTTTTTTTGGGCTACTTCGACCATCGAATGGGCTACTTCGACCTTCGACTAGTACTTCGACTTTGAATGGAACGATTCGAACTAAAAATCGTTCGACTATTTGACCATTCGATAGTCGAAGTACTGTCTCTTTAAGAAAAACTTCGACCCCCTACCTAGTCAATGTTAGCCTATGGGGAAGGTCCCCATAGGCTTGCCTGAGATTTTTTGATCGAAGGATATTCTTTCGATCGTTGGATTAAAATCCTTTGAATCGTTCGATTCGAAGGATTTAATCGTTCGATCGAAGAAATAATCCTTTGATCGTTCGATCGCAGGATTTGCGCTAAATCGTTCGACTTCGATTATATATATATATAATCAAACGATTTTAGTTCCTAGTCGAATATCGAGGGTTAATTAACCCTCGATATTCGACCCATAGTGAATCGGCCCCTATGTGATAAATTTAGATTTAAAAAAGAAAAAAAAAATCTGACTTTTCCCTAGTCGACATTCACAAAAAATAGCTCAAAATTTTAATTTTTTTCATTCGAAAATTCACCCTGACCTTTGATAAATAAGTTATAAGTTTAAAAAATAGAAATAAAAATAAAATGGAAGTCTCACTGATCAATATTTTTGGCTGCTGGGGTCAATGAACCCTGTTTGAAAGGTAAGGCAAAATTGGAAGCCAAATAAAACAGAACATATTGAAAAAGTATCAGTTGCCAAGTACAGGACGGTCTATAAAATGAGTTAACTACTAAGTTAACATTGGGCTTATCGATAAGCAGAGAAAAACTCCAATATCCTCCAGAAGTGAATAATAATATGTGGACTATGGCCAAAAATTAGTAAATATGAACATGGCTTGTGCAGTAAGAACTTTGCTGAGAACATTATAAATGTTTGTTCATTTAAAAAAAAAAACACACATCCTGATTCCTGATCTTGAACTTCATTGGTTCTTTGTGTTATTGTCAAAAGTTTGTTCTTTAACCTGTTATGTTAAGCAGATCATCTGTAAAATGACCGGACTGCCAAACAGAGTGATATCCGTCAATCATTGGGGACCAAATGCCCTAAACAAAAGAAAGTAGAATAAGCCCTCAAAATCTAAATTTTCCTGAGATTTAAAATTTCTAAATATTGTAAATTACAACAAACAAATGGTTAGCATTATGGGTTGTAGTAATATTATTATATAAGGTAAGACCAATGGGTGTCTAGAATATATTCTATATATGTAACTGAAGGAGAACCCTGAAGACAAGGTTGCTAATTATGTGAAACTGACTCCAAGCCACTAAGGAATATTTGGGTGGTTGTTCTTAACATTTGGGGGCAGCCATGTTTACCTTCTTGCATGATCTCCCCACATTGTGGATTGAAATCAGTGCAGCTCCTTTTCTAAACAGACAGTTTATATTAAGGATATTTTCTGAACACCTATAGGTGACATCTCCTATCATATAGGAACACTTCCACTACTGATTAGTCCATTCCTCTAAGGGCAACTTTTACTCAAAATGTGTATCTATGTATGTCCATTGAGCAATATCCCCATAATACAAAACATAATAATAAAAATAAAATGATGGGTATCACCATTGTCAATAATGCAAATTCAGTATATTTATTTTAAAGGAACAATAACACCAAAAATGAATGTGTTTTAAAGGAAAGACAATATTGTGGTGCCCTGCACTGGTAAAACTGGCTTACTGATGACTCCCAGGTGCCAGGAACTAGCAGACCTGCACAAGTTTTATTGCCATTTTTTTTCTTTCTTTCACATTTTTTTTCTCAACCTCGAAAATTAGTAAAGAAGCCTCTACCTTATACAAGTAGAAATTGGGAAAGGCCGGTCCTCCCTCTTCACATGGGGCCCATAGCTTGGGCCCCATGCAAAGAGGGAGGACTGGTCCTTCCTTCCACTGGAAGGGGATTAGAATGTCAACTTTTTGAAACATTTTTTAGGAATATAGACAGGGCATTATGGAATAAGTACTAAAAGTTTGGGAAGGTAAATTATTTTAACAATGTTAATCCTACCCCATAAAGATAGTGGTAACTTGGTTCAAATGGGAATGTTATAAATGTGGTATATGGAGTCCAGTGTAGCGAGGAGTGCACAGATCTATACATCAGGGAGACAAAACAACTGCTCTCCAAGTGAATGGCTCAGCACAGGAGGGAGAACTCTACAGGGCAAAACTCAGCTGTCTTTCTACACTTAAAAGACAAGGGACACTCCTTTGAAGACGGCAAGGTCCAAATCTTGGATAAAGAAGACCGCTGGTTTGAACGAGGTGTGAAAGAGGCGATTCATGTCAAGGTGGAGAGACTATCTCTGAACAGAGGTGGGGGCCTTCGACACCACCTGTCTGCTACATACAATGCTGTTCTAACATCTGTACCCCGGCGGATTCAGAACACTTCACACATCCATTCATGCAACTCCCACAAGTAACACCTGTATCTAGGAGTTGCATGACACATTGGATAATCCTATCACAACTACACAGAATCAACACCTCTGTGAGTTTCTTCAGATGTCACCTCTTTGAAGAGTTACAATGTGCCATTGTAAATGGATTAGTGGAAGAGTTTATATGCCGAGAACTTCCCACACCAGTCAGTTGAACTGAAGAAGCTGCTCGGATGAGTAGTGAAACGTCTTCATTGATTACTCAGCAAGTCCAGTTGTTTTTAGATTGACCTATACTAGATATACTATGACCTGGATGAATGAAAATCTTCATAGTCATAACAGTAGCATAGATCATTACCCATATGTACTGTATTGGTTAGCCCATGTCAGAGGAGTCTTGGGTGGTAAGTGTTGGGGTTGATTGGGATCTATAGGAAACAAAAGATTTCTCCCAACTAATCTGTAGGCCAGAGAAAATGCCAAACTGGTTGACAATTTGAGTAGAGCAGCAAGGTAGTTGTTAGGGGATATATTACTCTGCAAAAAGAGAATTTTTTTTTCTTTTTCTAGTGGCATAAGATTTGGGGGTAACATCTAATTAAAATAACCAAAGGCTAAATTGCCAAGACAAATAGTGCAGAAGGAAAAGGGGCATCCTTTCAATGCCTCAGTGAATGAGGGTGCAGAGAGTTGCTGTCATATGCACTTTGAAGGGTTTCCAGAAACTTGGGATTGAGTTGCCCCAAAAGGGTTTTATATCAGTCTGAGGGTGGCTTGTCTGCATCTAGTGTCTTATTGGTCAGCAGAGAACATATAGCATCAACAACTTCTAGGTCAGTGATGGGGGTGTCCAAAAATGGCTCATCATTGGGAGAGAAAGTGGGTAAAGAGATGGAGTTCAGAAGTTGCCCTCTGGGTGGGTTTTAGTGGAAGTACTGTATATAGCTTTTTGTAAAAGGCAGCAAATTCCTGTGCTATGATTATGAGATCTACAACAATGTTATTATATTTGATTTAAATAAAGACCACTTTTATAACTTTATCCAGTTTGGAACAGTAGCAGAAAGGGAGGAAACAAAGATTCAGGAGATGGGTTGGAGTATAAATAGGAAGGATGGACTAAACCAGAAAATGATCTTAGGATCAGGCAACCTGTGGAACAAAGTGGTAAGATATTATATTTATAATACGATATCAAACTTTAGAATAACTGGCAAATGATAAATATAATAAATATCTGTAGATTATGTTCAAATATGTAGTGTTTATTGTGTCAATATTTATATCTAATCAGATATAATTTTATAAGAATCAATTGTTAGTTGGTCTGTATTAAATCTAACCCACCCTCCGTAAAAATGATTCATATACTGTATGTACAGTACCTCAAAAACTCAGACAATTCTTACAAAATAAAAAGCCTTTATTCACTAGACGCAAAGATCACGCCATGGTGTATGGCATAACAATCCAAAATGGACCCCTTATTTTTTTTCTACTTTGTGGATCACTTGGGTTTGGTAAACATTTGGTTCGTTTACAACCTTTTTACATTTTCTGAATGTTTCATATTCCAGGCCATTTTGTGTTGTGTTGTAATTTTTTTCTTACATTTTCATTTCAATACATTTAAAAATTTTCACACTGGATCACACCATGGTGGATGCCCCCAATTTTCAAATTCTATCCTTATTTTGGGTTTGACTTTATGAATTCTGAGAGTTTGGTAAACATCTGGTTCATTTATAAACTTTCTTACATTTTTCTGAATGTTTCATATTCCAGGATTATTTTTTTTGTAATTTGTGAAAATTTTCATTTAATTTTAGGTCTTATCCATCAACAGAATCATTATGGTCTCTGTCTATGCTGCAATGTCCCTAATCATAATGGGCCTTATCCCTATAATATCGGGGGCAGGTAAAGTGCAAGTTGAACAGGATAAAAAGTTTTATTGATTTTTTATGGATTTATGGGAATTTCCTGTGCACACAATAAACCCTGCTTAGATGGAAATGACACAAACTAATGAGACAATATTAGATCTAGCATTAATGTTGGTTTAAGGCTTGTTTACAAATAGTCATATTGCCTCAACTTATTATATTTATGGGTTGTGTATAACTGGATTGATGCAGATTAATCTCTCACAGCTCTCTAGACACAGATTAAGCTCTATATATAACCAACCTTCACTAAATTGTATTGTTCTACCATTTGATGTACAACATTTTTTTTATTCTTCAAAATCACTTTAGTTTAGTATCAACTTCAGTTCTCATCATGCCTTAGTATAGCAACTAGTAGGGATTATAAATTATTATTATTAATATAAGTAATATTATTATACTACTATGTTTTATAAGATGGTTTCCTTAAATACATAAACAAATATATCACAATCTAAGCCAGTCTTGTTAATCTTTCGGGTGCTGGGTCAAATATCTCATACAAAAGTTTCCAAGTATCAGTGAAAAATGAGCTTTTATTCATTCTTGTGCATCCAATGTTTCGGCCCTTATTCAGGCCTTTATCAAGGATAAAGTACAAAAAAAAAACCCTTCCAATTTCAAAAAATGGAGCCAAACACGTCAAGCATGTTAAATCAAACTTCATTAATTCAACTGGTCTTCAAACCAGAATACTCCTTTGTTTTACAGAGATCATTAATAGACAACATTTATGTTTAACCTGCATTCATTTGTGAACTGTATAATGAATATAGGATTTATATCCGACAGAACTCTTGAAGGAAGGGTAAAATGCAGCTGTTTTAGCATATGATTCCATAACAACAGTCTCAAATATTTCGTTTCAGAGTTTGCTAACTTTAAACATATGGAATGCTATGTGTTCATGCAAGACACTGATACCTTTGTTTCAGACAGTAGAAGATATACCTTTAAGCTATTTAACACAAGAGGTGAGTGTTTTAATAGATAAAAACAGAAAGATTGATGGCATTTTATCCCTATCCAAGATTTCTCTTAGACTTAAAGGAGAAGTAAAGTTTAACATAAGACCTACAGTAAAAATTTTGTACATGATGTTTGGTGCTTCTGTACCAGCCAAGGCAACTACAACCCTTTAGCAGTAAAGATCTGTGTCTCCAAAGATGCCCCAGTAGCTCCCCATCTTCTTTTCTGCTGATTCACTGCACATGCTCTGTGCTGCTGTCACTTACTGAGCTTACGGACCCACTCACAATATACAGTACACATAGGGGGTTATTTATCAAGGCCCGAATTTATCTCGATATCGGCTGCTACAAACTCCAATCTAACCCGCTCGGGTTTTTAACACTTATTTTTTATTACATTTTGCCAAAAATTACCTTTCTGGGAAAAGCTCAGATTTTCACAAATTTTTCTGAGTTTTTCCCGAAAACTCAGAAAACATCATATTTAGCCATATTCATTTTTTATGGTTTAGTTCTCCTTTAAGCTGGGCATATGTCTAAAGATCTGCTCTTTTACTGTGGGAACTAAAGAAGATGATGAAACAAAATAGACAAGAGTGTTTTACCTGCCCAATAGATACAGTATCTGCCCAATTTTCAGTGAGATATTGGTATGGCTGGCCATCAAACTGGCCCCAACACTGGCCAACAAGTTGCTGGATAAGTCAGGAGGGACTGAGTTGGCAGCTTATATTGGCCCACATATGTCATCTTAACAGATCTTGACTTGCCATTAGTGATGGGTGAATAAATTTGCCTGGCACGAATTTGCAGCGAATTCCCACATTTTGCCGCCAGTGAATAAATTCACGAATCTCCCGCGAAAATCTGCCGGTGAAAATTCGCTGGCGTCAATTTCCAATTTTTTCGTGAAAACGTTCAAATTGCTTGATTTTTTCATGAAAAGGTTCGAATTGCTCTATTTTATAGTGAAAACGTTTGCCTTTCACAATTCTTTGGTGAACTTTCTAATTTCAAGATTTTTAGCAAATTTTTTGCTGATTCACGAATTTTGCGGGAAATTCGCTATTTTTTTGGTGAAACGGGAGAGATTCGCCCGTTTCTTAAATGTACCAGGCAGCTGTTATCTTGTGTTAGGGAGCTGCTATCTGGTTACCTTCCCATTGTTCTGTTGTTTGGCTGCTGGGGGGGAAGGGAGGGGGTGATATCACTCCAACTTGCAGTAAAGCAGTAAACAGTAACTGAAGTTTATCAGAGCACAAGTCACATGACTTGGGGCAGCTGGGAAATTGACAACATGTCTAGCCCCATGTCAGATTTCAAAATTGAATATAAAAAAATCTGTTTGCTCTTTTGAGAAATGGATTTCAGTGCAGAATTCTGCTGGAGCAGCACTATTAACTGATTCATTTTGAAAAAATATTTCTTCCCATTACAGTATCCTTTTAAAATACAACAGGATTCTCCAGTGCACATGTTTTTATAACTATTCCATATGGTTTTTTTCTCTTGATCGCTGTTCTGAAAGTTGTATTGGGAAAAAATTCAAATTAAAAGTATTTCTGTTATACTGTATATGTGGCAGTTGCATTGCATTTGTTTTCCTATCTTTTATAGATAATTTCTATCACGGTTCATTATACTCAAAATCTCTTAATAAAGAACCTTCAAGCAATAAAAATGAGAATCCGATTGTATATAGTGTGCACTGCTGTTTTATAAAAGACTGCATTACTATCCGCAGTAAGTAAATACATGAGGGGTTTATTACAATTGCAATTGTTCAGATGTTGGGAACTCAAGAGATAATGGGGTAAAATGGCCACAGCATTTATTCACATTTTATCAAATAAATAGGACCTTGCCAGCCTCACCCCAAGGCAATATTTAAAGCCAGAATTCCATAAGGGGTCGCTACTATGCTCTGCCGCTCCTCACTTGAGATCAACACTGAGTCATTATATCCACCACTGAGTATTAGACGGCCTCTATTTACAGAGAGGATGGCCCCAAACTCTGCTACCAGCAGGAGCTGCATCTCCCACCATGAGAGAAGTTTAGCAGCCCTACTGTCGGCCCTGAATCTGCAGTATCTCCATGGTTGGGGAGCCAAGCAGACTGTCACCTAGCACAAGCAGTAGTAGCATCTGTATCAATCAACCAACCCATAGTGCAGTCACAGGAGAGAACCTCCTTTCTCCCTCTTCTAAACTTACCTGAGCAATACTCTGGCAAGGTCCTACCGCTGCTTACTTAAAATACATTATCATATATCCACTTTTTTTATCCAGAGAAAGCCAAAAACCCAGCCTGAAGCCAATGCCAATTATGCCTCAAGAGGGGAAAAAATTCCTTCCTGACCCCAATGGCCATATATTTAGCACGAATAATAACATGCAGACTCTCACGTTTATACTGTATAACCGTAACCAAACCAAAATATAACAGTGCATGCAGGAAAACATCCACAGTCAGTTATTGATAGATAATATGAGAACATAATGAAGAGAAACTCCTGACATTTCACAAAATTACATAAAATGGGGTGGGATGTTTCTACTTGCTCAGAAGACAAGGAAGTGAACTGTTTCTTCCCCTGACATCACTTCCCTCTCTTTCTCCAACCCCAGCCCAGCTTTCCCCTGCCGTAACCAATACCTTCTCACCTTCTCAACCAATCTGATTCTGCCAATCGTTAAACATAAATTCGGATCCCTTGTTATGCCGAACCTGCGTTTATAGCTTTATAGGGACCTGGTTCTTCCTCCTTGCCCTCCATCTTCTGACTGAGGTGGATGTCTGAGTTCAACAAGGTCACAGTAAAGAGTTCTGGGCTCTGAGTGAACCAACCCCTTATAAACATGGGGAACAGGGGCCCTATACAAGAGGCTTAGACAACAATACATTGCAACTGCCTTAGCATGCTCTAGGAATGTAAATTGTCCAGCTTGTAGCTCTCACCTTAGGCTTTAAAATGAAGGGACCATAGTGAGAAATTGGGATTCAAGCTTAGTATTCTACTCCCTGAACATTTCTTCTGGAGAGGATCTGGAGCACTAGTTTTGCAAGTGACGCTCTGCCTATGAGTTATTGCTGCCATCTACCATAATTGATCAGCAGTGAGTATAACCCTGTGGCCTGTTTAAGAAATTTGTTTTCCATATACCTTACTGCACTAGTTGAGAGGTGTAGTTGCACAACTGACCCTCTCACACTCCCTCTTATGGAAAGGCCTCAGTAAAGAAGATGAGTAGAGCAGAATGTTTCTGCCAAACTAAGCTAGAAAAGGTATTCTGGGCCAAGATAGGGTCACATACCTTAAATGAATAGTGTATAGTCACACAACAATTGTGCCTAAAGTTGCACAACTGAAACTGCACTTGCAAATGATTAATGACCCCTATAGTTACAAACTTAATATTACATGCCTTATGTCTTAAGTCCATAAAAAACAAACAAATAAATAAATAAAAATAAGACTTTTAGAAGTTCCAAATGATACTCTTTTTAGGCAACACTCAAGAAAGCTCATACTACATCACACAGTGCACTTCCTTACATACCTCTATATTCCATTGCTTAGTCACAATCAGTATCAACATCTGTTATTTTATTAATACCTCTATAATCTGTTTTAATGTTTACTGGATTTTCTATTAGACTAATGAGCCTTGTGTTTATCATATTTGCACTTTTTCTCCCTCAGTTAATCAATTAAAACCAAAATCGTTTGCCAAATTGGAATGCCCATTGCCACCAAAGTGTGCAAGTGAAATTTCACAGTGGAAGCCTTTTGTCTGCACTTTGGATACATGCACGTTTCAACAGTACAAATTGCATTGGGTTGGGTGGGGAGACTGAGTGCTTTGTGCTACTGATGTGATGGGGCACTAACAATGTTAAAGCAAAAAATAAAAGTTTCCTGATGAAAATCATAATTGCTTTTTCTTCTTCTTCATTGGGCACATTGAGACATACATGGGGTTTTCCAGATAATGGATCTTTCTGTAATTTGGATCTTCATACCTTAAAGGGATACTGTCATGGGAAAAAATGTTTTTGTCAAAATAAATCAGTTAATAGTGAATATATAATATATATAATAGCAGAATTCTGCACTGAAATCCATTTCTCAAAAGAGCAAACAGATTTTTTTATATTCAATTTTGAAATCTTGCATGGGGCTAGACATATTGTCAATTTCCCAGCTGCCCCAAGTCAAGTGACTTGTGCTCGGATAAACTTCAATCACTCTTTACTGCTGTACTGCAAGTTGGAATGATATCACCCCCTCCCTCCCCCCCCAGCAGCCAAACAACAGAACAATGGGAAGGTAACCAGATAACAGCTCCCTAACACAAGATAACAGCTGCCTGGCAGATCTAAGAACAACACTCAATAGTAAAAACCCATGTCCCACTGAGACACATTCAGTTACATTGAGAAGGAAAAACAGCAGCCTGCCAGAAAGCATTTCTCTCCTAAAGTGCAGCCACAAGTCACATGACCAGGGGCAGCTGGGAAATTGACAAAATGTCATTCCTAACATTTGGGGGCGGCCATGTTTACCTTCTTGCATGATCTGCCCACATTGTGGATTGAACTCAGTGCAGCCCCTTTTCTAAACAGACAGTTTACCTTATGGATATTTTCTAAACATCTATAGGGGACATCTCCTATCATATAGGAACACTTTCATGACTGATTGGTCCATTCCTCTAATGGCAACTTTTACTCAATATTTGTATCTAATGTATCTCCATTGAGCAATGTCCCCATAATACAAAAAATAATATTAAAAATAAAATTATGGGTGTGTCACCATTGGCAATAATGCAAATTGCATATATTTATTTTAAAGGAACAAAAAATTAATGTTTTAAAGGAAAGACAATATCGTGGTGCCCTGCACTGAGAGAAATAGTGTGTTTGCTTCAGAAAAATAACTATAGTTTATATAAACAAGCTGCTGTGTAACCATGGGGCAGCCATTCAAGCACTGGATACACAGTAGATAACAGATAAGTACTACTATAGTTTATATAAACAAGCTGCTGTGTAGCCATGGGGCAGCCATTCAAGCACAGGATACACAGTAGATAACAGATAAGTACTACTATAGTTTATATAAACAAGCTGCTGTGTAGCCATGGGGGCAGCCATTCAAGCACAGGATACACAGTAGATAACAGATAAGTACTACTATAGTTTATATAAACAAGCTGCTGTGTAGCCATGGGGGCAGCCATTCAAGCACAGGATACACATTAGATAACAGAGAAGTTCATTGTATACTACAGAGCTTACTGTTATCTGCTGTCTAACTTGTGTCTTTTCTCCTTTTTCAGCTTTGGATGACTGCCCCCATGGCTAGGCAACAGCTTATTTATATAAACTATAGTTGTGTTTCTGAATCAAACACACCAGTTTTACCAGTGCAGCACAACAATACACTTTTCATTAGTTTAGGACACTTCCATTCTTTGGTGTTACTATTCCTTTAAATGACAGCTTTTGATATACAGGAATGCGGAACCTTGTGTTTAAGGAAAATTTAGTAAATTCACAGACAAATACACATGATATGATTACATTTCACTAAAAGACATCTAATTTCCATAATCCAGTTCGAAAAAAAAATACAATTGTAGCCTCACTGAGCAAAATTTTTTGGCTGCTGGGGTCAACATTTAAAAGAAGGGAAAAGATAGAAGAAGAAATCAAATAATCCAATTCACATAAAAAAAAGATCAGTTAAATAGTTGTAAATAAAACTTATATATATACTATAATTTACAAAACATTAACTCAAAGGGCATATTGGTAATCCATCAGTTTGTGTGAACTCTGCCAAAATATGGAGAAACATAAATATGGCTTGTATAGAGAGAACTTTGATTTGCGCTGTGATAAGTAAATCTTGCTTGTTTTTGGAAAACTAAATAAAAATGTTGAAAAGAATAGAGAGAACTTTGTTTGTTAATTTTAAATAGTTCAGGACCTGAATTAAAGACAATCATTAAAATGTATCCCGTACTTAAATTGTTTCAATTTTCTGTGTTATTGCAAAGGTTTTGATGTTCTTTAACCTATTCTCTTCTATGGCATCCATTATCAAGAAAGCTCCAAATTACAGGAACGCCATTTCCCATGGACTCCATTTTAATCCAATAATTTATTTTTTAAATTGAATTCTTTTTTTAATTGATTTTTGTTTACTTTTTATCTTTAATAATAAATCAGTTCCTTATTCCAGGCAAAACAATACTATTGGGAGTATTTAATGTTTTAATTATTTTTAGTCGATTTAATGCATAAAGATACAAGAAAAGATTTTAAAGAAGTTACAGAAAGATGTGGCTAACCCAAAGTCCCAAGCATTTTAGATAGCGGGTGCTATCACCAATTAGTGTCCAAGGGAACACCCTGTGGAAGAGGTTGAGTTTTGTGATATTATTCTAGAAGAATCATAGTCATTAAACACGACACATGGAAACTAGATGGGGGTCCCTTATATTGAGGGTCTGTGAGTAGCCATTTTTTACCAGGTATTCTAATACAGTCCAGAACGCAACTTTGAGATACTGGGATCACAGAGAGTATCCTCTAAGGTAAGGGAGGAAAGTTGGGATGTGAGAGTGGTAAATTAGGAGTGAAAGGCATGTCAGAGTTGGAGGTATTTAAAATGTGGAATTTGGGGTGGTTGGTACTTTTCCTAAAGTGTGGGATACACATGGAAGGTAAAGTTTTCTAGAAGGTCCCCAAGTACTTAATGTTCTGGTTGGGCCAAAAGATACAAACTTGTATCTGCCGAAGAAGTGGTATGTATGAGTTCCCCCAGAGATGGAAGTGCAGGTATAAAATGGGCAGGGAGTGTCTTAGAGGTTTGAGAGATAGTAGCCACATTTTCTGGGCGGTGGTAAGTGTAGTAAGTAAGTGGTTTGAGTCTTTAAGGTGGCAATTTGGGAGGTTGGGGCATCCCTCACAAGAGGATAACAATAATGCAGGGAGTTGTGAGGTAGAGTTATAGGGGCCTGGGTGAAGGCAGCAATGAAGATAATATACCTGTAACACTAGGGGGTCAATTTATCAAATGTCATGCTTTTGTGTGAGAAAAATACGCACGAAAACCCCAGAGTATTAATACGCTCAAGAATATTCTTTGGAACCTTGAAAAGTTAACATTTATTGAAGAATAAAACTACAAAAAGTCCCCAGAAAAAACTCAGCAAATAAAAGCTGGCAAGGTTCTACTGGAGTCAATGGGTAATGCCTCTTTCAGCTTTTATTATATATTTATTTTCCTGGTTCATTCAAACATTTGAGTTTTTTAGTCTCATTGAAAATGTATGGAACAATGTAATTCTCTCTGGTGTGTGAATTTTTTTATGAGAACAAAAGTGCACAGGAATATTCTGTTGCATTTTTTTTCCTCGACCTTGAAAATTTGTAAAGAAGCCTCTACATAATACAAGTAGAAATTGGGAAATGCCAGTCCTCCCTCTTTGCATGTGGCCCATAGCTTAGTCCAGGCTATTCTAGGTGTTTTATTATTCCACATAAAGGGGATTAGAATTTGGTTCAACTTTTTGAATTTTTTTTATAGACGGGGCATTATGGAATTAATGTTTAACGTCTGGGAAGGTAAATCATTTTAATGATGTTAATCCTACCCCATAAAGATAGTGGTAACTTGATCCAAATGGGAATGCTATATATTTGGTAACAAATGCATGGATCATAACCCATAGGTACTTGAATTGGTTAGCCCACATCAAAGGAGTTTTGGGTGGTAAGTGTTGGGGGTTGATTAAGATCTATAGGGAACAAAACAGATTACTCCCAATTGATTTGTAGGCCAGAGAAAATGCCAAACTGGTTGACCATTTGAGTAGAGCAGCATGGGAGTTGTAAGGGGATATATTACTCTGCAAAAAGAGAGATTATTTATTTGTATAGTGGCATAAGTAAAACCTCTGATTTGGGGGTAACATCTAATTAACTAGTCAAAAGCTCAATTGCCAAGGCAAATAGCACTGGGGACAAGGGGCATCCTTGTCTCCTTCCCCTGGTCAGTGAAAAGAGAGGGGATATGAAACTATTGTCCCTGAGTCTAGAGCCAAGACTAAAGTGAGTTAGGACATCCCATAGGTAATCCCTTTCTACTGAGACAAAAGCCTATGCAGAGTCAAGTGAGGTCGCTACTCTAGTTCCTGTTTCCACATGGACAGTTTGGAGGTTGGTAAAGAGTCTACAAGATTGATATTAGTAGAGCAGCCAGGCATAAATCTGACTGGTCTGGGTGTATCAGATCTGGGACCACTTGTTGGATGAAGCAATTCAGGATCTTGGCCAAGATCTTGGTGTCTGTGTTGAGGGGGGATATTGGACAGAAAGAATGGGTCCTTTCATGGTTTGGAAATTACCACTATCAATGCCTCAGTGAATAAAGGGGGCAGGGAGTTGCTGTTTATACTAGTCTGGGGATAGCTCGTCTGCACCCAGTGTCTTATTGGTGGGTAGGGAACATATAGCATTAGCAACTTCTTGGACAGTGATGGGGGTGTCCAGAAATGCCTGATCATTGGGAGAGAAAGTGGGTATAGAGATGGAGTTCAGAAGTTGGGGTGGGTTTTTGTGGAATTAGTATTTAGTATTAGTATAGATTTTTGTAGAAGGCAGCAATTTTCTGTGCAATGATTATGGGATCTACGGTGGTGTTATTATATTTGATTTACAACAAGCCCAGTTTTATAACTTTATCCTGTTTGGAACAGTAGCAGAAAGAGAGGAAATAAAGATTCAGGAAATTTTGGGGGGTGTTGGGATATAAATAGAAAGGATGTACTAAACCAGAAACTTATCTTAGGATCAGGCAAACAGTGGAACAAAGTGGTAAGATATTAATCACCTATACAGTATATTTAAAACAATATCAAACTTTAGAACAACAGGCAAATGATAAATTCTGTTATTAGTAAATTCATGGCATCAGATATATGTTCAAAATTTTAGTCTTTATTGTGCCAAAATAAATTTTATAACAGTAAATTGTTAGTTAGGCAGATGTGTATTGAGTCTAACCCATCGTCCGGAAAAATATGTTCATATACAGTATGTACCTTTAAAACTGAGACAATTCATGCAAAGTAATAAACCTTTATTCAATATAAGGAAAGATCACATCATGGTGTATGGCATTAAAATCCAAAATGGAGCCCTTAGTTTTTGTTCTACTTTATGGATCATTTGGGTTTGGTAAACATTTGCTTCAATTACAACATTTTTACATTTTCTGAATGTTTTACATTGCAGGCCAAAACATGTGCTGTATTTTCATTTCAATACAAACAAGAGTACTACAGTAACCTTATAAACAATCACAAATCCAACCCACGAAGCCTGTTTTCTCTATTCAATACTCTTTTCCATCCCTCATCAACAGTGTCAGTCAACCAGACACACTCTCCTCAGGACTTTGCTGATTTTTTTGCAAAGTAGAGTCCATCCGTAATCAGATCCCTACCTCTACTAATGTAAACCAGCTCCTCCTTCCTAAGCCCCCTTCTGCGTGTCTTAATTCCTTCCCTCCGGTAACAATGTCTGAAGTCTCCAAGCTTCTTTTGTCCTCCCCACTCACAACTTGCCCCCTTGACCCTATGCCTTCTTCTCTGCTCAAACACTGTATTGCAGAGCTTACCCCACTACTTACTCACATCTTCAATTCTTCTCTAGCTTCTGGAACCTTCCCTTCTCCTTTCAAACAGGCCTGTGTAAAGCCTATTCTTAAAAAGGCTACGCTTGACCCAGCCTGTCTATCAAATTACCGTCCTGTTTCCCTTTTACCGCTTGCCTCTAAACTCCTAGAGCGTATTGTGTTCTTTCGTATTACTAACTTTCTACACACCCATAATCTGTTGGACCCTCTGCAATCTGGTTTCCGGCTTGGTCACTCTACTGAGACTGCTTTGTGCAGAGTTACAAATGATCTTCAGGTTGCCAAAGCCAAAGGTCACTTCTCCATCCTTCTCCTCCTTGACCTATCATCTGCATTTGATCCAGTTGATCACTCTCTCCTGATGCAGATTCTCTATTCGCTTGGCATCCGCAACCAGGCTGCATCTTGGCTCTCTTCTTACCTTTCCAACCAATCATTCACTGTCTCCTATGATAACAAAACCTCATCTCCAGTTCCACTTAATGTGGGGGTGCCGCAAGGCTCCGTACTTGGTCCGCTGTTGTTCTCCCTGTACACTCTGTCTTTGGGATATCTCATCCATTCATTTGGCTTTGATTATCATCTGTATGCTGATGATACCCAAATATATTTATCCACCCCTTCATTAACAGCTGAAACAGAGGCTCAGATCTCTAACTGCCTCCTGGTTATCTCAAATTGGATGAACCAGCACCACCTCAAACTCAACCTAACAAAAACTGAACTTATCATCTTTCCACCTAAGCCTGGTCCTACTCCCCTATTTACTGTCTCTATTGATGGCTCATAAATCCTGTCAACTCAGCTCGCTGTCTGGGGGGAATCTTTGACTCCTCTCTCTCCTTCTCTGATCATATTAACACCACTGTCACAACCTGTCACTTTTTCTTACGCAATATTGCCAAAATCCGTCCCTTCCTTTCACCTGATACATCCAAGACGCTCATGCATGCTCTCATCCTATCCCGACTAGATTACTGTAACCTTCTACTAACTGGCCTCCCTAACTCCCATCTCTCCCCCCTACAGTCTGTATTAAACACTGCTGCCAGAATTATCCTCCTCTCATCCAAAAGGGTACAGGCCCCTCCGCTGCTGAAGTCCTTATCATGGCTTCCTATAAAACAAAGAATAACTTATAAACTCCTCCTCATAACCTTCAAAGCCCTTCATTCCTCTGCACCTCACTACATCTCATCTCTTGTCTCTCTATATGTCCCTGCCCGAAACCTCCGCTCCTCTCAGAGCAACCGCTTGGTTGTACCCCCCACTACTACTGCTGTTTCCCGTATCAAACCCTTCTCTCATGCGACTCCTTATATTTGGAATTCCATTCCTGAATCTCTCAGGAGAGAATCCTCCCTCAATGTTTTTAAAACAAAACTAAAAGACTCCCTCTGGGAGCACCTGGATAACACCAGAACTGGCACTTATATAACAGTGTAACAAACTGTAACTCACAGCACCTTAATACCCCTCTGAATTGTGTCTATATGTTACCCTCCTATTTAGACTGTAAGCTCTACGGGGTAGGGTCCTCTAGCCTTTTGTTTCCTTGACACTGAGCACTTAATCTGTATTGTAATTATATTTTATATGCATGTGAATTGTATTTCTAATAATGCACTTATTGTTACTTTTTATTCCAATGACCCCTTGTTTGTTACTACTAATTTATTGTTTTGTTGTACAGTGCTTTGCCCTCAAGGAGCTCTTTACAAATAAAAAAAAATATACAATACATTTAAAAATTTTCACTGGATCACACTATGGTGCATGGCCAAAATTTTCAAATTCTATCTTTATTTTGAGTTTGACTTTATGAGTTATGAGAGTTTGGTAAACCTCTAGTTCATTTATAAATTTTCCTCCATTTTTCTGAATGTTTCATATTCCAGGATTCATATCTTTTTGTAATTTGTGAACATTTTCATTTAATTTTAGGTCTTATCCATCAACAGAATCATTATGGTCTCGGTCTATGCTGTAATGTCCCTAATCATAATGGGCCTTATCCCTATAATATCAGGGGCAGGTAATGTGCAGGTTGATCAGGATAAAAAGTTTTATTCACATTATATGGGCTTATGTGAATTTCCTGTGCACACAATAAACTCCGCTTAGATGGAAATGACACTTTGAGAATCGGAGAAAAACTGATGAGGCAATATTAGATCTAGCATAATGTTGGTTTAAAGGAGAACTAAAGCCTAACTAAAGAAGTAGCTAGAAATGTTGTACATGATGTTTTGTGCTTCTGTACCAGCCCAAAGGCAACCACAGCCCTTTAGCAGTAAAGATCTGTGTCTCCAAAGATGCCCCAGTAGCTCCCCATCTTCTTTTCTGCTGATTCACTGCACATGCTCTGTGCTGATGTCACTTACTGAGCTTAGGGAGCCACTCACAATATACAGTACACATAGAATAGAAATGTCACAATATAAGGCTGATTAGTAATTAATACACATAATTACTACATGGCAGCACAGAAACCAGTGCAATTAGCATCAGAATTGAATAATCAGCAAACCTGTAGCATCAGCTTATATTACAGCCAGGGAAGCTCAATTTCTGCTGGATAATTAGTGACGAGCCCTAAGCTTAGCTTCTCAACAGCCAATCAGAGCCCACTGAGCATGTGAGTGTCACAGACACTTTCCAAGATGGTGACCCCCTGTGACAAGTTTGAAGTCCTGGATCATTGCTGCTATTGACAAGCTCAAACTTTAGCCTTGTGCAATAAGTTCACTAAATAAAATAGGACATTTTAGGCCATATTCATTTTTATTGTTTAGTTCTCCTTTAAGGATTGTTTACAAACAGGAATAGTCATATTGCCCCAACTCATTATATTTATGGGTTGTGCATACCTGGTATAATGTACATGAATTTTAATAGAGATTATTGCACAGCTCACTAGACATGGATTAAGCTCTTTATATAACCAACCTTCACTTCATTGTATTATTCTACAATTTGATGAACACCCATTTTTTTTTCCTTAGGAAAAATCACTTTAGTTTATACAATTATAATTTTACCAACATAGGGCAGTTTGTGGCCGTAGTGAACGTAGTTCCCATCTACCTTACTGCACCAGTTGAGAGGTGTAGTTGCCCAACTGGCTCTCTCATCCTCCCTCTTCCAGAAAGGCCTGAGTTTATTCTGGGCCAAGATAGGGTCACATACCTTTAATGAATAGTGTATAGTCACACAACAATTGTGCCTAAAGTTGCACAACTGAAACTGCACTTGAAGATGACCTCTATAGTTATGTGCCTTATGCCTTAAGCCATAAAAAAACAAACAAATAAATAAATAAAAATAAGACTTTTAGAAGTTTCATAATATACTTTTCTTAGGCAACACTCAAGAAAGCTCATACTACATCACACAGTGCCCTTCCCTTATACCTCTATATTCCATTGCTTAGTCACAATCCGTATCAACATCTGTTCTTTTATCAACACCCCTATAATATTTTTTAATATTCACTGGATTTTCTATTAAACTAGTGAGCCTTGTACTTATCATATTTGCACTTTTTCTCCCCCAGCTAATCACGTAAAAACAACATTGATTGTCAAATTGAAATGCTCATTGCCACCAAAATGCATAAGTGAAGTTTCCCAGTTGAAGCCTTTTGTCTGCACTATGAATAAAGTCACTTTTGAACAGTAGAAATTGCATTGGGCTAGGGGGGAGACTGAGCGTTTTGTGCTACTTAAGTGACGGGCACTAACAATGTTAAAGCAAAAATAAAAGTTTCCTGATGCAAATCATACTTGAATCTTCTTCATTGGACACAATAAGACCTGGGGTTTTCCAGATAAGGGGTATTTCCGTAATTTGGATTTTCATACCGTCAGTCTACTAGAAAATCATGTAAATGTTAAATAGACCCAATAGGCTGGTTTTGCTTCCAATAAGGATTAATTATGTATGTATATTTTTATTTGTAAAGCGCTCCTTGAGGGCAAAGCACTGTACAGCAAAACAATAAATTAGTAGTAACAAACAAGGGGTCATTGGAATAAAAAGTAACAATAAGTGCATTATTAGAAATACAATTCACATAAATATAAAATATAATTACAATGCAGATTAAGTGCTCAGTGTCAAGGAAACAAAAGGCTAGAGGACCCTACCCCGTAGAGCTTACAGTCTAAATGGGAGGGTAACATACAGACACAATTCAGAGGGGTATTAAAGTGCTGGGGGTTACAGTTATAATTATATCTTAGTTGGCATCAAGTGCAAGGTACTGTTTTATTATTACACAGAAATCATTTTTTAAAAAATTGCATAGTTTGGATATTCTGAGCATTCTGGATAATGGGTTTCTGGATAATGGATCCTATACCTGTAATGCCTGTGCTTCTAGAATTAGCCCATTGCTCTTATAACCAATTTCTTTCCAATCTGCCTTGGAAAATGAGATCACTGGACATGCACACAGTTATCTGACTTTCCCTTGGCATGCTCCTGATTAAAAAGTAGGTTGGAGGGGCTTATTGCTTTGTAAACTACTGTTGGTTAAATGGGATCCAGGTTAATTTAAAGATATTCAGGATGACATTCCTTCTCACTCCAGTCCCTGCCTATTCCCTATTAATAGTGAGAAGCAAGAGACATACAGTAGTAACATAGTTACATAGCATGTTAGGTTGGGAAAAGACACACATCCATCAAGTTCAACCTTTTCAGTCTATATATAACCTGCCTAACTGCCAGTTGATCCAGAGGAAGGCAAAACCCCGTTTGAAGCCTCTCCAATTTGCCTCCAAAAAATCCTTCCTGACTCCAAGATGGCATTCGGACTAGTTCTTGGATCAACTTGTACTATGAGCTATCTTCCCTAACCTATAGTTTGTTATCATTATATTTATTTATGTAGGATTCCTCAGACTATTAGTATACTGACCTGCTGTATGCCATTATCATATTTTTGATTTTCTCACAGTTTCAAAACCAAACAATAATGAAGTACTTAACCTCTGTATATTATCCTTTAGGATCCGGTGCTAGGCATTATATTACCCACCTGCCACGGGTCTGAATATTATATATCAAGTCCAAGGAACTGCAGCACACTGTAATGGAGAATCAGCTTTGTATTCATAGTGGCTTTATTGGCTCAAACATACAGTAGACAAAAGGAAGGCAACATTTCAGGCCTTGATGTTACAAGTTTATACACAACCATCACACAGACTAGGGCGCAAATTCACTAAGCGCTGAAGCGCCGAACGCTAGCGTTAATTCGCTAGCGTTTGGCATTTTTGTTACTGCGCAAATTCACTAACGAACGCTGGAGTCGTTTCGCTAGTGTTACTTCGCATCCTTACACCAGGCGAATTTTCGCTAGCGACGTAACTACGCAAATTCACTAACTTGCTTACCTTTTACGCTAGACTTCCTTCGCCACCTCAGACCTGGCGAAGCGCAATAGAGTAGATAGGGATTGTTTCAAAAAAAGTCTAAATTTTTTCTAAGTCCCAAAAAACGCTGGCGTGTTTTCTACATGATGGGTGATAGGCTGAAAAAGATTGAACATTTTTTTGGGGCTCCCCTTCCTCCCCCCTACATTTCCTGACTCATGGCAACTTACCTAGACAGTGGGCACATGTGTAGGGCAAAATAACATTTTTATTTGCTGATTTGAAGGTTTTCTAGGCATTTGTAGTGCTGATACGTGTTCCTCCATTGAAATTTGAATTTCGCGCCATATGCAAATTAGCCTTCGCTAGAGTAACTTCGCTTTACATAGCGAATCAACGCTAGTGCAACTTCGCAACCTTACGCTACCCCTGTGCGCAACTTCAGATTTTAGTGAATTTGCGGAGCGCTGGCGAAACTACGCCTGGCAAAGTGCGGTGGATTATTCCTTCGATCGAACGATTAAATCCTTCGATCAAAAAAACTTAGGAAAGCCTATGGGGACCTTCCCCATAGGCTAACATTGAGTTCGGTAGCTTTTAGATGGCGAACTAGGGGGTTGAAGTTTTTTCTTAAAGAGACAGTACTTCGACTATCGAATGGTCGAATGGTCGAATAGTCGAACGATTTTTAGTTCGAATCCTTCGATTCAAAGTCGTAGTCGAAGGTCGAAGTAGCCCATTCGATGGTCGAAGTAGCCCAAAAAACACTTTGAAATTCAAAGTTTTTTTTACTTCGAATCCTTCACTCGAAGTTAGTGAATCGGCCCCTTAAAGTAATTTCTGTTTGGAGACACATTTTATATACAACAAAGAGGAACAGAAATGGGCAGTCATGTAGCTGCCACATATGCCAATTTGGATATTCCATTTATGGATTTCATAGTGGCTTTCTAAACCAAAGGCAAACACCGATGAGACTGATTCAAGGCACTGCACAGTACAGGTATGGGACTTGTTATCCAGAATGCTCAGGACCTGGAATTTACCATATTACGGATCTTTCCATAATTTGGATCTTCATACCTTAAGTCTACTAGAAAATCATGTAAACATTAAATAAACCCAAAAGGGTGATTTTGCTTCCAATAAGGATCAATTATATCTCAGTTGGGATCAAGTACAAGTTACTGTTTTATTAATACAGAGAAAAAGGAAATCATTTTTAAAAATGTGGATTATTTTAATATAATGGAGTTTTAGGGAGACGGCCTTTCCATAATTCGGAGCATTCTGGATAATGGGTTTCCGGATAATGGATCACGTACCTGTATGTCCAAAATGCGAACTGTCTTTGAAAAAGCTTTCGTCCAGCTTTATGGATAAGTGGACTGTTGAAAAGAAGAATTTCCAAAAACCCAAGCAAATTTGAGATGGGTGCAATACATTGGAAAATGTGCATTTGTAACGTTAAAGAATATTAAAACATTTCTATATACAAAGTATAACTGTTTCCTCTCATTTCCACACTGGACCTAGATTATTTGTTGTTCCAAACACAACACACGTTTCCCTGTATAGCGGAACTTCTTCTCATATGTTTAATGAGCTGTGCATAAATCCCCATTCAGCTGCCTTTGTTTCACTTCTACATGGAATTAAAGTCTACATTTTACAAGCATGGGTTTTAGGCTAAAGCCACACAGGGCCTGAAATAATCCTGCCGCCAGGTTTATCCTCAGCTCATATCTCTGGATGCAAAGGTTACCTGAATATAAAAATAATAACGAAAAATAAAAAGGATGTAGCCTGAAAAAGCAAAAGCTTGTTTCTTCTTTTTCAGTAACTGCTTAGAGTAAGGCAAATGAAAAAACTAAAAAAATGTTGTTAAAAACATAGTATTTTATGACATACTAACAGTTAACGTAAAGCTGAACCGTTCAAGGGCGTGGCTTGCCTGACTGCGAGATGGCTGCTTGATTCAGAGCTCCGTGCTGACAAGACCTGGATGGGTGAGCAATTGAACTCAAACCATGGGGAAAACTCACAAACAGAAACCCAATAGGGAGAGCACCCCAGCAAGCAAAAAATCGCTACCCCAAAATGACATAGCGCCGCTATTTTTAAAGAAAAAAGCGGAGCGCTTACAAACCAAAATGGCACCGCTAGCTGCGCAGCATGAGGATGAGAGAGGCGTTCAGCAGCCAGACACATCAGACGATGATAGTGAAGGAGAGGGGCAAGCGGACTTACACACTTACCTAAGTAAACTCCCTTCCAAGTCTGACATCAGGGAAATGTTGCAGGAAGTCACTTCTTCCATTAAGGATGAGCTGCAAGATATCAAAAGAGACATGCTCTCCTTAGCAACCAGAACAGACCACCTTGAGTCTAACCAAAACACACTCATGCAAAATCAAAAATCTTTAAATACAAAAATGAGAGTTCACCGGAGGTGCATGGATGAGATGCAGAGACATGTGGATGACTTAGAGAATAGAGGACGCCGCAATAATATACAGGTCAGAGGAGTCCCTGAAACAGTGAAAACAGAGGATATCCACACTGTTCTCCTACAAATATTCAATAGTGTCCTGGATAAAGATCCCAGCACTGAAATTGCAATTGACAGAGAACATAGAGTCCCAAAGCCGAAAGGGGCTCCAATAAATGCTCCAAGGGACATTCTATGCTGCATTCATGATTTTAAAATAAAAGAGGAAATCCTCATGAAAGCGAAGGACGTCAGGGATCTAACTTATGAAGAAAATGGCATCCATCTTTTTCAGGACATTTCACGTCTGACTCTAATTAGAAGAAAGCAATTAAAACCGATCACAAGCTGTTTGAGAGAAAAAGGGATTTTATACAAGTGGGGTTACCCATTTTGTCTTATTGCAAGGAGAGATGGGGTCCAACACATACTGCGTACACCACATGAGACAAAGTCCTTTTTTCATAATTTGCATCTGGAAGAAATCCCTCTACCTGGTTGGGACGACGAAAGAGACGAAGACCAGGAGATGGACTTTCAACTTCAAGGGGAATGGTCCAAAGTTGCCACCCCAGGACGTACCCCACGCACTCCGCGAAACAGAGGAATACGTGAGCATAGCTTGTCTGCAAGAAATATCAATGACTGATGGTTATTTTGAATATATTGCATTCTGATATAGGCAATATGCAGCTTAACTAAATGCTTTACCTCTAAGTATAACAATGTTTAGTAAATTTTAATACTAGATAACACGGTTTATTTGAGTTAATTAGCCATGTTTATTTTCGTATTCTATGCTTAAGGTGTTACATACTACCAACACCCATTCAGGTCTAAAAAGTATACGTTTTGTAAAAAGACCATCTTTTGCGGTAGGTGAACACTACCCTCCCAATTACCCTTTCGGTCAATATTAGCCCAATAACCTCGAGACTATACACTTGAGATTTTATTGGCTTGGCCTTTTTGTTAAGTTAAGTTACACTATATATGTTTTCTTTTCACACTTTTCTTATACTCCTTCCCTCACTGTTTATTATTAAACTAGAGAGTATGTGGTCCCACAAGCAAACTATTGTGGCATTATGTAAGAGATACATTAAGGTAAATAAACATAATGACAAGCATATTGTGAGTGATATAGATGGCATTGGATAAATGTAAGATTTACTCTTTGAATGTTAATGGGTTAAATGAACCAAAGAAGAGGGCACAAATCCTAGGCGAATGTAATAAAACTGGTGCTAAAATTGTTCTCCTCCAAGAGACGCACTTCAAGGAAAATAGAATGCCTAAGATATCAACATCAACGTACCAATATGTATATGCTAGTAATAACAAAGATAAAAAAGCTACAGGAGTCATGATTCTACTCCACAAAAATTTGCCATTTTCTTATATAGACTCTATGAAAGATTCAGAAGGTAGATATATAGTAATTAAAGGTAAGCTAGGTAATACACTAATCACTATAGCTAATATTTACGCTCCCAACAAAGGGCAAGCTACCTTTCTTATTAACTTTCTACAACAATTAGAAACATTCGCCAAGGGTATAGTCCTCTTGGGTGAGGATTTGAATATGGTGCTAAATCCTGTACTAGACTCCTCAAGGGGAAAGACAAATCTGTCATACAAGCAACTAAAACATGTAAAACTAGCACTAATAAAGTTACATTTAATGGACACATGGAGATGTTATCACCCCAATACAAAAGACTATACACACTATGCCATACCGTTTAACTGTTACAATAGGATTGATTATATATTTCTAAACCAGAATTGGCTACATTTAGTGCAAAAAATAGATATTGGACTGACGACGTTGTCGGATCATGCTCCAGTTTTGTTAGAAATTTGTATTCCAAATTCCACTAAACCATTATATAACTGGAGATTGAATGATCTCATATTACATAATAAATCAAATAGATCACAAATAGAACAAAATATACAGCAGATTTTTGAGGAAAATAACACACCCGGAACTGATCCTGGGATTCTTTGGGAAACACACAAATGTGTGATAAGGGGCTCTCTCATCTCCATGTGCTCAAATCAGAAAAAAGCAAGAGAAGCAAAGGTGAAGAATCTCACCGCTGAAATTCAAAAATTAAAATGTACTCACAAAGAATCATTAGCATTACTTACCTGGGAAGAACTAGAAGGCAAGCGACTGCAACTTAAGGCTCTCCTAGATCAATATTCACATAAGGCGTACCTAAAAACTAAACAAAAATCGTATGAATTTGGAGACAAATGCAGTAAGTACTTTGCATCCAAATTAAAAGCAGTACAACCCCTCACCCATGTACAAGCTATTAAAGATAAGAAAAATGTAACACATTTCACCTCACCAAAAATAGCAGAGTGTTTCCAGGACTATTATCAGGAATTATATAATATCCAGAAAGACACCCCTGCTCTTAAAGAGGCGGAAAATATAGAGAAGTTCATTGGGCATTCCAAACTAAAACAAATATCAAAACAAGATGCAGATTGGTTAGATTCCCCATTCACAAAATAGGAATTAATAAAAATTATACAGGAAATACCTACAAAAAAAAGTCCAGGCCCTGATGGATTTGGAGCAATTTACAATAAGACATTTCAACATATCATATTGGAACCCCTCCTACACTATTATAATTCTCTAGGACTTGAATGTAAAATACCCAAACAAGCACAGGAGGCTCATATAACGATTATTCCTAAGCCTAATAAGGATTCTAATTTATGTAGCAACTATAGACCAATTTCACTTATTAATGTTGATAACAAAATATACGCTAAACTTATAGCAAATAGACTGAAAAAATTTCTCCCACAATTAATTCACCCAGAACAGACTGGCTTCGTTCCAAAAAGAGAGGGAAAAGACAACACCACCAAGGTCATTTCTTTAATACATTACGTTAAAACCAAATGCATTCCAACTATGATATTGACAACTGACGTGGAGAAAGCATTTGACAGGATTTCCTGGAATTTTTTGAAAAACACGTTATATGGATTTGGCCTAAATGACAAAATAATATATAGGATTATGGCTCTCTATGAATCCCCTACAGCAAAAGTAAGAGTTAATGGCATATTATTGCCACAAATTAAAATAACTAATGGTACACGTCAAGGTTGCCCCTTGTCTCCAATTCTCTTTGTAATGGTCATGGAAACACTCTTGAATACTATACGGAACAACCCAGACATAGCTGGCTTGATTGTAAACGGTAGAGAACATAAAGCAGCAGCTTTTGCTGATGATTTACTGTTGTTTATTACAAAGCCATTAACTTCGCTTCCAACCCTGATGGCTGTATTCAAAAAATTTGGTGAAATTTCCAACTTTAAAATCAATTTTACTAAATCGGAAGCACTGAATGTCAACCTACCTTCCAAAATAGTATCTTCTCTTGCTGGATCCTTCCCATTCCAGTGGACTAAAAAGACGATTTCGTATTTGGGGATTAAAATATCAAATGATCTATCGTCACTATATAAAGATAACTTTAGTCCCCTTCTGGACTCAGTCCCGTTACTTTTGGATAAATGGAACAAATTAGGTCTGTCTTGGATGGGAAGGATCCAAGCGATCAAAATGATAGCAGTACCCAAGATATTATTCTTTTTACAGAATATTCCAATATATATCCCAAAAATGTTTTTTACAAAGATGAGATCAATCATCTCCAAATTTATATGGGGTGGAAAAAGCCAGAGAATTCGTTATCATATTTTAGCATTACATAAGTTAAATGGAGGGCTCTCAGTACCAGATGTATATCTTTACTATAGGATAATTTACACAAGTCGTGGTGGGAGAAACTTCAAAACTCACCCTCAGTTATCACTAAACCTATGTCTACCATATATAAACTTTTAAGCTCAGAGAGTTTACCAAAGAATGTGAGTCACAGAATGGCATGGGAAAATGAACTAAAAGTGTCCTTAACAGAAGAGAACTGGACGGCTATATATAGATCCATCCATAAGACGTCGATAGCAACTAAGACCCAAGAAATGAACTACAAGTTATTATCTAGGTGGTATTATACGCCTGAAAAACTTAAGAAAATATTCCCAAATGCAACTAGTGTATGCTGGAGATGTCATTCTGAGGTGGGGACTTATTCACATATTTGGTACACTTGTAAGAATTTGAAAAGATTTTGGGATGACATTCAGGAAAAAATTGAGACCATTATACAGGAAAAGCTTGGGTTAGATTTTTTACCTACATTAATTCTGCATTACGACATAAAGACAGGGAAAGTGATCCAAAATAGGTTGTTGATCCATATGTTACAGGCTGCAAAGGCCCTAATACCGAAAAATTGGAAAAAGGAAAAACCTCCTACGTATAGGGATTGGGTTAAACTGGTAGAAGAGACTAGAAAGATGGAGGAATTGACAGCAATTGGTATGAAAAAAAGTCTAACCTATTGGAAGGTATGGAACCCATGGCTAAATTTTTTCCAACTAGACAACTAAGCAAAGGTTAAATATGTCACATGGACAATACATATGATACTCACTCGGGCACGTGTTAATGCTAAAGAAAAGTGTTTTAATCTCTTACATAATTTAGGAACGATAGACCATTAGTGATGATAGTTATCTCCATAATACGAGTAAGATGGGATTATATTACTCTCCTCTTCCCTTGTACCAGCTTAATAGATGTGGAAGTTCTGATAATGTGTATATAGCTGCATGTATGTATATACAAGAATGTAGTGATGTCTTATGCTGGAATTTTCTTTTCTTGTCACTTTATTTCCCCATCCCTATTCCCACCCCCCCTTTTTTCTTCTGTACCCCTCCCTTCTAGAAACTTTAATAAATAAAGAATTGTTAAAAAAAAAAAAAAAGCTGAACCGTTCCTTTTAGGGGCATATTGGTAATTAGACAATTTGTCACAGTTCCGAAGAGAAAGTTCCTGTACAAGGGAAGAAAACTGTGGACTCAAATACTGTATGTCATTATTTTGGATTCCATTGGCATGTTTTTTTTTTGTGCATGTTGCGTTTTCTCTCAGTCTGACTCTTTTTGATGTTATATAACCACTAGGGATGCACCGAATCCAGGATTCGGTTCGGGATTCGGCCAGGATTCGGCCTTTTTCAGCAGGATTCGGATTCGGCCGAATCCTTCTGCCTGGCCGAACCGAATCCGAATCCGAATTGCATATGCAAATTAGGGTTCGGATTCGGTTCGGTATTCGGCCGAATCTTTCGTGAAGTATTCAGGGGTTCGGCCGAATCCAAAAAAGTGGATTCGGTGCATCCCTAATAACCACCTGCCTATTGGCACACATTTACGTAATAAAAAGTGCAATAAAAATGGCAAAGCAGAACTGTGCTGAGAACATTGTATATGTTTGTTAATATTAAAAACCAGGATCTTCTTGGTATACTGTGTTATTGTGAAGGTTTTGATGTTCTTTAGCATTGTATTTTTAGTAGATCATTAAATATACAGTGACTGCAATCAGACTTGTCCTTACTCTGAGGCATAGATCTCTATTCCCTCTATGTGAATTTAACTGTTTGTTCTTATATTGAAAAGGGAATTTATATACTCCAATACCGATCAAAGTGTCCCTAATATATTATTTTTAGAAAGGAAATATGTCCCCACCCATACCACCTCATTTTTAAGTTAAAATCAATATGTCATTGTGTTTTCACCATTCCCTTTTAAAATCCCAATTTGATATAGCTCAGTGTTTCCATTCTCCGTGTTGGAGGACAAGTGGGGAACTGATTCTCCAACCTGGATTCGGAGTTTACAAATGTACTGGGAAATGCAAAATGTCCATGTCCATCTGCAACTGGTACCTCTGATGCCTAATTTACATTGATTCTGTACATTGCTAGTTGTTAGGACTTGGCTGGGATTCAAACACTGGTCTGTGTATATTGTGGTCTGTGCAATCTCCTATTGAGCCACCACAGGCTATTTGTCCTGATGTTGGTTTCCTCAGTTAAGGGCCTTTTTAAAGGAACAGTTCAGTTTGAAAAATAACAACTGGGTAAATAGATGGGCTGTGCAAAGTAAAAAAAAATATATAATATAGTTAGTTAGCCCAAAATGTAATGTATAAAGGCTGGAGTGACTAGGTGTTTAACAGAACAGAACAGAACACTACTTCCTGCTTTTCAGCTCTCTAACTCTGAGTTAGTCAGTGACTATAAGGGGGGCACATGGGACATAATTGTTCAGTGAGTTTGTAATTGATCCTCAGCATTCAGCTCAGATTACTGCCTGGTAAACAATCAGTGGAAACCAGGAGAGCTGCAAAGCAGGAAGTAGTGTTCTACAGTAGTAGTAGTATGTTACACATCCAGTCACTCCAGCCTTTATACATAACATTTTTGGCTAACTAACGCTATTAGAAACATTTTTTTATTTTGCACAGCCTGTCTATTTACTCAGTTTTTATTTTTAGACTGAACAATTCCTTTAAGCCTGCTCTGGATAACAGCTTGTTGCTTGGTCAATAGGCTCCCTAGCTGTGATCTAGGCCTCCAGAGGTCCTGTGTTTCTGGTTCCTGTGTCTGAATCCCTGCCCAGCACATTGTTCCTGAGTCCTTCTTGTTTCATATTTTCCTTGTTCTTGTGCATCTCCCAATTTTGACTTCTGGCCTGTGCCTGGACCTCATTTGAATGCTGCCTGGCCCAACATTTGGCCTTTTTACTGGACTCTGCCTCAGATTCATTGCCTCTATATTCATTTTTTTGTTGTTTTGCATCTTAAATTATTTTCATTGCACTTCTCAATTCACTTTAATATGGCTCCCAGATCTGAAGCCTGCAGCTAGTAAACTCCAATGTCCATGTCTACTAGGGATGTAGCGAACTGCCGTGTATGTGTTCGCGAACGCCGTTCGTGAACACCGGCAAAAAAGGCGAACAGTTCGCGAACAGTTCGCGAACTTCGAACATCCGAAAATCGTTCGATTCGAACGATCAAAGGATTTTAATCGTTCGATTGAAGGATTTTCGTTCGAATCGAACGATCGAAGCCATTCGATCGAATGATTTCATTCAATCCAATGGCTTCTATCGTTCGATTCGAACGAAAATCCTTCGATTTTAGCGATCGAAGGAATCGAATGGTCGAATGGTCGAACGATTTTTGACGCAAACGCCTATTGGCGAACGTCGCGCGACGTTCGCGAACTTGCGGCGGACGCGAACAGTCGAAGTTCGCGCGAACTAGTTCGCCGGCGAACAGTTCGCTACATCCCTAATGTCTACAAGCCATTTGTTCACTTCTTCATCTTCTATGACATTTTAAATGCTTTAGGTTAGAACTCAGAACTCTAATGGGCAACTGATTTCTCAGCCATTGGCGAATGGTTGGGTTGAGGATGGTCATTTAGAAATTGAAAATGTATTTCAATTTAGAAGCCCAGAAGACCTCAATCCATACATTCTCTGACAGGTCATATTGCAAATACTTAACAGTCAAAATGAGGAAGAACTCTGTGCTCAGTCCTTTTAGAGAGGTCGGGTTAGATAGAGCAGCACTGTTAGAAAAAAAGGGACCACTTGCCCCTTCTGTAAAGTAAGTAGAAAATGTTCCGGTTTCAGCTCGCTAGGAAATAGACTTAGTAGGTGCCGTATTATCCAATCCCTGGGGAAAAGCATATACTGTATGGTGTATTAACTCATATAATTTACAGCTGTGTTCGGATAAATTTCTACTCACATATGAAGTGATTTAACGAGAATATACTGTAGGCAGCGATCTCTTTGATGTGTTTCGCTTGTGCGGTGGTGTGGGAGCGAACTCCTTCAGTGTGTTTTAGCTGCAAATTCAAAGGCGCATATGGTTACAGCTGATTTGAATTTGGTTACTTTTCTCTCATTATTGGTACAGACTTTGCATTTTCTGCAAGTAAAAAATGAAAACATTTTCTCCATTCAGAAATGTATTTCTAGGGTTTTCTTTCTTATTCAGTAAACAACTGGGTACTAGGATTTGCTTTATTGTGATAAGTTTTTTATATATCATGAACCATTGAAAACAGATCACATTTGATTTTTGATAAATGCTTTTGACTGAATTCTACTAGATATTACCTAATGTGGGGTTTAGAAGTTCCATTGCATAAACAGGATCTTATTCAAACATGCTAAATTTTATGAATATTTCCTGTTTGGAACTCTAACAGAAAGGGAGGATATAAGGATTCAGGAGATAGACTGGGGTATAAATACCAGGGATAAACTAATAGGACAACCAGAAAATTAATCTCCTGATTAGTAAACAGTGGCAACCAAGTGGTAAGACATTTAAAATATATTTCTATGACAATTTCAAACATTGGCTCGAATGGTAAATGTTACATTTTGGAATTAGAAATGAGAATGCATGGGATCAGTGATATGTAGTTAAGGGGCGAATTTGCGCCGTTTTGCTTCGCTGAAAAATTTGCGAAGTTCCTGTGAAATTCACAAAACGGCGCGGGCCTGACATTTTTGACACCAGCATCAGTTTTTTTACACCAGCGCACATTCACTGGCGACCATTTTTTTTTACACCGGCGAATTTTCGCGCTCGTCTCACGAATTTAATCGCCGGCCGCGAATCGCATAAATTCACCGCAAATTCGCACCTGACGAATAAATTCGCCCATCACTAGTGATATCATGATTGTGTTCAGATATTTTGTATTCTACATCAATGTTTATCTAATGAAATAAACTACTACTAAAATCGAATTAAACGGACAGGGAAGAGAAGTGAAGAACAAAGTCATATTTTACATGTTAAAAGCATGTATGTTTCTCCACCTACTGTATACTCAGATTATTACATATCAGATAATCAAGATCAAGCAAAGGAAGTGTATACTTGAAAAACACTAATATTGTGCTATTAAAAATAGCTTCTCTCTAAAGATGAACAATTTTCTTGTACCAGTTATGGATTCAAGGCAAAATTTATTTATTAATCTATTACGTTTTATTTCTTGCAGAACATATTTTATGATCAAACTGAATCAATGTAAATGTATTTTGCACTAACTACATGTTAGGAATTCTCAAAGATTCTAGTCCCCTCTAATGGTGATTTCACTGTGCACGTGTGCAATTCTATCCAGGGAGATGGAAATCCATCCCATATTTCTTAAATAGCTTGAAAACAATGTCAATGATTGTCCAGTGTCAGATTCTGCTAGTCAAGGCAACCCTTGGCTTTGACATACAAGGGCTTGTTTACAGCACAATGTATAAAGCCCTAATTTGGATGCAAATTGCCATTTTTTTTTTACCTATGATGCATATTTTTCTCCAAAAATTTTCTTCCATGAATTAAACCCAAGTTGGATGGTTTTAGAGTAAAGATGGTGTCATGTTTGGTATGTCAATATGCTCAATATCAATAAAAGTCTTAGTGCCAGATATGCATGGTGGAAGTCAGTTATGTCCATGAACATATCTCACTAGGGTTACCCAGAATTTTTTACCAGGTTCAGGCTGAAAGTAGTTCCAAGTCCACAGTTATGTGCAAATCATCAGAACTTGCTGTATCTAGCCACACATTTCTATAAGCATTTATGGGGAGCAAATACCTCTGTAAACAATCCCAATGCATACTCATGTGGTGACCAAACTAGAGCTTTACCTAAAGTGCAGCATTTGTAAAAGGGCTTAACAGTCTCTTAAATCTGCATAATGCCATTGTTAGTTAATATATTGTTAAAGAACAGTGTTATTTAGCTCACTTCTCCTTTATAGTACAGGTATTGGACCTGTTATCCAGAATGCTCGGGACCTGAGGTTTTCCAGATAATGGATCTTTCCGTAATTTGGATCTTCATACCTTAAGTCTACTAGAAAATCATGTAAACCGAATAGGCTGGTTTTGCTTCCGATAAGGATTAATTATATCTTAGTCAGGATCAAGTACAAGCTACTGTTTTATTATTACAGAAAATAAGGGAATCATTTTTAAAAAATTTGGATTATTTGGATAAAATGGAGTCTATGGGAGACAGCCTTTCTGTAATTACAGAGCTTTCTGGATAATGGGTTTCTGGATAACGGATCCCATACCTGTACTGTATATACACAATTTTAGTTAAAGACTTGTGTACTTAGAAATCATAGACAGATTTTCTCATTACTAGTGATGAGCAAAACTGGGAGGCAAAATATTATGATACCAGAGATTGGGAGGGTTTCTGATCTCTAAAAATAGATCTGGATTCAACAGAAGGGATAAGCTATACTCGTGTCACCAGGAGAAGAGGTAAGGGATTATTTTTCCTACTGTGTATTTGATTTGCAGAACACTTGTATTTGCAAATCTGATTATTAGTGATGGGCAAATTTGTCCCATTTCGCAATCACCTGCAAGGATTGGTCACTCACTTGTCAATCAACTGTTTCACTCATAAGTAGCAGTAAAATGTTTCTCAAAATAGGGATGGGCGAATTTGACCTGTTTCGTTTCACCAAAAATTCGCCATCGGCGAAATGTCGCCGACACCCATTAAAGTCTATGGGCGTAAAAAAAATTTTGTCGCACAGAAAAATTCTTTTGACGCGCGTCTTTTTATTTTGACGCACAACGCCATACAAGTCTATGGGCATCATTTTTTCAGCGAAACAAGGTGAAAAAATTCGCCCATCCCTACTCAACAACAAATGCCTGAGAGGCTAGTGCATGTGCAGTTGATGCATACAAGTCTATGGGGGATGATTTTAAGTATTAATTCCTGTGCCCATGGAGATACTTATTTTTACTCAATTGCAGGTGCCTTAAGACTCAAGGGCAGATTTATTAAGGTTTGAATGGTAATTTTTTTTCTGTGTCAAAACTCACAAATCTGAATTTGAAAGCATCAACTAGAACAGTTATCCCCAACCAGTAGCTAATGAGTAACATGTTGCTCTCCAATCCCTTGGATGTTGCTCCCAGTGGCCTCAAAGCAGGAGCTTATTTTTGAATTCCAGGCTTGGAGGCAAGTTTTGGTTGTATAAAAACCAGGTGCACTGCCAAACAGAGTGTCAATGTAGGTTGACAATCCACATAGGGGCCACCAAATGGCCAATCACAGCAATTATTTGGCACCCCAGGAATATTTTTCATGCTTGTGTTGCTCCCCAACTCCTGTTACATCTGAATGTTGCTCACGGTTTCAAAAGGTTGGGGATCCCTGAACTGGAATGTAAATTCGAATGTGAGATTTATCACACCTCGTCCATGGAAACAGTACTAATTAGAATATTTACCCTAAAACTTGCGGAGTTACTTTACAAGTCAATAAAGTTGAATAAGTTAATTGCCTTCCTAACATTGAAGTGACTTACTTATGATTCTTTAAGTTATTGCTTTATGAACATTTCCTTATATACACATTATGTATAATCGTATGTTTTTTCCATAAGATTTCAGACATTGGGCATCTTCAAAAAAATTTTTTAATGCTCTCCATGTATCCCATAATTATCATACTCATGATGAGACTAACTTCTGTGGTAGCACACTCAGGTAAGTCAAAATAGATCAGCAATGGAACTGTGTCCTCACTGTGTTAGCTTATTTATCTTAAAAACATCTTTCCTAGAATTTCATCCTCAGAAAAGAGGTTTTACTTTTAAGAAGTAAAATCTTTTTACTCAAAAAAAGCAACCCTTTTAATTGAATAAAATATGCAACAAATTTTGGTCCATAAAGTGTAAAAATTGTTCAATGCAGTGATTCTGCTTTCATTCCTTTTTACTGATACTGAATGTCAGCCAATGAATGGACAGAGCTATGTCTTTTACTCCTACAATTTTCCTGTTATTGTTAGAACCCAGATTTTTTTTTGCTCATTCCTCTCCGGTGTTCTAACTAGGGACTTCATCTCTATTAAATCTGGTTAGGGGTGGTTGCTGTGTAGTACACTAAGGGGGTTATTTATCAAACTCTGAATACCCGAAAAGCCAAAAATTCTTTGATTTTTTGTGTTAAAATCGGCTTTTCAAAAAATCACAATTTTTTCGGAATTTATTAAACCATGAGGGCTAAAAAGCCTGAATATAAAAACACGGGATCTCAAACCAGTCAAGGTTGCATAAAAGTCAATGGGAACAGTCCCATAGATTTTTGGTTGTGTCTGGGGTTTCGGCAATTCCACAATGTTTTTCGAGCTTTCGGATGTAAACTCTGAAAAACTCTGAACTTTCGGGGAAAATTCCTGAAAAAATCGTGAAAATCTGAGCTTTTCCCGCAAAGATAATTTTTGGGAAAATGTAATAATAAATAAGCGTTAAAAACCTGAGCGGCTTAGATTGGAGTTTGTAGCAGCCGATATTGAGATAAATTCGGACCTTGATAAATAACCCCCATAAACTTGAACGTTTTGAAGGCAGTTGGCAAGCACTCCTTACATCAGATAAAAAAAGACTTCTTATTTCAGCAATTTAAAAGCATTCCCATCCTAATGCGTTTCGGATCCAAAAATATGTAGTCATAGGCCAGTGAAACTGGATGAGCAGCTTATCCAATTAAGGAGATTATAATTGTTATCTTAATAAAGCATGAATCTTCTAAGAGCTTGAATGTTTTGAGCTGATACCAATTTATTGATAATGTGTGTTCAGCCCACGACCGTTGTAGCATGACACTCCCTGGACTAATACATGTTCTATAGGGGCATTGTCCTATGGCAGAGATCCCCAACCTTTTGAACCCGTGAGCAACATTTAGTTGTAAAAACAGTTGGGGAGCAACACAAGCATGAAAAATGTTCTTGGGGTGCCAAATAAGGGCTGCAATTACCCATTTGGTAGCCCCTTTGTGGATTGTCAACCTACATTGAGGGTCTGTTTGCAGTACAGCTGATTTTTATGCAACCAAAACTTACCTCCAAGCCTAGAATTCAAAAATAAACACCTGCTCTGAGGCCACTGGGAGCAACATCCAAGGGGTTGGAGAGCAACATGTTGCTCACGAGCTACTGGTTGGGGATCACTGTCCTATGGCATAAGGTTAGCTCACTGGGGTGCCAAACAGGATTCCTATTTCTGAATGTTTCTTCCTCTGAATCCTTGGAAGATGGCACAGCACATATTTAATGGTTAGTCCATACTATGCATAAGGGGACAAATTGCTAAAATTTGAGATTCTTGGTTTGTTACTATTTGAGAAAATTAAGGCAGTAAATATGGTCTTAATACTTTTTGAATGCAATGTTTTTTAAACAATTGTAAAAAAAATAAAACTAAAACCTGACAAGCTTCTATTGAAATCAACGAGATGTGTATTTTCAAGTTATTTTTTGTTTTGTTATTTGTAAATGACAGATTAATCAAAGTGTAAAATCAGAGCCCACCACTGTAACATTTCACCACTCTCTGTTCATTTCTATAAGATATTTAGAAGCGTTCCTTTTCCCCCCATGATTCAAATTATTTGCACTAAAAATCAAGAATTTGAATAATGGTACTTATTAAGCAAAATAAATAAAACTTTAATGTAAAACTTGGGCATCTGAAAGCTTGCCAGCTCATGTAAATGTCAATGGGAGCTGCCCTAGGGAAAATATTAACTCATTATATGATTTGAGGTTTTTTTTAAGTTCTGATGAATAAAATACAAATTCAGGGTATTTCTATTTTTTCACTTTTCTGTTGTTTTTTATTTTTGGATTTTTTATTAAATAAGCAAACATTCCCGTTTTTTAATTGTGAGTTTATTCAAAGTAGAAAAACCTCTCAAATGACACAAATTGGAATTAAACTTAAAATGCCCCTAACATTTTTCCGCAATTAAGCTTTGTAATAATGCAAATTTGACCTAAAGGAGCTCATGTTACCTTGATGATTTGTTATTTTGTTCAAAATGTCTGAAGATATTTTGAACTGTTTTGAACAACTTATTCCAAAGTAGTTCAACATATTTTCAGTTTCTACTGGAAACCTATATTCCAAAAGACTTGTGTGGCAATGCATTTTGCATATGGATCATATTTAAACATTGTCCATATTCTTTAATTTTGGCTTATTTCTCTGTAATAAGATATGATGTTAATTAATGTTAATTATTTTTTAATTTCTCCTCTCCGAATTCAATGAAGGAAGGACCATTGAATGCAAATTAAATACACCAGTTTCTAAGGATTTTATCCTATGTGGGGAGATCAACATAATAAAGATATTTCCCTTCTATGAATACATTCATCCTCGTAAGTGTTTTACAGAAATCAGTGCAATTAGCATCAGAATTTAATAATCAGCAAACCTGTAGCATCAGCTTATATTACAGCCAGGGAAGCTCATTTTCTGCTGGATAATTAGTGACGAGCCCTAAGCTTAGCTTCTCAACAGCCAATCAGAGCCCACTGAGCATGTGAGTGTCACAGACACTTTCCAAGATGGTGACCCCCTGGACAAGTTTGAAGTCCTGGATCATTGCTGCTATTGACAAGCTGATACTTTAGACTGGTGCAATAAGTTCAGTATATAAAATATGGCATTTTTAGCCCTATTTATTTTTAGGGTTTAGTTCTCCTTTAAGTGTTTGGAGAAAAAAAAAATGTATATGTACTGCAGCTCTCCTAACATTGTCAGTGCTCAATGATGTCCTGGGATTTTGTGGAAGTTTTATTATTTATATTTTAACATAAAGGGGCCCATCAATTTGAATTTTTTTCCCATGAATCTCAAAAAAATTTGTGGTTTCCTATATGTATGTTTTTTTCTAAAAATAAAACTAAAAAATGTGAGCTTTATGAAGTGTAAGAACCACAAAAACCTCTAAGACAAAACTATGGCAAGTAAAAGTTATCGAGGTTCTATAGAAGTCAATTAAATTCAGACTTTTAAAGGTTTTTTGATTTTTTCGGCTAGAAATAGTCTGAAAAACTATATTTTTAGAGGTATTCTGATTTTTGTTACCTCTTCGTTCAGCCTTTTTTCCATTCATACTTTTTTTAATCAGAAATTTTAATAAACTCAACTACATGGTTGAGTCATGGTTTTAGAGTTTGTGAGTTTAGTTGTGGTTTCAAAAACCTCTGAAACCACTAAAACCCCACCTTTAATAAATAAGCCTCCAAGACTCCTAAGACATCTCCTATACATTCTTTAGTGAAAATAATGTAGTGATGGGCAAATATGACCCGTTTCACTTCACTGGAAATTCGTAAAACATCGAAAATTAGCCAAAATGCATTGAAATCTATGGGTGACAAAAAATTTTGGACGCACAACAAATTTTTTTAACCATTAGATTCTATAGCTGTCATTTTAGTTTGAAAAGTTTCGCATATCACTAAAAATGAGTTGTTTTGCAGTATTTGTTAAATGTAGTAATAGACGGCACCAGTCATCAGTTTGTTATCTTAACATGCCTTTATTGGAACATAGGCTCTGACTCCAAACACCCGGCAACGTTTCAGACCACTCACGGTCTTTTCTCAAGCCACTCAAACAGCACCTGTGCTCTGTTATTTATACAATGTATCACAGTGACCCCTAGTGACATTTTCCATAATTACAATGTTTCACATTTATAAATCGCCATAATTGTATCAGATTATATAAATCAAAAGGCGTGTATCTCTATACCTTTGTGCATAAAGTTCCTTAAAGTGTCCAATATTTTAAATGTGCAAAAGTTTTGCTGTAAAAGAAGGATACATAATAATTACCCCTTCAATAAAATACATATTTAAAAACTTTTTTACGCATTATTATAAAAACAATTCAGCGATATATTTTACTCAAGTCATATTCCCTGTTGAGGCCATGGGGAGCCATCGTTTCCAATTGTCTGATCCATCTTGCTTCTTTCTTTAATAGCATCTTTATTCTATCTCCTCCCCTTCGCTTTTTCGGTACACTATCTATTATTTGATACTTTAATTGTTGCACCCCATGACCTGCAATTAGAAAATGATTTGCAACTGCTTTGTCACTTTTTTTGGTATTTATTGCGGACTTGTGCTCTCTTATGCGTTCCTTAGCACTTCTGGTAGTCTGTCCAACATAGGATAACCCACAGGGGCACTTAATCACATATATAACATAAGTGCTCTCACAGGTATAGAAACCATTAATTTTAATTGCTGTACCTTTCCTTGGATGATATAATATGTCGCCTTTTAGGCAATTTGAACAGCCAAGACATGGGTATGTCCCATTTTTTCTTGGCTGCAACAATCGCTCTTGGGCGCCACTCCCTCCTATGTCTGCTCTAACAGCCATCAATCCAATGGTTTTTAATTTTTTGTATGAAATAAGTGGAACATTTTTAAAGGAGTCAATCTCCGATAAGCCTTCTTTGAGCAATGGCCAATGTTTCCTGATTTTTACTTTTCTTTATATTTTGCTGAACCTCGTCACGTTGTTTCTCCAATAATCCCATAGGGTATCCTCGCTCTATAAATTTGGATTGCATTTCATTCAGTCGAGTTTCTAATGCACTGCCATCGGATAGTATTCTTTTAACTCTAGTGAATTGTGATTTCGGTACTGATTTTTTAATTTGCATTGGGTGAAATGATCTATAATGCAGTAAAGTATTTTTATCTGTTGGCTTTATATAGAGATCCGATGACAGTGCATTATCCTTTCGACTAATTAAAGTGTCCAAAAACGAGACCTTATGTTGATCACTGTGTAACTTGAAACTTAGAGAGGGTCCCTTGTGGCCCCGTCCATATTATGAAAATATCATCGATAAATCTGTACCAGCACAAACAATATGCCATATACAGCTCATTTGTATACACAAAGGTCTCCTCAAATGCATTCATGTAAATATTTGCATATGAAGGGGCCACATTGGACCCCATCGCGGTTCCCCGTATCTGCAAGTAGAATTGATCCTTGAATAAGAAGAAGTTGTTATATACAGTAGGACCAATTTTAAACATGTCAAAACAAAGTTTTTTTGTGACCCATCCAAAGATTCATCTCAGCCCAGCTCCACGCAGACGGCCTCCACACCCCCATCATGTGGGATGGAGGTGTACAGGCTCTCCACGTCAAGTGTGGCCAAGACGATATCCCCTGGTAAATTTTGTAATTGATTTATCTTATTCAAAAAATCTCCAGTATCTTTTACATAGGAAAGATGTGTTGATACATAAGGGTTAACTATTTTATCTACAAAAACCGAGAGTGGAGACAAAATGGACTCCATACATGAAACGATAGGACGCCCTGGGGGATTCTCTAAATTCTTATGTATTTTAGGTAAAACATAAAATACCGGTGTTACTGGATTTTCTATTTGCAAGAATTCCCCCAGGGGCCCATCGATTATATTTGCTTCACGGGCATTTTTTATAAGACCTGTTATCTGTGCCCTGATGTTCGGGAGAGGACTGGTGGTTAATCTTTTATATATAGATTCGTCAGATAATTGACGTTCAATTTCACTGATATACTTATCTTTGTCCATAACCACCAGGGCTCCCCCTTTATCAGCTGGCATAATCATAAGCTTATCATTTTTTATCAACATTTGTAGTGCTCTGTATTCTGCCTCTGATAAATTTTTTGGGACAGTGCGTAGAGTTCCTTTTCTATATTCCCCTTCTATATCTTTTATCTCCCTGGTTACATTTTTAATAAAGGTCTCCACAAAAAAATTCTCACCCCGTGGTACATATGCACTTGGTTTCTTGAGTTGTAAATTATTTGCCTTAAAAGTACAAAAGCCATCATCCCCACCCTGGTTATTGCTGTTTCGAAATTCCACCTTCAATTTAATGTTACGAAAAAATCTGTAAAGGTCACAATCTAATTCAAAGAAATCCGGGCCAAACACTATACCAAATGAGAGCCCCTTTGAAAGTACCTGAATCTGTTCTTTGGAAAGGGCAGTCCCTGAAATGATCACCACTGTTTGTGGCGGTACTTCGTGGGTGCTTTCTTTCTTTTTGTGTCGGTGTTTCCTCCCTCCCCGATGTTTCCTTTTCCTGGGATGTCACTCACCGCCTGCGAGCCACCTAAAAAAGGATACTGGGACGACATTGAAGACGCTGAGGAAGAGGCGGAATGCGAGCGGTCACGGGTATTCCCTTCCCTGCTTCGTAGAGTGTATCCGCGTCTGTAGTAGTCCCCAGAAGGTCTCCGTTATGGGTTTGCGGTCTCGTTTTCTGTCCATGCCCAGCAATATACATTACCGGTCGTGTAGTCTGCCTCATCCCGCTGGAACTTGGATCTCTTTTTCTGCCTTAGCTCCGCCTCGAATCTCTCCATGTGGTCTGTCAGTTTTTTCAGTCCGTCTGCAACCACTGCGCCGGTAAACTGTTCCGTCAGTTCCCTCTCTGCTTGCACCACCTCCTGTTTGATTGAGGGCATCTCTTTTTGCAGGCGCTCCATTGTGGCTAACATCAGGTCGTTGGAACATTTATTTAATATAGCCTCCCACTTCTGGCAAAATTCTTTTTCGTTGGAAAATAGTGTGGGGCGCACATTTACACGAAGTCCACGTTGGATCCGTTGTAGTCTTACATATTCTGCTAGTGTCCGCAGATGTAAGTCATATGCAATACTTTTGCACTGTAAGCGCTCCAAATTTTTAAAATCTTGGACATGATCTTTAGTACTTAGAAAGTCACAACGTCCATCTACTGCCTCAGTAATCCTTGCTTTGTTGAGGTCAGTATAAGCAAAAGTCATTTTATCTGGGGTATGGTGCATGACTTAAGTGGACAATCAGAATTTTCACAGTCAGCACCCTCACCTCCAAAATACTTTAATGTGATGCATGTCCAACGGTTTCCAACCTCAATCCGTTCATCGAACCAAATGTAGTAATAGACAGCACCAGTAATCAGTTTGTTATCTTAAAATGCCTTCATTGGGACATAGGCTCTGACCCCAAACACCCGGCAGTATTTGCCATGCAAAGGAAGGCTTTTCTTGTCTAATCATAATAAATGATACATCATGCTGTCCAATGTGCAAAGCAAGTTACACAAACATGACTTACTTTTTCCCTCTTTTATAGTCCCGACTGCAAATGGTACCTTGAGAACAATTTGTGATGAAGATGATAAGGATCAATTCCATGATTCTGTGGAATGTTGTTTTTACCCAGATTGTTCAACCTATTTCTGTAAGTGATTAAAAACATAATAAAATGGTATCAATTTTTAGGCAAAACAAAGATAGCTATTAATTATAGTACCCAACAAGCAGATGCTACTAGGCACAGAAAAAGTTGAATGCATTAATAAATAAGAACAAAAAAATGTATTTTGGGATTCAATATTCTTCATTGGAGAGTTCTTACTTATCCAGAATGCTGAGGACCTGGGGCTTTATGGATACAGATCTTTTCATAACTTGGATCTTCATACCTTACATCTACTAGAAAATCATGTAAACAATAAATAAACCCAATAGGCTGCTTTTGCTTTCGATAAGGATTCATTATATCTTAGTTTGAAAGTACAAGGTACTGTTTTATTTATACAGAGAAAAAGAAAATCATTTTTAAAAATGTGGATTTTTAGGATAAAATGTAGTCTATAGAAGACTGCCTTTGTGTAATTTGGAGCTTTCTGGATAACTGGCTTCCGGATATCAAATCCCATACACATATAGGGGCACATTTACTAAGCTCGCGTGAAGGATTCGAATGATAAAAAAATCGAATTTCAAAGTAATTTTTTGGGTACTTCGACCATCGAATGGGTCAAATTCTAACGAATTTGATCGAATAGAATGATTCGAACGATTCAAAGTAAAAATTGTTCGACTATTCGACCATTCGATAGTTGAAGTCCTGTCTCTTTAAAAAATACTTTGACTTCATACTTCGCCACTTTAGACCTATCAAGGTTCAATGTTAGCCTATGGGGACCTTCCCCAGCACTTTTCTAACATTTTTTGATAGAATAAATGTGCTCCATAATTTATTCATCAGTAAGAAGTTATATCTACACTGCACACAGGTGCAAACTATACAATTCAGTTTTTTTCTCATTGGCCCGTGGGTTGCTGAATACTTTTGTGCAAAACTTAAATATGTGAAAATTACATTTTGTTTGTGTAAAGCAAACATTGTTCACCTTGCGTATGTTTTTCGAGTATCATTATTACGTACCCCAAAAACAGTTCCCTATTTGCCTCAAAAGCTAATACAGGTATGGTATCCCTAATCCAGAAACTCATTTTCCAGAATGCTCCAAATTACACAAAGGCCACCTCCCACAGACTCCATTTTATCCAAATTTTCCACATTTTGAAAAATTATTTCTGTTTATTCTGTAATAATAAAACTGTACTTATACTTGATCCAGACTACAATATAATGAATCCTTATTGGAAGCAAACCCATCCAATTGGGATAATTTCGGGGTTATTTATCAAAGTCTGAATGCCAAAAACTCGAAAAATATGAATTTTTAGTTCAAATTTGAAAATCCGGCATCTCAGACCTGCCAAGATTATACATAAGTCAATGGGAGAAGTCCCTATCCTATTTGGAATTGTATGTGGTCTGTGCAGGAATTAGCCTGAAAATCTGACTACTGTATTTCTGACTTTTGGGGTAAAAATCTGAAAAATTCTTGCTTTTCAGGAAAATTTTTTTTTTTAAGTTTTTTTGTTTTTTTTCTCACCAAACCAATTAATTTGTGCTTTTTTAAAAAAAATAATAATTAATAAATAAATAAAGTTAAAGTGGATTCTAGGTTGGTCAATTTTTTTAATTGGAAAAAATCTGAAAAATTCGGATTTTATTAAAAAAGCCCCTTAATGTTTACAGAATTTTCTAGTAGACTTAAGGTATGAAGATTCAGGTCCTGAGCATTCTGGATAACAGACCCCATACCTGTATTGCCCTATAAGTCATCATCCTTCATCCACTGATTGAGGGGCTTTGAGGTATCTGTGGACTGTTTTCCCTCAATCAGTGAAGGGGAAAGCAGTGAGAAAAACATGATTTTTTAATGTTCCTTTTGAATAAGTTTAAAGGCTAAATGACCTAACATAACAGTTTAAAATGTAGACTAAGTTAATATGAGAAAGAGGAATTAAGATCAGTTTGTATTACACGAGAAAACATATCAAGCTATGAATATTTTTACAACTAATTCAGCATATAATACAGTTAATAATAACATGCTTTTTTTCTATTTAGTGTCTGGACTATCCGATCTGGAAGTCTTTATGACATGCTCAGTACCACAGAAATGTAAGATATTTGAAAATATAAGATTGAATAAGACTGCAACTTGTGCTGTGGATAACTGTACAACTGAACTGCAAACTGTCCAGGACAGGATGAAGAAAATGTCTTGGGTTTCATTCCGGCGGGTACATTTCGCATTAACAAATGGATGATCTGAATGATTTCCTGTTCCTCTGTAATAATAAAATAGTTTGTTGTACTTGATGGTAACTAAACTCCATTAATCCATATGGGGGGCAAAACAATCCCATTTATTTAATGTTTAAATGGTTTATTAGCAGATTTAGGGAATGATGATCTAAAATATAAATCCTGTACTTCTACAGTACTTTTTATGAAAATAAATGTGGAGATAAATAAATGCATTTCAAATTCAGTGTGTGACTATGTTCTTTGCTTCGCCATTAACTTACTAATTTTACCTACTTTTATTTTATTGTTGAGGATGTTCTTTGAGTCAGCAAATTGTTTCTGCCTACTGAACTAGCTGTTGTAATATAATAAACAGTATATACATACAGTACTATTACTACTTTGTCGTACAAAAATGTAAGAATAAAGCAAAAACATCTGTCTAAATCAAAACATTCAGGAGGTGCCAAGCTTCATTCATTAATAGTGATGGGCGAATTTCTCCCATTTCGCTTCGCCAAAAAATTTGTGAATTTCCTGCAAAATTCGCAAAACGGCCAAAAATTTTCAGGAAAATCGAAAACAGGACAGGTCAGGAATAAAACAGGAAATAAGAAGTTTTTGCAAAAAAATCTTGAAATTCGAATGTTTTCATAAAAAAATCGTGAAATTCTAATGTTTTCACAAAAAAATAGTATAATTCTAACAATTTTGGAAATTGATGCTGGCGAATTTTCACCTGTGAATTTTCGCGGGAGATTCACGAATTTATTCGCCGATAATGAAACGTGAATTTGTGCCAGGCGAATTTATTTGTCCATCGCTAGTCATTCATAAAAATATAGACATTCCATTTACTGTCTTTCCATTTCAGGGGAAACATAATAAAAATGAAATAACAGCATTCTTTTTCTCACTTATTATATCTTCCATGATGACTTAAACAAGATAGAAGTCTAATTCATTTAAATCATTCTTGCTCATCAAGGATACTAAGGGGCAAATTTATGGTTCAGCATTGTACACTGTGTTTGTTAAAAATTATGGTGGAAAGTTCCTAATCTCACTCAATGCAATCAAAATTGAAGTAAGAAAACACGTCTTTTTCCTGCCTACTGTTCTGGATCAGGTGCTACTGCTCCTATTGATGAAGGGGACCCTTGAGCTACCGCCATCTCCTCACCAGCCATTAACTCCAGGGTTCCCTTCCTGCCCATCGTCAATAGATGCATCACATTTGCGTATAAAAAATCTGGTGCAGATGTCATTTGCATGTCAAACACCAGAAATTATGCCAGGTAGACTTCAAAAATATTCAGTGTCTGATTTGCAGTGTGATTGCAGTAGACACAACACAATTGCATCAAGAGAATTATCCATTTGTGGCAATGATGCCAGAACTCTGTGGGGAAAAACATGGCAATTGTGCTTAAAATTGCACTTTGTTCACTGTGTCCCTACATTTTGGTATGTGAATGTGCCCTATGGTCTTCCTGCACAAATTCAATGGACGAGAGATCAAATGGCAGAAACAAGTCTTAGGGGTCTGGTCAACAAACTATTAAAAAGCAAAAGATTTAACAAAAACTCATTCTATCAAAATGAATGTTTTAAACTCATCATCTCCAATGTTTAACTAAAGGAGGTTCTTTTATTATTATTGCCTCCCCTCCTCACAAGTGCAAGAACACTACCTTGAGAAAAATCCCACCTTAATTGCCTATACACCGAACATTTTTGCTATGGGCAATATGTGTGCTCTGAGCCTTAAGCCTCATTAAAAAGCCAGAACTAGGTGCCAAGTGCATCTAGAGAAACATCCCCTTAATGATAGTAATCCCAATCTTGCTGAGAAGAGACCACTTACATCCCACCTTCCTTCTATACTAGTTGCTTAATCAGACACAGAGAATGTCACCAGAGCAGGCTCTGAAATCAGGTGCAAAGCAGGGCGATTTTCGAAACATTGCACATTTCCCCACAATAAAAATGGAAAAATAAATCTGTATACAACTGGAGTTTCCTGTTATCAGAGTTATGATAATTTTTTTAATAATTAATGTTTTACTTGCGTTTCTGGAGTCTTAACATGGGGTCTAGGAATCAAACTCCTATTGGTTCATCCTGTTAAGTGTTTGTGTCTGCACTTTATACAAGTAAACTAACGGCATATGAATGGAAAACAGAGGGTGTCTTTATATCCAAATGTAATACTATAGTTTTATTTTGATATAAAAAAAACCCTAATTTTAAATGAGATGATAATGAATAGGCAAAACTTTCTGCTTCCTTTCAGAGAGCTCCTATCACCCAGGTATTAAAATCATTCATTACACCTGCATTCATTATACTTTTTTAGCAAAACTGCTAAAAAATTGGCAAAAGGGCAAAAAAATTAGCAAAACGCATTGAAGTCAATAGGCAACACATTTTTTTCTACAAATTACAATTTTTTAGCATTCCAAAAGCATAAAAGTCAATGGATGTTTTTATTGTGGTGAATTTTTTGCTTTGGTGACTTTTTTGTCCCTGCGACTTTTTGTCAAGGGCATTTTGTCCTACTCCAAATGATTAGACTATGTAGGTTTTTTTCTTAAGACGACTTTTTTGTCTTGTTGACTATTCATTACACCTGCATTCATTATACTTTTTTAGCAAAACTGCTAAAAAATTGGCAAAAGGGCACAAAATTAGCAAAACGCATTGAAGTCAATTGGCAACACATTTTTTTCTACAAATTACAATTCTTTAGCATTCCAAAAGCATAAAAGTCAATGGATGTTTTTATTGTGGTGAATTTTTTGCTTTGGTGAATTTTTTTGCCACAGTTATGCAAAAAAGTCTGTGACGGAATGCGGAATTTCGTATCAAATCCATTCCTGCCAAAAAAAACTCTCATTACTAATTACCTGCTGATTACACCCAGTCTCTATTATTCTTTTCATATGCTGACTCTCATGTAGCATTCTGGGAGTTATGTACCTTCCCTCTATTGTCTTCCCAGACACTGTGCCACACCTACAATTCAGAAACTGATTTCTGTCTTAAAGGGGCAATATAAATATGTTTTGCTATTTCTTAAGCTTAAAAGGAACCTATTCCATGTTCAGTTCTTGCCAATAATAAGAAAACCATTGCAGATATGCCCCTACTCCTGCTTTTTCCCATGAAGAATTTTAAAACATGATTTTTTAAAATTACAAACAAATTATAAACATGTTTTACATAACACAACTCACATGGTGCATCACTGTGCAATCATTTCAATATAACCATGAGATTTATTTATTTAAAATGAAAGACATGAAAGAACTATTGGAACAAGGGAATACATTAAAGCCAACTGTCTCAATAAAGTTTGCTTTATTTGTAAATCTACCTTTAATCACATTTGTGTATACTACATTTTTCCCCATAAAATTAACGTTTAATGCACCCTAAACCATGATTTTATAAGACATTCTTCTGAGGTATATATTTTTTTCATTTCTCCAATTTAGAATTTAACTGTTTTTAAAAATGACATTTGCAGTATAACCTGTTGGGACCCCCAGGGTTGCCAGCAGAGCTGTCATATAAAAAGAGATGGAATTATGTCACCTCAAATCTCTCTTCAACAGCCAAACTGTACTCCTTGGAGGGGGCCACAGCTGCAAAGCTAACCTTATCCACAAAATCTCTGTAATCAACATATTTTTCTGAGAAAGTGTGAGCTAGTCATTACGGGAAGCTTCATACCAAGACCAAGAATATGGAACCTGTTCTTTCGAAGCAAATGAGGCATCAGATGTACATCAGCATGTATTTCATGGGATCTCCAAATAAGCTATTGTGGTTTTCCAAAGACTATGGATAATATCATAATCATTTAAAGGCATATAATCCTTAATTTTATTTCTCAGTGTGGCCCAAGACAGTTCAAGTTTTGGATAATATCAAAAATCTATAGTAGTATGACTGATGTATTGTTATCTCTTCCTAAAGCATCCGCAATCAACGAGCAAGGTTATACCTGCTAGTAATACCCATGCTGTGCCGGTGTGTTCTGTGTCTACGCTGCTTTTAAGGTTGCCCAATTCCTCTATCATCGATCACCTGGGATTCATTTGTTTCTGGACGGCCAGGGTGTGCGAGTGTAAGTTTGTTCTTTTACACTCTTCCTAAAGTCCTCATGACCTAAATTAAAGCTAAAAGAATGTTGCACTGCAAAGGGGAATTGAGTCCAGAATATTAGGATTCACCATGCCCTATAATAATTAGAAAACTATTGTATTAATCAAGCAAAATAACTATTACTTATACTAAATAAATCAATTCCATTATTGTGTTGGTATCTACAGTCACAGCAAGGAGGCCGGTACTTTTGCAGAAATTTTCATCACAACAAGTTTTGCATGATATGATACAAAGTACAATGTTTTTGCCCAGAATGCACTTTGCCCTGTTTTTTGCACCTACCTCTTCCAGGCCATAATTATTTCGCCTCAGCTATAAGACTTAAAGATTGATATCTGACTTGGAATGACATGATGTATTGCACAACCTACACCTACCACATATAGGTCATGGTTACCAAACTGTGAGGCTGGGCCTCTAGGGCAGTAACCATGGTGCCCAGTCTGTATACCACTTTAAGCAAGATTTTGGGGGAAAGTCAACTTGTCCCCTTAGATATTCAATGGACTTGAAGGATAGGTAACTTCAAGGCTAGGTTTACGGAGGACCCTTATTTTGGGTTCTAATATTTTGTAACATTGTGCAGTTGGCTTATATACTGTAACACTGTTTAGCTGGATCAAACTTAGAAAAGGGCTCACAAGAAGTTTAAATCAGAGAGAAATATGCCTGAGAGTGAGACAGGAATGGGGCAGTGAATGATGTATAATTTCTTGAAAGTATTGCGTAACATATTAATATATTATTTATTATTAACAAATATATTAATAATGTTCTAAGGGCACATTTGCACCCCTTAGCATTCAATCACTTGCACTTATCAAATAGTAAGCAAAACCCTTGTGACTCAATTTTTGATATTGTCCACTGGCAACTACAGCATGAGCGGAACAGAACAGAAGAACAGTTTCACTTTGATTAAAACATTTTTTAATATTTACAAACCTAAAATCATCCAGGATCTCTCTTACTGTCAACAATATAAATGTTTCCCTACTTTGGGTTCTTCTGTGTGCCATGTTAATTACAGGTGCTGATGTTCTTCATGGGGTTTATAATGTATTTTGGCCAGCTTGCACATATAATGATGCCTTATATCTTGCAGAACATATTTTATGATCAAACGTATGCAATATAAGTGCATTTTCAACTAAATGTCAGACATTTCAGAAGGTTCTAGCCCCCCCTCTAATGGTCTCTAATGCACCCATTATTCAATCCAATGATGATGCAACTCCATCCCATGTCACATTGTATGTTATTTCAAAGAATTCCACTTCTGTTAATTGTATATAAAGTATACTTAGCAAAAAATAGTTGTGTTCATGACCCTAACTCACTAAGTGAATCCTGGAATTTTTAATAAGTCCAGACTGTGAACATTTCCAAGCTCACAGTTACATGAAAATGATCAGAGTTTGATGGAGCTGGCTGTTGTTGCTACGAGCATTTATGGGAGCAAGTAACTTTGTGAACAAGGTCAATGCACATCAATTTTGTGTCCAAACAAGAGCATTTCTTAAAAAACTTCAAAGTATTTTAAAAAATATAAAGACGCTGTCATTAAATGTGCTTTAAAAGAACAATATTATTTAGTCCACTCCTCCTTTAATGTACTGTTTAACCGCAATGTTACTTAAAACTCATCAAAAGATTGACTAATAGTTAGTGATGGGCGAATCTTTGCCATTTCACTTTGCTGAGGACTCCTATCTTTTCAAAAGAATAAAAGTGCTCATATTTTGCCATTTTCTTGAAACATGTGTTTTTTTTTTTTTTTACATTAGCTCTGGTCGATCTACTACTACTCAGTCTATATTGCTGTTTAACGAAAAAGTACCATCTATACTTTATATATTACTAATAGCTTAATAACACAGGCACAGATAACAAATTGAACGATTCAAACTATTTTTAGCGATCGATTGAATGATTTTTATTCAACCAAAAAAACTTAGAAAAGTGCTGTGGAAGGTCCCCATAGGCTAACAGTGCACTTCAGTAGCTTTAATTTGGCGACGTATGAAGTTTTTTTTAAAGAGACAGTACTTAGATTATCGAATGGTCGAATAGTCGAACGATTTTTACTTTGGAACGTTCGAATAGAAGTTGAATGGTCGAATATAGCCTATTCGATGGTCGAAGTACCCAAAAATGTACTTCAAAATTCGAACTTTTTTAAATTCCAACCCTCACTTGAGCTTAGTAAATCTTCCCCATAATATTTGAAAAATATATAATATCTGAAACATAAATAACACATAGTATTTGAAAAATAAACTCAAAAATATACAGGATTTGAAAAACTTTTTTTAATATAAAAAATAACATATATAACAACAGTGCAGAAAGTAAAATGCAGCTGGAGGAGGTGTGTTTCCACCCAAATTTAAGAGAAGGACCTTGATATCTTGGAGCTCCCTCAAGTTATGATGAAGCAGGTTGTCCTCTGTCTGCGTTGTTGCATGTGTCGCCTGTGGCATCTAGGGAGTAGAGATGGCGCGAACTGTTCGCCGGCGAACTTGTTCGCGTGAACATCGGGTGTTCGCGCTCGCCGGAAGTTCGCGAACGTCGCGCGACGTTCGCCATTTTGGGTTCGCCATTGTTGGCGCTTTTTTTTGCCCTCTCACCCCAGACCAGCAGGTACATGGCAGCCAATCAGGAAGCTCTCCCCTGGACCACTCCCCTTCCCTATAAAAACCGAAGCCCTGCAGCTTTTTTTCACTCTGCCTGTGTGTGCTGAAGAGATAGTGTAGGGAGAGAGCTGCTGCCTGTTAGTGATTTCAGGGACAGTTGAAAGTTTGCTGGCTAGTAATCGTTTTGATACTGCTCTGTTATTGGAGGGACAGAAGTCTGCAGGGGTTTGAGGGACATTTAAGCTTAGGTAGCTTTGCTGGCTAGTAATCTACCTTCTACTGCAGTGCTCTGTATGTAGCTGCAGTGGGCAGCTGTCCTACTTCTGATCTCATCTGCTGACTGCTGCAATAACAGTAGTCCTTGTAAGGACTGCTTTTATTTATTTTTTTGTTCCAATACAGAGCAGTATCAAGCAGATTACTAGCCAGCAAACTTACTATCATCTGTCCCTGAAATCACTAACAGCTCTCCCCCTACACTATCTCTTCCAAGCACACACAGGCAGATTTTTCAGATACATTTTTGCCCTTGATCCCCCTCTGGCATGCCACTGTCCAGGTCGTTGCACCCTTTAAACAACTTTAAAATCATTTTTCTGGCCAGAAATGTCTTTTTTAGATGTTAAAGTTCGCCTTCCCATTGAAGTCTATGGGGTTCGCGAACCGTTCGCGAACCGCTCGCATTTTTGCGCAAGTTCGCGAATATGTTCGCGAACTTTTTTTCCGACGTTCGCTACATCCCTACTAGGGAGCCTCTTCGGGAGAAGGAAGCAGAGGTGCCGAAAGGACCTTCAGGTTCTGTTGCCTCTTCCTCTGCCCCTTCTTCTGCCCCTTCTGCTACTCCATCTGCAGCCGGATCATCTTGAATCCACTTGAGCAATACAGCACTTGCATTTGTACAGTACAAATTATATAGGATGATGTGTGTCATGTAACTACAGGAAAACCAAGATCTACTGTATAAGTAAGGCAGGTATGGGGTGCGCAACACCATTAAGAAGTTTTTTTGCAGTAGATCATTTCCATTTTTTACTTGTTCTCTGCAGTTATATGGCTGTTAACTGTTACTGATCTAAAATAGCAAAATAAATAGGAATCAATTGGCTTTATTGTAGTTAAGAAGAGAAATGTATTTGTTCTGCTTAAATAAATCTACCTTATACTTCTGACTGAAGCTCAGCCACTAAATTGGGGTGTCGCCTCTTAAGGTCACTCTAGATGCATTGGATAACCCAGAGTCTGAGATGGATTTGGAACCTTCTCCTTAGCCTGCGCCTCAGCCTCTCCATTATGTTCCTTTTTAGCTGTTATATACCGGGGGTCCCTAGAGGGATGCTATTGTACCCCTCCCGGTGCAGAAACGTAATGAAGAAGAGAAGTGGGTGAGGAAGGGAAGTGATAAAAGGGGAAGTTAGAGGCAGAATAGTGAGTAGGCACAGTGTGTCCAGCAGGATACCTGTCAGTAAGGGCTGAAGTGGCTAGGTTGGCAGAGTGTGCTTGTCAGGACCCAAGGAGGTGTGCTCCAAAAATTTGCCCGCCAGAAGTGCACGGTTACGGACTCTTGTTATGGCTGTGTCAGGGAGCCGGGAGCTCCCTCCAGGGAGGTAGTCTGGATCAAGGAGGAAGCCCTCTTGAGGGAGCAAGGTCGCGGTATCCAAAGGGTTAAGCAGAATCAAGGTCAAAGTCCAGGCAAGAGTTCAATGGCAGGCAGATCAGGATCAAATAACAAGAGTCCAGGCAGGGGGTCAAAACCAAGGCAGGAGCAGGAATCAGGATACAGGAAACACAAACAGGAACCCAGGATTAATGGCAGCAAATCCTATTCTTGGGCGCCGTCACAGTGTTTTGGGCGCCCTTTTATGATGAGATCCCGGCACCAGTGATGACATCATCATACAGCGACGCTGCAGCCATGTGTTCAGCATGGGCGCCGCCATCTTGGATCTTCACTGTGACAGCCGGGAATGTAAACAGTGCTGGCGGATACTTCTGGGCCGGGTACGTCTGGCAGTCCTGACAGTACCCCCTCCCCCACGGGGGGCCTCTGGACCACCAGGACAAGGCTTTTGGGGAAACCTGGCGTGGAAATCCCTCACAAGACGAGGAGCATGAACATCAGAGTGTCCTTCCCAGGAGCATTCTTCAGGGCCAAAGCCCTTCCACTTGATGAGGTACTGAAGAGAACCCCTGGAGATTCTGGAGTCAAGGATCTTTTCCACCTCATATTCTTGTTGACCATCCACAGAGATAGTAGGAGGGGGAGACTGGTCAATAGAAAAGCGGTTGGAGGTAGCGGGTTTCACCAAGGAGACATGAAACACGTTGGGGATTCGCATCTCAGGGGGAAGCTGAAGTCTGACAGCCACAGGATTGATAATCTCCAAGATGGGAAATGGACCCACAAACTTCGGACCCAACTTGGGAGATGGCACCTTCAGACGAATGTTTCGGGAAGAAAGCCAAACTTTATCACCAACCTTGAAGAGAGGAGAGGACCTACGTCTCCGATCTGCGAAGGTCTTGTGCACAAGAGCACTCTTCTCCAAATTAGACTTGGTTGCAGCCCAAATAGCGGACATATGGGCCGCATGGTCATCAGCGGCTGGGACATCAGTCAAAACAAAGTCTTGCGGAAAGGCTTGAGGATGTTGGCCATACACAGACATGAATGGAGATCTTCCAGTGGATGAATGACAGGCGTTGTTATGAGCAAATTCCGCCCACGGGAGAAGATCAGACCAATCATCTTGGCAGAGGGAGACATGATTTCTCAGGAATTGTTCTAAGGCTTGATTCACTCGCTCCGCTGCCCCATTCGTTTGGGGATGATAGGCAGAGGAGAATTGGAGAGCAATACCCAAGACCTTGCATAAGGAACGCCAAAACTTCGCCGTGAACTGGGAACCTCTGTCAGAGACAATCTCCGCCGGGAAGCCATGCAGGCGGAAAATGAATTGAATAAACAACTGTGACAACTCCATTGCGGATGGAAGCTTCCGTAAAGGGATGAAGTGGGCCATCTTGCTAAAACGATCTATGACAACCCAGATCACGGTGTTCCCACTGGAGGGAGGAAGTTCGACTATGAAGTCCATTGCCAAATGCGTCCAAGGACGAGAGGGGACAGGCAAAGGCTGTAGTAACCCGCTAGGGCGTGAATGGCTAGGCTTGGAAGTGGCACAAACGGTACAAGCAGCAACAAAGTCTTTGACATCTTTACGAATAGTCGGCCACCAGACTAGACGCCGTAAAAGTTCTAGAGTCTTAGCAGGACCAGGGTGTCCCGCTTGCTTGGAGCTATGAGTCTGCTGCAGGATAGGCAGACGAAGTTCAGGAGGTACGAATGCCATTCCGATGGGAGTATCAGGAGGAGCAGAAGATTGACCAGCCAGAATTTGATCAGCAAATTGGGGGTATAAAGAAGCGATGATCTTGACAGGAGGAATAATTGGCTCTTGTCTTTCAGGAGTACGATCCACCGGAGTAAAACTTCGAGACAGAGCATCGGCTTTCCGATTCTTGGAGCCAGGGCGATAAGTCAAGACAAAGTTAAATCGAGAGAAGAAGAGAGCCCACCTTGCTTGTCTGGGATTCAGCCTCTTGAGAGATTGAATGAACTCAAGATTCTTATGATCTGTGTAGATCGTGACTGGGATCAAGGAACCTTCGAGGAGGTGACGCCACTCTTCTAAGGCAAGCTTGACAGCCAGGAGTTCTCGTTTTCCTACATCATAATTATGTTCGGCAGGAGAGAACTTCTTAGAGAAATATGCACATGGGTGCAACTTTCCATCAGAGGGATGTCTTTGGGACAAGATAGCTCCAGCTCCAACTTCAGAAGCATCCACCTCGATGAAGAAAGGTAACTCCGGATCAGGATGGCGGAGAACCAAAGCGGAAGTGAAGGCATCCTTCAGGGATTGAAAGGCTTCAATAGCAGACGGGGGCCACAAGCTGGGTTTACCCCCTTTTCGGATGAGGGCCAGGATAGGAGCAATGCGAGAAGAGAACCCCTTAATGAATTGCCGGTAGTAATTGGCAAAACCAATGAATCTCTGGATTGCCTTAGTGCTCAGCGGTAGGGGCCACTCTTGGATTGCAGACACTTTCACAGGATCCATCTCGAAACCCTCTGGGGAGATGATATAGCCCAGAAAAGGAATCTTGGACACTTGAAACACACATTTCTCCAGTTTGGCAAAGAGAGAGTTCTTCCTCAAACGAGAGAGTACTTCCTTCACCTGGGAGCGATGGCTTGCAAGGTCCTGGGAGAAAATCAGGATGTCATCTAGGTACACGACCACAAACTTTCCCAAGAGATCCCGGAAAATGTCGTTCACGAATTCTTGAAAGACAGCGGGGGCATTGCAGAGACCAAAGGGCATTACGAGGTACTCATAGTGCCCATCACGAGTGTTGAATGCTGTCTTCCATTCGTCACCTTCACGGATGCGGATGAGGTTATACGCCCCACGGAGATCCAACTTAGTGAAGATTTTAGCCCCCTTCAGTTGGTCAAAAAGTTCTGCGATCAGAGGCAAAGGATACCGGTTCTTAACGGTGATTTTATTAAGACCCCGGTAGTCAATACAAGGACGTAGGCCTCCATCCTTCTTCTCCACGAAGAAGAATCCAGCCCCTGCAGGAGAAGTAGAAGGGCGAATAAACCCCCGCTGGAGATTTTCTTGGATATATTCCTTCATGGAAGCGGTCTCTGCTGGGGAGAGAGGATAAGTGCGACCTCTAGGAGGCATGGTTCCAGGCAGGAGATCAACTGGACAATCGTAGTGACGATGAGGAGGGAGAAATTCTGCAGACTTTTTACAGAAGACATCATAGAATTCCTTGTAGAAGGAGGGAAGTGTCTTCAAATCTGACGTAGAAATATTCACCCTCTGGATGGGTTCAGCAGGAAGGCAATGCTGTTGGCAGTACGGACTCCAACGGGAAACCTGCCCCGAGGACCAATCAATGATAGGGTTATGCAGGCGTAACCAGGGAAGCCCCAAGACGACTGGAACAGAAGGACAGGAAATAATCAGGAACGATAACTTTTCTTTGTGTAAAGTCCCAACCTGCACAGGCAATTCCCCAGTCGTCATAGAGATAAACTCGGATTCAAGGGGTCGGTCATCAATGGCGGTTACTCGAAGTGGAGGAGTCAATGGAAACAGGGGAACATTCATATGCTTGGCAAAGAGAGCGTCCATGAAATTTCCGGCAGCTCCAGGGTCAATAAAAGCTGAGCCAACAATGGTCTTAGTGGACAGACAGATCTGTAAAGGCAGAAGAAACCTGTGAGAGTTCTCTTGTGACTTGGGAGTAACGCCCCCTACATGAGTCTTTCCAAGGTTACCTTGAAGAGAGGAACTCTGAAGCTTCACAGGACAGGAGTTGGCAAAGTGAGATTGACCCCCACAGTAAAGACAAAGTCCAGCCGTACGTCTCCGGAGTTTCTCCTGTTCAGAGAGACGAGCTCTTCCGACTTGCATAGGTTCCTCCGGAGGAATAACAGAAGGCTGCTGGGAGGTAGGAGGTAATAGAGGTCTTTGAAAGCGAGGAGCCAACATGGGTTGAAATTTCTTGACTCGGTCCCTATCAGCTTGATGTTCTCTCTGACGGGTGTCCACCTTGACAGACAAAGCAATGAGGTCTTCAACCTGCGTGGGTAATTCACGAGAGACCAGGTCATCTTTGAGGCAGATAGAGAGACCATTGTAGAAGGCAGCATGATAGGCATCATTGTTCCAACAAGTCTCTGCAGCGAGAGTACGGAATTCAATGGCATATTCTGCAACACTGCGATTTCCTTGGCGGATCTGGAACAGACGAGAAGCAGCGGTCGCCACCCGACCGGGAGCATCGAACACAGTCCGGAATTCTTGAAGGAAGGCTTTGGAATCATCAATTAAAGGAGACTCCTTCTCCCAGTGCGGAGATGCCCATTCGAGCGCTTTCCCTGCCAGACGAGTGATCACGAAACCAACCTTTGCTCGCTCAGAGTTAAATTCTGCAGGTTGCAGGGCGAACCGAATCTGGCACTGATTCACAAAACCACGACAGGCTTGAGGGTCGCCACTGTAGAGAGGCGGTGCAGGAATACGTGGACCAGAAGTGGAGGACTGTGTAGCCATGTCGGCAGCAACTAGCGTGGGCGTTGTCGGCGTTGGAGTAGTCGGCGTCAGCATAGATAACTTTTCCAAAATCGCCTCCAGCGTGCGTCCGACATAATTTTGCCGAGCTTCGTACGCCTCCATGCGAGTATGCAGACCTCGAAAGGCCCTGCCGAAATCTGGCTGAGCTTCCTCAGTGGGATCCATGGCCCAAGAATAATGTCAGGGAGCCGGGAGCTCCCTCCAGGGAGGTAGTCTGGATCAAGGAGGAAGCCCTCTTGAGGGAGCAAGGTCGCGGTATCCAAAGGGTTAAGCAGAATCAAGGTCAAAGTCCAGGCAAGAGTTCAATGGCAGGCAGATCAGGATCAAATAACAAGAGTCCAGGCAGGGGGTCAAAACCAAGGCAGGAGCAGGAATCAGGATACAGGAAACACAAACAGGAACCCAGGATTAATGGCAGCAAATCCTATTCTTGGGCGCCGTCACAGTGTTTTGGGCGCCCTTTTATGATGAGATCCCGGCACCAGTGATGACATCATCATACAGCGACGCTGCAGCCATGTGTTCAGCATGGGCGCCGCCATCTTGGATCTTCACTGTGACAGCCGGGAATGTAAACAGTGCTGGCGGATACTTCTGGGCCGGGTACGTCTGGCAGTCCTGACAGGCTGTGAGATAGGATGGTTTTGGAGCAAGTGGCCAGAATTCCTGGAAAGAGGAGGGTGTTACGGCAGAAGTGTACAATGCCCCATAAAGACTTGATGGCAGCCATCTTGGACAGCAGCAGTTCTGATAGCGATGAGGTGCGGTCATGAGCTATTGTCTGGCGCAGTTGGAGGAATTGGGGGCTGCAGCTGGATCCCCATCAACTCCCTGGTACTGATCCAGCGTAGACAAGTCAACATTCTGGGTGCTGCCGAGAAAGGAGGAGGCCGACAAGTACCATGCTGCCTCAAAGGTGCAGAAATTCATCAATTGGCATGTGTTTAAAAAGTATAGCTATGTTATGCCTTACGCACCTGCATGGGTATTTGGCAAAGTAGAGTATCACCTGCAGGACTGGGTCAAGCGGGACATTTTATTCAGTCAGGACTTAGACCCAGGTATGTTGAATAGCCCCTCCAAGAAGAAGTGGGAGCAGGCACAACAGAAAATTGATGAGCTGTTGCCTCAGTGGTGGTGGGGTCATGCCATAATAAAGGACATGAAAAAGCATCAGAAAGAGGACCCCCTGCTGGTTACTCAGTACGGAAGTGGCTTTGCCTGCTGGCCGGAAGACAAAATTACTATGTCTCAATCGAGGATACCGAGGTGTGGTTCTACTGGATGATCTAATGTTGGCTTTAGTCGTGTCGGCTGTAAAAGTGCCTGAAAGTAAAATCTGCCATGTTGGTGGAGTGAGCTCACAGCCTTTCCTTAAGAAGCCCTGCTGAGAAGTATTGAAAAAAATGGTTTAGACTGTCGACTGTGATTTTTTTGTCTTGGGAAAAAAAAAGTTTGTATATCTAGATAAATTGTGCTGGTCCCTTGGTTTAGTTTTACTGCCCGTAAAAAAAGTTAATATGTTTTGATTCATCATCCATGTGTTGTTATATTTAATTTTGAAATCTGACATGGGGCTAGACATATTGTCAGTTACCCAGCTGCTCCCCACTCCTTTATTTCCATGTTGATATTGGAGAACTAATAGGCAACTGATTGTGGAATGGTTGGGTTGAGGATCGTCATTTAGAGTTTAGAAATGTATTTAAATTTAGATGCCCAGAAGACCTCAACCCATGCATTCTGCAGGTCCTAAAGCAAATACTGTCTCTTATGCACCTACTTTATTAATAATTCCTACCCTTTTCTTATGCAAGAAACATCTCTTCTTTCAAACTTTACCTATTTTGGGTAAAAACACAAAACACACTTTCATCATAACACCATTTTGCCATGAATTTGTCCATTTTTCTGATGGAAATTTTTGACCAAGTTGGGTGTCCATTGATCTCCATTGACAAATATTCTCCTCATGAAAGAAGAATAAAAAATGCGTGGGTCGCTAATGTCAATTATATGATCCAAATTATGGTATGATTGGACTGTGTCTTTAAAGGTTAGTTGTGGTTAATTCATAGACAATATATTCAAGAAGATTATATTGTGACACTTCATAATATTGGTATGAATATAAAGGTCATGATTTACAGTACAGGTATGTGATCTGTTATCCAGAAACCCTTTATCCAGAATGCTCCAAATTGCAGAATAAGCCTGTCTCCCATAGACTACATTATAATAAAATAATCAGAATTTTTTTAAAAAATTACTTCCTTTTTCTCTGTAAAATGGTACCATGTACTTGATCCCAACTAAGATAATATTAACTTTACTGGAATCAAAACCAGCTTATTGGGTCTATTTAATATTTACATGATTTTCTAGTTTTGGAGTTAAGGTATGAAGATCCAAATTATGGAACGATCCATTATCAGGAAAACCCCAGGTCCAGAACATTCTGGATAATATGTCCCATAACCGTATCTAGTAGAATTAAGTCAAAGGCAACTAGACATTAAGGGTTTTTCTTGAAAACATTTCACCACTCTTCTGGGTGGCTTCATCATTTCAAATGAAGTGGCAGGGAATTCCCCTGCATTTTAACCATTGAGGGTAGTAAACCAGTGATTCAATCACCAATATCCAATCACAATGGTTCCATTGAACTTCAGTAAGGTGTTGGCTGAAACTGACAGATGTGTAAAAGTGTGATTTAGTCACAATGATGCCATGATTTTCATTGAGGCAGGTATTAATCTTTATGTACATGACTGGAAGTGTGAATTGTTTTGAAACCTCAGGAGTAAGGATGTCAAAGTGGAATTGTATGTTGATGACAAGCTTCAGTTGAATTGAAGAACCCCTTGAATGAGTGGTGAAACGTTTTCAAGAAAAACTCTAAGGGGCATATTTATCAAGAATCAAATTTGTGAGTTGTGTGAGTGTTTTTCTTCCTCTGATAAAATCAAATTTCGTATGTTCGTGTATTTATGGAAAAATCCAAATGTCAAAAAAACAGCAGGGAAAAACTGTAATGATCAAGTTCATGTCCTTATATCAAGTTCATATCCTTAAAAATAACTGGAATCAATCGAAGTTATGGGATAGGATTACCTAAATAACACCTGTTTCTAGGAGTTGCATGACTCATTGGATAATCCTATCACAGTAACTACACAGAATCAACACCTCTGTGAATTTCTTCAGATGTCACCTCTTTGAAGAGTTACAATGTGCCATTGTGATTGGATTAGTTACATAGTTAGTTACATAGTTAAATTGGGTTGAAAAAAGACAAAGTCCATCAAGTTCAACCCCTCCAAATGAAAACCCAGCATCCATACACACACCCCTCTCTACTTTTAATTAAATTCTATATACCCATACCCATACTAACTATAGAGCTTAGTATCAAAATAGCCTTTGATATTATGTCTGTCCAAAAAATCATCCAAGCCATTCTTAAAGGCATTAACTGAATCAGCCATCACAACATCACCCGGCAGTGCATTCCACAACCTCACTGTCCTGACTGTGAAGAACCCCCTACGTTGCTTCAAATGAAAGTTCTTTTCTTCTAGTCTAAAGGGGTGGCCTCTGGTACGGTGATCCACTTTATGGGTAAAAAGGTCCCCTGCCATTTGTCTATAATGTCCTCTAATGTAATTGTAAAGTCTAATCATGTCCCCTCACAAGCGCCTTTTTTCCAGAGAAAACAACCCCAACCTTGTCAGTCTCCCCTCATAATTTAACTCTTCCCTCCCTCTAACCAATTTAGTTGCACGTCTCTGCACTCTCTCCAGCTCATTTATATCCTTCTTAAGGACTGGAGTCCAAAACTGCCCCCATACTCCAGATGAGGCCTCACCAGGGACCTATAAAGAGGCATAATTATGTTTTCATCCCTTGAGTTAATGCCCTTTTTTATGCAAGACAGAACTTTATTTGCTTTAGTAGCCACAGAATGACACTGCCCAGAATTAGACAACGTGTTATCTACAAAGACCCCTAGATCCTTCTCATTTAAGGAAACTCCCAACACACTGCCATTTAGTGTATAACTTGCATTTATATTATTTTTGCCAAAATGCATAACCTGCATTTATCAACATTGAACCTCATTTTCCAGTTTTCTGCCCAGTTTTCCAGTTTAGACAAATCACTCTGCAAAGTGGCAGCATCCTGCATGGAACCTATAGTTCTGCACAATTTAGTATCATCGTGGAAGAGTTGTTTTTATATTTACCTATACTAGATACATTCATTTAACTCCTGCCTAACTACCAGTTGATCCAGATGAAGGTAAAAAAAAACATCTGAAGCCTTTCCAATATGCTTCAGAGGGGGAAAAATGGCCTTCCTGACTCCAAACTGGCAATTGGGCTAGTCCCTGGATCAACTTGTACTATGAGCTATCTTCCATAACCCTGTATTCCCTCACTTGCTAAACACCATCCGACCCCTTCTTCTACCTATCTAATGTATCAGCCTGTACCAATGATTAAGGGAGAGAATTCCTAATCTTCACAGCTTTCACTGTAAAAAGAACCCTTCCGAATATTTAGGTGGAACCTCTTTTCTTCTAATCAGAATGGGTGACCTTGTGTCAGCTGGAAAGACCTACTGGTAAATAAAGCATTAGAGAGATTATTATATGATCCCCTTATATATTTATACATACCATAAACATATATATCATATATCATATCACCCCTTAAGCACCTCATCTCTAATGTGAACAACCCAACTTAGCTAGTCTTTCTTCATAGCTAAGATTTTCAATACCTTTTACCAGCTTAGTTGCCGTTCTCTGTACCCTCTCTAATACAATAATGTCCTGTTTGAGTGATGGAGACAAAACTGTATGGCATATTCTAGATGGGGCCTTATCAGTGCTCTATGCAGTGGAAGAATGAATCCTTCATGCCGAAAATCAATGCCCCTTTTAATACAGCTCAAGACCTTATTTGCCCTTGATTCTGCTGCTACAGACAAGTTAATCATCTATAAGGACTCTTAGATACTTTTCCATAATGGATTTGCCTAGTGCAGTCCCATTAAGTGTATAATGGCTTGGATATTTTTACATTTGAGGTGCATGACTTTACATTTATCAACATTGAATCTCATTTGCCACTTAGCTGCCCAGATTTCCAGTTTGTCAAGATCCTGTTGCAAGTGCCACATCCTGGATGGAATTAATTGGGCTGGATAGTTTTGTGTCTTCTGCAAACACTGATGGATTTTCTTACAATACCCTCCCCTAAGGCATTAATGAACAAGTTAAATAAAAGTTGACCCAACAACGAGTCCAAAGGGACCCCACTAAGAACCTTACTCCAAGTAGAGAATGTACCATTAACAACCACCCTCTGTACCCGATCCAGTAGCCAGTTTCCTATCCATGTGCAAATGACTTAATTAAGCCCAACATTCCTTAGTTTAGAAAGCAGTCATTTGTGGGGCATGATGTCAGCAAAATGCAAATAAATCACATCTACTGCCCCTCTACTGTCCAGCATCAAATTTTCCTCATCATAAAAAGCTATCAAATTTGTCAGATATGACCTATGCTTCATAAAGCCATGCTGATTTTTGCTTATAATGCCATTCACTTGGACACAATTTTGAATGTGATCCCTTAACAAGCCTTTAAATAATTTGCCCACCACAGATATCAAACTTACTGGCCTATAATTGCCAGGCTGAGATGGTAATCCCTTTTTAAATATTGGAACGACATCAGCTTTTCTCCAATCCATAGGTACCATACCAGATGAAAGTGAATCTGAGAAAATCAGAAATAGGGGCCAGTCTACAACTGAACTAAGCTCTCTTAGAATCCAGGGGTGTATGTCATTTAGCCCTAGTGTCTTGTTTACATTACTTTTTATTAAAGCTTTATGAATCATATCCTGAGTCAGTCACTGACTAAATTGAGCTGAGCCATTAGTGCAATTATAAAGTGAGCCTGGAAACTCAGACTCCTCTATTTTATGAATCACAGTGCTTCTACATTTAATCCCTAAGGGGATAATTGAGAACAGTAACGATTTAATATCATTTTAAATGTCAAGCATTTCTGTTCTGTGTTTTTAGCTGAAAACATAATGCCCCAATCAATGCTCTCAAGGGCAGTCCTCAAGGCACTAAAATTAGCTTTTCTGAAATTCATGGTTTTTGTACATTAAATCATGTAATATTATGGTCACTATTACCCAGGGGTTCAATGCTTCCACATTTGCTTTAAGTTCTGGTTCATTAGAGATCACTAGATCCAGAATAGCATTTTTTATGTAAGTCTCCTCAGTAACCTGTGCCATAAAATTGTCATGCAACAAGTTCATAAACTTGTTCCCATTAACTGTTTGGCAGTACTGTTGCTCCAGTCAATATCTGGGTAATTAAAATCCCCCATTATCATTACTTAACCCAAACTAGCAGCCTTTTCTATTTGCATTGGAGCTTCGCCTCCTCCTCGTGACTTACATTAGGGGGTCTATAGCATACTACTACAATTAATTTGCTGGACTCTTTACAATTGGTTAAAAACTCCACCCATGAGATTCTGCCCCTCATTTTCTAACATCACCTCCTCCTTTATATAAGCTTTTAAATCCTGCCTAATAAACAGACATACCCCTCCTCCTTTTCTATTGCCTCTATCCCTCCAAAACAAAGTATAGCCTCTGATATTAACTGCCTAGTCATGCGACTCATTCAGCCATGTTTTGGCCACACCAATCACATCATATTTTCCCTCCAGCATCAGCACCTCCAGCTCTCCAATTTTACTCCTTGCATTTGCAAATACTCTTCTTCTAATTTTTAGAAATCTTCAGACTTTTTCTATCCTCAGGGTATAATAAATCCCGAAAAATGTAAACTTTTTTTTTACAAAAAATTTGGATGTAATAGTAACTAAATCTCAATTCTTTTAAATTTTTGCCATTTGGACTTTAATAAATAACCCCACCCTAACATAAAAAATATCATTTTGCTCTTTTGAAAACCAGATTTTAGTGCACAATTCTCCTAATGTTTCCAAACTTGGAGTTGCCTTTGTGTGCCACATTAATGACAGATCCTTTTGTTCTTCATGGTAATTATAATGTATTCTGGCCATCTTACAAAGAACAATGATGTTTTATATCTTTCAGAACATAGTGAACGATCAAACTGAATCAACATAAATGTATTTTGCACTAACTACATGTTAGATATTCTAGAAGGTTCCAGCCTCCTCTAATGATGCTTTCACTATCCTATCCAGGGAGAGGCAACTCCATCCCATATTTCTGAAATAGTTTGAGAGCATCCAGAACAATGTCAATGAGTGTCCAATGTCAGATTGTGCTAATCAGGACAACCACTGACTTTGACACACAAGATCTTGTTTACAGCACAATGTAAAAAGCACTAATTTGGATTGCCATGTTTTTTTTAACTAAAAGGTATATTTTTTTCCCAGAATTTTGCTTTCATGAACTGAACCCAAGTTGCAATGGGCAGTTTTAGAGTGTCATGTTTGGTATGTGCACAAACAAAAATATAGTTCACTTGTAATTAATGTTCACTCACTTGTATTACCCAATTTCAGGCTGTGTAGAGGTATATAAACCAGAATAGGGATACAAAAAACAAGAGAAAGCAGTAAAACCCCACACTACCTTACTAAAATTAATTGAGATCTAATTATATAAGTGCTTAGTGCTATTATAAAACATATGCTTAGTTCTCAATCAATTTAGCACCAACATACAATTAATGGTATTTCAATCGATTGTGTTAATACAAATAATTATGATTAAAGTGCTTGAGTGCTATAAATTAGGTGCTGTGACCTTCAACAAAATTTATCTACACACAATTGATGAATAATCTAAAAGTTCATGGTTCTTATATGAATTAAATAAGGTGCTAGTGCTGAAGTTATAATTTTAAAGTGAGTTCATGGTATCAAACAATTAAAAATAAAGCGTCAGCAATTCATGAATAAAAGTTAGAAATGAGAAAATAGTATAGAGGTGGAGTTGTCCCGAAGAAATGGCCTTTGCCTTGATAAAGCGTAAGCAAAACGTATGTTGGTGAGCCTTTTTTTAAAAAAAAGCTCATTATTGAAATCTTACCTTTTTAAACTTTAATTGAATCTCGGATCCAGAGAAATTTAATGGAATTGTAGCGATATCAGCGCAGCATTCATTCCTTTTATTCTCTTTTATCACTAAGGCACTGAGGATTTGTTGGTTTTATAGCAAAGTTATATCTCTCCTTACAAGACAGTTAAACATAGTAACGAGACCACAGTCCTCAGTGTTCTGCCTTTTTCCCACGTGTGGTGTCCCAGGGCTTAGAACAACGCAGCTAGTTTCTTCGGGACAACTCCATCTCTATACTTTTTTCTCATTTCTAATGAATTGCTGATGCTTTATTTTTAATTGTTTGATACCATGAACTCACTTTAAAATTATAACTACAGCACTAGCACCTTATTTAATTCATATAAGAACCATGAACTTTTAGATTATTCATCAATTGTGTGTAGATATATTTTGTTGAAGGTCACAGCACCTAATTTATAGCACTTAAGCACTTTAATCATAATTATTTGTATTAACACAATCGATTGAAATACCATTAATAGTATGTTGGTGCTAAATTGATTGAAAACTAAGCATATGTTTATAATAGCACTAAGCACTTATATAATTAGATCTCAATTAATTTTAGTAAGGTAGTGTGGGGTTTTACTGCTTTCTCTTGTTTTTAGTATGTTTGGTATGTGCGCAATATCAATAATAGCCCTAGTGGAAGTCAGCTGTGTCTATGAACATAACTCGCTGGGGTTATTCAGAATTTTTGGTTCAGGCTGAAAGTAGTCCCAAGTCCAAATTTATGTGAAAATCATCAGAGATTGCTGGATTTGGCCACAAATTGCTATAAGCATGTACAGTATGGGAGCTAATACCTTTGTAAACAATCCCAATGCATACTTAATTTGGCTTACCTAAGGTACAGCATTTCTAAAAGTGCTTAATAGTATCTTAAATCAGCATAATGCCATTGTTAGTTAATATATTTTTAAAGAAGAGTGTTATTCAGTTCAAACCTTTATAGTCCTGTATATACACAATGTCAGCTAAAGACTTGTCTACTTAGATATCATTGAAAGATTTACTCATTACTAGTGATGAGCAAAACTGGGAGGGAAGATATGTTGTTACTAGAGATTGGGAGGGAAGTGGATTCAACTGTAGGGATAAGCTACTAGAAAAAGAAAACACCCGTGTCACCAGGAGAAGAGGTAACAGATTATTTTTACTACTGTTTATTTGATTTGCAGAACTATTATTATATGATTATCATTTAGTAGTGACAATCTGTAGTGACAATCTATGGATAACGTTTTCTGACTTTTAAGATAAAGCCCCATGACCTTCTCTAACAATCAATATGTTTAAAGTTAGTTATATAAGGAAAGGATTAACACAGTTCAGCATTCTTTAATTGGGATCATTACAAGGTGGAAGGGAAAGTTGCACAGTTTGAGGTGTCAAACAATCAGAGGTTAATCTAATTCAGAATCCTGTTCAGAATTTGGTTGAATCTGAGCACTGATAGCAAGATTTAGATTCAGCCAAATCCAAGCAATAGATGAATAAAAGCCTAACTAAAGCTGAAATTAATCTGAATACATTTCAAGTCATGAATGCAATGATTTTTTTGTTGATAATATTTATTTTTTTCAAGTTAAATATACAAATATGTTTATTTCCTTAGCTGATTACATTAATTGTAAATTTGCTTTCTGATCATTATATTGTTAAGTGGTCTCTAAGTTTAGGTACCTAACATCAGCCAAGAGCAGACTGAGCATGTGCAGTGGTTTGGAATGAAAAAAGATGGAGAGCTACTATGGGCATCTTCATTTCAATACGAGTTTAGTGGAGGTGGGCTGGAACAAAGCCCAAAACAAGGTCCAACATTTCTAGCCTTACTTTGTATTTCCCTTTTAAACATACCGCATATACTCGAGTATAAGCCGAGTTTTTCAGCCCCCAAAATATGCTGAAAAACTCTACCTCGGCTTATACTCAGGTCAAGTGCAAAAACGGTCGCCGGCATCTAAGAATAGTCGCCGGCCTCTAAGAATAGTCGCCGGCGTCCAAGAATAGTCTCCAAGAATATTCGCCGGCGTCCAAGAATGGTTGCCAGCATAAAAAAACGAGACGCTAGCACCTCCAATGGGAGCAGAAACTTGAAACTTGATTGAAACTTACCAGAAGCTGCTGCATTTCTCACCCTAGGCCAGGGGTCAGCAGCCTTTACTATCAAAAGAGCCATTTTGCCCCTTCTTCCACTAAAGAAAAATATTCTGGAGCCGCAAAACATATAACACAGCTTAAAAACTTTTAAAAGTTTTAACCTCTTTTTAATTTTAACTGTTACAACAACAGAATACAACAAACAGAGGTGCAGTGTGTATGTGTAGGCTTACTTTGAAATAAATTAAACACTGAATAGCCCTATTAAATGATAGTGTTCTTATCTGTTTAATGTGACTTCTGCTGACCTTCCCTCTCGTCTTGAGTGTGTGACCGCGGTAGGGACCATGATGAATCATCTTGCTGCGGCTCGGTCTTGCCTGTCACTCATGGGATGTCTATGCAACCCTCACACATGCTGGCGGCTTCCTGAGTGTGCAACCGCAGTAAGCTAGCCATTAGCTTACCTCGGTCACACATTAAAGAAGCCACCAGCAGGTGTGAGGGCTGCATAGACAACGTGACAGGCAAAGCCGCAAGACTGAGCTACTGCAAACAGGATGAAGAGCTGCATGAGGCTTCGGAGCCGCGGGTTGCCTACCCCTGCCCTAGGCTTATAGTCGAGTCAATAAGCTTTCCAAGTTTTTGGAGGTAAAATTAGGTACCTCAGCTAATACTCGGGATGGCTTATACTCGAGAATATACAGCACATTTATTTTTAAGATTAAAATCCTTCTGTTTGGCCTATTGGGTTATTAGATTATCTTTGAGGGAAAAAATGCTTGAAATGTCATTTATTGCATAGCAATCACCTGCAAGAATGGGTTACTCACTTGTCAGTCAACTGAAAATGTTTCCCAACAACAAATGCCTGACAGGCTAGTGCATATGCAGTTGATGCAAACAAGTCAATGGGTGACGATTTTAAAGAATAACTAAACCCTTAAAAATGAACACGTCTACAAATGGCATATTTTATATACTAAACTTATTGCACCAACCTAAAGTTTCAGCTTGTCAATAGCAGCAATGATCCAGGACTTCAAACTTGTCACAGGGGGTCACCATCTTGGAAAGTGTCTCCGGCACTCACATACTCAGTGGGCTCTGATTGGCTGTTGAGAAGCTAAGCTTAGTGGTCGTCACTAATTATCCAGCAGAAAATGAGCTTCCCTGGCTGTAATATAAGCTGATGCTACAGGTTTGCTGATTATTAAATTCTGATGCTAATTGCACTGGTTTCTGTGCTGCCATGTAGTAATTAAGTGTGTTAATTACTAATCAGCCTTATATTGTGACATTTCTATTCTATGTGTACTGTATATTGTGAGTGGGTCCCTAAGCTCAGTAAGTGACAGCAGTACAGAGCATTGCAGTAAATCAGCAGAATAGAAGATGGAGAGCTACTTGGGCATATTTGGAGACACAGATCTTTACTGCTAAAGGGCTGTGGTTGCCTTGGGCTGGTACAGAAACCCAAGCCATAATGTATAATATTTCAAGCCTATTTCATTAGTTAAGCTTTAGTTCTCCTTTAAGCATTAATCCCTGTGCCCATGGAGCTACTCATTTCTACTCAATTGCAGGTGCCTTAAGAATCAGGGGTTGATTTATTAAGGTTTGAATGGTAAATTCATATTCAGATTCAAATTTTAGATTTTTTTGTCAAAACTCACAAATTCAAATTTAAAAACACCAACTCGAAAGTAAATTCTAATGTGAGATTTCACATCCCTCCACCATGGAAACAGTTTAATGTGAATATTCGCCACCTAAAACATGGTGAGTTAATGTGCAAGTCAATGGCAGAGGTCCATTGAACCATTTGAATATGTTAATTGCCTTCCTGACATTCAAGTTTTTTTCCTGAGGAAAACTCAATACAAATTTGATTCAAATTTTTGGGTTGGGACTATTCGATCAAATATTAGATGTTCTAATTTTTTCATAAATTACCTCCCATTCAAGTTGTGAGTACATTCGGATTTATTTGAGTAAAAAAAAAAAAATCATATAAATTCAAAATTTGACCTTTGATAAATTACCCCCCCATTGTCTGGTAACTTTCATATGATTCTTTAAGCTATTGCTTTATGAACATTCCATTATATCGAAATTATGTTTATTCATGTGTTTTTTATATCAGATTTCAGACCTCACCATCAAAAAACAATTGTTAGTGTTCTTCATGTATCTCATAATTATCATACTCATGATGAGACTAACTTCTGTGGTTGCACATTCAGGTAAGTCAAAGCTAGACCAGCAATGGAATTGTGTCCTCACTGTGTTAGCTTACAATATTTGTCTTAAAAACATATTTCCTAGAATTTCATCCTCAGAAAAGAGGTTTTGTGACTGCGGCTCTTTACATTTCAGAAGTAAAATTGTATTACACATGAACATCAGCAAAAAGGAATGAAAACTGCCATCAAACCACTATTATAAAGCAACCCTTTCATGAAAAAAAAAAGAAAACATATTTTGGTCAATAAAGGCTAAACACGGTCCAATGCAGTAATTCCGCATTCATTCCTTTTTACTGATATGTCAGCCAACGAAAGGACCTGGACATATCTTTTACTCCTATAATTTTCCTGTTATTGTTAGAACCCAGTTTGGGGTGGTTGCTTGTGTGGTACACTTAACCTCATGAAGGGTTTGAAGGCAGTTGGCAAGATCTCCACATGCCACTAGTAAGATAAAAACTGACTTTTATTTCAGCAGTTTTAAAGCATTCACATCCTGACACATTTCGTTTGCAAAACTACATAGTCATAGGCCAGGGAGACTAACTGGGTGAGCAGCTTATGCAATTAAGGATATTATAATCATTGGCTTAATTAAGCATGAATCTTCTAACATCTTGAATGTTTTGAGCTGAGTTCTATCTATTGATAATGTGTTTTCAGCCCATGTACATTCATGTTAATAGGACACTCCCTGGACCACTACACGTTCCATTGACCTATGGCATAAGGTTAGTTCTCTGGGGTGCCAAACAAGATTCCTATGTCTGAATGTTTCTGAATCTTCCTCTGAATCCTTTGGAAGATGACACAGATGACACATGTAATGGGATAATTCATACTAAACATTAGGGGATGAATTCATACAATCTGAGATTCTTGGTTTGTTACTATTTGAGGAAATTGAGGCAGTAAATATGGTCTAAATATTTTTGGAATGCAATTTTTTTTTAACACTTGTAAAGAAAATATGTCTCAAGCCAAGCTTCTATAGAAGTCAATGAGATATGTATTTTCAAGTTATTTTTTGCTTTGTTTTTTGAAAATGATCAAATTTGGAAAAAAAATTAATAAAACCATGCAATTTGTGTTACAACTGATTGTTTCCGATAGAAATTTTTTAGGGAAAAAGGAAAGTGATTATGAAAATAACTTTGGGACAGATTAATCAAAGTGTAAAATTAGAGCCCACCACTGTAAAATTCATCACACTTTCTATAAGATTTTTAAAAGCATTCCTTTACCCCCCATGATTTAATTATATTTTTTCACTAAAAATCAAGAACTTCAATTATAGTTTTAAAACACAGTTTTTTGATATATATTAAACAGAATAAAAACTTTAATGTAAAAATTCTGCATCTGAAAGCTTGCCAGTTCATGTAGATGGGAGTTGCCCTAGGCTCATTATATGATTTGAAGTTTTTGAGATTGTTTTTTTTTTTTTTTTTTAAATGATGAATAAAATACAAATCCCAGGTATTCATATTTTTTAATTTTTCTGTTGTTTTTTTATTTTTGGATTTTTTCTTAAATAAGCAAACATTCCCGGTTTGTTTAATTGTGAGTTTATTGAAAGTAGGAAAACCTCTAAAATGACCAAATTAGAACTTTGATTAAAAGGCCCCTAACATTTGTCTGCAATTAAGCTTAGTAAAATTGCAAATTAGATCTAAAAGGAGCTCTAGATACCTTGATGATCTGTTATTTTATTCAAAATGTCTGAAGATATTTGAACTGTTTTGGGCTACTTATTCCAATGGAGTTCCACTAATTTGCAGCTTATTAATCAAATAAAGCCATGGAAGCTAGATATCAGGTATGGCATCTATTTGCTGGAAAACTATTTTCTAAAAGGCTTAAAAATGTGGCAATGCATTTTGCGCATGTATCATATTTAAACATTGTCCATGATCTTTCTTTATGGCTGTTTTCTCTGTAATAAGACATGATGTTAATTAATGTATTTTTTTTCTAATTTATACTCTCTGAATTCAATGTAGGAAGGACCATCGAATGCAAATTAAATATACCAGTTTCTAAGGATTTTATCCCATGTGGGGAGATCAACATAATAAAGTTGTTTCCTTCCTATCTAAACTATAGTCCTAGTGAGTGTTTTACATTAATTTATTATTCATTAATAATGAAGGATATGTTTAAAGGAGAAGCTTAACTAAAGAAGTAGGTAGAAATGTTGTATATGATGTTTTGCTTTTGTACCAGCCCAAGGCCACCACAGCCCTTTAGCAGTAAATATCTGGTCTCCAAAGATGCCCCAGTAGCTCCCCATCTTCTTTTCTGCTGATTCACTGCACACGCTCTGTGCTGCTGTCACTTATGAGCTTAGGGAGCCACTCATAATATACAGTACACATAGAATAGAAATGTCACAATATAAGGCTGATTAGTAATTAATACAGATAATTACTACATGGCAGCACAGAAACCAGTGCAACTAGCATCAGAATTTAATAAGTATTATATTTTTCAATAACGGGGCCCACTTACTAACAATTGAATTAAATTTTTTCCACAATTCTACAAAAAATTGTGGTTTTCCTATATTTCTAAAAAAAACCTTAAAAAATTGGAGATTTATGAAATGTAAGAATCACAAAAACCTGTAAGGCAAAACTTTGACAAGTAAGAGTTATTGAGGTTCTATAAAAGTCAATGGGAGCTGCAGTGATCATGTTGGACTGCTTCAATTCAATTTGGATTTTTTCTGCTCGAAAATGTTTGAAAAACTCAAATTTTGAGGTATTCTAATTTTTTACCACCACGTTCAGCTTTTTTTTTATTCATCCTTTTTTTAATCAGAAAGGTAATAAATTCAAGGACAGTCATGGTTTTAGAGTTTGTGAGTTTAGTTGTTGTTTTAAAAACCTCTGAAACCGCTAAAACCCAATCTTTAATAAATAAGCCTCCAAGGTTCCTGAGGCAATTACCATACATTCTTTAGTGAAAATAACTCAATGATGAAATGGCAAAAATTTGCCAAAATGCATTGAAGTCTATGGGCGACAACATTTTTTTTGAAAAAATCACGCAACTACTGTAATTTTTGACACCCGACAAATTTTTTCAACCATTACATTCTATGGCTATAATTTTCGTGGCAGAAGTTGGCAAAGCATTTGACTCATTGCTAAAAAAATGTTGTTTTTCAATATTTGTCATGCAAGGGAAGGCTTCTCTTACCTAACCAAAATAAATGATACATGGGTGTGCTGAATTAATGTTTTTATAGAAAATGTAAACATAAAATCTTCATAAGAAGTTAGCATGTGGCAAGTAGCATACATCATGCTGTTCAATGTCCAAAGCAAGTTACACAAACATGACTTACTTTTTCCCTCTTTTATAGTCCAGGCTGCAAATGGTGCCTTGACAACAGTTTGTGATGAAGGTGATAAGAATCAATTCCATGATTCTGTGCTGTGTTGTTTTTCCCCAAACTGTTCAGCCTATTTCTGTAAGTGATTAAAAACATGATAAAACTGTACATTTGTTGGCAAAACAAAGATAGCTATTAATTATAGTAGCCAACAAGCATTTGCTACTAGGACCAGGAAAAGTTGAATGCATTAATAAATATTTGCATAAATAAGAACAAAAAATTGCATTTTGGGATTCAATATTCTTCATTAGAGAGTTCTTACTTTGTAAAATGTATTGTGCATTTATTGAGCTCAGCATGGTACTAACATTTTCTTTGGTGCAAATACAGGTACAGGACCTGTTATCCAGAATGTTTGGTTTTCCGGATAACAGATCTTGGATCTTCATAACTTAACGCTACTAGAAAATCATGTAAACATTAAATAAACCCAACAGGCTGGTTTTGCTTCCAATAAGGATTAATTATATCTTAGTTGGGATCAAGTACAAGATACTGTTTTATAATCAGAGAAAAAGGAAATACGTTGTACAAATTTGGATTATTTGGATAAAATGAATTCATCTATTAAGGGGTGTTATTGGAATCTATTGGTGGGTTAATATACCCTTTGGATTCAGGAATAATCAACTATTTTTATCATCATTCTTTTGACTGATTGATTTCACTTTATTTATTTGCACTAGCACTTTACTTAATTTATTAGTCAGCACCTTTTTATGAATTATTATTATCATTAATTATTTCGGTCTTGCAATTTATGGTTTGAGTTTACTTGGTATAGATATAGCATTAACTAATTGGTGGGTTTCTTTTTTTTTTAAATAATATCGTTAACCTGTTTTTTCATCTGAAAGCTCCAAATTTCAGAATTGAAAAACGTCAAAATTCGAATTCAAAAAGACCAACCAAAATTAAGTAGAATGGACAAAGTCAAATTTTTAAAGAGACAGTACATGATAAATTTTGATATTCGAATTTTGAATTTTTTTTCAAATTCAAATCAAATTTGGACTATTCCCTGGTCGAAATACACAAAAAAATAGCTTGAAATTCGATTTTTTCAAAAATTCACCTCAACCCTTGATAAATCTGCTCCTTAATGATTTTCTAGTATACATAAGGTATAAAGATCCAAATTATGAAAAGATCATTTATCCATAAAGCCCCAGGTCCTGAACATTCTGGATAACAGAATTTAAGATTTTTTCTCAAAATTATTTATTTGTGTTTTTTTAATAATACAGTAAAATTGTGGATTCTAGTTTGGTCTGACTTTTTTAATTTAAAAAATCTGTAAAAACTCAGGTCTTGAGCATTCTGGATTACAGATCCCATACCTGTATTGTCCTATAAGTCATCATCCTCCATCCACTGATTGAGGAGCTTTGAGGTATATGTGGACTGATTCCACTCAATCAGTAAAGGCGAAAGAGATAGCAGTTAGAAAAACATGATCTGTTAGGGGCATATTTATCAAGGGTCGGAATTAGAGTTTATGGGAGTTTATAAAAACTCCCATAAACTCAAATTCAAAAAGAAAATGAGAAATCGAAACTTATTATAAAATCTAAAAAAAAAATTAATTCAGGTGAATAGGATCAACCTGCAAACTTGAATCAAGTTTTTTCACAAAAAGTTTTTTGTTTTTTTTAATTAATTTAATTAATTAATTTGGCAATTAATAATTATTGTTCCTTTCAAATCAGTTCAAATAGTTGACTAAATGTCCTTAGACTGAGATGATATGAGAAAGAGGGAATAAGATAAATTTACAGTATAATCCACATGAAAGCATATCAAACTATGAATATTTTTACAAGTTAATTCAACATACAGATGCAGCCACTTTGGTTTGTCTGTTTGACACAGAATAACTAAACACAGATATCCCATTTATCTCATTTAACACAGAAAACTGTGTCACAACATCCCATCTAATTAAAGCATTCACCATTGTGAACAATGGAGCTTTGGTATGCTAATGAAAAGGTTAAATGCATTAAATGAGTTAAGATGACTTAAGATAACACAGTTTCTTCAATTACCCCTGAGTCACGACGCATTTAACTCACAAATCCAAGTGGCTTCATCTGTATAATACAGTTAATATTAACATGCTTTTTTCTATTTAGATCTTCAAAAAATACTTATAATCAGGATCAGGATGTCTTTATGAAATGCTTAGTACCACAGATATGTAAGATATTTGAAAGGCTAAGACTGATGAAGAATGCAACTTGTTCTATGGATAACTGTACAACGGAAGTGCAAAATGTCCAGGACAGGAATAGGGTGCATTCCAGCATTTACCAATTTCCAAGTAGATCAGCTTACATAAAGTCAGTTTTTAGCAAAGTATTTGAATTATTTGAAATGATTTCCTATTTCACTGTAACAATAAAATAGTATGTTGTAACTAAAATGCATGAATTCATATTGGGGGCAAAACAATTCCATTTATTTAATTCCAACATGGGCAGGTAATGGATTAACTCTCACTTTTAGACCAATTCTCACTGCTTCCGTCCAGTGAAGCTATATTTATCCATCCATTTATTTAGGGAATATTTATCAAGGGTCGAATTTCAAATTGAAAAAACTTTGAAATTTGAATTCAAAAAGACCAACCGAAATTAAGTCGAAGGTTTTATTGGCCGAATAGGTCCATTTTTTGATCAAGTAGGTCCGTATTTGGCCGAATTCGAATCGTACGAATCAAAAGAATAGTGCATTCAATCTAATTCGATTCAATTTGAAATGAAGAAAATTAGCACGCACTCCTGTTCAATTGCCGTTTATTGATTTTAAGGCTTCATATCAGTTAACATCAATGATTAGTGATGGGCAAATTTATGGCGAATTTGCGCGATTCGCTGCCAGCGAATACATTTGTGAAACTCTCGCAAAAATTTGCGTCAAAAATTCGCCGGCGTCAAAATTTTTTTTTCGAAAAAATGGACACCGGCGTCAAAAACGGCGCAGTTTCGCTAATTTTTCCGCGAAACGGCGCAAATTCGCCCATCACTATCATTGATTCGGTTCATGGACTACAACATTTGTCCAGATATATTGCCATAATGGATTGGATTAAACAATGTTACAAAATTTAAAACCTCATTACTCCTCCTACTAAGTGACCTCATCTTCCCTCACCTCTCACAGTGAAACACTGCTATAAGGTTAAAGGGGAAGTCAGCCACTTCTAAGGTATTAATGAATAAATAAAAATACTATCTATCTACTAACGTCTATCTAAAACAATTAAAAGAACAGTATTCATTCAATCCTCCTGGTGAAAGTGTACCCAATTTTTTAATCCAAAAAGTTTCCCGTTGCAGTAATAGACGTGATGTGGTCAATTGTTATGAATTTAAATGTTGGTGATCTGTGTCCTGCCTCTAAAAATTGCTTAGCTACAGGTTTAGTTGTTTTTTGATCTTTGAAGGCTATATTTATAGTTGATCTATGTGCATCCATACGTAGCCTTAAAGTTAAATCCGTTGTACCTACAGAAAATAGTCCACATGGACATGTGATTAAATAAATTACATGTGTCATTGTACAAGTTATATGATGACTAATCTTGTATCTATGTCCTGTATGTGTGTGGAGTCATATGATGGCATGAAAGGCAGGAAGGGCACTTAAAACATCCCAACTTTTTATTTGGTAACCAAGAAGGGATGTTACTTTGATTTGAATAGCTCTTTACTGGTCCATTTATCACAAGAAGGTCATGTTAATTTTGACCTCTCCAAATCATGGGTGCATTCAGGCACAGATGTCCCAAAGGTTCATCAACCTTGATAATTTTCCAATTATCATGAATAGATTGGCCGATAGTCGAAGATAAATGGTTATAGTAACTGGACGGGATTAAAGGGTTCACTTCGCATGTACTAGTTTGCTGTATTTCAACCTTTTGCTTACTGCTCAAATATACATAAATACACATCCAGCACTATATCAGGGATTTCCTAAATTAACATAAAATTCATAGCATCAGTTCCCGGGATTATGTTGACTTTTGGTCTAAAACGCTCACCGTTTTCACTCAATAGCCCGGGTGCCTCCAGCCCCTGACCTTACACTGTTCCCATGGACTTTTATGCAACCTCGACAGGCTTGAGATGCCATAGTTTTATATTCATGCTTTTTAACCCTAGGGGTTTAATAAATTCTGATTTTTTTAAGCCTATTATAACACAAAAAATCATGAATTTTCTGAATTTCAGGGAATTTCGGGCATTCTGAGCTTTGTAAATAACCCCTATGTCATCGATGAAATGTTTATATAGGAGAGTATGGTCACCAAAACAAGTAAAATATGTGTTGTCTCAAATTGGTGAAAAATAAATTTGCAAAAGCTGGTGCCATCGGTGCCCGCAATTTTTTGGTAATAGCCATTTTCAAAACGAAAATAATTATAATTAAGGCATGTATAGTAACTCTAGTATGATATCTATGGGTGGTCCCTCAAAATTAACATCTTCCAATAATGACGTATTTACCGAATATATACCTTCCTGATGGGGAATACTAGAATAAAAGCTAACCACATCAATTGTGGCCAATATTACTGGTTCATTACTAGGTAACTTTAGATGTTTAATGCAATTAAAAAAAATGTGGAGAGTCATGTAAGTATGATGTAGTAGAACTTACAACCAGTTGTAAGTATCGGTCTATATAAATCCCTAAAGGATATAATAACCCATCTCTTGCAGACACTATCGGTCTCCCCGAAGGTGACACCAGGTTCTTATAGATTTTAGGGAGAGCATATAGAATAGGGCACTTTGGGTGATCCTATCGTAAATAATCAAACAAGGATTGCGAAATCCAACTACTGGAAAGAGCTAACTGTAGAAGTGAATCGACCTTTGATTTTTTTTGAAATGACCAAACTGGATTAGTCTCTTCCAATTGGGAGAAAACCTCTGTCCTGTATTCACTGTAATTCAATATTACAATCCCCAACCCTTATCTGCGGGGCGGATTACTATAGATTTATTTTCCCGTAAAGATTCAATAGCTAATTTCTCAGCTCTAGTTAGATTATTTTTTAATGTACCTGTATCTAGAAATAATTTATCAACCTCCTTATCAATCGCTTGTTTGAACAGTTTAATCGCTGCATTCTGTGTTGGCTTTTTAATTTTAAATCACCTTTATCAATATATATATATACTGGGACTACTTTCACTACTAATCACAAGTGATTATCTGGCGTTTATTCCAGATGCCAGATAATCAACCAATGAGAATGCTGATTCCCAGCACAATGTCAGCCATCTTGCTCTTATCTTACATACAGAGATTCTTGTGCCACTTTGGGGTCATTATATTACACTGAAATCAAACAATAAAAATCCAGAAAAAGGGGTCACATTCCACCTACTTCCCATCTGAAAGTAGCACTGGCATGTAGTGCAACTTCTTGCTCACAATATGATATTGCTTATTCCTGCACAAAAAAAGACCAGAAAAGGATCAGAAAGCAGGTACAAATTGTGACCATTTTTTACACTCTGAACCTTGCCCCACAATCAGAACTTAAAAAAACAACTGGAAGAGTTTTCTGCTCACAACAGATATACCTGTCATGTATTCTTTACATGCATTTCTAGATCTAACATAGTTACATAATTACATAGTTTATTTAGGTTGAAAAAGACCAAAGTCCATCAAACACAACCCTTCCAAAAGAACACACACCCTTCCATACACTCACATAAATTATATACACTCATACACTAACTATAGAGTTTAGTATCACAATAGACTTGGATATTCTGATTGTCCAATAAATCATCCAAGTCCTTCTTAAAAGCATTAACAGAATCAGCATCACAACATCATCCGACATTCCCCATTATCAAATGTATAAATAAATGTTTATCCACGGAAGGTATGAACTAATAGAAAAAGTTACATCTGTATCACTAGGAGAGGAGGTAAGGTTTTATTTCTCTTACTGTCAATTTTAAATGGCAGCCTTTTAAAACTAATGCTACATCTCTCACAATCAGTATCAATAGCTGGTCATATATGAAAACATAAACTTTACTTTTTTAAATTTGCCTAAAGAGTAATGGGCCAAATAAGATTGATTTCATAGTCCCCTAGGCAAATAAACAGATCATAAAAGGGGCTCAGAAGAGACTGCCTGATATCTGACTGATCACTTATCAGATATTAGTCAGGAGGCAATACACTGGATATGAAGCTGATAACTTGGTCTTGAGGAGCTGAGTATGCAGTCAATATTCATGCACAGACTACGGAGGATACAAGTCTAGAAGAGGTGTATTTTATACTGAACATAAACATACTTAACCTTATCAGCCCATAGGTTCAGAAGTCCAATAACAATAATGATCCATACCTTCAACAGGTATGTTGTTGTCAACAGGAGATCAGCATCTTTTGGTTTTGTTTTGGGCTTCTGTTTGAGCTTCATTCATTTAAAATTGCCTTGCTCTAAGATTTAGATGTTGCACCACTGATCAGTAATTATTGCTTTAAGAGTAATATTCCCAATGAGACCTACAATTACAATTAAAGAATAAAACAATTAAAGAATTCAAGTTCAACATCTAGTAAAACCAATAGTTTAGTTTAGTTTATTTTACAAACATCAACTTGAAATAAACACTGATAACCTCAGAACAAAGACTTGTCCACAGGTTTATATAAACAAGCTGCTGTGTAGCCATGGGGGCAGCCATTCAAGCACAGGATACACAGTAGATAACAGATAAGTACTACTATAGTTTATATAAAGAAGCTGCTGTGTAGCCATGGGGGCAGCCATTCAAGCACAGGATACACAGTAGATAACAGATAAGTACTACTATAGTTTATATAAACAATCTGCTGTGTAGCCATGGGGGAAGCCATTCAAGCACAGAATACACAGTAGATAACAGATAAGTACTACTATAGTTTATATAAAGAAGCTGCTGTGTAGCCATGGGGGCAGCCATTCAAGCACAGGATACACAGTAGATAACAGATAAGTACTACTATAGTTTATATAAACAAGTTGCTGTGTAGCCATGGGGGCAGCCATTCAAGCACAGGATACACAGTAGATAACAGATAAGTTCTGAAGAATCCCATTGTATACTGCAGAGCTTACTCTTATCTGCTGTCTAACTTGTGCCTTTTCCCCTTTTTCAGCTTTTGCCATCCATTATCAAGAACGCTCCAAATTACAGGAATGCCATCTCCCATGGACTCCAATTTAATCCAATAATTTATTTTTTAAATTAAATTATTTTTTTAATTTTTAGTTAACTTTTTTTATCTTTAGTAATAAATCAGTACTTTTTACTAACTAAGTTATTATTCCTTATTCCCAGCAAAACAATACTATTGGGAGTATTTAATGTTTTAATTATTTTTTATTTAAGGCATAAAGATACAAGAAAAGATGTTAAAGAAGTTACAGAAATATGTGGCTAACCCAAGGTCCCAAGCATTTTAGATAGCGGGTGCTATCACCAATTAGTGTCCAAGGGAACACCCTGTGGAAGAGGTTGAGTTTTGTGTTATTATTCTAAAAGAATGATAGTCATTAAACACGGGACACATGGAAACTAGATGGGGGTCCCTTATATTGGGTGTCTGTGAGCAGGGCAGCAATCAGGGGGGGACAGGGGAGAGAGTTGTAGGGGGCCCCGAAGGTAAGGGGGGCCCGGTCATGCCACACTTACATGATTAGCAGGGCGCCCCATCTTTCTGAGAGCTGCTGACTTTGGGAAGGCATGGACGTTTAAGGGGCCCTGGCCACCAATTTTCTTATAATGTGGGAGGGGCTGGCCACCAATTTTGCCCACCAATTTTTTTTTCTCATGTGGGGTTCCTAACCACCAATATTTTTAATGGGTGGGCCCTGGCCACAAATATTTTTTTATGGGGGGCCCTGACCAGCAATATCTTTTTTTTATTTTTTATTTAATGTGGGAACACTAGCCACCAATATTTTTTACTGTGTGGTGGGGGGCGGACCTGTAGGTGGGGCTTGCAGTGGGCGCAGCCCAGGGGGCCCAGGAAATTTTGTCGTACGGAGCCCTGCGATTTCTGATGGTGGTCCTGTCTGTGAGTAGCCATTTTTTACCAGGTACTGGGAAAAAAACTTTTTTGCATGATTTAACATACTGCAGCTTCTGTTGCTGAACAATTGAACACTGCAGAATTTTTTCTGGACACAGTATTGATATATCATATTAGAACAACCATTGATTTTTCAGGATATGGTGTATGTGTTTATTTATATCCATTGAGCAATAAACCCAAAAATCAAATAACGATATTAAGTAAAAATAAAAAGCGGGCAGGTCATCATCGTCAGTAAATGAGATGGAAAGTTATATTTAACAGCCTTTGACTGACAGGTACATTGCGCTTGTGGTTTACTTAAGGTTAATTATAGTCAATTTACAGACAAATTAAATTATATTATGGCACTACCTAATGTGAGTATTGTAGATTTCAATGCATGATATTCTTATATATTTTTTTAAAGGTAAGTTTTATAGGTTTGAACATTTAAAACAAAACTAAACAAATCAGACAAGTTACAGAAACAATGTACAAAGTAGTGTAACAGCAAAAGCTGTGGGGGAGGGGATAAATCGGACGCACCAAAGACCAGTCCTTGTGCATTTACTGTATGTGCAAATCACAATTACCTCTCTATGGGGTCATGGAATGTCACGAATGTCTTGTGTAGAGGTGCAGGGACATTTCCTTAATTCAGGCCACATTGAGGGTTTTAGAGACAGGGTCAATATCACTCTATCGGTCCCACACCGTGTCAAATTTGGTAGGTGTTCCTCTAATTTTGTATGTGAGTTTGTAGAGTGAGACAGCATTGTTAACTTACTGGATCCAAGCTCTGAGAGAGGGAGGAGAATTACCCATCCAGTGTGCTGCAACTGTTTTCTTTACATAAAATGCAGGAACCTTAATCTGCCATATTTATTAGGGACTGTATCCTCTAAGTCAGCCAAAAGGCAAATGGTTGGAGTTGTTACTCTTGGGAAGTCTAGGTTATTCACTAGGCAAGTTATGACTTATGTCCATAAGTTAAGGATGTGTGGGCATTCCCACATCGGATAAAATAAATTGTCTGCTGGTTTCTGGTACCTGGGAGTCATCATTAATTCAACCCATTTGCTTAAGTTGGATATGAGTTACACACAGGTGTATTGTATTAGCCTATCCTTGAGTGAAATAAGGCAGGTGTAAGCATTATCTATTGCCTTGTCCCAATTGTCCTGTTTGAGGCTAGGAATCTAGCTGGACCACCACTCCTGTACTGTTTGGAATGGTTTGGGGCCAGACAGAAGTAAATTCAGATACAGTCCAGAATGCGACTTTGAGATACTGGGATCACAGAGAGTATCCTCTAAAGGAAGGGAGGAAAGTTAGGATGGCAGAGTGGTAAATTAGGAGTGAAAGGCATGTCAGAGTTGGAGGTCTTTAAAACGTGGAATTTGGGGTGGTTGGTACTTTTCCTAAAGTGTGGGATACACATGGAAGGTAAAGTTTTCTAGAAGGTCCCCCAGTACTTAATGTTCTGGTTGGGCCAAAAGATACAAACTTTTAACTGTCGAAGATGTGGTAGGTATGAGTTCCCCCAGAGATGGAGGTGCAGGTATAAAATGGGAAGGGCGTGACTTAGAAGTTTGAGAGATAGTAGCCACATTTTCTGGGGGGTGGTAAGTGTAGTAGGTAAGTGGTTTGAGTCTTTAGGGTGGCAATATGGGAGGTTGGGGCATCCCTCACAAGAGGATAACAAGAATGCAGGGAGTTGTGAGGTAGAGTTATAGGAGCGTGGGTGAATATTCTTTGGAACCTTGAAAAGTTAACATTTATTATAAAATAAAACCACAAAAAGTCCCCAGAAAAAACTCTGCAAATAAAAGCTGGCAAGGTTCCACTGGAGTCAATGGGTAAAATCTCTTTCAGCTTTTATTATATATTTATTTTCCTGGTTCATTCAAACATTTGAGTTTTTTAGTCTCATTGAAAATATATGGAACAATGTGATTCTCGCTGCTGTGTGAATTTTTTTTATGAGAGCAAAAGTGCACAGGAATATTCTGTTGCGCTTTTTTCCTCGACCTTGAAAATTTGTAAAGAAGCCTCTACATAATACAAGTAGAAATTGGGAAAAACCACTCCTCCCTCTTTGCATGGGGCCCATAGCTTGGCCCAGGCTAATCTAGGTGTTTTATTATTCAACATAAAGGGGATTAGAATTTGGTTCAACTTTTTGAAATTTTTTTAGGGCTATAGACTGGGAATTATGGAATTAGGAATTAACGTCTGGGAAGGTAAATCATTTTAATGATGTTAATCCTACCCCATAAAGATAGTGGTAACTTGGTCCAAATGGGAATGCTATATATTTGGTAGCAAATGCATGGATCATAACCCATAGGTACTTGAATTGGTTAGCCCACATCAGCGGAGTATTGGGTGGTAAGTGGGTGGTAAGTGTTGGGAGTTCTATAGAGAACACACAGATTACTCTCAATTAATCTGCAGGCCAGAGAAAAAGCCAAACTGGTTGACCATTTGAGTAATGCAGCAAGGGAGTTGAAAGGGGATATATATTGCAAAAAAAGAGATTATTTGCTTGTATAGTGGCATAAGTAAAACCTCTGATTTGGGGGTAACATCTAATTAAAATAGCCAAAGGCTCAATTGCCAAGGCAAATAGCACTGGGGACAAGGGACATCCTTGTCTCCTTCCCCTGGTCAGTGAAAAGAGAGGGGATATGAAACCATTGATTCTAGAGCCAAGACCAAAGTGAGTTAGGACCTCCCATAGGTAATCCGATTCTACTGAGACAAAAGCCTATGCAGAGTCCAGTGAGGCTGCTACTCTAGTTCCTGCTTCCACAAGGACAGTTTGAAGGTTGGTAAAGAGTTTGATATTAGTAGAGCAGCCAGGCATAAATCTGACTGGTCTGGGTGTGTCAGATCTGGGACCACTTGTTGAATGCAGCAAGCAAGGATCTTGGCCAAGATCTTGGTGTCTGTGTTGAGGAGGGATATCGGACAGATAGTTCCTTTCATGGTTTGGAAATTACCACTATCAATACCTCAGTGAATAAAGGGGGCAGGGAGTTGCTGTCATATACACTTTGAAGGGTTTCCAGAAACTTGGCAGAGAGTTGCTCCAAAAGGGTTTACACCAGTCTGGGGATAGCTTGTCTGCACCCAGTGTCTTATTGGTGGGTAGGGAACATATAGCATTAGCAACTTCTTGGACAGTGATGGGGGTGTCCAGAAATGCCTGATCATTGGGAGAGAAAGTGGGTATAGAGATGGAGTTCAGAAGTTGGGATGGGTTTTTGTGGAAGTGTATAGATTTTTGTAGAATGCAGCAATTTTTGGTGCTATGATTATGAGATCTACATTGGTGTTATTATATTTGATTTAAAACAAGCCCAGTTTTATAACTTTATCCTGTTTGGAACAGTAGCAGAAAGGGAGGAATTAAAGATTCAAGAGATTGGGGGGGGGGGGGGCAGGATGTACTAAACCAGAAACTTATCTTAGGATCAGGGAAACAGTGGAACAAAGTGGTAAGATATTAACCACCTATATATTTAAAACAATATCAAACTTTAGAACAACAGGCAAATGATAAATTCTGTTATTAGTAAAGTCATGGCATCAGTTATATGTTAAAAAAATGTAGTCTTTATTGTGGCAAAATACATTTTATAACAGTAAATTGTTAGTTAGGCAGATGTGTATTAAGTCTAACCCATCCTCCGTAAAAAAAAAATCATATATGTACCTTTAAAACTGAGACAATTCATGCAAAGTAATAAACCTTTATTCAATATAAGGAAAGATCACATCATGGTGTATGGCATTAAAATCCAAAATGGACCCCTTCGTTTTTGTTCTACTTCATGGATCATTTGGGTTTGGTAAACATTTGCTTCAATTACAACATTTTTACATTTTCTTTATGTTTACATTCCAGGTCAAAACATGTGTTGTAATTTTTTTACATTTTAATTTCAATACATTTAAAATTTTTCACCAGAATACCCCATGGTACATGCCCAAAAGTTTCAAATTCTATCCTTATTTTGGGTTTGCCTTTATGAGATATGAGAGTTTGGTAAACCTCTAGTTCATTTATAAACTTTCCTAAATTTTTCTGAATGTTTCATATTCCAGGATTCATATTTTTTTGTAATTTGTGAACATTTTCATTTAATTGTAGGTCTTATCCATCAACAGAATCATTATGGTCTCGGTCTATGCTGTAATGTCCCTAATCATAATGGGCTTCATCCCTATAATATCAGGGGCAGGTAATGTGCAGGTTGATAAAACGTTTTATTCACATTATATGGGCTTATGTGAATTTCCTGTGCACACAATAAACTCCGCTTAGATGGAAATGACACTTTGTTTGAGAATCGGAGAAAAATTGATGAGGCAATATTAGATCTAGCATTATGTTGGTTTAAAGGAGAACTAAAGCTTAACTAAAGAAGTAGCTAAAAATGTTGTACATGATGTTTTGTGCTTCTGTACCAGCCCAAAGGCAACCACAGCCCTTTACTTTAGCAGTAAAGATCTGTGTCTCTAAAGATGCCCCAGTAGCTCCCCATCTTTTTTTCTGCTGATTCACTGCCACTCACAATATACAGTACACATAGAATAGAAATGTCACAATATAAGGCTGATTAGTTATTAATACACATAATTACTACATGGCAGCACAGAAACCAGTGCAATTAGCATCAGAATTGAATAATCAGCAAACCTGTAGCATCAGCTTATATTATGGGGGAAGCTAATTTTCTGCTGGATAATTAGTGATGAGCCCTAAGCTTAGCTGCTCAACAGCCAATCAGAGCCCATTGAGCATGTGAGTGTCACAGACACTTTCCAAGATGGTGACCCCCCTGTGACAAGTTTGAAGTCCTGGATCATTGCTGCTATTGACAAGCTGAAACTTAAGACTGGTGTAATAAGTTCACTATATAAAATAGGACATTTTAGGCCATATTCATTTTTATTGTTTAGTTCTCCTTTAAGGATTGTTTACAAACAGGAATAGTCATATTGCCCCAACTCATTATATTTATGGGTTGTGCATATCTGGTATAATGTAGATGAATCTGAATAGAGATTATTGCACAGCTCACTAGACATGGATTAAGCTCTTTATATAACCAACCTTCACTTCATTGTATTATTCTACAATTTGATGAACACCCATTTTTTTTTTCCTTCGGAAAAATCACTTTAATTTCTACAATTTTAATTTTACCAAGATAGTTCCCATTATGCCTTCGATTAGAAACTTTCAAAATGGCAGCTCATATAAGTAATATTATTATACTACTATTTTTTTACAAGATGGTTTCCCTAAAAAAAAAAAATATATATATATATATATATATATATATATATATATATATATATGTATATATATATATATATATATATATATATATATATATATATATATATATATAGCTTTTCAAGATGGACCAGCACTCCAGTTTATTCAATCAAATGTGAATATTTATTTGAGTAGTTACTCTCGTGTCCAACGTTTCGGCCCACATCTGGGCCTTTATCAAGGATGTGTGAGAGTGATAGTGAAAACACTTAAATACTTAAAATGTGGGCGTATACATGACATCATTATCAATCAAACAGGTGCAAATTCGTGAATGCAATTTTGTATTCTTTATGTGATTTTCCACTCTATGTCCTTCTCAAATTGTGCCACAAGATGTCGCTATTTTCACTCATTTTCTTTATACAATTTCGTGCTAAACAAATTATATAAAGTGTACATCTTGTGATTGTGAATATAATATATATAACAATAGAAAGGTTAAAAAATAAAGCATCTTACAGGTATCTTGATAATCTGCTTGTTATGTCCCAATACAGCAAAATTAAAATCAACATCTAAAGAAAAAAGAGAAACCATATTTATGTTATTATATACATTGTTACCATCTCCAATAAACTATGTTGTATTGGAGATTAAGTGAATTAAAACAAATTATACAATGACCAGAACCCACCGTAGTTTTACGTTGTTCATATTTGATAAAATACGCTACGTTTTTTTTAAGCAACTCTCCATGTAGGATTGTCAACAAATATCTGTTTGCTATGGTCAAGTTTACCCTAGTACCAGGCACTGACTGTCAGACTGGTATATGAATAGAAAAGGACCTGAATAGAACAATAACAAAAATGAGAAGAAAAAAAAATATGTAGCCTCAAAAGAGCAAAAGCTTTTTTTCTGCTTAGGTCAGTAACTGTTTTTTGAAGGAAGATGCAGAAGAGTATGGCAAATTAAAAAACTAAAAAAAAAAATGTTGTTAAGAAAAGGGTATTCTATTAAATACTAACAGTTAACTTAAAGCTGAACCATTCCTTTTAGGGGCATATTGGTAATCAGATGATTTGTCACAGTTCACAAAAGAAAGTTCCTGTACAAGAGAAGGAATCTGTGGCCTTATCTCAAATACTGAATATGAATATTTTGGATTCCATTGGCATGTTTTTTCCATGAAACCGGAATTACACATACGTTTCTCTTAGTCTCACTGATCTCTTGATGTTATGTAACCACCTGCCTATTGGCGCACATTTACATAATAAAAAGTGCAATAAAAATGGCAAAGCAGAACTGTGCTGAGAACATTGTATATGTTTGTTAATATTAAAAACCAGGATCTTCTTGGTATACTGTGTTATTGTGAAGGTTTTGATGTTCTTTAGCATTGTATTTTTAGTAGATCATTAAATATACAGTGACTGCAATTAGACGTGTCCTTACTCTGAGGCATAGATCCCTATTCCCTCTATGTGAACTCACCTGTTTGTTCTTATATTGAAAAGGGAATTTATATACTCCAATACCGATCAAAGTGTCCCTAATATATTATTTTTAGAAAGGAAATATGTCCCCACCCACACCACCTCATTTTTAAGTTAAAATCAATATGTCATTGTGTTTTCACCATTCCCTTTTAAAATCCCAATTTGAAATAGCTCAGTGTTTCCATTCTCCGTGTTGGAGGACAAGTGGGGAACTGATTCTCCAACCTGGATTAGGAGTTTACAAATGTAAAATGCCCTTGGGCATGTCCATCTGCAACTGGTACCTCTGATGCCTAATTTACATTGATTCTGTACATTGCTAGTTGTTAGGACTTGGCTGGGATTCAAACACTGGTCTGTGTATATTGTGGTCTGTGAAAGAAAAATAATTTAACTATTGCTTTGCACCTTCTCATCCCTCTTAGTCCAAAAGAGGGACTTATCAAGTCACAGATATAAGTGTTTTTTTGAAAATATAACTTGAATGTGTGAGTTTGGGTGCAAAGAAAATGTGAAACATTCACATTCGATTTTTAATAAATCTACACCTTTGCTGTTGACTTAATTCTACTAGATATTACCTAATGTGGGGTTTATAAGTTCCACTGCATAAACAGGATCTTATTCAAACATGCCCAGTTTTTATGAATATTTCCTGTTTGGAAAACTAACAGAAAGGGAGGATATAAGGATTCAGGAGATAGACTGGGGTATAAATACCAGGGATAAACTAATAGGACAACCAGAAAATATATCTCCTGATCAGTAAACAGTGGAAACCTAGTGGTAAGACATTTAAAATACATTTCTATGACAATATCAAACATTGGTTTAAATGGTAAATTTTGGAATTAGAAATGAGAATGCATGGGATCAGTGATATCATGATTGTGTTCAGATATTTTGTATTCTACATCAATGTTTATCTAATGAAATAAACTGCTATTAAATCTCATTAAACGGATAGGGAAGAACACAGTCACATTTTGCATGTTAAAAGCATGTATGTTTCTCCACCTACTGTATACTCAGATTATTACATATCAGATAATCAAGATCAAGCAAAGGAAGTGTATACCTGAAAAACACTAATATGTATGATTTGAGGAGGCGGACAAAATTGTGCTATTAAAAATAGCTTCTCTCTAAAGATGAACATTTTTTTTTACCAGTTATGGATTCGAGGCAAAATGTATTTATTAATCTATTATGTTTTATATCTTGCAGAACATATTTTATGATCAAACTGCATCAATGTAAATGTATTTTGCACTAACTACATGTTAGAAATTATGAAAGATTCTAGTCCCCTCTAATGGTGATTTCACTGTGCACGTGTGCAATTCTATCCAGGGAGATGCAAATCCATTCCATATTTCTTAAATAGCTTGAAAACAATGTCAATGATTGTCCTGTGTCAGATTCTGCTAGTCAAGGCAACCCTTGGCTTTGACATACAAGGGCTTGTTTACAGCACAATGTAAAAAGCCCTTATTTGGATGCTAATTGCCATTTTTTTTTTACCTATGATGCATATTTTTCTCCAAAATTTTTCTTCCATGAATTAAACCCAAGTTGGATGGTTTTAGAGTAAAGATGGTGTCATGATTGGTATGTCAATATGCTCAATATCAATAAAAGTCTTAGTGCCAGATATACATGGTGGAAGTCAATTATGTCCACGAACATATCTCACTAGGGTTACCCATAATTTTTTACCAGGTTCAGGCTGAAAGTAGTTCCAAGTCCACAGTTATGTGCAAATCATCAGAACTTGCTGTATCTAGCCACACATTTCTATAAGCATTTATGGGGAGCAAATACCTCTGTAAACAATCCCAATGCATACTCATGTGGTGACCAAACTAGAGCTTTACCTAAAGTGCAGCATTTGTAAAAGGGCTTAACAGTCTCTTAAATCTGCATAATGCCATTGTTAGTTAATATATTGTTACAGTGTTATTTAGTTCACTTCTCCTTTATAGTACAGGTATGGGACCTTTTATCCAGAATACTCGGGACCTGGGGTTTTCCAGATAATGGATATTTCTGTAATTTGGATCTTCATACCTTAAGTCTACTAGAAAATCATATAAACATTAAATAAACCCAATAGGCTGGTTTTGCTTCCAATAAGGATTAATTATATATCTTAGTTGGGATCAAGTACAAGTACAAAAAATTGATTCTTTGAATAAAATGGAGTCTATGGGAGACAGCCTTTCTGTAATTTCAGAATTTTCTGGATAATGGGTTTCTGGATAACAGATCCCATACCTGTATTGTATATACACCATTTTAGTTAAAGACGTGTCTACTTAGAAATCATAGACAGATTTACTCATTACTAGTGATAAATATAATGATACCAGAGATTGGGAGGGTTTCTGATCGGTAAAAATAAATTTGGATTCAACAGAAGGGATTAGCTACACTCGTGTCACCAGGAGAAGAGGTAAGGGATTATTTCTCCTACTGTGTAATTGATTTGAAGAACACTTGGGGGCAGATTTAATAAGCTCGAGTGAATAGCTTGAATCCAAAAATATTCGAAATTCAAAGTCATTTTTTGGGTTCTTCGACCATTGAATTAGTCAAATTTGAAGTAAAAATCGTTCCACCATTCGACCATTCGATAATCAAAGTACTGTCTCTTTAAAAAATACTTCGACTCAATACTTCACCAAATAAAAGCTACCGAATTGAATGTCTATGGGGACATTGTAGATAGGTTATGGGCACTTTTTATGATCGAATAAAAATCATTCAATTGATCGATTAAAATCGTTCGAATGTGAGATTTATCACTAGGGATGGGTGAAATTTTTTGCCCTGTTTCGCCGCAAAAATGATGCCCATAGACTTTAATTTTTGGCAAAACGAAAAGGGTCAAATTTGCCCATCCCTGTTTATCACACCTCGACCATGGAAACAGTGCTAATTTGAATATTCGCCACCTAAAACCTGTTAATTTACATTTACATGTAATGGCAGAGGTCCGTTGAACCATGTGAATAAGTTAATTGCCTTTCAAAATCGATTCGATTTTGCTTAAAATTTTCGGGTAGGGAATATATTCGATGAATAGTAGACTTAAAAAAAATTTCTTAAATAACCTTCTATTCGAGCTATGAGTACATTAGAATTTATTAGCGTAAAAAAAAAAATTTGCATACATTCAAAATTCAAATTGTGATAAATAACCCCTTCATTGCGGGTAACTTTCTTATGATTAAGTTATTGCTTTATGAACATTTCATTATATACACCTTATGTATAATCCTATGTTTTCAGACTTTGGGCACCTTCAAAAACTATTTTTAATGCTCTCCATGTATCCCGTAATTATCATACTCATGACGAGACTAACTTCTGTGGAAGCACAGTCAGGTAAGTCTAAGCTAGACCAGCAATGGAATTGTGTCCTCGCTATGTTAGCTCATTTATCTTACATCTTTTCTAGAAAATAATAAAAAAAATAAAAATAATAATAAAAATAAAATAATCCTGAGAAAAGAGGTTTTGTGACTGGGGCAACGTTACTTTTAAGAAGTAAAATTTTTGTTACACATCAGCAAGGACAGAGCAATGTGTTTTACTTCTACAATTTTCCTGTTATTGTTAGAACCCAGATTTGTTGTTGTAACTAGGGACTTCATCTCTATGAAATCTGTTTACTGGTTTGGGGAGGTTGCTTGTGTAGTACACTAATGGGCAGATTTATCAAGGGTTCGAAGTTTTGTGCACTTCGACTAGGGAAAAGTCCAAATTCTATTTGAATTTGAAAAAAATGAAAAAAAAATTGAAAATCGAAATTTATCCTGTACTGTCTCTTTAAAACTTTGACTTCGACCAATCGCCATCTAAAACCTGCCAAATTGCTGTTTGCCTATGGGGAACCTCCTAGAACCCATTTGGAGTCAATTGTTGGACTTTGGAAAAAAAAAATTTTTTTTTTAGAAACAACTTCAAATCGAATTCGATCGAATTCAATGTTACTTCGATTTGTACAATTTGAATTCGAACAAAAATGGTCTATTCACCCGGAGTAAAAACTTAATTTTTTAAATAAATTTCGGTTGATCTTTTTTTATTCGAATTTTTTTAGGGGATGAATTCCTAAAATATGAGATTCTTGGTTTGTTACTATTTGAGAAAATTGAGGCATTAAATATGGTCTAAATATTTTTTGAATGCAATGTTTTTTTCGAAAATTTTAAAAAAAATATATGCCTCGACTAAAACCTGACAAGCTTTTATCGAAGTCAATAAGATGTGTATTTCCAAGTTATTTTTTGTTTTGTTTTTTGTAAATAATTACATATGGATAAATTTATAAAATGCAATTTGTGTTGCGACTGAGGTTTTCCGTTTTTTCTGAAATAAGTAAGTGATCATGAAAAAGACTTGGGAAAATATTAATCAAAGTATAAAATTAGAGCCCAACACATTCACCACTCTCTGTTCATTTCTATAAGATATTTAGAAGTGTTCCTTTTCCCCCTATGATTCAAATTTTTTTGCACTAAAAATCAAGAACTTGAATAATGGTTTAAAAACACAGTTTTTCAATACTTATTAAGCAAAATAAAAAAAACTTTAATGTAAAACTTCGGCATCTGAAAGCTTTGCCAGCTCATGTAGATGTCAATGGGAGCTGCCCTAGGCAAAATGTTAACACATTATATAATTTGACGTTTTTGAGGGTTTTTTTTAATTTATGATGAATAAAATACAAATTCATATTTTTTCACTTTTCTGTTGTTTTTTATTTGTGAATTTTTTTTTAAATAAGCAAACATTCCAGCTTTTTAATTGTGAGTTTATTCAAAGTAGAAAAAACCTCTAAAATGACAAATTAGAATTATGCTTAAAATGCCCCTTTTTGCATTTTTCAGCAATTAAGCTTTGTAAAAATGCAAATTCGATCTAAAAGGAGCTCTGGATACCTTGACAATTTGTTATTTTGTTCAAAATGTCTGAAGATATTTTGAACTGTTTTGGGCTACTTATTCCAAAGAAGTTCAACTCTTTTCAGTTTTTTAATCAAATAAAACCAATGAAAGCTAGATATCAGGTATGGCACCTATTTACTGGAAACCTATTTTCCAAAAGACTTAAAAATGTGGGAACGCATTTTGTCTATGTATCAAATTCATATTTAAACATTGTCCATATTCTTTATTGTTGGCTGATTTCTCTGTTTTCTTCTCTTTTTTCTAATTTCTCCTCTCTGAATTCAATGTAGGAAGGACCATTGAATGCAAATTAAATAAACCAGTTTCTAAGGATTTTATCCCATGTGGGGGGATCAACATGATACAGCTGTTTCCCTCCTATCTAAACTTTCATACACGTAAGTGTTTTACATTAATTTTGAAGGATATGGATTAGGGATGTAGTGAACGTCGGAAAAAAAGTTTGCGAACATATTCGCGAACTTGCGCAAAAATGCGAGCGGTTCGCGAACGGTTCGCGAACCCCATAGACTTCAATGGGAAGGCGAACTTTAACATCTAAAAAAGACATTTCTGGCCAGAAAAATGATTTTAAAGTTGTTTAAAGGGTGCAACGACCTGGACAGTGGCATGCCAGAGGGGGATCAAGGGCAAAAATGTATCTGAAAAATCTGCCTGTGTGTGCTTGGAAGAGATAGTGTAGGGGGAGAGCTGTTAGTGATGCTAGATGGCAGTTGGTTGAATAACACACTGGGCAAAAAATGCCTACAGGGCAAATAATGCCTAAAAGGTCAACTTATACACTACTACAGCGGTAGTAAAATAAAAAAAGTAAAATAAAAAAAAAATGAATATTAAAAAAAAAAAAATTAAAGTTGGTGCTGCTGAACTACTAGGAGCAGCAGATTAGCACACCAGTCCCACTCCCCAACACTGCTAGACTAATAGCACTGGGCTCTTATAGTAGTAGTAGTAGTAGTAGTAAAACAACAAAAAAATAAATAAAAGCAGTCCTTACAAGGACTACTGTTATTGCAGCAGTCAGCAGATGAGATCAGAAGCAGGACAGCTGCCCACTGCAGCTACATACAGAGCACTGCAGTAGAAGGTAGATTACTAGCCAGCAAAGCTACCTAAGCTTAAATGTCCCTCAAACCCCTGCAGACTTCTGTCCCTCCAATAACAGAGCAGTATCAAAACGATTACTAGCCAGCAAACTTTCAACTGTCCCTGAAATCACTAACAGGCAGCAGCTCTCTCCCTACACTATCTCTTCAGCACACACAGGCAGAGTGAAAAAACGCTGCAGGGCTTCGGTTTTTATAGGGAAGGGGAGTGGTCCAGGGGAGAGCTTCCTGATTGGCTGCCATGTACCTGCTGGTCTGGGGTGAGAGGGCAAAAAAAAGCGCCAACAATGGCGAACCCAAAATGGCGAACGTCGCGCGACGTTCGCGAACTTTCGGCGAGCGCGAACACCCGATGTTCGCGCGAACAAGTTCGCCGGCGAACAGTTCGCGCCATCCCTAATATGGATATGTTTAAAAAAGAACTAAAGCATAACTAATGAAGTAGCTAGAAATCTAGTACATTCTGTTTTGTGCTTCTGTACCAACCCAAGGCAACTACAACCCTTTAGCTGTAAAGATCTATTTCTCCAAAGATGCCCCATTAGCTCCCCATCTTCTTTTCTGCTGATTCACTGCACATGCTCTGTGCTGCTGTCACTTACTGAGCTTAGGGACCCACTCACAATATACAGTACACATAGAATAGAAATGTCACAATATAAGTCTGATTAGTAATTCATACAGATAATTACTACATGGCAGCACAGAAACCAGTGCAATTAACATCAGAATTTAATAATCAGCAAACCTGTAGCATCAGCTTATATTACAAACCAACCTCATTTTCTGCTGGATAATTAGTGAAGACCCCTAAGCTTAGCTTCTCAACAGCTGCTCATAGCAATTAAAAACAGAATAATTAAAAACAGACCAACTGTTGTATTTTGGTAGCCGAGGATGAGTAGAGTATAACAGTGCTTTATTAGCAGGTTCATGCAGCCATTACACAACAGTAGTTTGAACTCTAATACCTCAAGCTGTATACTACTGTATGTACAGCACAACTCATGTGCATAGTGACACCTACAGGTCATTTGTATAAACACCACACCAACATTTTGGTCTCCTCTTCAGACCTTTATCAAGACCCAAATTGTCATGGGAAAATAACTTTATATAGATAAAATGCAAAAGCACTCATCCAATCACGTGTGTTAGGATAAATCATGTGAAAAGAAACCCAATCACCTGGATGACCCAAACATGTGAAAAAAGAGGCAGCCCTGGACTGGGTAGACATAATAGAAGAAAAGAAAATGAAAAAGATACACAATTAAAAATTGTATATATATATACACACACTTATATATATATGTATATATAATATGAATATGTAAGCTTTACAGTTCACTGTCTTTCTGGCCTTTCTTATCTTTCCATATACTGCAGCTCTCCTAACATTGTCAGTGCTCAAAGATGTCCTGGAATTTTGTGATATTAAAAAGTTTTCTTATTTATATATTTTAGCATAAAGGGGCCCATTTACTAACACTGTGTGGTTTTCCTATGTTTCTAAAAATACTCAAAACATTTGAGATTCATGAAGTGTAAGAACCACAAAAACCTCTGAGGCAAAACTTTGCCAAGTAAAAGTCATCAAGGTGCTATAGAAGTCAATGGGAGCTACTGTGATCCTACTGGACTGCTTTAATTCAATTTAGACTTTTAAAGGTTTTCAGTTTTTCAGCTAGAAATCGTCCGAAAAACTACATTTTAGAGGTATTCTGATTTTTTACCTCTTCGTTCAGCTTTTTTCATACTTATTTTTAATCAGAAATTGTAATAAATTCAACTACAGTCATGGTTTTACAGTTTGTGAGTTTAGTTGTGGTTTCAAAAACTGCTCAAACCACTAAAACCCGACCTTTAATAAATAAGCCTCCAAGACTCCTGAGAAACCTCCTATACATTCTTTAGTGAAAATAATGTACTGATGGGCAAATCTGACCAGTTTCGCTTCACTGAAAACTAGTAAAACATCGAACATTAGCCAAAATGCATTGAAATCTATGGGCCACAACATTCTTTTGACGCACAACAATTTTTTTCAACCATTCAACATTCTATAGCCGTCATTTTATTGGCGAAACTTGGCGAAAAGTTTTGTACATCACTAACAATAAGTATTTGTCATGCAAAGGAAGGCGCTTTTTGCCTAACCAAAATAAATGATACATCATGCTGTCCAATATCCAAAGCAAGTTACACAAAGATTAGTTACTTTTTCCCTCTTTTATAGTCCCGACTGCAAATGGCGCCTTGACAACAATTTGTGATGAAGGTGATGAGGATCAATTTCATGATTCTGTGCTGTGTTGTTTTTCCCCAAACTGTGCAGCCTCTTTCTGTAAGTGATTAAAAACACGATGTATACATTTTCAGGCAAAACAAAGATAACTATTACTTATCGTACCCAACAATTTGTTGCTTCTAGGCACAGAACAAGTTGAATACACGAATAAATAAGAACAAAAAATGCATTTTGGGATTCAATATTAATCGTTGGAAAGTTCTTACTTTGCAAAATGTGTTGTGCATTTATTTAGCTCAACTTGTTAGCAACATTCTTTGGTGCAAATACAGGTATGGGACCTGTTATCCAGAATGCTGAGGACCTGGGGCTTTATGGATACGGATCTTTTCATTATTTGGATCTTCATGCCTTAAGTCTACTAGAAAATCATAAACATTTTTAAAAATGTGGATTATTTGGATAAAATGGAGTCTATAGAAGACTGCCTTTGTGTAATTTGGAGCTTTCTGGATAACTGGTTTCCGGATATCAGATCCCATACACATATAATGTATTTATCAGTAAGAAGTTTTATCTACACTGCACACAGGTGCAAACTATACAATTAACTTTTTTTCTCATTGGCCCGTGGGTTGCTGAATATTTTTGTGCAAAACTTATATTAAATATGTGAAAATTACATTTTGTTTGTGTAAAGCAAACATTGTTCACCTTGCGTATGTTTTTCGAGTATCATTATTGCGTACCCCCAAAAAAGTTCCCTCTTTGGCTCAAAAGCTAATACAGGCTTGGGATCCCTTATCCAGAAACTCATTTTCCAGAAAACGCCAAATTACGCAAAGGCCACCTCCCATAGACTCCATTTTATCCAAATTATCCAAATTTTTAAAAATTTTCCTTTTTCTCTGTAATAATAAAACTGCACTTGTACTTGATCCAGACTAAGTTATAATAAATCCTTATTGGAAGCAAACCCATCCAATTAAGATCATTTAGGGGTTATTTATCAAAGTCTGAATGCCAAAAACTCGAAAAATATGAGTTTTTGTACTATAAAATCTGAATTTTTAATTTAAATCTGAAAATCCAGCATCTCAGTGGGAGAGGTCCCTATCCTGTTTGGAATTTTCTGTGGTCTGTGCAGGAATTAGCCTGAAAATCTGACTATTTCGGACTTTTGGGGTAAAAATCTGAAAAATTCTTGCTTTTCAGGAGAAAAAAAATTGTTTGTATGTTTTTTTGTTTTTTTCCCACCAAACCAATTAATTTGTGCTTTTTTTAATAATAATAAATAAATTAAGTTACCTTGTGGATTCTAGTTTGGTCAAATGTTTTAATTTTGTAATTTGAAAAAATCTGAAAAATTCAGATTTTATTAAAAAAGCCCCTTAAAGTTTACAGAATTTTCTAGTAGACTTAAGGTATGAATATTCAGGTCCTGAGCATTCTGGATAACAGACCCCATACCTGTATTGTCCTATAAGTCATCATCCTTCATCCACTGATTGAGGGGCTTTGAGGTATCCGTGGACTGTTTTCCCTAAATCAGTGAAGGGGAAAGCAGTGAGAAAAACATGATTTTTTTAATGTTCCTTTTGAATAAGTTTAAAGGCTAAATGCCCTAACATAACAGTTAAAAATGTAGCCTGAGTTGATATGAGATAGAGGAAATAAGATCAGTTTGTAATACACGAGAAAACATATCAAGCTATGAATATTTTTACAACTAATTCAGCATATAATACAGTTAATATTAACATACTTTTTTTTCTATTTAGTGTTTGAATCAAAACGTATAAAACATCAGGAAGCCTTTATGAAATGCTCAGTACCACAGAAATGTAAGATATTTGAAAGGCTAAGACTGATGAAGAATGCAACTTGTGTTGTGGATAACTGTACAACGGAAGTGCAAAATCTCAAGGACAGGTTGAAGGACATGTATTGGAGTGCATTAACCAAATTCCAAAAAGATCAGATCCCATAAAGTCAATTTTAAGCAAACAATTTCAATTATTTAAAATTATTTCCTCTTCCTCTGTAATAATAAAATAGTATGTTGTACTTGATGGTAAATAAACTGCATGAATCCATATGGGGGGCAAAACAATCCCATTTATTTAATGTTTAAATGGTTTATTAGCAGACTTAGGGAATGATGATCTAAAATATAAATCCTGTAGTTCTACAGTACCTTTTATGAAAATAAATGTGGAGATAAATAAATGCATTTAAAATCCAATGTGTGACTATGTTCTTTGCTTCTCCATTAACTTACTAATTTTACCTACTTTTATTTTATTGTTGAGGATGTTCTTTGTGTCAGCAAATGGTTTCTGCCTACTGAACTATTGTAATTAAGGAGCTGTTGTAATATAATAAACAGTATATACATTCAGTTTTATTACTACTTTGTCGTACAAAAATTTAAGAATAAAGCAAAAACATCTGTCTAAATAAAAACATAAAGGAGGTGCCAAGCTTCATTCATTAATAGTGATGGGCAAATTTCTCCCATTTCGCTTCGCTGAAAATTTAGTGAATTTCCTGCAAAATTCGCAAAACGCCAATAATTTTGAGGAAAATCGCAAAATTGGAAAGTTCAGGAATAAAACTGAAAATTTGTTCTTACCTGAAATTTTCCTTTTCTTTAGTCCGTAAGGCAGCACACAATGGGTTAAGGTCTGATCCAATCCCTGGTAGGACAGAAGAATAATCACTAATTAACAAGGTGATATTAGCCCTCCCTTAACCCTCCTCCAATAGTGTTATATGACAAGCTAACTATCAGGAAGAGAGAGAGACACAATTTTTTGCTGAATACTTTATTTGGGAGGGCAAACAAAATTTGTGCTGCCTTACGGACTAAAGAAAAGGAAAATTTCAGGTAAGAACAAATTTTCAGTTTTCTTATCGTCCTACAGGCAGCACACAATGGGACTTAGCAAGCTAATCGGGAGGGAGAAAAAAACAAAAAAAATTTCTCAAGTCGAATGAAGGGCTGCTTCAAGAACTCTGCTGCCAAAGGCTGCTTCTTGAGAGGCTGCTAAATCCAATTTATAATGCTTCGCAAATGTGTGCACATTGCTCCACGAGGCTGCTCTACAGATTTCTGTAATCTCTACTGCCCCCTTTTCTGCCCAAGAGGTCGCAACTGCTCTTGTAGAATGAGCTCGAAGAGGAAAAGGTGGATCCATTTCCAGCGAAGAGTAAGAATGGGTGATAGTATTTTTTACCCATGAGGCAATGGTCGCTTTAGAGGCCTTCTTGCCTCTTCTTCTCCCGGTAAAAAGAACAAACAAGCCATCCGAATCTCTGAATTGTTTTGATCTTTCAATATAGATTGACAGACATCTATGCAAATCTAAAAGCTGCAACTTTTCCTCTAATGGAGTTGTAGGTTGTTGACAGAAAGCAGGCAATATTATTTGCGAATTTATATTTGTCGATGTCGGTACCTTCGGTGTGAAGTATGGCATAGTTCTCAACATCACCCTATCCGGAAAAAATAGAGTATAAGGAGGCACCGCTGCTAATGCCTGAATCTCCCCAATTCTTCTTGCAGAAGTAATGGCCACCAAGAAATCTGATTTCCACGAAAGATGTCTGAGGCTGGATTCCTGTAGTGGCTCAAAGGGAGCGTCACATAACGCTGTCAATACAATGTTTAAATCCCATGGAGGGACTAGGGACCTCAACCTTGGTCTGATCCTCGACACTGCTTTTACAAATCTTCTTACCAAAGGTTCAATCGCCAAATTCTTTGAAAGAAAAACTGAAAGTGCTGATATCTGGACTTTTAAAGTGTTTGGCTTTAACCCTTTAGAAAACCCATCTTGTAGGAATTGAAGAACCGCCGGTAAGGAACAATCCTTTGGGGAAATATCTTTTCCTCTACACCAGGAGCAAAATATTCTCCATACTCTAGCATAAGCCGTGGATGTTGACTGTTTCCTGGCCAGTAAAAGAGTGTCTACTACTTCATGCGAGAGACCTTGGAGAGCTAGCAACTCCTTCTCAGCCTCCAAGCCGTTAGACTCCACCTGGATGGGTTTGGGTGTTTCAGGCCTTTCTGAATGAGGAGATCCTCCCTGCTCGGAAGAACCCAGTATTCCCCCTTCGACAACACCATCAAATCCGAGAACCATGTCCTCCTGGGCCAAAAAGGAGCTATTAAGATCACCGATGCCTGATCCTGTCTGATCTTCTGGATCACCCTCTGAATCATGGGTAAGGGAGGAAAGATGTATGCCATCTTGAAATCCCATCTCACCGACATTGCGTCTACAAAGGTCGGATTGTCCTCTCTTGACAGCGAGCAGAAACGGAACACTTTCTTGTTCCTCCGAGTCGCCATCAGGTCTATCTCCGGACATCCCCATTTGAGAACAATTTGACGGAACACCTGAATGTTTAATTCCCAACTTCCTTGATTCAATTGTTCCCTGCTTAGAGAGTCTGCCACAGAATTGTCCACCCCTCTTATGTGGACTGCTTTGAGAAACTGGAGATTTCTTTCTGCCCATGACATGATCTTCTGGCATTCTTTCATCAAGAGAGGAACTCTGGTCCCCCCCTGCTTGTTCAAGTAAGACACTGTCACCATGTTGTCGGAATGTAACAGCACTTGACGACCTTTCACCTGCTTCTTGAACTTCTTCAGAGCCAATCTGACCGCTCTTAACTCTTTGAAATTCGAGGACTGAGTCCTCTCCCAAGATGACCACTTGCTCTGGGCCATATGCCCTTTGAGATGTGCCCCCCAACCTAACGCAGAGGCATCTGTTGTTAGAGAAATAAACTGAGGCGTCCTGAAGGACTTCCCCTCTGCCAGAATTCGCGTCTTTTTCCACCAACCCAGACTCTCCTTGAGACTGACTGGAACTTGGAATTTCCTGCTCAGAGACATAGGCGACCGATCCCAGCTCTGAAGTATCTGACGTTGGAGTGGACGGATATGAGCCCTCGCCCACGGAACTGCTTCCAGAGAGGCAGTCATCAGCCCCAAAACTCTCATGGCATCCCGTAGTGAAACAAGACGAGAATGACTCAGAGATCTCACGGCCGACCGAAGGCCCACAACTTTCTCTTGAGGAAGGAACACCTTCATTTCCTTTGTGTCTATTTGGAGCCCCAAAAACTTGATCGATGTTGCTGGATCTAACTTTGACTTCGCCTTGTTTATGATCCAACCGTGGCTCTCCAACATCGATATTACCATATCTCTTTGGCCAAGTAACTTTGTGTAAGATGAAGCCTTCACGAGCCAGTCGTCCAGGTATGGAACCACATACACCCCCTGTTTTCTCAGGGCTGCTGCCAAGACTACTATTACTTTGGTGAAAACCCTTGGTGCCGAAGTAATCCCAAAGGGTAAGGCCTTGAACTGAAGGTGGTGAAGAACAGAATTCAGCACTACTGCTATCCGCAGATATCGCCTGCTGTTCTGATGAATCGGAATGTGTAAGTAGGCATCCTTCAGATCTATTGTTATCATAAAATCTCCTTCTTGAAGAATGCCTAACACCGACTTGATAGTTTCCATCCGGAATTTTTCTTTTTTTATGAATTGGTTTAGATATTTTAAATCTATAACCAGCCTGAGACTTCCTCCTTGTTTCGGTACCAGGAACACATGAGAATAGATTCCTTTTCCCAACTCCCCTGAGGGAACCGGCTCTAGTACTTCCATTGCTAAGAAATCTGTTATGGACTTCTCTAGCGCCATACGCTTTCTTTGGTCTGAATTGACTCCGTTGACACAGAATCTTTGCCTTGGAGGACGATTGAAATGTATAAAGTAACCTCCTCTTATTATACTGAGAACCCAGGAATCGGAGGTTGTCGACTCCCAAGTCTGGAGGAAATAGGTTAGCCTGCCGCCCACTTCCTCCTGTACTCTGGCGTCAGAATGTCCCATCCTTTCCATGGTTGGGCTCCTTCTTTTGCTTTGGTTCTTTATCTGCCCATTTCGATCTGAAATTCCTTGGTCTGGATCTGAATCCTGCGGATCTGACCAAATCTCTATCTGATCTCCTATAAGAGCTCGACCGAATTGGTGATCTTCTTGATGATGACCGAAAGGACCTTTTCCCAGAGGCTCTTTGTCTGTCCTGTGGTAAGGTTTTCCCTTTCCTGGATACCATGCTCTCCAGTAATCTATCTAAAGGGCTGCCAAACAATTTTCCTGGCTCGAATGGAATTGAAATTAAACTATTCTTCGATGCCATATCGGCTGACCAGGCCTTGAGCCAGAGTGCTCTCCTACCAGCCGTGGACAAGGCCATTGTTCTTGCCCCTAATTTCAGATTTTCAATCGATACATCACATAGGTAATCGGATGCCAACTTGATTGACCCCATCATATCTAAGAGAACATCCCTAGAAGTTCCAGCTTCAATCTCCTCCTCCAGGGAATTTATCCAATATTTAAGTGCCCTAGATACTGACACAGAAGCAAGTGCCGGCTTGCAAGAAGTAGAACCTGCCATATAAGTTCTTCTTAATGAACATTCTGCCCTGCGATCCATCTGATCTTTAATTGCAGAATCTTCAACCGGAATGGTTGTCCTTCTTGACAACCTAGCCACAGGAATATCCACTTTGGGGGGATCTTCCCACTTCCCAATGTCCTTGTTATCAAAAGGAAACATCAGCTTGAATCTTTTGGAAGTTTCCGGTTTTTTTCCCGGATCTTTCCATTCATTTTCTATAATCTTAGAAATAGAAGGATGGACCGGAAAGGTGACTGACTTCTTCTCCGAAAAAAAGGGTAACTGGCTATCGTTCGAAGTCTCCAAGGGAGGTGAATCACCATGACTCATCACCTTCTTCACCTCCTTAATTAACTTCGGAACTTTCTCCACTGGAAAGAGATCACATTTATTCACTTCACAGTTGTCAGGCAAAGGTTGATTACAGTCCACACACACACAGTGCCTGGATTTTCTTTTTCTTTTCCCAGATGCTCTGGCAGAGTCAGACATCTAAGGGAAGAAAATGGAGGAGTATAAATATAACAACATTGTAATATTCACTCATGAATAGGCACTGAAGGCTACAAACATGTACCTTCACAGCCTCCAACACAGACCCAGCAGCCTGGCAGCGTGGTAACAGGAACTGCAGCAGCTATTAGCAGCAATCCCCCTGTAGTAAAGCGCTGCTATATAGGCCTCCTGAGGAAAAAAATTTAATTCCAGAGGGCATAAGATACCCCCTACAGCACTCACCGGTCCTTTACCGCAGCATGCACAGAGTTCTCAGAGCGGCGCTTCCTGATGACGTCATCGCGCCTCTCTCCCTGCGTTCCACAGAGAGGAGACGCGTCCAACAGCCCAGCAGAACCCAAACGCTGCTCATGGCGTCGCCAGCCTTCTGCGACCCACCAACTGCCAGGTAAGCCAAAGGGAAGCCTTGTAGTTCCCCTGAGCAACCCACCCTCAGGTGATCACTCATATGGCCATCGAACCCCTCAGGGCCCGGATCTTCGGACCAACCGGTCCCTTTACTCCTACCCTAGATAGGACAGAAGAAAAAACACTATTGGAGGAGGGTTAAGGGAGGGCTAATATCACCTTGTTAATTAGTGATTATTCTTCTGTCCTACCAGGGATTGGATCAGACCTTAACCCATTGTGTGCTGCCTGTAGGACGATAAGAAAACAGGAAATTAGAAGTTTTTGCAAAAAAATCTTGAAATTCAAATGTTTTCACAAAAAAATCGTGAAATTCGAATGTTTTCACAAAAAATCGTGAAATTCGAACCTTTTCACAAAACAATAGTAAAATTCTAACAATTTACTGTCTTTCCATTTCAGGGAAAAACATAATAAAAATGTAATAACAGCATTCTTTTTCTCACTTATTATATCTTCCATGATGACTTAAACAAGATAGAAGTCTACTTCATTCAAATCATTCTTGCTCATCAAGGATACTAAGGGGCAAATTTATGGTTCAACAATGTACACTGTGTTTGTTAAAAATTATGGTGGAAATTATGAGTTCCTAATCTCACTCAATGCAATCAATATTGAAGTAAGAAAACACAAGTCTTTTTCCTGCCTACTGTTCTGGATCAGGTGCTGCTGCTCCTATTGATGAAGGGGACCCTTGAGCTACCGCCATCTCCTCACCAGCCATTAACTCCAGGGTTCCCTTCCTGCCCATCGTCAATAGATGCATCGCATTTGCGTATAAAAAATCTGGTACTGATGTCATTTGCATGTCAAACACCAGAAATTATGCCAGGTAGACTTCAAAAATATTCAGTGTCTGATTTGCAGTGTGATTGCAGTAGACACAACACAATTGCATCAAGAGAATTATCCATTTGTGGCAATGATGCCAGAACTCTGTGGGGAAAAACATGGCAATTGTGCTTAAAATTGCACTTTGTTCACTGTGTCCCTACATTTTGGTATGTGAATGTGCCCTATGGTCTTCCTGCATAAATTCAATGGACTAGAGATCAAATGGCAGAAACAAAGTCTTAGGGGTTTGGTCAACAAACTATTAAAAAGCAAAAGATTTAACAAAAACTCATTCTATCGAAATGAATGTTTTAAACTCATCATCTCCAATGTTTAACTAAAGGAGGTTCTTTTATTATTATTGCCTCCCCTCCTCACAAGTACAAGAACACTACCTTGAGAAAAATCCAACCTTAATTGCCTATACACCAAACATTTTTGCTATGGGCAATATGTGTGCTCTGAGCCTTGAGCCTAATTAAAAATCCAGAACTAGGTGCCAAGTGCATCTAGAGAAACATCCCCATAATACTAGTAATCCCTATCTTGCTGAGAAGAGACCACTTACATCCCACCTACCTCCTATATACATCTAGGGCAGGCATGCAATGCAACTTTGGTGTGCACAGAGAATGTCACCAGAGCAGGCTCTGAAATCAGGTGCAAAGCAGGGCGATTTTCTAAACATTGCACATTTCCCCACAATAAAAATGGAAAAATAAATCTGTATACAACTGGAGTTTCCTGTTATCAGAGTTATCATAATTTTTTTAATAATTTATGTTTTACTTGCGTTTCTGGAGCCTTAACATGGGGTCCAGGAATCACACTCCTATTGGTTCCTCCTGTTAAGTGTTTGTGTCTGCATTTTATATAAGTAAACTAACAGTATATGAATGGAAAACAGAGGGTGTCTTTATATCCAAATGTAATATTGTAGTTTTATTTTGATATAAAAAAAACCCTAATTTTAAATGAGATGATAATGAATAGGCAAAACTTCCTGCTTCCTTTCAGAGAGCTCCTATCACCCAGGTGTTAAAATCATTCATTACACCTGCATTCATTATATTACCTGTAATGATAAGTGAATCTGCCCCGTTTCGCTTCACTGAAATATTAGCAAAACTGCTAAAAAATGGGCAAAATGGCAAAAAATTTGCAAAACGCATTGAAGTCAATTGGCAACACATTTTTTTCTACAATTTTTTAGCATTCCAAAAGCATAAAAGTTAATGGATGTTTTTATTGTGTTGAATTTTTTGCTTTGGTGACTTTTTAGACTCTGCGACTTTTTGACAAGGGCATTTTGTCCTACTCCGAATGCATTCAAGACTATGTGAGTTTTTTTCTTATGGCGACTTTTTTGTTTTGTTGACTTTTTATGTCCCGGTGAATTTTTTTGCCACAGTTTTGCAAAAAATTCTGTGACGGAGTGCGGAATTTCGTATCATATCCATTCTTGCCAAAAAAAACCTCTCATTACTAATTACCTGTTGATTATACCCAGTCTCTATTATTCTTTTCATATGCTGACTCTCATGTAGCCTTCTGGGAGTACCTTCCCTCTATAGTCTTCCCAGACACTGTGCCACACCTACAATTCAGAAAATGATTTCTGTCTTAAAGGGGCAATATAAATATGTTTTGCTATTTCTTAAGCTTAAAAGGAACCTATTCCATGTTTAGTTTTTGCCAATAATAAGAAAACCATTGCAGATATGCCCCTACTCCTGCTTTTTCCCATGAAGAATTTTAAAACATGATTCTTTAAAATGACAAACAAATTATAAACATGTTTTAGATAGCACAACTGACATGGTGCATCACTGTACACAATAGCAATCATTTCAATATAACCATGAGATTTATTTATTTAAAATGAAAGACATAAAAGAACCATTGGAACAAGGGAATACATTGAAGCCAACTGTCTCAATAAAGTTTGCTTTATTTGTAAATCTACCTTTAATCACATTTATGTAGACTAAATTTTCCCCATAAAATTAACATTTAATGCACCCTAAACCATGATTTTATAAGACATTCTTCTGAGGTATATATTTTTTTCATTTCTCCAATTTAGAATTCAACTGTTATTTTAAAATGACATTTGCAATATAACCTATTGGGAGTCCCAAAGTTGCCAGTAGAGCTGTCAGAGAAAAAGAGACGGAATCATGTCACCTCAAATCTCTCTTCAACAGCCAAACTGTACTCCTTAGAGGGGCCACAGCTGCAAAGCTAACCTTATCCACAAAATCTCTGTAATCAACATATTTTTCTGAGAAAGAGTGAGCTAGTCATTGCGGGAAACTTCATACCAAGACCGAGAATATGGAACCTGTTCTTTCGAGACAAATGAGGCTTCAGATGTACATCAGCATGTATTTCATGGGATCTCTAAATAAGCTATTGTGGTTTTTCAAAGACTATGGATAATATCACTATCAAAGGGGCATAATCATTTAAAGGCATGTAATCCTTAATTTTATTTCTCAGTGTGGCCCAAGAAAGTTCAAGTTTTGTATAATATCAAAAATCTATAGTAATATGACTAATGTATTGTTATCTCTTCCTAAAGTCCTTATGACCTAAATTAAAGATAAAAGAATGTTGCACTGCAAAGGGGAATTGAGTCCAGAATATTAGGATTCACCATGCCCTATAATAATTAGAAATATATTGTATTAATCAAGCAAATAAACTATTACTTATACTAAATAAATAAATTCCATTATTGTGTTGGTATCTACAGTCACAGCAAGGAGGCAGGTACTTTTGCAGAAATTTTCATCACAACAAGTTTTGAATGATATGATACAAAGTTGAAAAAGAGTCAAAGCACAATGTTTTTGCCCAAAATACACCTTGCCCCTGTTTGTAATTATTTCGCCTCAGCTATAAGACTTAAAGATTGATATCTGACTTGGAATGACATGATGTATTGTACAACCTACACCTACCACATATAGGTCATGGTTACCAAACTGTGGGGCTGGGCCTCTAGGGCAGTAACCATGGTGCCCAGTCTGTATACCACTTTAAGCAAGATTTTGGGGGAAAGTCAACTTGTCCCCTTAGATATTCAATGAACTTGAAGGATAGGATAGGTAACTTCAAGGCTAGGTTTAATGAGGACCCTTATTTTGTGTTCTAATATTTTGTAACATTGTGCAGTTGGCTTATACAACAGAAAAGGGCTCACAAGCAGTTTAAATCAGAGCAAAATATGCCTGAGAGTGAGACAGGAATGGGGCAGTGAATGATGTATAATTTCTCGAAAGTATTGCATAACATATTAATATATTATTTATTATTAACAAATATATTAATAATGTTCTAAGGGCACATTTGCACCCCTTATCATTCAATCACTTGCACTTATCAAATAGTAAGCAAAACCCTTGTGACTCAATTCTTGATATTGTCCACTGGCAACTACAGCATGAGCGGAACAGAACAGAAGAACAGTTTCACTTTGATTAGAACATTTTTTAATATTTACAAACCTAAAATCATCCAGGATCTCTCTTACTGTCAACAATATAAATGTTTCCCTACTTTGGGTTCTTCTGTGTGCCATGTTAATTACAGGTGCTGATGTTCTTCATGGGGTTTATAATGTATTTTGGCCAGCTTACACATATAATGATGCTTTATATCTTGGAGAACATATTTTATGATCAAACGTATGCAATATAAGTGCATTTTCAACTAAATGTCAGACATTTCAGAAGGTTCTAGCCCGCCCCTCTAATGGTCTCTAATGCACCCATAATTCAATCCAAGGATGATGCAACTCCATCCCATGTCACATTGTATGTTATTTTGAAGAATTCCACTTCTGTTAATTGTATATAAAGTATGCTTAGCAAAAAATAGTTGTGTTCATGACCCTAACTGAAAAAACTTTGAATTCAAATATCAAATTCAAAGTTTTTTCAACAAATTTGGCAATCCTGCGGTCGAATAAAGATCATTCGATCGAACGATTTGAGCAATTTTTAGTGATCAATCGAAGGATTTTTATTCGACCAAAAAAAACTTAGAAAAGTGCTGTGGAAGGTCCCCGTAGGCTAACATTGCACTTCGGTATCTTTATTTTGGCGAAGTATGAAGTCGAAGTTTTTTTTAAAGAAACAATACTTAGATTATCGAATGGTCGAAAAGTCAAACGATTTTTACTTCCAATCGTTCTAATCGAAGTTGAATGGTCGAATATAGCCTATTCGATGGTCGAAGTACCCAAAAATGTACTTCAAAATTCGAACTTTTTTAAATTCGAACCCTCACTCAAGCTTTGTAAATCTGCCCCATAATATCTGAAAAATATATAATATCTGAAAATTAATAACACATATTATTTGAAAAATAAACTCAAAAATATACAAGATTTGAACAAGTTGTTTTAATATAAAAAATAATACATAGAACAACAGTGCAGAAAAAATTAAAATGCAGCTGGAGGAGGTGTGTTTCCACCCAAATTTAGGAGAAGGTCCTTGATATCTTGGAGCTCCCTCAAGATATTATTCTCTGTCTGCGTTGTTGCATGCGTCGCCTGTGGCATCTAGGGAGCCTCTTCGGGAGAAGGAAGCAGAGGTGCGAAAGGACCTGCAGGTTCTGCTGCCTCTTCATCAGCCCCTTCTTCTGCCCCTTCTGTTACTCCATCTGCAGCCGGATCATCTTGAATCCACTTGAGCGATACAGAACTTGCATTTGTACAGTACAAATTATATAGGATGATGTGTGTCATGTAACTACAGGAAAACCAAGATCTACTGTATAAGGAAGGAAGGTATGGGGTGCGCAACACCATTAAGATGTTTTTTTGCAGTAGATAATTCCATTTTTTTTTACTTGTTCTCTGCAGTTATATGACTGTTAACTGTTACTGATCTAAAATAGCAAAATGAATAGGAATCAAGTGGCTTTATTGTGGTTAAGAAGAGAAATGTATTTGTTCTGATTAAATAAATCTACCTTCTACTTCTGACTGAAGCTCAGCCACTAAATTGGGGTGTCGCCTCTTAAGGTCACTCTAGAAGCATTGGATAACTCAGAGTCTGAGATGGATTTGGAACCTTCTCCTTAGCCTGCGCCTCAGCCTCTCCATTATGTTCCTTTTATCTGTTTGATACCGGGGGTCCCTAAAGGGATGCTATCGTACCCCTCCCGGTGCACAAAGAAGAGCATTTGCTGATAGTTAAGAGCATCAGGTCCTGCTGCTATCTTGCTCTAGAAAAGTTTTCCACTCCTACAGGTGTAAGGGCAGAGCATTGGGTATTTATATTGGTGAGGTCCAATTTTGACGCACATATGAGAAGCGTGTCATGTGACGCACGCATCTAGTTTGACGTGCGGGTGCCTAGCTTGAATCTCTCGCACCTAGGTTAATGCATGACTACCTAGTTTGACGCACGGGCACCTATTTTGATGTGCAGACGCCTAATTTGATGCTCGGCGGCTTAATTTGATGAATTTGCATGGTTGCACCTTATACATAATGGAAACCTTCAATACAAGCATAACAAAACATTAGCATTAGTTGAAGACTTTGAAGGGATTGCTATTTGTAAGATGTCTAGGGTTGCCACCTGCCCAGTATTTTACTGGCCTGGCCGATAAAAATGAAGCTTGATACCAAAGTTATTAATAGGGGAAATGCATAAAAATATAGGAAGGCCTGAATTCTGTTTTTCAGTGGAGACAAATGGAGGGTTTTTGGGTGGAACATACCCTACACTCTTTACCTTGGGTCAAAGATATTAGCCATCTTATTAAGGGGCTACGTCCTCACGTATTAATAACTCCTACCCTCTTAACCTGGAAACAGTTTAACCGCAAACTTGAGCTAACAGTGTTTCCCTCGCCACTTTTGCCATTGCATAACAATCCTGAGTTTCCGCCTAGTTTACATGACAATGGTTTTAAACAAGCCTTTGGAATTTCGAAGCCTAGATTAAAACATTTATTGTTAACCCAGCCGGGAGGATCGTCCCAAGTATTACAGCAAAAGGAGCTGTGGTCCATACAAGATTTATGGAGATTTAGGCAACTCTCTCATTGGGTGAGGGACTTAAAATTGTGTGGAGTAGTGGCTAGGGACCTGACTACCTTTGAATCCCTTTGTGCTAGAGACGGGAATATTCCACACCAGATCTGTATATTTTACAAGTAAATAAATAGTTTAAAATGCAAAGACCATCCAACTTATGCACGTCAATGGGAGGTTGAATTGGAAACGACTTTTACTGATTCTAAATGGGCCTATATTTACCGAACTAACTCCCGCTGCTCTATTAGTAATAAATATCAGGAATACTCCATTAAATTATTATACCGGTGGTATAGAACTCCAGTGAGGCTGAAACAGAGGGGTCTGTGTCCAGATGATTTATGTTGGAGGTGCAGAATGGAAACTGGGACTCTATCCCATCTCTGGCTGAATTGTTCGGTGTTAAACTCTTTTTGGGTGAATGTGATATCAGACTGTAAGAACATAACTGGAATTCAACTGCCTAAATCTCCGTCAACCCTACTATTGTTTCATAATATTAATTCTTTTGACCCTTCCAGGTCAAAATTATTAATACAGCTCCTGATGGCAGCTAAGTCCTTAATTCCAATGCATTGGAGGAGCTTACTACCTCCTACTAGAGAGGAATGGTATAAAGTGGTGAGTGAAATTTATCGTATGGAGGAATTGACGGCATATATCAATAATACCCATGAGAAATTTGCGGCCATCTAGTTCTTATGGATGCAATTTATAGCAAATAAAGGGGAAACAAGTGTTCATTGATACACTGTAGCTTGAAAGCGTTGCTATGTATTTTAGACTATTTTATATGGACGTATTGCCTTGCCTTACTTACTTATTTGGTTATTTTTTTTTGTCTTTTTTTTGTTCAATCTTTCTATATTTTTTTATTTTCCATTTCTGTATTTTATTTCTTTATTTTGTAATGTGTATCGACAACTTTTGCATTTATTGAACTCTTGTTTATTGTTGCATTGTGATTCATGTAACAAATGCTTCTATACATATCTCGACAATTTTATTTCAATAAACACATTTTTGAATATGAAAAAAAATATAGGAAGGCCGTTATTTTTTTCAAATGAAGTGGCAGGGAATTCCCCTGCATTTTAACCATTGAGGGTAGTAAACCAGTGATTCAATCACCAATATCTAATCACAATGGTTCCATTGAACTTCAGTAAGGTGTTGGCTGAAACTGACAGACGTGTAAAAGTGTGATTTAGTCACAATCATACCATGATTTTCATTGAGGCAGGTATTAATCTTTTCATGTACATGACTGGAAGTGTGAATTGTTTTGAAGCTTCAGGAGTAAGGATGTCAAAGTGGAATTGTATGTTGATGACAAGCTTCAGTTGAACTGAAGAAGCCACTTGAATGAGTGGGGAAACGTTTTCAAGAAAAACTCTAAGGGGCATATTTATCAAGAATTAAATTTGTGAGGTGTGTGAGGGTTTTTCTTCCTCGGATAAACTCAAATTTCGTATGTTCGTGTATTTATGGAAAAATCCAAATGTCAAAAAAACAGCAGGGAAAAACTCTAATGATCAAGTTCATGTCCTTAAATCAATCGAAGTTATGGGATAGGATTACCAAGTAACACCTGTTTCTAGGAGTTGCATGACTCATTGTATAATCCTATCACAGTAACTACAAAGAATCAATTTCTTCAAATGTCACCTCTCTGAAGAGTTACAATGTGCCATTGTGATTGGATTAGTGGAAGAGTTGTTTTTAGATTTACCTATACTAGATACATTCATTTAACTCCTGCCTAACTGCCAGTTGATCCAGAGGAAGGTAAAAAAAAAAACATCTGAAGCCTTTCCAATATGCTTCAGAGGGAGAAAAATGTCCTTCCTGACTCCAAACTGGCAATTGGACTAGTCCCTGGATCAACTTGTACTATGAGCTATCTTCCATAACCCTGTATTCACTCACTTGCTAAACACCATCCAACCCCTTCTTCTACCTATCTAATGTATCAGCCTGTACCAATGATTAAGGGAGAGAATTCCTAATCTTCACAGCTTTCACTGTAAAAAGAACCCTTCCAAATATTTAGCCGTAACCTCTTTTCTTCCAATAAGAATGGGTGACCTTGTGTCAGCTGGAAAGACCTACTGGTAAATAAAGCATTAGAGAGATTATTATATGATCCCCTTATATATTTATACATACCATAAACATATATATATATATATATATATATATATATATATATATATATATATATATATATATAGATAGATAGATATATAGATAGATATATATATATATATATATATATATATCATATATCATATATCATATATCATATCACCCCTTAAGCACCTCATCTCTAGTGTGAACAACAACCCAACTTAGCTAGTCTTTCTTCATAGCTAAGATTTTCAATACCTTTTACCAGCTTAGTTGCCCTTCTCTGTACACTCTCTAATACAATAATGTCCTGTTTGAGTGATGGAGACAAAAACTGTACGACATATTCTAGATGGGGCCTTATCAGTGCTCTATACAGTGGAAGAATGAATCCTTCCTGCCATGAATCAATGCCCCATTTAATACAACTCAATACTTTATTTGCCCTTGATGCTGCTGACTGGCATTGCTTGCTACAGACAAGTTTATCATCTACAAGAACTCTTAGATACTTTTCCATAATGGATTTGCCTAGTGCAGTCCCATTAAGGGTATAAGTGGATATTTTTACATTCGAGGTGCATGACTTTACATTTATCAACATTGAATCTCATTTGCCACTTAGCTGCCCAGATTTCCAGTTTGTCAAGATCCTGTTGCAAGTGCCACATCCTGGATGGAATTAATTGAGCTGATAGTTTTGTGACTTCTGCAAACACTGATACATAACTTACAATACCCTCCCCTAAGTCATTAATGAAAAATTTAAATAAAAGTTGACCCAATACTGAGCCCTGGGGGACCCCACTAAGAACCTTACTCCAAGTAGAGAATGTTCCATTAACAACCACCCTCTGTACCCGATCCTGTAGCCAGTTTCCTATCCATGTGCAAACGACTTCATTAAGCCCAACAGACCTTAGTTTAGAAAGCAGTCGTTTGTAGGGCATGATTTCAGCAAAATGCAAATAGATCACATCTACTGCCCCTCCACTGTCAAGCATCATATTTACCTCATCATAAAAAGCAATCAAATTTGTCAGACATGACCTATCCTTCATAAAGCCATGCTGATTGCTGCTCACAATGCCATTCACTAGGACACAATTTTGAATGTGATCCCTTAACAAGCCTTTAAATAATTTGCCCACCACAGATATCAAGCTTACTGGCCTATAATTGCCAAGCTGAGGTCATAATCCCTTTTTAAATATTGGAATGACATCAGCTTTTCTCCAATCCATAGGTACCATACCAGATGAAAGTGAATCTGAGAAAATCAGAAATAGGGGCCAGTCTAAAACTGAACTAAGCTCTCTTAGAACCCAGGGGTGTCTGTCATCTGGCTCTAGTGCCTTGTTTACATAAATTTTTATTAAAGCTTTATGAATCATATCCTGAGTCAGTCACTGACTAAATGGAGCTGAGCCATTAGTGCAGCTATAAAGTGAGCCTGGGAACTTAGACTCCTCTATTTTATGAATCACAGTGCTTCTACATTTAATCCCTAAGGGGATAATTGAGAACAGTAACAATTTAATATCATTTAAAATATCAACCATTTCTGTTCTGTGTTTTTAGCTGAAAACATAATGCCCCAATCAATGCTCTCAAGGGCAGTCCTGAAGGCACTAAAATTAGCTTTTCTGAAATTCATGGTTTTTGTTGCCCCAGTGTATATTTGCTTTTTTGTACCAGACATTAAATCATGTAATATTATGGTCACTATTACCCAGGGGTACAATGATTCCACATTTGCTATAAGTTGTGGTTTATTAGAGATCACTAGAATAGCATTTTTTCGGTAAGGCTCCTCAGTAACCTGTGCCATAAAATTGTCATGCAACAAGTTCATAAACTTGTTCCCATTAACTGATTGGCAGTACTGTTGCTCCAGTCAATATCTGGGTAATTAAAATCCCCCATTATCATTACTTAACCCAAACTAGCAGCCTTTTCTATTTGCATAAGGAGCTTAGCCTCCTCCTCGTCACTTACATTAGGGGGTCTATACCCCTACAATTAATTTGCTGGACAATTGGTTAAAAACTCCACCCATGAGATTCTGCCCCTCATTTTCTAACATCACCTCCTCCTTTATATAAGCTTTTAAATCCTGCCTAATAAACAGACATACCCCTCCTCCTTTTCTATTGCCTCTATCCCTCCAAAACAGTAGTAAGTATAGCCTCTGATATTAACTGGCTAGTCATGCGACTCATTCAGCCATGTTTCGGCCACACCAATCACATCATATTTTCCCTCCAGCATCAGCACCTCCAGCTCTCCAATTTTACTCCTTGCATTTGCAAACATACATTTAATAATCCAATTCTAATTTTTAGAAATCTTCAGACTTTTTCTATCCTCAGGGTATAATAAATCCTGAAAAATGTAAACTTTTTTTTACAAAAAATTTGGATGAAATAGTAAATAAATCTCAATTTTTTTTAAATTTTTGGCATTTGGACTTTAATAAATAACCCCACCCTAACATAAAAAATATTGTTTTACTCTTTTGAAAACCAGATTTTTTTTGCACAATTCTCCTAATGTTTCCAAACTTGGAGTTGCCTTTGTGTGCCACATTAATGACAGATCCTTTTGTTCTTCATGGTAATTAAAATGTATTCTTCTCAACTTTCAAAGTACAATGATGTTTTATATCTTGCAGAACATATTTTATGATCAGACTGAATCAACATAAATGTATTTTGCACTAACTACATGTTAGATATTCTAGAAGGTTCCAGCCTCCTCTAATGATGCTTTCACTATTCTATCCAGGGAGAGGCAACTCCATCCCATATTTCTGAAATAGTTTGAGAACATCCAGAATAATATCAATGAGTGTCCAATGTCAGATTGTGCTAATCAGGACAACCATTGGCTTTGACACACAAGATCTTGTTTACAGCACAATGTAAAAAGCACTTATTTGGATTGCCATTTTTTTTTTTTACCTACAATGCATATTTTTTCCCAGAATTTTGCTTTCATGAATTGAACCAAAGTTGCAATGCACAGTGTTATGTTTGGTATGTGCGCAATATCAATAATAGCCCTAGTGGAAGTCAGCTGTGTCTATGAACATAACTCACTGGGGTTATTCAGACTTTTTTTGTTCAGGTTGAAAGTAGTTCCAAGTCCAAATTTATGTGAAACTCATCAGAGCTTGCTGGATTTGGCCAAAAAAGCATGTACAGTACGGGAGCAAATACCTTTGTAAACACTCCCAATGCATACCTAATTTGTTGACCAAACTAGAGCCTACAGCATTTCTAAAAGGGCTTAATAGTATCTTAAATCAGCATAATGCCATTGTTAGTTACTATATTTTCAAAGAAGAGTGTTATTCAGTTCACACCTTTATAGTCCTGTATATACACAATGTCAGCTAAAGACTTGTCTACTTAGAAATCATAGACAGATTTACTCATTACTAGTGATGAGCAAAACTGGGAGGGAAGATATAATGGTACTAGAGATAGGGAGGGATTCTGATCTGTAGAAATAAAAGTGGATTCAACTGAAGGGATAAGCTACTAGAAAAAGAAAACACCCGTGTCACCAGGAGAAGAGGTAACAGATTATTTTTACTACTGTCTATTTGATTTGCAGAACTATTATTATATGATTATTATGTAGTAGTGACCATCTGTAGTGACAGTCTTTGGATAACTACCTGACATCAGCCAAGAGCAGACTGAGCATGTGCAGTGGTTTGAAATGAAAAAAGATGGAGAGTTACTATGGGCATCTTCATTTCAATAGGACTTTAGTGAAGGTGGGCTGGAACAAACGCCCAAAACAAGGTCCAACATTTCTAACCTCACTTTGTGTTTCTCTTTTAAACATCAATCTATTAAGATTAAAATCCTTCCGTTTGGCCTATTGGGTTATTAGATTATCTTTGAGGGAAAAAATGCTTGAAATCATCATTTATTGCATAACAATCACCTGCAAGAATGGGTTACTCATTTGTCAGTCAACTGAAAATGTTTCCCAACAACAAATGCCTGACAGGCTAGTGCATATGCAGTTGATGAATGGGTGACGATTTTAAAGAATAACTAAACACTAAAAATGAACACGGCTAAAAATGACATATTTTATAAAGTGAACTTATTGCACGAGGCTAAAGTTTCAGCTTGTCAATAGCAGCAATGATCCAGGACTTCAAACTTGTCACAGGGGGTCACCATCTTGGAAAGTGTCTGTGACACTCACATGCTCAGTGGGCTCTGATTGGCTGTTGAGAAGCTAAGCTCAGGGGTCGTCACTAATTATCCAGAAGAAAATGAGCTTCCCTTGCTGTAATATAAGCTGATGCTACAGGTTTGCTGATTATTAAATTCTGATGCTAATTGCACTGGTTTCTGTGCTGCCATGTAGTAATTATGTGTATTAATTACTAATCAGCCTTATATTGTGACATTTCTATTCTATGTGTACTGTATATTGTGAGTGGCTACCTAAGCTCAGTAAGTGACAGCAGCACAGAGCATGTGCAGTGAGAAAAGAAGATGGGGAGCTACTGGGGCATCTTTGGAGACACAGATCTTTACTGCTAAAGGGCTGCGGTTGCCTTGGGCTGGTACAGAGACCCAAACCATAATGTATAATATTTCTAGCCTATTTCATTAGTTAAGCTTTAGTCCTCCTTTAAGCATTAATCCCTGTGCCCATGGAGCTACTCATTTCTACTCAATTGCAGGTGCCTTAAGAATCAGGGGTTGATTTAATAAGGTTCGAATGGTAAATTCATATTCAAATTCAAATTTTTGATTTTTTTGTCAAAACTCACAAATTCAAATTTAAAAGCACCAACTCAAAAGTAAATTCTAATGTAAGATTTAGCACCCCTCGACCATATAAACAGTTCAATTTGAATATTCGCCACCTAAAACATGGTGAGTTAATGTACAAGTCAATGGCAGAGGTCCATTGAACCATTTGAATATGTTAATTGCCTTCCTAATTTATTTTTTTTCCGGAAGAAAGCTTGATTCAAATTTGATTCAAATTTTTGGGTTGGGGCTATTTGATCAAATATGAGTTGTTTGCATTTTTTCATAAATTAACTCCCATTCAAGTTGTGAGTACATTCGAATTTATTTGAGTTAAAACAGATAAATTATTCTGTCATTGTCTGGTAACTTTCTTAAGATTCTTTAAGCTATTGCTTTATGAACATTCCATTATATACAAATTATGTATATGCATTTGTTTTTTCCATCAGATTTCAGACATCACCATCAAAAAACATTTCTTAGTGTTCTCCATGTATCTCATAATTATCATACTCATGATGAGACTAACTTCTGTGGGTGCACATTCAGGTAAGTCAAAGCTAGACCAGCAATGGAATTGTGTCCTCACTGTGTTAGCTTACAATATTTGTCTTAAAAACATCTTTCCTAGAATTTCATCCTCAGAAAAGAGGTTTTGTGACTGCGGCTCTTTACACTTCAGAAGTAAAATCTTTTTACTCCTACAATTTTCCTATTATTGTTAGAACCCAGTTTGGGGTGGTTGCTTGTGTGGTACACTAAACTTCATGAAAGTTTTGAAGGTGGTTGGCAAGATCTCCACATGCCACTTGTAAGATAAAAAACTGACTTTTATTTCAGAAATTTCAAAGCATTCACATCCTGACCCGTTCGTATCCAAAACTACGTAGCCCTAGGCCAGGGAGACTAACTGGGTGAGCAGCTTATGCAATTAAGGATATTATAATTGTTGGCTTAATTAAGCATGAATCTTCTAAGATCTTAATTGTTTTGAGCTGAGTTCTATCTATTGATAATGTGTTTTCAGCCCATGTACATTCATGCTAATAGGACACTCCCTGGACTAATACATGTTCTATAGGGGCATTGACCTATGTTAGTTAGTGAGGTTAGTTCTCCGGGGTGCCAAACAGGATTCCCATGTCTGAATCTTTCTCTGAATCTTCCTCTGAATCCTTTGGAAGGTGACACAGATGACACATGTAATGGGTTAATTCATACTAAACATTAGGGGATGATTTCCTAAAATCTGAGATTCTTGGATTGTTACTATTTGAGGAAATTGAGGCAGTAAATATGGTCTAAAGATTTTTGGAATGCAATTTTTTTTCAACAATTGTAGAGAAAATATGCCTCAACTGAAACCTGCCAAAATTCTATAGAAGTCAATGAAAAATGTGTGTATTTTCAAGTTATTTTTTGCTTTGTTTTTTGAAAATAATCAAATTTGGAAAAAAAATTAATAAAACCATGCAATTTGTGTTACAACTGAGTTTTTCCGATTGAAATTCTTTCAGGAAAAAGGAAAGTCATTATGAAAAAAACTTGGGGACAGATTAATCAAAGTGTAAAATTAGAGCCCCACCACTGTAAAATTTCACCACACTTTTTATAAGATTTTTAAAAGCATTCCTTTCCCCCCCCCATGATTTTTTTTTTTTTCACTAAAAATCAAGAACTTAGATGATGAATTATGGTTTTTAAACACATAAAAAAACTGATTTTTTTAAATATATTAAGCAAAATAAAAAAAACTTTAACGTGAAACTTCCGCATTTGAAAGCTTGCCAGTTCATGTAGATGGGAGCTTCCCTAGGCAAAATGTTTACTCATTATATGATTTGAAGTTTTGAGATTTATTTTTTAAAAAAATTATGATGAATAAAATACAAATCCCAGGTATTCATATTTTTTCATTTTTCTGTTGTTTTTTTATTTTTGGATTTTTTCTTAAATAAGCAAACATTCCAGGTTTGTTTAATTGTGAGTTTATTCAAAGTAGGAAAACCTCTAAAATGACACAAATTAGAACTTTGATTAAAATGCCCCTAACATTTTTCTGCAATTAAGCTTAGTAAAATTGCAAATTAGATCTAAAAGGAGCTCTGGATACCTTGATGATCTGTTATTTTATTCAAAATGTCTGAAGATATTTGAACTGTTTTGGGCTACTTATTCCAATGGAGTTCCACTAATTTGCAGCTTATTTATCAAATAAAACCAATGGAAGCTAGATATCAGGTATGGCATATATTTGATGGAATACTATTTTCCAAAAGGCTTAAAAATGTGGCAGTGCATTTTGCCCATGGATCATATTTAAACATTCTCCATGATCTTTATTTTTGGCTGATATCTCTGTAATAAGACATGATGTTAATTAATGTATTTTTTTCTAATTTCTCCTCTCTGAATTCAATATAGGAAGGACCATCGAATGCAAATTAAATACACCAGTTTCTAAGGATTTTATCCCATGTGGGGAGATCAACATAATAAAGCTGTTTCCTTTCTATCTAAACTATAGTCCTAGTGAGTGTTTTACATTAATTTATTATTCATTAATAATGAAGGATATGTTTAAAGGAGAACTTAAGCTTAACTAAAGAAGTAGGTAGAAATGCTGTTCATTATGTTTTGTGCTTCTTTACTAGCCCAAGGCAACCACATCCCTTTAGCAGTAAAGATCTGTGTCTCCAAAGATGCCCCAGTAGCTCCCCATCTTCTTTTCTGCTGATTCACTGCACATGCTCTGTACTGCTGTCACTTACTGAGCTTAGGGAGCCACTTACAATATACAGTACACATAGAATAGAAATGTCACAATATAAGGCTGATTAGTAATTAATACACAGAATTACTACATGGAAGCACAGAAACCAGTGCAACTAGCATCAGAATTTAATAATAATTATATTTTTCAATAACGGGGCCCACTTACTAACAATTGAATTGAATTTTTTCCACAAATCTACAAAAAATTGTGGGTTTCCTATATTTCTATAAAAAAAACTTCAAAAATTTGAGATTTTTGAAATGTAAGAATCACAAAAACCTGTAAGGCAAAACTTTGACAAGTAAGAGTTATTGAAGTTCTATATAGTCAATGGGAGCTGCAGTGATCATGTTGGACTGCTTTAATTCAATTTGGATTTTTTCTGGTAGAAATTGTCTGAAATACTCAAATCTTTGAGGTTTTCTAATTTTTTACCACCACGTTCAGCTTTTTTTTTATTCATCCTTTTTTTAATCAGAAATTTAATAAATTCAAGGACAGTCATGGCTTTAGAGTTTGTGAGTTTAGTTGTGGTTTCAAAAACCTCTGAAATCGCTAAAACCCAATCTTTAATAAATAAGCCTCCAAGCTTCCTGAGGCAATTCCCATACATTCTTTAGTGAAAATAACTCAATGATGAAATGGCAAAAATTTGCCAAAATGCATTGAAGTCTATGGGCAACAACATTTTTTTTTGACGAATGAAAAAATCACCCAACTAATTTTTGACACCCGACAATCTTTTTCAACCATTAGATTCTATGGTTATAATTTTCCATATAAAACGTTTCACTTATTGCTAAAAAAAAAGTTGTTTTTCAGTATTTGTCATGCAAGGGAAGGCTTTTCTTACCTAACCAAAATAAATGATACATGGGTGTGCTGAATTAATGTTTTTATAGAAAATGTAAACATAAAATCTTCATAAGAAGTTAGCACGTGACAAGTAGCATACATCATGCTGTTCAATGTCCAAAGCAAGTTACACAAACATGACTTACTTTTTCCCTCTTTTATAGTCCAAGCTGCAAATGGTGCCTTGACAACAGTTTGTGATGAAGGTGATAAGAATCAATTCCATGATTCTGTGCTGTGTTGTTTTTCCCCAAACTGTTCAGCCTATTTCTGTAAGTGATATAAAACATGATAAAACTGTACGTTTGTTGGCAAAACAAAGATAGCTATTAATTATAATACCCAACAAGCAGTTGCTACTAGGACCAGGAAAAGTTGAATGCATTAATAAATATTTGCATAAATAAGAACAAAAAATTGCATTTTGGGATTCAATATTCTTACTTTGCAAAATGTATTGTGCATTTATTTAGCTCAGCTTGGTAGTAACATGTTCTTTGGTGCAAATACAGGTATGGGACCTGTTATCCAGAATGTTTGGTGACCTGGGGTTTTCCGGATAACAGATCTGTCCTTAATTTGGATCTTCATACCTTAAGGCTACTAGAAAATCATGTAAATATTAAATAAACCCAATAGGCTGGTTTTGCTTCCAATAAGGAATAATTATATCTTAGTTGGGATCAAGTACAAGTTACTGTTTTATAAACACAGAGAAAAAGGAAATACGTTTTACAAATTTGGATTATTTGGATAAAATGGAGTCAATGGGAGACTGCCTTTCCGTAATTTGGAGCTTTCTGGATAACAGGTTTCCGCATATCGGATCCCATACTCATATAATGTATTTATCAGTGAGAAGTTTTAGCTACACTGCACACTGGTGAAAACTGTACAGTTAACTCTTTTCTCATTGGCCCGTGGGTTGCTGAATACTTTTGTGCAAAAAATATTAAATACGTGAAAATGTAATTTTGTTTGTGCAAAGCAAACATTGTTCACATTGTGTATATTTTTCGAGTATCGTTATTACATACCCCCCAAAACAGTTCCTTCTTCCCTCAAATGCTAATACAGGTATGGGATCTGTTACCCAGAAACTTGTTTTTTAGAAAGCTCCAAATTACAGAAAGGCCTCCCCCCATAGACTCCATTTTATCTAAATAATCCAATTTCTTAAAAATGATTTCCTTTTTCTCTGTATTAATAAAACAGTAGCTTTTACTTGATCCCAACTATGTTATAATTAATCCTTATTGGAAGCAAAACCAGCCAATTAGGTTTATTTAGGGGCATATTTATCAAGGGTCGAATTTCGAATTGAAAAAAGTTCGAAATTCGAATTCAAAAAGACCAATCAAAATTAAGTAGAAGTTTTTTTTTGGTCAAACAAGTCCGTTTTCGAATCGAAGGAATAGCAAATTCGATTGAATTTGATTCAAAGTTTTTCCCCAAAAAAACTTTGATTTTTCAAAGTTCACCAGTTGACTCCAATATGTTCTAGGAGGTCCCCCAAAGGCTAAAACAGCAATTTGGCAGGTTTTAGATGGTGAATGGACAAAGTCAAATTTTTAAAGAGACAGTACATGATAATTTTTTTTCAAATTCAAATCAAATTTGGACTATTCCCTGGTCGAAATACACAAAAAAATAGTTTGAAATTCAAATTTTTTTCATTCAAAAATTCACCTTAACCCTTGATAAATCTGCCCCTTAATGATTTTCTAGTATACATAAGGTATAAAGATCCAAATAATGAAAAGATCATTTATCCATAAAGCCCCAGGTCCTTAGCATTCTGGATAACAGAATTTAAGATTTTTTCTCAAAATGATTTATTTGTGTTTTTTAATAATACAGTAAAATTGTGGATTCTAGTTTGGTCTGACTTTTTTAATTTAAAAAATCCAAAAAATTCAGATTTTAATAAATAATTCTACATTAGTAGAATTAAGGACTGAAAATCCGTTATATGTAAAAACCCAGGTCTTGAGCATTCTGGATTACAGATCCCATACCAGTATTGTCCTATAAGTCATCATCCTTCATCCACTGATTGAGGGGCTTTGAGGTATATGTGGACTGATTCCCCTCAATCAGTAAAGGCGAAAGAGATAGCAGTTAGAAAAACATGATCTGTTAGGGGCATATTTATCAAGGGTCGGAATTAGAGTTTATGGGAGTTTATAAAAACTCCCATAAACTCGAAATTCAAAAAGGAAATGACAAATCGAAATTTATTAAAAAATCTAAAAAAAAATTTTAATTCAGGTGAATAGGATCAACCTGCAAACTTGAATCGAATTTGAATCAAATTTGATTCGTTTTTTCACAAAAAAAAGTTTTTTGGCTTTTTTTTTTCAAAAGTACACCAAATGACTCCAAATTGATTGATTTGGCAGGTTTTAGATGGTGAATAGTCAAATTTGAATTCATGATAAATTTGAGTACAAATTCCAAAATTCAAATTTTTTAAACTCATATAAAATTTGGACTATTCCCTAGCCGAATTACACTAAAATAAAACTCAAATTTAAAATCATTTCAGTTTAACCCTTTATACATCTGCCCCTTCAAATCAGTTCAAATAGTTGACTAAATGCCCTAACATAACAGTCAAAATTGTAGACTGATATGATGAGAAAGAGGAAATAAGATCAATTTATAATCCACATGAAAGCATATCAAGCTATGAATATTTTTACAAGTTAATTCAACATATAATACAGTTAATATTAACATGCTTTTTTCTATTTAGATCTTCAAAAAATACTTATAATCAGGATCAGGATGTCTTTATGAAATGCTTAGTACCACAGATATGTAAGATATTTGAAAGGCTAAGACTGATGAAGAATGCAACTTGTTCTATGGATAACTGTACAACGGAAGTGCAAAATGTCCAGGACAGGAATAGGGTGCATTCCAGCATTTACCAATTTCCAAGTAGATCAGCTTACATAAAGTCAGTTTTTAGCAAAGTATGTGAATTATTTGAAATGATTTCCTATTTCACTGTAACAATAAAATAGTAATGGTAACTAAAATGCATGAATTCATATTGGGGGCAGAACAATTCCATTTATTTAATTCCAACATGGGCAGGTAATGGATTCACTCTCAATTTAAGACCAATTCTCACTGCTTCCGTCCAGTGAAATTATATTTATCCATCCATTTATTTAGGAAATATTTATCAGGGGTCCAATTTTGAATTGAAAAAACGTCTAAATTTGAATTCAAAAAGACAAACCGAAATTAAGTTGAACTTTTTTTTGGCCGAATAGGTCCATTTTCAATCAAATACGTCTGTATTTGGCCGAATTCGAATCGTATGAATCAAAGGAATAGTGCATTCAATCTAATTCGATTTGATTATATATGAATGTAGAATATTGCCGTTTATTGATTTTAAGGCTTCATATCAGTTAACGTCAATGATTCGGTTCATGGACTACAACATTTGTCCAGATATATTGCCATAATAGATTGGATTAAACAATGTTACAAAATTTAAAACCTCATTACCCCTCCTACTAAGTGACCTCGTCTTCCCTCACCTTTCACAGTGAAACACTGCTAGAAGGTTAAAGGGGAAATCAGACACTTCTAAGGTGTTAATGAACAAGTAAAAACCCTTTAACGTCTAGCTAGAAAACAATTAAAAGAACAGTATTCATTCAATCCTCCTGGTGAAAGTGTACCCAATTTTTTAATCCAAAAAGTTTCCCGTTGCAGTAATAGACGTGATGTGGTCAATTGCTAAGAATTTAAATGTTGGTAATCTGTGTCCTGCCTCTAACAAAATGCTTAGCTACAGGTTTAGTTGTTTTTTAATCCTTGAAGGATATATTTATAGTTGATCTTTGTGCATCCATACGTAGCCTTAAGGTTAAATCCATTGTACCCACATAAGATAGTCCACATGGACATGTGATTAAATAAATGACATGTGTCATTGTACAAGTTATATGATGACTAATCTTGTATCTATGTCTTGTATGTGGGTGGAGTCATATGATAACGAAGGAATCACCGGCACAACAGGTTATTTCCAACAGGGAAACCCTTGCTCGTTTATTTTGCGGATGCAACGTTTCGGGGCGTAACCCCTTTGTCAAGCATGCTTGACAAAGGGGTTACGCCCCGAAACGTTGCATCCGCAAAATAAACGAGCAAGGGTTTCCCTGCTGGAAATAACCTGTTGTGCCGGTGATTCCTTCGTTCTCAATTGTTGTGGAGGTTGCCAATACCTCCTACATCGTGCACCAGGTGTTACATAACTTGGACGGCCAGGGTGTGCGAAGCGACTCCTTCTACTTCTCCATGGAGTCATATGATGGCATGAAAGGCAGGAAGGGCACTTAAAACATCCCAACTTTTTATTTGGTAACCAAGAAGGGATGTTACTTTGATTTGAATAGCTCTTTACTGGTCCATTTATCACAAGAAGGTCACGTTAATTTTGACCTCTCCGAATCATGGGTGCATTCAGGCACAGATGTCCCAAAGGTTCATCAGCCTTGATAATATTCAAATTATCATGAATAGATTAACCTATAGTCGGAGATAAATGGTTATAGCAAATGGACGGGATTAAAGGGTTCACTTCGCATGTACTAGTTTGCTGTATTTCAACCTTTTGCTTAATGCTCAAATATACATAAATACACATCCAGCACTATATCAGGGATTTCCTCAATTAATCTAAAAGTCATAGCATCGGTTCCCGGTATTATCTTGACTTTTGGTCTAAATCGCTCACCGTTTTCACTCAATAGCCCGGGTGCCTCCAGCCCCTGTCCTTACGCTATAATACTGGAGTGGTATTAACTCCCCACACACCCGCAAGGTATTCTTATGTAAATTCTTACCCAGACTCGCTGTAAAAACCTCTCTCTTATCTCTAACAATTGTATTTCACACATAGATTGTTCTGAGTTATTTCGCACAACTCTTAGGTATTGTGACAGGGGTAATGACCTTTTTAGTATTGGGGCATGGCAACTGCTTGCATGTACAGATGCAGCCACTTTGGTTTGTCTGTTTGACACAGAATAACTAAACACAGATATCCCATTTATCTCATTTAACACAGAAAACTGCGTCACAACATCCCATCTAATTAAAGCATTCACCATTGTGAACAATGGAGCTTTGGTATGCTAATGAAAAGGTTAAATGCATTAAATGAGTTAAGATGACTTAAGATAACACAGTTTCTTCAATTACCCCTGAGTCATGACGCATTTAACTCACAAATCCAAGTGGCTTCATCTGTAAAAGAGAATTTCTATGTATTTTATTAAGGAATAGAGAATACTCCAATTTATTACCTTTAAGGCTTATTAGTAAATCCAAAAATTCAATTTCTTTGCCACATTGGGCCGTAAATTTGATGGAATCATGACATGTATTGAGTACCCCCACCATATTAGTGAAACTTAACTCATCACCTCTCCATACCAACACTATGGGGGTTATTTATCAAGATCCGAATATATCTCAGTATCAGCTGCTACAAACTCCGATCTAACCCGCTCGAGTTTTCCACGCTTATTTATTATTACATTTTCCCGAAAATTACCTTTGCGGGAAAAGCTCAGATTTTCACGATTTTTTCATGAATTTTCCCTCAATATTTCCTCCGAAAGCTCCGAAACTGTGTCATTTTGGGGTCATTATATTACACTGAAATCAAACAAGAAAAATCCAGAGCAAGATGCCAAGTGAATTTGAAGAAAGATCTCTTGTTTTTTTAAATTTCAAGCCCTATCTTACTGAAAAGGGGTCACTTACATTCCACCTACCTCCCACCTGGATGTAGCACTGGGATGTAGTGCAACTTCTTCCTCACAATATGATATTGCTTATTCCTGCACAAAATAAGACCAGAAAAGGATCAGAATGCAGGTACAAATTGTGTAAAAATGTATACAACAACTATTATTGATTCATCTTATTATGGGTCTGTGTCTGCACAAGTAAACCATTAATATAGGAATGGAAAGCAGAGGGTGCCTTTATATTTAAATGGATTACTGTAGTTTTATTTTGGTATCAAAAAACTGCATTTAAATTGTATAATAATGAAGGGCGAAGACATTTTAAACCATTTTTCATTAACACAGCAATTAAATATTCTAGGATATATACATAAGTGTCCAGGATGTTGATTCTTCTTGCCGGATCCTGTTTGGAACGTTACAAGACAAGGAGGATATAATGATAGTAGAGATTGGGAGGGATTATCAAATGTATAAATAAACGTTTATCCACGAAAGGTATCAACTACTAGAAAAAGTTACATCTGTATCACTAGGAGAGGAGGTAAGGTTTTATTTCTCTTTCTGTCAATTTTAGTTTGCAATCTTTTAGAACTAATGCTACATCTCTCACAATCAGTATCTATAGCTGGTCATATATGAAAACATACACTTGTTTTGTGAGTTTGCCTAAAGAGTAATGGGCCAAATAAGATTGATTTCATAGTCCCCTAGGCAAATAAACAGATAATAAAAGGGGCTCAGAAGAGACTGCCTGATATCTGACTGATCACTTATCAGATATTAGTCAGGAGGCAATACACTGGACATGAAGCTGATAACTTGGTCTTGAGGAGCTGAGTATGCAGTCAATATTCATGCACAGACTACGGAGGATACAAGTCTAGAAGGGATGTATTTTATACTGAACATAAACATACTTAACCGTATCAGCCCATAGGTTCAGAACTAGTCCAATAACAATAATGATCCATACCTTCAACAGGTACTGTATGTTGTTGTCAACAGGAGATCAGCATCTTTTGGTTTTGTTTTGGGCTTCTGTTTGAGCTTCATTCATTTAAAATTGCCTTGCTCGAAGATTTAGATGTTGAACCACTGATGAGTAATTATTGCTTTAAGAGTAATATTCCCAATGAGACCTACAATTACAATTAAAGAATTCAAGTTCAACATCTAGCAAATTAATAATTTAGTTTAGTTATTTTATAAACATCAACTTGAAAAAACACTGATAACCTCTGAACAAAGACTTGTCCCCAGGTTTTGCTTTACACTAAAATTACCAGAAAAATCTCCTTTGAATTCTGGTCTACTTTTTAATTGTTTTGCTTAAAAATAAATCAACATTTGGGATAAAATTGTTCAATATTTATAAAGCGGCTAAAGGTAAAAGGTTGCCAAAGTTCCCTATGCTTTAGGACTTCTGATCTTAGTTATACAATTATATAACTAACTAACTATAAACACGTTCAAATAAATAGTATATACTGTAAATAATTCATTTTTTTTCATTAGATTTCAGTGATTTCAGTGAGATTAGATCTCAGTCACCTTCAAAAACAATATGATTATTCCCATAATTATCCTGCTCATGATGGGACTTACTTCCGTGAGAACACAGACAGGTAAGTCAAAGCCAGACTAGTGAAGAATCTGTATCTTTCTCTCTGTGTTGGTTTATCTGAACCAATCCTAAAAAAGTTATCGTCAGAGAAGAGCTTTTGTGCAGATGGCTGAAGATATTTACAACTGTTTTGGATTACTTATCCGAAAATAATTCACCTTATTTTGAGCATTTTAATCAAATAAACCCATAGATATCTAGCTTAGAAAATATTGGATATCCAGAGAAATTATTTGGTCTAGCCAGTTCTCCATCTGTATATATGATACATGTATGGGATCCATTATCTATAAACCCTGTATCCAGAAAGCTCTGAATAACAAATGGTCATCTCCCACAGACATCAATATAATGAAATAATCAAAATTGTGAAAAATGATTTCCTTTTTCCGTGTAATAATAAAACAGTAGCTTGTACTTGATCCCAACTAAGATATAATTAATCCTTATTGGAAGCAAAACCAGCCTATTGGGTTTACTTAAGGTTTACTTGATTTTCTAGTAAACTTAAGGTATGACGATTCAAATTACAGAAAGATCCATTATCCAGAAAACCTCAGGTCCCAAACATTCTGGATTACAGGTCCCATACCTGTACAAATATGGGATCTATTTTTGGAAACCCACTATTCAGAAAGCTTAACAATGCAGCAGTTTTGGCTGATTTTCTATTCTGTGTAATAAAAATAGATGTTATCTAAACTAAGATAATTGTTTTTATAACTTTCATTTTTGTAGGTAGGACCATGGAGTGCATATACACCACACCAGTTCCTAAGGATTTTGTCCCATGTGGAGACATCAACGTTGTCAAAATATTGCCGAATTCTAATAAAAGACTTAGTAAGCATTTTTTCATGAATTCATTTTGATCATTTTATTTCAAATTTGAGCTTTGTATTCTAGGATCTTTCTATATCTGAGTAGACATTAATGTTTTATTTTTAAAATGTGGGCTTATTCAAGGTTAAAATTCTTAACCTTTACAGAATTCTGATAAATAGTCCTCCGTATGTGTTACATAGTTACATAGTTAAATCAAGTAATCATGTCCCCTCACAAGCACCTTTTTTCCAGAGAAAACAACCCCAACCTTGTCAGTCTCCCCTCATAATTTAACTCTTCCCTCCCTCTAACCAGTTTAGTTGCACTTAGTCTCTGCACTCTCTCCAGCTCATTTATATCCATCTTAAGGACTGGAGTCCAAAACTGCCCCCATACTCCAGATGAGGCCTCACCAGGGACCTATAAAGAGGCAGAATTATGTTTCATCCCTTGAGTTAATGCCCTTTTTTATACAAGAACTTTATTTGCTTTAGTAGCCACAGAATTAGACAACTTGTTATCTACAAAGACCCCTAGATCCTTCTCATTTAAGGAAACTCCCAACACACTGCCATTTAGTGTATAACTTGCATTTATATTATTTTTGCCAAAGTGCATAACCTGCATTTATCAACATTGAACCTCATTTTCCAGTTTGCTGCCCAGTTTTCCAGTTTAGACAAATCACTGTGCAAAGTGGCAGCATCCTGCATGGAACCTATAGTTCTGCACAATTTAGTATCATCTGCAAAAATAGAACCAGTACTTTCAATGGCCACCTCCAGGTCATTAATAAACAAGTTGAAAAGCAAAGGACCAAGTACAGAGAATACTTCTGTGATGCTCTTTCGCTATGGGCTGTTTTTGTAAAAAAGCTATTAACTCTTTCATTGCTATATTATGTTCTTATACGCTTTTGTACATTAGAAAAAATTATTATTGTCCATGAGCTTTTATTTTTTTTAAAAGATATTTCTGAGCTTTACTGTTCCTTTTAGTTTAGGCTTGGAGCCAATATTTATTTGGTATGTTGGGCAGTTACACAAACATGACTTGCCTTTTCCCTCTTTTACAGGCATTTTTGCTGCTGTTTATTTAATTACAATGTGTGATAAAGGTGATAATGTAACATTCCAAGATACCATGATGTGCTGCTTCTCCCCAGGCTGTACATCCATTTATTGTAAGTGCAATACATTTCATAGTGAGGTTAATAAGAACAATAACTAGTATTTTGTGGTGCAATATTCTTCATTACACAGTTATTAAATTGCAACATTTCATAGTGCCTGCTACACTTACTGGGCCCTGCTTGGGAGTACATTGAGTATATATATATAATGAATAGTGATGAGTGAATCTGTCCCACTTTGCTTTGCTGAAAAATTCATGAAATTGCGAGAAAATTTGCAAAACACATGAAAGTCTATGGGTGACATTTTTGTTGCAGTGATTTTTTTGTAGCAAAATACATTAAATGAAAACGATACCCTCAAAATGAATATTTAAAGTGGACCTGTCACCCAGACACAAAAAGCTGTATAATAAAAGTCCTTTTCAAATGAAACAGGAAATCCAATTTCTATTTTTTATTAAAACATTCATGGCGGTTGTAAGATCATTTAAACATCTCAGCTGTCAATCAAATATTGTCTGCCCCTCCTCTATGCCCTGGGCATAGAAGCGGGGCAGACAATTACTTTCACTTTCCATTCAGCACTTCCTAGAAATTGCTGCTCTCCCCACATCTGTACGTTCTCTTGACCATTTAATTGTGTAACCAGGACATGGGGATGGACATTAGGTCCCCCATTCTGGTGCACAAACACTATTCTGAGATGATACAAGGCTTGTCTTAATAACAGTGTCACAAAATGGCTCCTGCCTGCTTGTTATAATTATGAATTCCCAGACTGAAGGAAACAAGATTCAAATAATTTATACAGTGTAATTAAAGTTCATTTTGCTTGACTGATGTGATAAAATAGGATTATTAATAATGTTTTTGGGTGATGTGTCCCCTTTAAGCAATAGATAGTTTATATCATATTAAGTGACATATTAAAGAATATTACCAAACCGGTATATATATTTAAGTAAATACTGCCCTTTTACATCTCTTGTCTTGAACCACCATTTTGTGATGGTCTGTGAGATCACCTGACCAGAAATACTGCAGCTCTAACTATAACAGGAAGAAGTGTTGAAGCAAAAGACTCTGTCTATTAATTGGCTCATGTTATGTGACCTAACATGTATGGTTTGTTGGTTTGTTTGTGTGCACCGTGAATCATAATATCCCAAGGAGTGGCCCTTATTTTTCAAAATGGCAGTTTTCTATTTATGATTACCCAATGGCACATACTATTAGAAAAGTATATTATTATGATAATGGTTTATTTACATGAAGCAGGATTTTACATATGACCTGTTTTATGCAATATCTTTTTATAGAGCCCTACATTGTTTGGGGGTATATGTTTCCTTTAATGTCTATGGGTGATTTTTTGTCTACTGCACATTTTATTCATTTTTGTCACGCGCAAAAAACTTACCTCGTGGCCAAGTTTTAGCACCGTTCCACAAAACTTTTCAGCGACAGAGAAATTCACCGCAGATCCACAAATGTCAAAAAAATTCGCTCATCACTACCAATTAATACTTTGTGTGTTTGAGAAACTAATGTTAAAAAAAATTGCACAAATTTTTCCAGTAAATAACTTCATTACCTGGCCCAAAAACTATTCCCTGTCACTCTTAAAACTCTTGATCTTGTTGCCTCAACAGAATTCTGCTCTGTTACCCAAATCAGATAGAAAAAAATAAAAAGATGTTCTCCTGTGTATGTATATATACTATACTAGATACAAGTTTTAGCATATAGCATTGCATATATTACTTTATATGACTATTTCTTTCTATTTAGATTCTCACATAGGACAACTTAAACTGGTGAATGTCCTTATGAAATGCCCGATACCCGAGCAGTCTGAGATCTTTCATAGCCCCAAACAGATGGGCACTGCAATATATGTTGTGACTAACTGCAGCACTCAACTGCAAAAACATCAAGAAAAATTGAACCCGTCTAAATTCCTCCTCTATTTTATATAATTGTGGTATAAATTACATGCTTTTAAGATGCAAATGACTGTGTTATTTACTTCTCTTCCCTCTCCATTTGATTTAATATCTGACTGGTTCTATTTTATATGTAGGTAGGGTCAGCAGGCCAGACAGCACCTCCACATTTAGAATATGTGTATGTTTCAGGTGAATAAAAAAAACAAACCCATGCTACACTTGGGGGCACATTTACTAAGCTCGAGTGAATGATTCAAAGTAAAAAAACAACAAATTTTGAAGTTTTTTATTGGCTACTTCGACCATCGAATTGGTTACTTCGACCTTCGCTTACGACTTCGAAACGATTCGAACTAAAAATAATTCGACTATCTGACTATTCGATAGTCGAAGTACTGTCTCTTTAAAAAAACTTTGACTACCTACTTCGCCAACTAAAACCTACCGAATTGCATGTTAGCCTATGGGGACTATCGCCATACGTTTTTTTTGATCAAAGGAAAAATAGTTTGATCGATGAATTAAAATCCTTCGATCAATCGATCTAAGTATTTCAATCGAAGTCGAAGTATTTGTGGTAAATCCTTCGACTTCAATATTCGAAGGCGAAGGATTTTACTTTGACGGTCGAATATCGAGGGTTAATTATAATTCAACCCATAGTAAATGTGCCCCCAAGTCTCTAACTAAACACAGAATTTGTGTCTCTCACTAGAGCCTTGATGTTAGTGGGATTCATGGCGGTAAAGCAAAAATAAAGTCCTTTTCCGATATTTTCCACAGCCCTCAACACTGGTGCTCCTCTCACTCTTGGATCTTTCTCACTGGGCTTGAAATATTTCTTCCTTCAACCTCCTTCTCTGTTCCTAATTCACATATTAATAAGGAAGTTATTTTGTATAAGCATATGGCTATTGACCTAGAATTGCCCCTTGTTGTAACTGACCAAGGTACCAAAGGTTCTCCTTGTGTTCTCCTTGTGGGCCCAGACCCTTGTATACCCAGTCAAGGACAATTCCAATCAGTCCTTTCTTATTTTACTTATAGATCTATCTAACACCTATAAATGTATCTACATCTAATTGGTAGGATAATGGACCCTGGCTGTCAGGTTATGTGGTGGGGCCTAAAAGATCCATTCCAACATTGTCTCTAGTTAGAAAAATACTAGTAGAGTTGATTCCTAGTGGCTATAGAGCTTATGGTAATCCACTTCTCACTGGGGCAGCCCACTAATATCTATTACCCATTTAAAATATTGACTTGTTGGATCTTTAATTAAAAGGTGTCTGAAATCACTCAAAATGGTTGTTCATCAAGTTTAGCATAGGGTAGAGGGTAATATTCAAAGATGATTTTAAACTTTTTCAATTGTATTATATACATTTTTTCTAAGATTCTTGGGCTCAGGAATTTGAACTACTAACTGCTTGCTAGGGAACAATCACTTTAGCAAAGAGGCAGCAGTTTAAATTTGAGAAGAGTAGATGTACAAGAGATGCACAATTAAAGTGAAAAGTAGAAAGATACACAATTAAAAATAATGAGAATAAGTCTTACATTCAGTTTTCGGGTTTTGGTTGTTGGCAAGAGAACTTTCAGTTACAGTCTGAAATGAAGCAGGTTATGAGGGTTAAAGGGGAACTTGTCACCCAGACATAAAAAGCTGCATGATAAAAGGTGCCCCATTCTGGTGCATAAACAAGATTTTGGCATGATACAAAGCTTGCCTTCATAATAATTGTCTACAAAAAAATGCCTGCCTGCTTGATATGATTTTGAAATACGAACCTAAAAGAAACAAAATTGAAATCATTCATAAGTTGCAAGCAAAGTTTATTTTTATTAACTAACATCATAGCATGGGATTTGGAATTATTTTTTATGGTTACAGGTTCCCTTTAAAGGGGTTGTTCAATGCTTTAAAGGGCACTTGTTACCATAAGAAATAATCCCGAAAATAATTCCCAATTTATCCTAGCAACTACGCAGTGGTGGAGATGAGAGACTGGAAAATGAATAGGAGAGGCCCACATAGAAAAATAAATAACAGTAACAAAAAAATTGTAGTCTCACGGAGCAATAGTTGTTTGGCTGCTGGGGTTACTAACCCTGTTTGAAAGCTGAAAAGCATCAGAAGAATAAAAAGGCAAATAAAAAACTATTGAAGACATTAAGACCAACTGAAAAGATGCAAAGAACTGGTAACTATAACATACTAAAAGTTAACTTCAAAGTGAATTAATCTTCATTCATAGTATTCATTAGGCGCAGAATATGTTACTCTGCAACTGCTGAATTCCTTTTTCCACCTTAGGCTAATATTCTGGTAGGGCTTAATCGATCTGTTATACTATTCAGTGTGAGGAGGTGGTGGTGGCTTTACTCAAGGGCTGGTACAGTATATATAGCAATAATTTAGCAAGGGGTATATATGGGGGTTAGTGCCATGTTCGCAGGTTACTTTTGTATTACTGAGAATTAAAAATGTAATACATCAATTTGTAAGGGGGTTATTTATCAAAGGTGAAATTTCAAAGTTATGTGAATTTTGTTTAACTTTAATATATTTGAATGTGCTCGGAATGGGAGGTTATTTATGAAAAAATCTGAGCGTCTAACAACGCTCGAATAGGAACGACCCTAACATTTGAATCAAATTCAAATCGAGTTTTCCTCCAAAAAAACTTTAAAAGTCAGGAAGGCAATTATAACATCATGAAATGCCATTGAATTCTACATGAATACGGCAGGTTTTAGGTGGATGAAGGATAAAATTATAACTGTTTCCAGGATTGAGGGGTGATACATCTAACATTAAGGGGCCGATTCACTCAGCTCGGGTGAAGGGTTCGAATGAAAAATACTTCGAATTTCGAAGTATTTTTTGGGTACTTCGACCATCGAATGGGCTACTTCGACCTTCAAATTCGACCTTCGACTTCGATTCGAACGATTCGAAGTAAAAATCGTTCGACTATTCGACTATTCGATAGTCGAAGTACTTGCCCTTTAAAAAAAACTTCGACCCCCTACTTCGGCAGATAAAACCTACCGAAGTCAATGTTAGCCTATGGGGAAGGTCCCCATAGGCTTGCTAAGCTTTTTTTGATCGAAGGATTTTCCTTCGATCGTTTGATTAAAATCCTTCGAATCGTTCGATTCGAAGGATTTAATCGTTCGATCGAACGAAAAATCCTTCGATCGTTCGATCGCAGGATTAGCGCTAAATCCTTCGACTTCGATATTCGAAGTCGAAGGATTTCAATTCGAGGGTCCAATTTCGAAGTATTTTTAACTTCGAAATTCGACCCTTCGTGAATCGGCCCCTAAGATTCAAATTCAAGTTGGTGGTTTTGACCAAAAATATATTCGAAAAATTCAAATTTGAATTTACCATTTGAACCTTAGTAAATCAACGCTCAATAGGAAATACCCTAAAATTTTAATCAAATACTAATCGAGTTTTCCTCCAAAAAAACCTCAAAAGTCAGGAAGGCAATTATAACATCATGAAATGCCATTGAATTCTACATGAACACGGCAGGTTTTAGGTGAATGCAGGATAAAATTATAACTGTTTCCAGGATTGAGGGGTGATACATCTAACATTCAGATTCAAATTCGAGTTGGTGGTTTTGACCAAAAATATATTCGAAAATTAAAATTAAAATTTTAATTTTCCATTTGAACCTTAGTAAATCAATGCTCGAATAGGAACGACCCTAAAATTGTAATCAAATTCGAATCAAGTTTTCCTCCAAAAAACCTCAGAAGTCAGGAAGGCAATTATAACATCAGGAAATGCCATTGAATTCTACATGAACACGGCAGGTTTTAGGTGGGCAAAGGATACAATTATAACTGTTTCCAGGATTGAGGGATGATACATCTAACATTCAGATTCAAATTCGAGTTGGTGGTTTTGACCAAAAATATATTCGAAAATTCAAATTCAAATTTGAACCTTAGTAAATCTGCCCCTTAATGTCATGAATAATCTTGGAAAATTATAGTATTATGACTATTTTATTATCTCTAAAGTTCTCATGGTCTCAATGAATGTTAAATGGCAAAGGGAAATTGAGTGCAAAAAGTTACAAAACCTTTGTGTTAAAGTGAAACCTGTCACCCTGTGGAAGAATTAGAAATCTTTTTGTTAATCAGACAAAATAAACTTTACTTGTACTGAACAAATAATGCAAACCTTGTTTTTTTTTTGTTGCTTTGGAACCAAAAATTTGGCAGGCACCATTTTGAGGCCTTATAATCAAGGCAAGTTTTGGTTCATCCCTGTATCCTGTGAAAGGAGGACCCGATGCTCATCCCAATGCACAGACTACATGACATTACAGACAGTGAAGTGAAAGGGGGTACATATAGAGATTCTTGTGCCATTTTGAGGTCATTATATTACGTGAGATGCCAAGTGAATCTGAAGAAAGATCTCTTGTTTTTTAAATTTCAAGCCATCCCTATCTAGCTGAAAAGGGGTCGCTTACATTCCACCTACCTCCTATCTGCATGTAGCACTGCATGAAGTGCAACTTCTTTCTCACAATATGATGTTGCTTATTAATGCACAAAATAAGACCAGATAAGGTTCAGAAAGCAGGTACAAATTGTGGCAGTTTTTTACACTCTGAACCTTTCCCCACAACCAGAACTCAAAAAAATGTACTGTATACAACAACTGAGAGTTTTCTGCTCACAAAGAGATATCAACATACTGTATACCTGTCATTTATTCTTTACATGCATTTCTAGATCTAACATACACTAGTTAATTTGGAATGAAAAAAGTGAGGAAAACGGCAAGCACTCCTGGAGCCACTCGTAGGTAAAATCAGCTTTTATTCAGTCGGTTAAAAACATGAAATCCTAGGATTTCATGTTTTTAACCGACTGAATAAAAGCTGATTTTACCTACGAGTGGCTCCAGGAGTGCTTGCCGTTTTCCTCACATTTCCTCACTCACGCCAGCTACGGGTTCGGGGCGATGCACCCGGGCCACCCTGCACGTTCGGTGAGTGCTACTTCCACATTAAGCCGTGTTTGAGTTAATTGCGGGATTGTTTTCATGTGCAGGACCCGGGGTTTCTTATACACCTGGGTCAACAGAGTTTAAGGGTGAGCTCATTTGAGTCATAATTTCGTTCTCACCTTCCTCTGAATCTTTTATAAAAAAAAAAATTCTTGCACATTTAGAGAACGTTTCCCTTTCCCGTTTTTCATAATTAGATACAGGACTACTTGAGCCGACAAAAATTTCTTTTTGTATCAATTTGGAATGAAAAAAGACCAAAGTCCATCAAATACAACCCCTCCTAATTAGTGATGGGTGAACATGCGCCGTTCCGCTTCTCTGGAAAATTTGCAAAAAATAGCTATAATTCGCGAAACAGCGACAATTTTTTTTGATGTCGGCAAACTTTCGACAGCGAATTTTCACGCCCATTTTGTGAATTTAATAGACGATGGTGAATCGCCCAAATTCACCGCAAATTAGTGCCTGGCGAATAAATTCGCCTATCGCTACTCCTAATGAAAGCCAGCATCCATACACACATCCCTCCATACACTCACATAAACTATATATATTTATACACTAACTATATCATATTCTGCTTGTCCAAAAAATCATCCAAGTCACTCTGTGTCTGCACAAATACACCATTAAAAGTATAGGAATGGAAAGCAGAGGGTGCCTTTATATTTAAATGGATTACTGTAGTTTTATTTTGGTATAAAAAACTGCATTTAACTTGTATAATAATGAAGGGACAAGACATTTTAACCCATTAGCAATTAAATATACTAGGATATATACATAAGTGTCCAGGATGTTGATTCTTCTTGCCGGATCCTGTTTGGAACGTTACAAGACAAGGAGGATATAATGATAGTAGAGATTGGGAGGGATTATCAAATGTATAAATAAATTTTTATCCACGGAAGTTATAAACTACTAGAAAAAGTTACATCTGTATCACTAGGAGAGGAGGTAAGGTTTTATTTCTCTTACTGTCAATTTTAGTTTGCAGCCTTTTAGAACTAATGCTACATCTCTCACAATCAGTATCTATAGCTGGTCATATATGAAAACATACACTTGTTTTTTGAGTTTGTCTAAAGAGTAAGGAGCCAAATAAGATTGATTTAATAGTCCCCTAGGCAAAGAAACAGATCATAAAAGGGGCTCAGAAGAGACTGCCTGATATCTGACTGATCACTTATCAGATATTAGTCAGGAGGCAATACACTGGACAAGAAGCTGATAACTTGGTCTTGAGGAGCTGAGTATGCAGTCAATATTCATGCACAGACTACGGAGGATACAAGTCTAGAAGAGATGTATTTTATACTGAACATAAACATACTTAACTGTATCAGCCCATAGGTTCAGAAGTCCAATAACAATAATGATCCATACCTTCAACAGGTATGTTGTTGTCAACAGGAGATCAGCATCATTTGGTTTTGTTTTGGGCTTACCGGTATGTTTGAGCTTCATTCATTTAAAATTGCCTTGCTCGAAGATTTAGAAGTTGCTCCACTGATCAGTAATTATTGCTTTAAGAGTAATATTCCCAATGAGACCTACAATTACAATTAAAGAATAAGACAATTAAATAATTCAAGTTCAACATCTAGTAAAACCAATAATTTAGTTTAGTTTATATTAACATCAACTTGATAAAACACTGATAACCGCAAAACAAAGACTTGTCCCCAGGTTTTGCTTTACATTAAAATCCCCAGTTATAAATTTGGTCTACGTTTTAATTGTTTTGCTTACAAATAAATCAACATTTGGGATAAAATTGTTCAATATTTATAAATCTGCTAAAGGCAAAAGGTTGCCAAAGTTCCCTATGCTTTAGGACTTATGATCTGGTAACTTAGTTATACAATCATACAACTAACTAACTATAAACATGTTCAAATAAATAGTATATAAATAATTTATTTTTTTTTCATTAGATTTCAGTGATTTCAGTGAGATTAGATCTCAGTCACCTTCAAAAACAATATGATTATTCCCATAATTATCCTGCTCATGATGGGACTTACTTCCGTGAGAACACAGACAGGTAAGTCAAAGCCAGACTAGTGAAGAATCTGTATCTTTCTCTCTGTGTTGGTTTATCTGAACCAATCCTAAAAAATGTATCCTCAGAGAAGAGCTTTTGTGCAGATGGCTGAAGATATTAACAACTGTTATGGATTACTTACCCTAAAAGCGTTCACCTTATTTTGAGCATTTTAATCAAATAAACCCATAGATATCTAGCTTAGAAAAGATGGGATATCCAGAGAAATTATTTGGTATAGCCAGTTCTCCATCTATATATATGATACATATTTTGGTATCCGTTATCCAGAAACACTTTATCCAGAAAGCTCTGAATTATGAATGGCCATCTCCCATGGACTCCATTATAATGAAATAATCCAAATTATTAAAAATGATTTTCCTTTCCTCTGTAATAATAAAACAGTAACTTGTACTTGATCCCAACTAAGATATAATTAATCCTTATTGGAAGCAAAACCAGCCTATTGGGTTTATTTAACGTTTACTTGATTTTCTAGTAGACTTAAGGTATGAAGATTCATTTTATGAAAAGATATGTTATCCTGGAAACCTCAGATCCTGAACATTCTGGATAACAGGTTCCATACCTGTACAAATATGGGATCTATTTTGGAAACCCACTATTCAGAAAGCTTAACAATGCAGCAGTTTCGGCTGATTTTCAATTCTGTGTAATAAAAATAGATGTTAACTAAACTAAGATAATTGTTTTTATAATTTTCCTTTTTGTAGGTAGGACCATGGAGTGCATATACACCACACCAGTTCCTAAGGATTTTGTCCCATGTGGAGACATCAACATAGTCAAGATATTGCCAAATTCTAATAAAAGACGTAGTAAGCGTTTTTTCATGAATCATTTTGATGGTTTTATTTCAATTTTGAGCTTTTTATTCTAGAATCTTTCTATAAATGAGTAGACATCAATTGTTTTTTAAAATGTGAGTTTATTCAAAGTTAAAAAATTCTTACATTTTACTGAATTCTGATAAATAGGCCTCCCTTGTTTTACATAGTTACATAGTTAAATTAAGTTTAAAAGAGACCAAAGTCAAGTTCAGCCCCTCCAAATGAAACCCATCATTCATACACACACACACACTTACACTGAACCCTCCATACACTCTCATATACTATATATAGTCATAAACTAACTATAGATTTTAGTATTACAATAGCCTTTGATATTATGTCTGTCCAAGAAATCATCCAAGTCCCTCTTATAGTCATTAACTGAATCAGCATCACAACATCACCCGGCAGTGCATTTCCCAACCTCACTGTCCTGACTGTGAAGAACCTCCTACGTTGCTTCAAATGAAAGTTCTTTTCTTCTAGTCTGAAAGCGGGGGGGGGGGCGTCTGGTACTGTGATCCACTTTATGGGTAAAAAGGTTCCCTGCTATTTGTCTATAATGTCCTCTAATGTTTTTGTAAAGTGTAATCTTGTCTCCTCTCAAGTGTCTTTTTTCCAGAGAAAACAACCCGAACCTTGTCAGTCTCCCCTCATAATTTAACTCTTCCCTCCCTCTAACCAGTTTAGTTGCACTTAGTCTCTGCATTCTCTCCAGCTCATTTATATCCCTCAAAACTGCCCCCATACTCCAGGTGAGGCCTCACCAGGGACCTATAAAGAGGCAGAATTATGTTTTCATCCCTTGAGTTAATGCCCTTTTTTATACAAGACAGAACTTTATTTGCTTTAGTAGCCACAGAATGACACTGCCCAGAATTAGACAACTTGTTATCTACAAAAACCCCAAGTTCCTTCTCATTTAAGGAAACTCCCAACACACTGCCATTTAGTGTATAACTTGCATTTATATAATTTTTTGCCAAAGTGCATAACCTTGCATTCGTCAATATTTAACCTCATTCACCAGTTTGCTGCCCAGTTTTCCAAAGTGGGAGCATCCTGAATGGAACCTATAGTTCAGCTTAAGTCTCATCTGCAAAAATAGAAACAGTACTTTCAATGGCCACCTCCAGGTCATTAATAAACAAGTTGAAAAACAAGGGACCTAGTACAGAGCCCTGCGGTACTCCACTAACAACACTGGTCCAATTAGAAAATGTTCCATTTACCACCACTCTTTGTAGTCTATCTTTTAGCCAGTTCTCTATCCAGGTACAAATACTATGTTCCAGGCCAACATTCCTTAATTTAACCAGTACCCTACTGTGTGGCACTGTATCAAATGCTTTATCACATTCACTGCCTTCCCATAATCAAGGTCTCTGTTCACCTTCTCTTGAAAGGAAATCAAATTAGTCTGGCAAGATCTAATATGCATAAAACCATGCTGACACAAACTCATATTATTATAATTGCAATGAATTATGGTGCCTGAGCATTTATTTTTCACTATCTCTCTGGCTACAGATTCTTATTTCTTCATACAGATCTGTCGTAGTAGATCTGGATATAAAAAATCTGAAATTCTGTTTACATTTTAAAAATTGAAACTTCTGAGACACCTGCTATAAATTCTTCAGTGAAAAGTTTCTATTGATTTGGTTACAAAATTATGGTCATAAAATTGCCAGACCACCATACCACATCATAGTAAAACTCCTTTGGTTTTCTAGTCTTTTCAATTACATTCATAAAATATTATTGTAAACTTCAAATGTATTGCATTTCCATTTGTTCTTGCTTATTATTCTTGGATCTTTTAATAAATTCATAGTTTTTTTTAAATGTAGGTTTGGTTAAGGTTAAAAAAAAAACTTAAATTCTACAAATTAAACTTTTGATAAATTTAAATTTTTTACTATCTCTCTGGCTAAGGAGTTTCTTATTTCTTCATATAGATCTGTTGACGTTACACATTTAATAGGGGAACTCCGGCTTCCAAACCAAAATTTGATAAAGAGGCCACATAACACAGAAACCCCTAATATACCTATCACAGTTACTTGTTTCTTCAAAAAGTCTGAATAAATGCCATTTTCTATGCTGAAATCCAGTTGTGTAACAGTTCTTCTCTTTCTGCATCATTTGAAATCCTGACAGGGAAGGAGGGACTAAACACTGATGTTGCAAATTGTAACAACTTCTCCACAGCTTACAGACAGCATGCAGGAACTACATAACCCACAATGCATTGCACTGGGATGTTCCGTTCCTTATTGAAATCACATGTGCAGGGAATTGTGGGGTTTGGAGGATGCAGGCTGAGGACAGATGGCTGTTGATACAAAGTAACAGTAGTCAGACAGCTCAGCAACATAGTCAGAAAGACAGGAGGGCAGGGGGCTGGGCTTAGGGAACTGTCAGAAACCATTAAAAATCATATAAAGTCTGCTTATTTTTTAATTTATGCATATTGCAAAGTTGCTTGAAATTATGTTGACTTTTAAAAAAGCTTAAGTTATGTTTGTGTGGAGTTCCCCTTTAAGGAATTTGGATGTCAAAAATCTGAAATTCTGTAATTGTTTACATTTTAAAAATTTTAACTGCTGAGACACCTGCTATCAATTCTTCAGTGAAAAGTTCCTAAATTATGGTCATAAAATAAAATTGCCAGGCCACCACACCAAGTCAAAGCAAAACTCATCTGGTTTTTTAGTCTCTTTATTAACATTCATAAAATATTATTGTAAACTTAAAATGTATAGCAGTAATTATAATGTGTGAATCTGAACTGAACTCAAAATCATTTGGACAGCATGCTACTCTGTGGTGTGCGAGTCCCCTTTGGCCACAGGTCCACTATGTTGCTCCTCTAGCTTCTAAGGGTTTGCGCTCAACACAAAGAGGAGGGTTGCCCCAAGGCAAGCTAAAATACAAGAGCAATAGAAGTGCAAATGTAAAAATTGATTGACTAGGGATTGATCATTGCAAAGTCCCTAGTCCCCTGTTTCTTTAGTAATTTAGTAGTGTGCAAATGGATATATATTTATTGAGTTATAAAGTTACAATTATAATTTTGTCAAGCCAGCACCAGAGGTAGATAGTTAGGATCACCATAAGGAAATTAGCTTCATACGGAAATGGATTAATACTTAAGCACTTGGTTAAAAACGCTTAATATGTAACGCCAATTATACCTACTAAGCATTCATCCTCACAGGGAATATTCTTAAAGGAGAATGAAAGTCTTGTTCCACTTAGGGGTGCCAAATGTTAGTCACCCCTAAGTGATTGTATATACTAACCTGTTATTCCAGTGAGCACCACAAAGGAATCCTCTTCTGGATTCTTCTTTCTTCTCGCGGCTGCACATGCACAGTAGACCCGGAAAGCCAAACTTTTACTAACAATTTGGCCCAGGAAATTTGAAGAAAGAAGAAGCCGGAAGACGATAGCTCCATGGTGCTCGCTGGAAGAACTCCGGGCCAATGCAGTTTTCTACTGATTGGAGCATCGGTCCGGGGTTTCAGGTAAGTAAATACAATCTTTTGGGGGTGCCTAACATTTGGCATCCCCAAGTGGAAGAAGACTTTCCTTCTCCTTTAACCTATTTTCTGTCCCTTTATACAACCATTAAAGGAATTGTTCAGTGTAAAAATAAAAACTGGGTAAATATATATGCTGTGCAAAATAAAAAATGTTTCTAATATAGTTAGTTAGCCAAAAATGTAATGTATAAAGGCTGGAGTGATTTGATGTATAACAAGTCAGTCAGATCACTACTTCCTGCTTTTCAGCTCTCTAGATTTCCACTGACTGGTTACCCGGGTTACCAGGCAGTAACCAATCAGAGACTTGAGGGGGGGCCACATGGGTCATATCTGTTGCTTTTGAATCTGAGCTGAATGCTGAGGATCAATTACAAACTCACTGAACAGAAATGGACCATGTGGCCCCCCTTCAAGTCGCTGACTAACTCAGAGTTATAGAGCTGAAAAGCAGGAAGTTGGATTCTGGCTGTTTTATTAGACATCTGTTCACTTCAGCCTTTATACATTACATTTTTGGCTAACTAACTATATTAGAAACATTTTTTATTTTGCACAGCCTATCTGTTTACCCAGTTTTTATTTTCACACTGAACTATTCCTTTAAGTACAAATATTAATTATGACTTCTACACAATGTAGACCCAATCATCTGTATATCAATCTGTAATATAACTGAAAATGCTTCTGTGATGCTTTTTAATTATGGGCTGTCATGGTAAAAACACTTTAAGGGGCCGATTTACTTAATTCGAGTGAAGAATTCGAATGCAAAAAAATTCGAATTTCGAAGTATTTTTGGGGTACTTCGACCATCGAATTGGTTAAATTTGATCGCATTCGATCGAATTTGAGCGATTCGAAGGAAAAATCGTTCGACTATTCGACCATTCGATAATTGAAGTACTGTCCCCATAGGCTTGCTAACCTTTTTTTGATCGAAGGATATTCATTCGATTGTTTTATTAAAATCCTTCGAATCGTTCGATTCGAAGGATTTAATCGTTCGATCGAATGAAAAATCCTTTGATCGATCGATCGAATTTTTAGCGCTAAATCGTTCGACTTCGATATTCGAAGTCGAACGATTTTAGTTGCTAGTCGAATATCGAGGGTTAATTAACCCTCGATATTCGACCGTTAGTGAATGGGCCCCTTAATCTTTCATTGATATATTACATCCGTATACAATTTTTTTATTTTTTTTTTTTTTTTATTTTTTATTAACAGTTTTTTTCAGTACAGTGATCACATTGCCAAAGACATATTATACAATCAAGATAAAGTCAGTCCTGCAGAACGCACATTGCTATATGATAACATAGTAACAATACCCAATCTAGATCATCAATTCCACATGTACTTATGATAAATCAAGAAAAGAAAGATAGTCAAAATAAAAACAAAAAGAGGGGGGAGAAGGGGGAACATCTTTCTCTACAATCAAAGTCAAAAATCACTGAACAATGTAACCAAACATCAACAGGTGACATAATACAATGATTGAGTTAACAACTGTCCTCCAATTGAGAAGACACTTGCCAAGGATGCCATATGTCAAAAGATTGTTTGTATCTTCCTAAGGATTGGGCAGTTAATTTCTCATAGAGATATACTCTCATCAACCGTTCTTTAACGTTGGTAATCTGCAGATAAGGAGACTTCCAAGCTGCTGCTATTGTTTGTTTTGTTGCATTAAATATATAAGCAATCAAGCGCATTTCTTTCTTTGGGATACCTTCAATTTGTTTATGTAGCAACGCTTCCCATGGGTTTTTAGAGAGAGTCCCAACCAGAATACTATCCACCATAGCATAAACTCTATACCACAATCTCCTAGCCTTAGGACAAGTCCACCAAATATGTACCATTGTACCAGCATCCTGACATCCCCTAAAGAAATTTGCATTATAAGATGGAACCCATTTTGCTATACGTGCAGGAACTAAATACCATTGAGTCAGAACTTTTAGCGAAGTTTCCTGAATATCCGAACTAATTGAGCAGTGAGCTATGTTGAGAAAAATAGAAGACCAGTCCACTTCCTCTAGAGTTAAATTTAACTCCCTTTCCCAGGCCTTAATATATTTTAACTCTTTAGGGGGAGTAGCATTCGTCCAATTACGTATACAATTTTTTACATTAGGAAAAGTAATTATTGTTCATAAGCTGTCATTTTTTAAAAGATATTTCTGAGCTTTACTGTTCCTTTAAGCTTAGGCCTGGAGCCAATATTTATTTAATATGTAGGACAGTTACACAAACATGACTTGCCGTTTCCGTCTTTTACAGGCATTTTTGCTGCTGTAAGTTTAATTACAATGTGTAATAAAGGTGATAAGGAAATATTCCAAGATACCATGATGTGCTGCTTCTTCCCAGGCTGTACATCCACAAACTGTAAGTAGCTACAAGCAAAAATACTTTTCATAGTGAGGTTAATAAGAACAATAACTAGTATTTTGTGATGTAATATTCTTTATTACAGTTATTACACTACATTATTTCATAGTGCCTAGTAAACTTACTGAGCCCTGTCTGGGAGTACATTGAGTATAATGGTTTTTTACATTTTAATATATACCTGACCCCCAGGTGCAAACTATAAAATGTGCTTTCTCACTGGTTTATGGGCCAATGAATAGCGATGAGCAAATATGTCCCATTTTGTTTTTGCCAAAAAAAATAAATTGCGAAACTACAAGTAAATTTGTGAAACACATTAAAGTCTGTAACACTTTTCTTACAGTGACTTTTTTGTAGAAAAATACATGAGTCTATGGGCGACTTTTTTTTCTATGTCGACTTTAAGGTCGACTGCATTTGTTTTTGTCACACGTGAAACTTACAGAGCAGTGAATTTTTCCATAAAAGTAACTGAAGAATCAGATCTGCTGAAAATACTTTTGTGTGTTTGCAAAACTCATTTCATTACCTGCCCTCCAAACTATTCCCTGTCACTTTTTGTTTAAAAGTAATTAAAATGTAATGTAGTGCTGCCCTGCATTGGTAAAAGTTATGTGTTTGCTTTAGGAAGACTATTATAGTTTTTTGATTAGACTGGGTTGTAGCCATGGAGGCAGCCATTTAAGCTGAAAAAAGGAGAAAAGCACAGGTTATTTAGCAGATAACAGATAAGCTCTGTAAAGGAATACAATAGTATTCTGCAGAGTGAATCTGTTATCAGCTATGTAACCGGATCCTTGAATGGCTGCCCCCATGGCTACACAGCAGCTTGTTTATATAAACTATAGTAGTACTTATCTGTTATCTACTGTGTATCCTGTGCTTGAATGGCTGCCCCCATGGCTACACAGCAGCTTGTTTATATAAACGATAGTAGTACTTATCTGTTATCTACTGTGTATCCTGTGCTTGAATGGCTGCCCCCATGGCTACACAGCAGCTTGTTTATATAAACTATAGTAGTACTTATCTGTTATCTACTGTGTATCCTGTGCTTGAATGGCTGCCCCCATGGCTACACAGCAGCCTATTCCAAGCTCTACCATTATTCGTGTACACATCAGCTCGTTTACATAAACTATAATAGTCTTTCTGAAGGACACTCACCAGATTTACCAGTGCAGGGATACAGTATATTACATTTTAATTACTTTAATAGACTTTACTTTTTTTGGTGTTACTGTTACTTTAAAACTTGTGTTGCCTCAAAAGAGTTCAGCTGCATTCCCCCAATGTGAGGGGGGGGGGACAGAAACAATTGTCTCCTATGTATGTATATACTGTATAATATAATATACAAATATTTTAGCACATAGCATAACATATTATTTCACACTATCTTTCTTTCTTTCTTTTTAGCTTCTAAGGTAGGAAAGCTTGAACTGGTGAATGTCCTTATGAAATGCCCGATACCCGATAAGCCTAAAATCTTTCATATCCTCAAACAGACGGACACTGGCATTAATGTTGTGACCAACTGCAACACTCAAGTGCAGAAACATCAAGCAAAAATTAACCCACGTCATTTCCTCATCATTTATAAATAAATGTGGAATAAATTACATGGTTTTAACATGCAAATGACTGTGTTATTTACTTCTCTTCCTTTTCCATTTGCTTTAATATCTGACTGGTTCTATTCTATATGTAAGTAGGGTCAGCAGGCCAGACAGCACCTCCACAATTTTACCAAAACATCAGCATATGTGTTTGTTTCAGGTGAACAAACAAAACAAACCCCTTGCTACTCTAGGGGGGTTATTTATCAAGGTTCGAATTTATCTCAGTATTTCTAATATCAAATTTCAAGCGACTCTGAATTCCCGAATGGACCTTATTTATGAAGAAAAAAGCCTGAAAAAATAGGGTCAGGCAAACTTCAGAGCTTTCCCCCGAAAACTCATAATTTTAAACTAAGATTTGAAACTAGGATTTTTTCGCTGAACCCCCAAAATCATCGAATATTGGTACGGACATCAGTGCAGACACTGGGACCTTCCCCATTGATTCATACAGGACCTTAAGAGCTTTTAGATGCTGGTGTTTCGGATTCTGAGTTTTTAGACCATCCGACTTTGATAAATCTCTAAAAATTCCTATTTTTTTTTGCTCTGAAAACAACAAATTATTCAAGGTTCGGATATTCGGATCTTTCGAATATCCGATTTTATCTCAACACTTTCTGCTTCAAACTCCGATCAAATCCGCTCGGGTTTTTTACGCTTATTTATTATTAAATTTGCCTGAAAATTTGCTTTGCCGGAAAAAATCTATTTTTCATGATTTTTTTGGGATTTTTCACCCGAAAACTCTGATTTTCTCTGTTTTTTGCCCGAAAACTCCAAAAACTTCAAGGTATTACACAAAACCCAGCACACATCAAAAAATCATTGGGACTTCTCCCATTGACTTATATGCAACCTCAACAGGTCTGAGATGCTGGATTTTCTTATTCTGAATTTCACATCCTCTGGGTTTAATAGATTCCAAAAAAAATGTGATTTTTTAAAAGTCCTACTTTAAAAAAAAAAAATCACATATTTTTGCATTCTGAGTTTAGTAAATAACCCCCTTGGTCTCTAACTAAACACAGTATTTGTATCTCTCACTAGAGCTCTTACTGGTATTCATGGCTGTAAAACATAAATAAAGTGCTTTCCAGTTATTTCCACAGCCCTCAACACTGGTGCTCCTCTCACCCTCAGCTCTTTTTCACTGGGCTTGAACTATTTCTCCTGACAAAGTGAGGTGTAGACCACCTGAAATGTTGTTCTGTACTCTGAGTGGCAAAACTGGCTTAAATAAAGGAATAATTGTACAGCATGAAGTGGTGAAGTACTTGCCTTTCCTGTGAATACTTTAATATGTGATGACGTGGTCATACATCTAAGAACAGCACCACCGTGTACAAAAACACCTGAAGCGTGTAAGTAGTGCTCCCCATATCCCTTGTTCATGGTCACTGAGCCCCATTTGAAAGCTGGAAAGCATCAGAAGGCAAATAATGAAAAAAAACTATAAATTAAAGGTCTATCAAAAGGTTTCCAAGAACTGCCCATTCTGTAACATACTAAAATTTAACTTTAAGATTTCTATTTATTAAAGGTTGCATTTCAATGAACTAGTTAAAGTTTAAAGGGCAAAAAAAGAGAAAAAAAGCTAAAATTTTTTTAGATTTATTATGTTCCAATGCTAATAAAATTTGAATCCAAAAATACTCCAGCTAGATGGTCCCTTTGACCTTTGTAACATGTGTTTTAAAGTGTTAAGAAATTCGGGCTGTTTGCCCTGGTTTTTGTTCGATAATCTAATAAATTCGAGTTTTTCGGAGAAGACAACTCAATAAAGTCTAATTCGATGTGACGCTCAAATTTTTTAGAACTTTTATTAATAAATAGAGGGGATTCAGGTTAATGAGTTTGGTGGAAATTATTTTTGCTTAACAGTGAGAAAAAGTCAAGTTTTAGTAAATATCCCGCAAAGATTTATTTTGCATGCAATGTAATATCAAATTTTAAGGGGGGTATTTATTAAAATTCTAATTTTTCGCATAACATAAAATACTGATTCAAGCTAATTTCCAACCATGGTTTGGCTTAATTTACTAAAAAATCAGAACAAAAATTTTATGTGTGGAAACAGTAGCAACAAAGTAACGCAAAATTTGAATTGTGTGGCTTTTTCAAATTATTTCCAAAATCCTTCATTTTTTTTGATTTTCAAACAAAAACCATAGTCAAAAAACATCTTCTAATTGTAAAAGGGACATCTCCCATTGACTTTTACAGTGACAGGTTTTAGCTGGAGTATTTTCGGATTCTTCAACTTTGGAAGCATAATAAATCTCAAAAAATTCAAGTTTATTCTTCTAAAAATTCAGACCAGAAAAAATTGAGGCTTAATAAATAGGCCCCTGCCAAAATTCTTGCACTTACTGTTAATATACCTATTGAGTGTGAATCAGGATCATTTATTAAAGTAGGGCATGGTACAAAGTATAAAAAATTGACATAAGGCCAAATGTTTTTGCCTACAAAGTATATATATTACACTATATTGCAGCTGCCTTTGTAAGGCCAAAATCAATGCACCTCAAATATGGGGCCCAAAGATGGTGATTGACCTGAAATGAAATGCTGACTTGCACAAACTGTGGGGCTGGAACCCTAGGGGGTCTGAACACTGGCCCAGTCTGAAGACCAATTATAGAGACACTTTGAGAAGATACTTATTTGCTGCCATAGAAGCCTATTTGCTCCCACCCCCACTGAAGCACAACTTGATGCTTAGGTTTAAAGTAAACCATTAGCTGTTGGAACTATGGGACAGAGACACCCTAAACTGTGCCAAGTTCAATATTGCACCAGTTATAAGATGGTAAATAAACCCTTTCATTGTCATGAACAATACAGGCATCTACATCATGAACAGAACAGAAGAAAAGATTCACTTTAATCAGAATATTAGAATATTTATAAAACTTCAACAATCCAGGATCTCTCTTAGTGTAAATAAAGCAAATGTTTCCAAACCTTGGGTTAAGTTGTGTGCCACATTGTTTGCTTATGTTCTTCTTGAGATTATTATTATTAAGTATTTTGGCCAGCTAACACAATATAATTATGCTTTATATTTTGCGGTTCATATTTTATGATTAACTGATTAAACAGTGGTGTAACTATCGGGGGTGCAGGGGCAAGTGCGCAGCGTGACGGAAAGGAAACTGTGCATCTAGGGGGGTGGGGTGCACATCCTGCACCTGGATGAGGAAGACATTAATTACACTACTTTGATTAAATATAAATTTATTTTACACTAACTACATGTCAGACATTCTACATCAAAAATTCAAGCAGGGTTTCCCCCCTCTAATGTTGGTCTTACTGTGCCCTTGCATTGTCTCCAGGAAGATGAAACAAAATTGTGTATTTCTAAAATAATCCGAAATGAGTGTGAATGTCTGTCCAGTATGAGATTCTGCTAGTCAGGGCAGTGAAATCTTTGCTTTGACTATTTGAACAATGTGAATGTATAATAAAAAATGGAAATTTACATTTAAAAATGTATATTTCCCTAATGATAAAAAAAGATTATATTATGAAAATTAATGTTTATATGAATTTCAAATTCATCTCCCCCACCATTGCACCAAAAAATCCAGAGCACTTCTTGACAAGGGGACTCCTCAATTGACCCTAAACTTTCAGCCATCCCACTGAACCCCATTGTTACATAGGAAACACCAGGAGCCAGAAATGGGGTAAAATGACAACACCATTTATTCACATTTAATCAGATAAATAGGACCTTGACAGCCTCACCCCAAGGCAATATTCAAAGCCAGAATTCCATCTGCTGGCTGAATCTGCAGTGTGTGTCGATGATATTAAATCCAAGCTGCTGTCACTTAGCACAAGCAGTAGTAGCGTCTGTATCAATAAACCCACCGTGCAGTCACAGGAGAGAACCTCCTTTCTCTCTCTTCTAAATGTTGTGAGTTGTGACAAATAAAACATAAAATACATTATCATATATCCAGTGTTTGATCCAGAGGAAGTCAAAAAACCCAGCCTGAAGCCAGTGACAATTTTGCCTCAAGAGGGAAAAATTCCTTCCTGACCCCAATGATGACGAGAAATATTTCCTGAATCAAGCATTTGCCATTCATTTAACATGAATAACCCCATGCAGACTCTCACTTTTATACTGTATAACTTTACCAAAACCACACCAAGGGGTGATTTATCAAAGGTCGATGTGAATTTTCCAATGAAAAAAAATCGAATTTCGACCTCTTTTTTGTGTACTTCAATTCAATTTGAATTTGAAAATAAATCAAAAATGCGAATGTCAAAATTTATCATGGACTGTCTCTATAAAATTCGATGCAGAATACAGGTGCAAAGCATACCCTTTTTATTGCACTTTGGCCCACATTAAAATGAAGCCCTTACATCTATATAAACCGGTTGGAAGAGTTTCCTGTGCATAGAAAGAGCTAGCAACAGGTCCTTGTCATTTTTTCATTACTTGTGTAAAGCTATACTTAAGTAGCACCCATTTGCTTAATTTTTACCATTAAAATATTCATCGGGCTCTAAATCATCAGGTGTGGGCTGTCATGTATGTTGTAGGCAATGTAGAACTATTCTTCCAAGGTTTAATTCAATAAATGGGCACTAGTGGTTTTTGCACTTAAACAATAAAGTCTATATTAACTGAACCAAATAGAGAATTAAGCAGGAGACATAGAACTCAATTTCTATACATGTACGGTACCCACAAATACAGCTTTAGCATTCAGACCGTTAGGGAAAAACCAATGGACTGTGGATTATTCCAACTCCAAAGTATCACCCACAGCTTTCAGGATTCCTCTAAAGTGAAATTTGAGCAAACTCCTCTAGCGCTTAGAGCTGTTCTTTATTACTCTGGGGAGTAGTCCAGCCAGGATTTTAATCCTTACTAAATCTCCTAGGTGGAGCTTCAGGCTGTACAACTAGCTAACCCTCTCCTATCTAGCACACGTGAGTGTGACCTGACACTTACATAAAGCATGTTGTTGTGTAACTCATCATCCTCACTCATCCTCACTGATTGAGGAACTGTGATTTATTCTTAGCCTGCATTCCATCAGTGAAGTGCTAAGAAATAATCATGTTGTGAAGCAGTTACAGTAGGGGTCACAGAAACCCTGTAAGAGGATTCTAAGAGGCCCATTTATCAGCATTCTAATTTTAGTGCTTTTAGAAACCACAAATAAAAATTTTCTCTAAAACTATGAATGCAATGAAAAATATTAAAAGATCCAAATAGAAAAAGCTTGGACAAAAAAAGCTGAATGCTGTCATAAAAAGTAAGAAAACGTCTAGAAATCTGAGTTTTTCAGATAATTACTTGCAAACATTTTTTATAAAACCTTTAAAAATCTGAATTCATTAGAAATGGTCCAATAGGATCGTCACAGCTCCCATTAACATCTATAGGACCTCACCAGCTTTTACTTGGTGAATTTTTGTATAAGAGTTTTTAGGTTTTTTTCACTTTATAAATCTATTTTTAGAGAAATTTAAAAAGAACTCGAGTTTTTTGAGATTTGTGAAAAAAAACTTTAGAAAAATGCATGTGAATATATAAATGAGAATTCTAACTTTGTCAGTGATCTTACTGTTTTCTTACAGAGAATATTATGCAATTATGAGTTTTTTAATATTACACTATAATCAAACATGGCGATAAATTACTTAGAATTTTCAACTCCAGTTGCAGGAACAAAGAACAATTCTTCGCACAAATCAGCTTCGATTCTCATTGGAGGTTTTTTTTGCATATTAATGCAGTCACTGGTTCTAGATAGCTTGGGAGCGATTTATTTTAGCAATATTGCTTTTTCCCGCAAAGCAAATTTTCAGGAAATTTAATAATAATTAAAATCAGACTTTGATAAATAACCCCCCTAAATCTCTTTAAAAGTTACTTTCGAACGTGTTGCTATCACAATGCATGAGAAACAGTATACTGAATTGTGGACACATATCCAAATAGTAATATATAGTACGACTACTATTATATTCTCGTTTTGTAAAGATTCTCTTAGTGGAAAAATAACTTTTCCGAATGTCTTCCTGAAATGCTCAGTGCCCAAGGATTGCTGGTTTCATGAGACCCTAAGGGGCCGATTCACAAAGGGTCGAATATTGAGGGTTAATTAACCCTCGATATTGGACTGGGAATTAAAATCCTTTGACTTCGAATATCGAAGTCGAAGGATTTTAGCGCAAATAGTGTGATCGAACGATCAAAGGATTATTCCTTTGATCGAACAATAAAATCCTTCGAATCGAACGATTCGAAGGATTTTAATCCAACGATTGAAGGAATATCCTTCAATCAAAAAAACTTAGGAAAGCCTATGGGGACCTTCCCCATAGGCTAACATTGATTTCGGTAGCTTTTAGATGGTGAACTAGGGGGTCGATGTTTTTTCTTAAAGAGACAGTACTTTGACTATCGAATGGTCGAATAGTCGAACGATTTTTAGTTTGAATAGTTCGATTCGAAGTCATAGTCGTAGTCGAAGGTCGTAGTAGCCCATTCGATGGTCGAAGTAGCCCAAAAAACACTTCGAAATTAGAAGTTTTTTTACTTCGAATCCTTCACTCGAAGTTAGTGAATCGGCCCCTAAGTATTAACAGATTGCAACTTGTGTCATGAATAACTGCAACATTTGCCTTTACCATATAATAAGTTTGGAGAACTATACATGCTTTGACCCACAAAATTGGACTACTCTTTATTTGTTTTCACATTTTCAGACATTTTAACTGTCTGGTACATTTTGCCTGATTTTTTTATCTCTTGTTAAAAAATAAGTAAATGTTTAAATTAAGGGAATGTAAAAGTGAGTGCTATTAGTCAAGATAGATGCAACTGTCTGTGCACTTCATTTTAAATAGGCTTCTAAGTCTACTTGGTGTCATTTCTTGTGTTCAGCATGCACCTGATACTTTCGGCACAACTGGGCTGTGGTGAACCCTAGAGCTACAGCCTGCTCAGAAGGAAACTGTAGCTCTAACTCCATGCATCAAACAGTTCAATTTAGTACAGAAGGCAAGAAGGACAAAACTGAGGGTGACTGTAAGAAAGTGAGCAGAGTACATCCTGATGCAAGTAACTTTAATAAAAGTGGTTTTAGACACAACTCACTGTGGAGTAAAAGCACAAGTCCCATCGTGACTGCACCTGTTTGGAGTTTTAATAACTATCTGGTTACTATGGCTTAATAAAAGTCGGTGTGGAAGATTAACGTGAACGGTTGAGTAGAGTAGTATTATAAAAAAATAAGAATAACAATAAAAGTGACGCCTCACCTTTATCAATCTGGTTGGTACTGACACCGAAAAATTTCCAGTTGACTGCCTAAGAGTGAACTTCATCTTATCCCCACTCCTGTAAAAGCTAGCATGTATGTATTAAAGATATCAGTTATATCAGACTCCATAAAATGATTACATGTATGGGTGCTGCATGTGAAGCAGTTAACCATCACTATTTTGAGGAAGTGTACCTATACCTTGGGAGAGTCATGTCTTCCCATAGGTTCAGGCTTAGCGACTGTACAGTAATTCTTGTCCCTAGTGCACTGTGTATAAGGGGAGAAAGCAAATGGTTCTTTCATTGGACTCAAGTTACTCAAGTCTTACTGAAAAAGGAGCTGAAATTAATCTAGTGTCAAGAAGATCCTGTCATAGAATGCTCTAGTAGTGTTAAACAGCCTATGTGAGATAGCAGGAACAATGTTGTTCTCCACTAATGAGGCATAGTGTGGTGTACTTCCCCAATTGACACTCACCAACTTATAGGGACTCAAGTTGATATGACTTAGTGAAACCTTATCTTAATCCTTTGGAGCACCCTTTGAGTATTCTGATACAATGGGAGCAGGTGTGGTGGTTACACCCATTCGGAAACTCACAGATTCTGTGATATTGTGCCAAAAATATTTGGTGTACAAAGTGCCTTTAAGTTCAATATATGTACTGGTCCTTGGGTAAAAACCACTGGCACCCAAGTTTCTTTTTGAATAGATAATGTATGGAACTGTGCATGCACATGCAAGTCCAAATGCGTACTGTCAGGTTCTGCCTGTGACTCCAAGAACCAGACAGCATTTTTCGTTTCAGGGTAGAGATGGGTACAATTAAGAGGTAGATAATCCAAACTATATACAGTACTGTAGATATGATCTCCTTGGCACTTTGGCAATTAAAGTTATTTTTTCAATTGAGATGTTTTTGAAAAGTACTTATATAAATTACTGAGAGTCACTGGGATGCCAAAACAGGCAGAGAAAAATAATCTGCATATGATTTCTCAATTCTCTCCTCAACTGTACAAAATGTCCCACTGGTTAGGCCTATACTATACTTACAGGGTCCATGGCCATCTACTTCTTATGCACAACTCATTCCTAATGCTTAGCAAGACCTACAAATTATATGTTATACTGAGATAACTAGTTCTTCCTGGAAGCAAGATATCTACAGTAGATGTGGTCAAAGACACTTGTGACTTAATATTTGAATTTGTCATAACCAGTACATACTGGCAACAGAAGATTTACTTTGATTAGAACATATTTAATATCTGTAGACTTAAAATATTCTACGATCCAGGATCTCCCTTACTGCAAACAATTTAACTGTGTGCAAATATTGGGTTGCTTTGTGTTCGCCACATTAATGATGGCTCTATATGTTCATCATGGGGATTATATTGTATTTTTGCCATTTTACACAGTACATAATGCTTTGTATCTTGAAGAACATATTTTATGCCAAACCCAATCATCATAAATTAATTTTATACTAACTACATGTCACAAACTTTAGAAGGTTCTAATCCCTCTAATGGTGATTCTATTGCACACTTGCAATTCAACATTGCTCAGGGCAGCTGTTGAGCTCTAAAATATAAAGAACATAGTTTGAGTACTCAACAAACATATTCTGTCAAATTAACATATTGGTAAAAGCAGTAAAGGAAAATGAGTCAAATTGTTAAACCTTTTCCTAACTGTCAGGAATATTTCCATTGTTAGGGGAATCTAAAGGGTACATTTATCAAAGGTCAAGGCGAAAAAGCGAATGAAAATATACTTAAAGACATTTGTTGGAACCTCAAATAAACTGGATTCAATAAAGAATAAAACCACAAAAAGTCACCAGAATAAACTCTGAAAGTAAAAGCTGGTAAGATTCAATCAGAGTCAATGGGAATTCTCTCTAACAACTTTAAGGGTTACAGAGTTTTTTTTACCTCTAATGAACCCGAATCTCTAATTTGAATTTGAGTTTCGTTCCGACTCAAAAATTCAAATTACAATTTACCATTTGAACCTTAGTAAATCTGCCCCTAAGTATATATATTTATTTCTCCATTAAAACTATACTTTCCAGGTATATGGGCACAAGTGGTTCTTGAAAAGATTTTATTAACTAAGCCATATAGAAGTCTTTGAGAGAATTAATCAGGAGACATAGAACACAATTGCCACAATAGGGCTATTCAGTGTTTAATTTATTTCAAAGTAGGCCTACACATGCACACTGCACTTCTGTTTGTTGTATTCTGTTGTTGTAACAATTAACAATTAACAATTAAAAGTTAAGAAAAGGTTAAAACTTTTAAGAGTTTATAAGCTGTGTTATGTTTTGCGGCTCCAGACTATTTTTCTTTAGTGGAAGACGGGGCAGAATGGCTCTTCTGATAGTAAAGGTTGCTGACCCCTGGCATACAGTATACCCCCAAATATACTTTTAGCATTCAGCATTTTGCACCTCAAGGTCAGTCAATTAACAGTGAATTATTTCAACTCCAAAGTATCATCTCCAGCTTTCAGGATTCCTAGGCAAACTCCTCTTGTTCCTAGGTATGTATACTTGACCCCTACTCTGGGCAGCAGTGCACCCAGGATTGTAATCCTTACTAAATCTACTAGCTGGAGCTACAGGCTGCTTGACTAGTTCACCCTACTATCTATCACTAATGGCAGATTTGCTTACATGCAAACTTTTGCTTCAGAAATATCCGCCATACTTAATGTAACTTTGTGAGAAGTCATTTAGTGATGACTTTGCATATTCATCAAAACACATAATTTAGTCTCAGCAAAAGAACACTGGTGTATTTTCTTCAGCGACGACTCATTGGCGTAAAGATTTCTTAGCGGATTTTCTCTAGCGTTACTTTCTTCCTAGAAACACTTCATAAACTTACTAATGCCAATTTAAGTTCAGTGGATATGTATTTATTAATGGTATTGGACACTTTTTATTAAAAATGACCAAGGAAGCAAAGTCAGGACAATATAGAAATAAGCCACAAGCCCACCCTAAAACAAATGTGTCATGGGCTTAAAAAAAGTCAAAAAAAGATAGTTACAACTTGTAAACCCAACAACTTGTCTCTTTTTTATTATATTTTTTGGAATATAGGATATGATGTCACTGTTGATGAGATACATTAGTGGATTGACGATTGTTTGCCTGAGCAAAACTACCCTGGCAAAATGGCACGTAAGTTTTCTAGCACTAAGGTTTTTCACTACCGAATTGTCTTACTCGCCTTTTAAATTTGCTTTGTAACTGCAAATTGTCTTTTTAGCAAAAAATTTTCAAAAATACACAATTTGCTCTAAAATGAATGTGTCCCCTAGTGTGATATATGACAAAGTATATCCTAACACTTACTAGGCCCTACATAATAGGCCCTACATTGGTTCTGATTTAGTTTCCCCTTCATGCTCAGGTGGAAACCTCTCAGACAGGACGTGTCATCTAACTTATATACAGGGCGATCCTGGTCATTTTGCCACCTGAGGTGACTTTCCTTTTGCTGCCCCCCACCCCTCCCCACGGCACTCACCTCTTCAGCGCCGGGGTGGTTGGGGGCGGTCCACAGCGCACTTGAGGAGTCGGGGCAGTCCACGTTGCTAGTGCAGAGAACGCAATTGCCGAATTTCCGAGTTGAAAACTGGAAAGACGGCTCTTAGTTATCAGGAGCAGCATTTTTGCTGCACCTGGAAACCAGGGGGGCACTGCCGCCTGAGGCGAGTGCCTCAACTCGCCTCATTGGTGGAGCGTCCCTGCTTATATACTTTATAACTGCCAGGAACTGCCAGAAGCAGACTTTAACCCAGGAAAAGGAAACTATTCCCCAGCTTTGCTAAGGACCCCCTTAATATACAGTACAATAAAGTGGCCAATATTGTACAGTATATCCCAACCTCCAAAAGTGTAAGGCTGTGTCAAAAAACATCCATATTGGGTAACAGAGCATAATATTAGTGCCATAGTCAATGTACTTATTTATCTTGCTTTATTATGTAGCAGAAACGCAATAATAAAATACCCAAATAAAGACATGTTAAAACCACAGCATGAAGCATGAGAACATTAAAGGAGAAAATTAAAGAATGAAAATCTTCATAGTCATTAAAGGAGAACTAAACCCCCATACCAAAAGCCCCCCTAAACTGCCTGCCATTGCTCTGGTTCAGTTAGTCACCCAAGTTTCTATTTTTATTTGAATCAGTAGAACCAAAAGGTAAATTGGTGTCAGCCTAATTGGCTGTTCCATGTGTTATAGGTAGTGATGAATACTTTGCAGTTTCCTCATAGAGATGATTTTGGTCGCCTTACTGTCTGATTGGGTGAAAGTGAGTGCTTTGTTGGCCTTATGGAATAGGAGTTGTCTAAAATTTGGCAGGCTTCTTGGAGGTTTCTTGCATTCATGATCTGCGTGGGTTTCTGACATTCTGATGCTGATTTTCATGCGACAATCTGAAAAATGTGCGCTTTCCTAGCAACAATTCAAAGTTGATTCAAATTGTTACATGATCTTCTCATGACTTTTTCACATACAATTTTTGTTCTGAGGACTAGGGATGTAGCGAACCGCCGCCGATGTGTTCGCGAACGCCGTTCGCGAACACCGGCAAAAAATGCGGACAGTTCGCGAACAGTTCGCGAACTTCGAACATCCGAAAATCGTTCGATTCGAACGATCAAAGGATTTTAATCGTTCGATCGAAGGATTTTCGTTCGACTCGAACGATCGAAGCCATTCGATCGAATGATTTCATTCGATCCAATGGCTTAGATCGTTCGATTCGAACGAAAATCCTTCGATTTTAGCGGTCGAAGGAATCGAATGGTCGAATGGTCGAACGATTTTTGTTCGAAACGAACGCGAACTCGTATTGGCGAACGTCGCGCGACGTTCGCGAACATTCGGCGGACGCGAACAGTCGAAGTTCGCGCGAACTAGTTCGCCGGCGAACTGTTCGCTACATCCCTACTGAGGACATTAAGGGCATTCATGGTTGGGAGTTTGATTGATTTTTTTGTAAATAAAAATGAGACAAAAACAAGTTTAAATATTCCCCCTTACCCTATCCCAGCCTCAGGCACCACCACCTCTTTCTTCTAACAGGGCGAATGTGAGTAATTTGTTGCTTAGATTCTCCCTAATCATTGAAGAGAAAAGGAAGGTGTTTTCTCAGTTATGGCAATAAAAACTCTCGGAATTGATAGAAAGGATAGGAAAAAGGGACTAATGAAGGGGGCTAAAGGATCTCAAGAGTTAATTTTGAGTAGAGATGAGATGTTCTGATAATAAAACATGCTGAGTGGGTCCTAAAGTGCCTCAAGGTTTGTTTTGGAATGATGTGCACTTTAAATCCTGTTTGGAACATTAGCAAAGAGGAGGGATATAATGAGGCTAAATGCCAAGAGAGTTTCTGAATTGTATACATTTTGATTCAGCTGAAGAGAGGAAAAACTAGGAAAATATAAACCTGCGTCCCTAGGAGAGGCGGTAAGAAATAATCACTTTAAAGCTTAACCAAAACAGCAGAATGTGTCATAAATAATAAAACATTTTAATACATAAATTGCACTTTTTTTCTAACTTTCTCACTAATTTCAGCCCTCAGGAAAACACGAACACTCCTTCATAATGATGCCTGTGTATGCCATGATTCTTCTGCTCATGATGGGTCTTTCTCCTGTGATATCAGTATATTCACCCCTTGGTAATTATGAAAATAGCATGGTTATTCTGGAGGTAGATGGTATTCATTAGTCTTAAAGGTTTGATGTTTTCCTTAAAATGTATAAGTAACTATTTCTTAAATAACCTCCCAGTCGAATTGTGAGTATATTCGAATTAAAATAAAAATTCACATGAATTTGAAATTCGACCTTTGATAAATGGATCTCTAAGGGGCATATTTATCAAGGGTCGAATTTCAAATTTGAAAACCTTTGGAATTCGAATTCAGAAAGACCAACCAAATTAAGTCGAAGTCTTTTTTTGTCCGAATAGGTCCGTTTTCTATTAAATAGGTCCGTATTTGCCTGAATTTGGATCGCACTAATCAAATTAATAGTGAATTCCATTGTATTCAAATTGAAGTTTTTCCCAAAACAAACTTCGATTTTTCAATATCCACCAATAGGTTCCAAATTCCAAATAGGTTCTAGGAGGTCCCCCATAGGCTAAAGCAGCAATTTGGCAGGTTTTAGATGGCGAATGGTCGAAGTTGAATTTTTAAGAAGACAGGAAGACAGTACATGATAAATTTAGATATTCAAATTTTTGAATTTTTTTCAATTACAAATCAAATTTGGACTATTCCCTAGTCGAGGTACACAAAAATAGCTAAAATATGAATTTTTTTAATTCAAAAATTCATCTCGACCTTTGATAAATCTGCCCTTAAGTGTAGAAACCACAAAATGTTCAAATTAATTTTTTCCACAAATCTCCATAAACATGGTTTTTCTATATTTCTTTAAAACTCTACAGAAAATGTAAAGCTTGGTGATACCTTTTATTGCCTAACTGTATAAGTAAAAATTGCAAGCTTTCAGAGCACCAAGGCCCCTTCATCAGGATATTTTTTTTAGCCTGACGAAGGGGCCTTGGTGCTCCAAAAGCTTGCAAGTTTTACTTATTCAGTCAGCCAACATAAGGTATCACCAAACTTTACATTTTCTGCATTTGTTTAATGGCTAACACGATACAACATCTTAAATCTTAAAAACTCTAAAAATTCAAGATTAATTAATACTAAAACCCACAAAAAACTCAAACACAAAAATGTGCCAGGTAAAAGCTATTGAGGTCATATAGAAGTCAGTGGGAGTTGCCTTGATCTTACTGTAACTATTTGAAAAACTTGCATTTTTCAAGGTTTTCATAATTTTTAGCGCATCGTCCAGGTTACACTTTTACTATTTACTACTTTACTTTTTTTACTATTTTTTTACTATTTACTCAAAATGTTCTCATTTTTTTTATTAAAACAAATTAGACCATACTCCCATCCACAGTTGTGCCTTATTTATCAATAAAATCATTTTACAAAAACTCATAAAATCGTGAAAAAATGTGATGCCCAAAAACTTTTTTTTAATTATTCAGATTAATTTACCAAAAACTATGAATTATAAGATTATTTTACGAAACCCAGTGCAGCTCATAATCATGATAATGATATCTTTCAGTTGTGAAGGGACATCTGACATTGACTTCTACATGACCGTGACAGGTTTGTTTTTGGATTCTGACTTTTAGCAGCCTTGGGGTTTAATAAATCACAAAAAATAGTTTTTTTTCCCACGAAAAATTTGTGTTTTCCCCTTTAAAACCTCCAACCATAAAAATTTGGGTTTTAGCAAATAACCCTCTTTATATTTGTATCTTTTAATAACTTTCATGGCATTTGTGATTTTAGAGAAATATAATTTAATTGTGCTTTTGAAAACCTCTAAAATCACTAAAATTCAACCCATAATAAATAGGCCTATTAATATTATTATCATTGGTAGTAGTAGTAATAACGTTCATTTGAAAATGTTTTAATTTATGGTTTCTTCTGTGTTTTACTCCCTTTTGAAAATCCTCTAGTTGAATCCATGGAGTGTATTGTAGAAAACCCAAATATGGGTGAAGTTATTGCATGTGAACACAACAACACAGTCATAATATATCCTAAGGCAAAGAGAAGTGAGTGCTTCATTTATATAAATATATATGTTATATTAATGTGGTATATTATTTTTTTGAGTGATTGTTACATAAATAAGTAGACAGTATACTACAGTTAGAGGAAGCAATAACTCAATAGACATTTTCCATAATGAACTTTCTGTCCACATATTGAATTACTGACTCTACTCAGTCCAGGGAACTACACCTGGGTGCAGTGCTATCCTTACTACCCCTTTAAAAGTCAACTGTATTAATAATTGAATTAATTGCTGTTGTAAGAGACCTAGTAACTATCCAGCCTGAGGTTGGACCAAGAAAGGATGTTTAGTAGCAGACAGCTGCTATAGATGAATTAGGTGTGGCCTGATAATACTGTAGGTGCAGTTAAAAAGTGCTGGAAATAAAAATACCAATAAGGTTTTGCCTAAATGTTGCATACATAGGGCCAGATTCAATTCAGTCAGAAAAAAGGTTTAACATGCTAAAAATCTTGGACAAGGTTCAATTTGAGATGTAACTCAAGCTCATTTTAGGGGTCGAAGTGAAAATTCAATCAAAAAAATCTGAATTTTGAGCTATTTTTTGTGTACTTCAACTAGGGAATTGTCTCTATTGAAGTCTATGGGAAGAACTGGAACTGAATTACCATAGGAGAAAAGACTTTTCTCCTCTAATTGAATCTTGTCTATGACTTTTCACTATGAGATAACTTTTTCTGAATTCATTCTGGTCCGTAGTATTACATGGCCAGGCCTAGAAGACCATCCTCTAATGCCATCAGATCCCAGCTGTTCTGTTAGGCCATAACTGCAATTCAAGTAATGTGAATGACAAACTTCCACATCAAGATCAGGGGATGTACGTTTGGGGGCCCAGCGAAAATGTATTTCCGGGCACATAATTGTGGGCAACCTGCAATCCCCTGCCACACATACTCGCAGGTCATCCACGATCTCCCAGTGCACATACTCAGGAATCACCCACGATCCCCCTGCCACTCAGGAAATAGATCCCCATGCTTCCCCTGTAGTCCTGCCCCCATAGGGAGTAAGAGCATAACACTGAGGGGCATATTTATCATGGGTCGAATTTCAAATTGAAAAAACTTCGAAATCTGAACTCAAAAAACCAACCAAAATTAAGTAGAAATTTTTTTGGTTGAGTAGGTCCGTATTTGGCCGATTTCAAATCGTACAAATCGAAGGAATATCGCATTTGATCGATTCCATTACAAGTTTTTCCCAAAAAAAACTTCCACCAATTGACTCTAAATAGGTTCTAGGAGGTCCCCCCATAGGCTAAAACAGCAATTTGGCAGGTTTTAGATGGCAAATTGTCGAAGTCAAATTTTTAAAGAGACAGTACATGATAAATTTCAATATTCAATTTTTGACTATTGAACTATTCCCTAGTCGAAGTACACAAAAAATAGCTTGAAATCCGATTTTTTTTTCATTCAAAAATTCACCATGACCTTTGATAAATCTGCCCCTACATGATAAATTTCGATATTCAAATTCTTAAATTTTTTTCAAATTCAAATCCAATTTGGACTATTCCGTAGTCGAAGTACACAAAAAATAGCTTGAAATAGCTCGAAATTCATTTGACCTTTGTTAGGAGAACTGTTTTCATTTATAAACTGACCCTCTGTAAGAGCTTTCTCTTTTGTAATTTTTTATTGCATGCTGTACTTAGTGGCAGGAGGCAAAAGCTAACCATACATTGTATGAAGACTATGAGTTTGGTTAAATATAAATAATGGTGTAATAATATAAAGAATAGTCGGTGAAGGCTAAAGTATGAAAAGTAGCACATTCTGGGGCATGTGGAAGTAACAAGGAATTGTAAGGTGTGTTGCCTAAACATAAAATGCATTTTTTTTCTATTATACAGTGCATTCTGATATTGGTACCTTAAGAACAGTTTGTAAGCAAAAGGATAAATCGAATAAAATATTTGAATACAAGGTGATGTGCTGTTATCGCAAGGAGTGTACCTTCCTGCCCTGTAAGTAGTTCAAAGAATATGAATATTATACAGTATATGCAGTTGAAATCAATGCGTGTGTTTATGTAAGTATAAATGGTTATATACCAGGAAACATAAAAAGGGTAATTTTCTATTAGGAAGACAGTGCTCAGTATGCAAATTAAATTTTTTAAATTCAAATTTCGAGTTTATTTTAGTGTAATTTGTCTAGGGAATAGTCCAAAATTTGATTCTATTTTAAAAAAATTCGAAAATTAAAATTTCGAAATTTATCATGTACTGTCTCTTTAAGAATTAGACTATTCACCATCTAAAACCTGTCAAATTTGTGTTTTACCCTATAGGGACCTCATACAAACAATCTGGAGTCACTTGGTGGACTTTTAAAAAAAAAACCTCAAATCGAATTTGATCGTATTCGATTCAAATTTGAGGGACGATCCTATATACCTGAATATAAAGAAATTACATTTTTTTAATTCATTTAGGTCATTATTTTTTTGAATTTCAAAATTCGACCCTTGATAAATATGCCCCCTAGTGCTACCCAAATCTCTGTAAATGTCCCCTTAAGCCTCTTAGATAATCACCTCTGGCTTCCTCAATAGTTTCCATATACTTCATATCATATGAGCAAATGCTCTGCTGCCATAAAGTATTGGGACATTATAAGTTCCTCTAAAATTAATTTTATGGCTTATGAATTATGTGCTCATAAAATATTAGGCTTTTTGCCTCCATGCAAGTGTATTTTAACAATTTAGCATGACATTTTATTTACAATTATATACATAATCTTTTTGTCAGTTACAACCAGCAGAGCACCCAGATCATGGCAGACCTTAATGGAATGCTCATATCCTGCGAAATGCAATATTCACGAAACCCTCAGATGGATGAGGACTGCAACCTGCTCTTTAGATGGCTGCACCTTTAAAAAGTTTGACTATTCTTCCCTTTACAAAGTGACTTTTTAATAAAAGATTGATCTGTGAAAAATATGACTGTGTTTTTTTCTGCTATGTGTATTCCCCTTTTCACTGTTTTTTCTAATTGTATCAAATAAAAGCTACGCACAAGGATGAACCAGCACAGGCATAAATCAAGACCAAATCATGTGATACACCAGTGGGGCAACACGTCTGCAACCAAAATTCCATCCTTCAGGACATGAAGGTCTTAATGACTTAAAAGATTTATGAAATCAAACGTATGGAGTTATTTAACACATTAAGACAGAGCCTTCGTGTATGGTCAGGTTTCATGTCTCACTTTGTCATCTGCCTAAATCCAGATCCCTAAAATGTTTACCACCCACCCTAATTCACTTAATTATCTCTACTATTTATCTCTGTCTATCCAAGTTTCTAATTGATTGCCCATGATAACCTTTCAATGATACACTGTTGGACTGTCCTATTGGGATACCAGGAAAAATCCTGCTGGGCCCAAGTGCCAGTGGACCCTCCTGCTTCTAACCATTTGTCCTGATTATTGATCATTATCTACTTTTATATGGGAACAAATAGAATAAATATAATAACAGATTATAAAATAGAAAGGCAAGAGACTTGGAGAATAGAGGCTGAGGAGCGATAGAGAGATAGAGGAAGAGGAGAAATAGTTTGGAGAGTAGGCCCATGGTCTAAGACAGCGGACCCCAACCTTTTTTTGGCCCAGAAACTGGTGTAAAATAATTTTTTTGCAAGGACTGGGGGAGGTCAGGGGGGTTGAGAGGGGTCGGGGGGTCAGGAGGGGGTCATGGGGGTCAGCAGCAACTGCGCTTCTAATTCGGATGCGTTGGCGTCCAATTTGTGGCCTAGGCTTGACGGCCCAGTAGAGGACTGTCCAGAGCCCTGTTCTGGGCCGCGGCCCTGGTCTAAGGTTTTCTGGTGGACCCCTGGCATCCCAGCCCAACACTGATCTAATAGTACTGTATATATGCTGTGTCTTTCCAGCTTTCACTTGGATTTTGCCTGACAAATGGGCCTTGGTGCTCCAAAAGCTTGAATTGTATTTATATTGTTAGCCAATATAGGTATCACTTCTACATATATACTTTTTGTATATAGTTGTTTCTTTCATTTGTTATTTTTGCTACTGGCTAACACGGTACCACAGTTTTTGTTTTATGCCTAATTATATGACAAAATGTTATCACCTACACAAAGAAGAATTACAGAGCTATAATTTTTATATGGTTCCTTGAAAATTTTATGAAGTAATAATAGTAATAATGATAATAATAATAACAACATTTGTATAGCCCTTTTCTCCTGTGGGACTCAAAGTGCTTAATACAATATAGATGGAGGGGATATTTGTAATCAAAATGCCAGAATGAACAGAACTGTCTTTTAAAGAGTATGGAGAATAGCAAAAATCATCCAAGCCATTCTTAAAGGCATCAACTAAATCAGCATCACAACATCACCCGGCAGTGCATTCCCCAACCTCACTGTACTGACTGCGATGAACCCCCTACTCTGTTCCTTTAAATGAAACTTCTTTTCCTCTAGTCTGAAGGGGAGGCCTCTGGTACGTGATTCTCTTTATGGGTAAAAAGGTCCCCTGCTATTTGTCTATAATGTCCTCTAATGTACTTGTAAAGTGTAATCATGTCCCCTCACAAGCACCTTTTTTCCAAAGAAAACTACTCCAACCTTGTCAGTCTCCCCTCATAATTTAAGTATTCCATCCCTCTAACCAGGTTAGGTTTGAAAGTAAATTTTAATATAAAATTGTTATAAAAGTCCTCTTAAATTACATAGATAAACCATTAGAAAAATTTATAGTCATAAATGAATGCAGGGCCAGATATACTGTAAACAGGTGAAGATGAAGAGATACTTCTAGGTTCTAACCACTAAACAGGTCTATGTATAGGTGCAAGTGTGAGATGCCTGATGGGCTTGTGGATGTGGAAAAAAATAAATATGCTGCCTGTGACTCCAGCTACAGTCAACTTATACATTTCTTTCTCAGACTCAATAAATCCCAAAATACCTAGTTACTGTACCTGGGACTAAAATGGAAGGAATATATGGGAAAATTGAGTGTATATAGAATTAAATGATCTTGTATCATGGGACATATATAAGCATATTTAAATATGATGTTGAATCGGCATAAAAGAGAATACACCATGCGCATAAAGACAAGTTGTGGAGAGAAATGGTTACTGAGACATAGGGGCACATTTACTAAAGGGCAAAATGACTAATGCTAGCGACAATTCGCCATTTCAGAACTTTGCTGATTCCTTAATGGGAGCAGGCATCACTTCGCTAGCGAAGGAGATAGACGCTAGCATTGCTTCGCATTCTAACGCCAGGCGAATTTTCGCTCTGGCAAATTCACTAAGATGCGGATTTTATTGAACGTTACCTCATTCGTCAGACTTGCCTTCGCCAGCTCAGAACAGGCGAAGTGCAATGGAGGGCATAGGACTTCTTCAATTTTTAGTGCAAAAAAAAGTCCCAAAAAACACTGTCGTCTTTTCCTTTTTTTGTAAGTGATAGCCTGCAAAGGTCTGTAATTTTTTTTTGTTGGGTAACCGGGTTCCCCCCTACATTTTCTAACATATGGAACATAATCTATACAGTGGGTTCATGTGTAGGGCAATATAAGAAATCTATGTTATTTATTAAGGTTCCCTGGACTTGTGTAATGTAATTGCCACAACATATACGTCCATTCAACTTTATCATTTCCCACCGTATGCAAATTAGGCAACGCTAGCGCATCTTCGCTTTGATTGCCGAAATAACGCTAGCGAAAATTTGCCAGCGTTCGGCACCCTGGACGCAACTTTGCATTTTAGTAAACTAGCGTTGTCTGAGCGAATTTTCGTCTGGTGAAGTGTAGTGATGGGTGCAAAGCCATCGTTGGCAAATTTTCTCCACTTAGTAAATTTACCCCCTTAGTTTGTCTTTTATTGCTGGTATGAAATTGCAAATTTAACATTGTACAGAAGCAATGGAGACATGTACGGAGTGTAATTTAATAAGAATTTATGTCAAATCTCTATCTAATTACTAAGGTCAGTGGAGGTTAAAACTGGGGGTGAGTAAAACAGTTGGGAAGTAATACTTTATGATATATTTTAGACAAATAAAACATAAAATAAAACAATGACAATGTACAGGGAACTCTGAGAAGAACAGGATGTTATATCCATCCTTTGCTTGATGTTCTCGATGAGCAGTGATAAAAATGTTCTTCACAAGGATGGAATTACATTTATGTATTTTGGAACCTTAACAAAGTATCATTGTGTCTTCTCTTTTGTGTCTTCTTTGTCATGTGTCATGACAAAGTCTTGCCATTAATGATGGGCGAATCGACCCATGTCTCTTCACAGAAAGTTTGCAAAACTGTGAAAAATTTGCCATGGGCAACACATTGTTTTTATGCGCAATTATTTTTGTTGTTGCTGTTGTTGTTTCTCCATATCACTGAAGGAGTCGTAGTGGAACATGGATTTTTACTATTGAGTGTTATTCTCATATGTACCAAGTTGTTATCTTGTGTCAGGGAGCTGTTATCAGGTTACCTTCCCACAGTTCTATTGTTAGGCTACTGGGTGGGTGAAGGGAGGGGGTGATATCACTCCAATTTGCAGTGCAGCAGTAAAGAGTGACTGAAGTTTATCAGAGTGCAAGTTACATGACTGGGGACATCTGGGATATGGACAATATGTCTAGCCCTATGATAGATTTCAACATTTTAAATATTAAAAAATCTGCTCTTTTGAAAAACTGATTTCAGTGCAGATATCTGCTGGAATGCATTTTGAAAAAAACATGTTTTCTCATGACAGAATCCCTATAAGAACATTCCAAGTGACATCATTTAAATGCCCTAACAATTGGAAATAGCTAGCCTGTAGAGTATTATGCTTCATTCAGCCTACCCCCACTGACACATCCTAACCTGAGTGTCTCATGAATATACAGTATCTGCATTTGGAGCACAGAGGTCTGCGACACTTCTACTCAGGTCCGGACTGAGAATTAAAATAGGCCCTGGCATTTCAGGTACTCAGAAGCCCAATCAGCCCACATAGAGGCCCAAACAGCCCCCACCAGCCCACTAAATACTGACTTTCTATTGCACCTTATAGCAGCCCCTCTGGCATTTGCCAGAACCCATAGATTGCCAGTCCGGGCCTTCTTCTACTACCTGCAGGCAGAATGCAAAGTACAAAAAACATGGCAGATTGCACCCATTTTTGCACAACCGTTGCAAGTTGTAAATGATCCCTAAAGTAGGCAACTAGTAATTGAAGCCTTTATGTTTCTTTAATATTCTACATTACTATAAATATCCGTTCTTCAAAGATCAGAGACACTGAGAAGATAAAAAGGGCATCTCACTAAATATAGGACATTTGAGTAGATGTTAGTAAATGCCATCATCTCTAATGATGGTCATTTATGAAGGTATATAATTAGGCATTATATACCTAATTGGATAGTTTATTAAATATTGGCGGTTTGTGGTAAAGCCATTGTATTGCAGAAAGTTAACAATGTTGTTGTCTTATATGATAATATAATGTATGTTGCAATTATCATAGTTTACTGCTTCTACTGGAGAGTTCCTATTTGGCACATATACCAAAAAATAAGTTTTACAATGGTGTTGTCTTCACTCAATATGATCATATATTTTTCAAATGTCATATTTTATGGATTCTCCTGGATGGTTCCTGTTTGGCAGGAGACTGGAGCAGGGTTATGAGATGTATAAATAGTGGTTTCTGATCTGTTCATACCAGAAGAAAAGAACTAAATAACCTGGGAAAGAAGGTATATAACTGAGGTAGTGAATTGATCGGATACAGAAATACTTTGTATATTGAAGGTCTTAAAGTAAATGATATAGAAGTATAGTTTCTAACTAATGCTTTCTTCTCATCTTCTACAAAATATGAAGATACGGTGAGTGGTTTATGCATTCTTACTGTAGGAGACAATTATAAATAGTAATACAAAAGTAATTTTACGCTTATACTGCTAGTTAACAGAAAAGGAATTCTGCATTAAAGTACAGCAAAGAACAATGATCTGCAAAACAGACAAAATGAGTTAAAATATGACAAAGGACATTTTAATTTTGAAATATGAATTTGAATATTCAGACCTACGGTAAGCATTCCTGACAAAAAAGTGTAACATTTTGTAGAATTCATTTTTCTTTTTACATTTTATTAGGCATTATGGCTTCTGTCTGTCTTGTGGCTTTACTGCTCATGGTGGCTCAGGCTTATGCAGGTTGGTTATTCACATTTAGGATACGGGTTCGATTTTCTTACTCGGTGGAAGTTACAGAAATAATTAATAATTAATTACATTAAGGCAGATTTATTTATATTTGAATCGGAGAGGTTTAAGAACCTCATATTATGATGTTTTTTCAAGCAACCCCCCCCCGAAAAGCTAATAATAATGATATTTAAGTTATCTAAGGGTTTTTTTTTTATAAATTTGAGAAAAAATACTTACATTGAGATATGAATTAATCTGCCTCTAATAAATACAAAACAACAATTATAATATACATTAAGGCAGATTCATTTATATTTGAATCTGAGAGGTTTAAGAACCTCATATTATGATGTTTTTCCAAGCAACCCCCCCCCCCCGAAAAAAAACTTAGATATTAAAGTGTGGCCACTAAAACCTGGCAAGTTTTTACAGTCAACAGGGATGTGTATTAACAACGTTCAAGCTATATATTGGAATTTAAATGGAATACTACATTAATGCAAGATCTTCCCCTTGTCTTTTACACATTTATTTGTTATGACTATTTTATATAATTAAGCTAGCAATTAAAATTTTCAAGAAAACTAGTTTTTTTCACTTAATAAACCTGTCTAGCATCCTGCAATGGTTTCATAAATGTCTAGTTCTGATTCAAATGAATTATTTGAATTTCTAAGCTCTATTTTTCTAAGGTCTATTTTTCTCTCTCTCTTTTTTTCTGCAACATTAGGTAAAATTCTGGAATGTGTTTTGCTAACACCAACTAATGGAACATTTGTTCCATGTGGAAAGACTGTAAAAGTCAATGCTTATCCCTCTTTAATTTCATGTAAGTTATTTGCAGTGCTTTCTGATTAACCTGTCATGATAAAAGTATTGAGTGGTGAAAAACTTCACCAACATAACTTTGTATTGAAGTCTCACCTTTGTGTCTCCACTGCTCACTAAAAATGAAAAAAACAATAAAAATTGAGTTAAAAATTGCTGTTAACTGGACTATAAAGAAAACTTATTTTTTTATGTTAATGATTTACAGATCTTAGCCAGTTTGCTGTCCTTACAATCAAATGTGATAAAGGAAAGCAACCAAGAAAGGTCACCGACACAGAATTCCAGGACAATATGTTGTGCTGTAATGGCAAAAACTGTGGAGCTCGTCTGGGTAGGTTTGAAAAGATATATGTAAGAAATGTTTTGCTAGATCCACCCAAGTGACTTCAGCTCATATCCTGGTCTCCTGGGCCATACTCAATAGTATCCTACTTATTTTCATATTAGTCCTATGTAAATTCATGAAGGATTAATGTATCCAGACAGACAGTAACAATGAAAGCTTTGATAACAATGTCAGTTTTGGTAGTGGAGTCTGGTAAACAAGAGTTTATTGTTTAAATTCAGCTATAGACTAGTGATGGGCGAATTTGCGGCGTTTCGCTTGGCCGAAAAATTCGCAAAATGGCGAAAAATTCACGAAACGGCGCCGGTGTCTCGTTTTTGACGCCGGCACCCGTTTTTGACGCCGGCGCCCGTTTTTCCGTTGCCGGCGCCCGTTTTTGACGCCGGTGCCCGTTTTTGACGCAAATTTTCGCGGGAGTTTTGCGAATTTATTCGCTGGCGGCGAATCGCGCAAATTCGCCGCAAATTCGCGCCTGGCGGATAAATTCGCCCATCACTACTATAGACAAAACTCCTTCTTAAAATAAAAGTTAGATGAATATGAAATATGATTTCTACTACTGTAAAAAGCAAAACTATTTACAGTTTAGGTTCTTTACAGCTAGAAGAGAAAAGAAATAGGAAGAGAAATACTGTATATGAACAATTGTTTCTTGTAATAGACAAACTAGAAATGTAGATACAAGTACAGTGTGATGTTTGACTTGGCTTTTAGTTGAGAGCATATGGTGTAAACTCTCAGATATAACTAGTACTTCTGTTGTAGTACTATATGATCAATAATTCAGCACTCGGATATGCGAGGAACCCATGGCTTTAAAAAAAAAAGTGCACTAATGAACGTTTTTACATGCACTGGCACTACATTGCAATGGCCAGAATGAATACAGCTTATGAATTACATTATATCATTATAATACCTCACGTTCCTTCTATCCATGAACTTAACACATCTGTGGTTTGGTTTTTACAGTAACAGAACCTACTGAAGTTACAATGCAATGTGAACAACCAAAGGGATGCAATCTTCTTCCAAAAACAGCTAACCTCAAACGTACCAATTGTACTATGAACAGCTGCACCTTTACAAAGACTTTAGACCCTGTTGTGAGTCTAAATCCTACCATGACTCTAAACCCTGTCCTAACCCTTGGTTAAGACAGGTTCTTTGGATCTGATAATCAGTGATATGGCTTAAAGTAAGCAAACTGCAATAAACTCAAGCCATGAACTTGTGTTTAACATGAATAATGTGTCTAACTGATAATAAATGCTTCATATATGCAAAATATGACCATGTGCTCTTGTGTATCAGTGAAATTATCCCCACCATTCACACAAACATGTGTATTGGCTGCAATGTATAATGATACAGAAACATCATCGTATATGTAACAATCAAACATTAATTACTGTAAATAGTTACATAGTTACATAGTTAAATTGGGTTGAAAAAAGACAAAGTCCATCAAGTTCAACCCCTCCAAATGAAAACCCATCATCCATACACACACCCCTCCCTACTTTTAATTAAAATTCTTTATACCCATACCTATACTAACTATAGAGTTTAGTATCACAATAGCCTTGGATATTATGTCTGTCCAAAAAATCATCCAAGCCGTTCTTAAAGGCATTAACTGAATCAGCCATCACAACATCACCCGGCAGTGCATTCCACAACCTCACTGTCCTGACTGTGAAGAACCCTCTAAATGTCATTTATAATGTAGTTTCAAATGAAAGAGCCAGCATGAGTTGTGCAAGACTGTGCCTATATGCTGTCAATGTGCCTCCACATTCATGGTAGACTTAGATTGAACCTTCATGAGGGGATTAAGGTCTTTGGAATCAGATACAAAGATTTGTGCCTAGTAACAATGGCATGTGTTCAGTACATGTTGGTGTTACTGTTAGGGCATTTTTGTAGTTACAAGGAATGCATAAGTCTACTCCGCATTGTCTCTGTTGAAACATGGTTCATTTCAACAAGGTTGAACAAAATATCCAAGTTGCATAGCCTTCATGACAGTAATCACCATGCTAAATTAAAATATCATTGCTTTGCTCACAAAAGACCCCCAAATACTATTATAGTCCATAAAACTCACATATCATCTGCCAACAACCCCTTTGCCACTTTGTAATCCTCCACACAACACCAACTTCTGTCCAAAATCTTCCCCCTCAATGCCTGCACCTTGGTTCTCTCCAATCCCAAGTCTTATCCTCACCAACAGTGTCCACCTCCTTCTACCTCCCCTCCCTGCTTCCCTCCTCCCCCATCCCTCCCAGGGTCACATGACTTGACTAGGTACTCCTCTGCTCCCAGCTCAGGACCCCCACATAAGTAAGTTTAGAATTCTCTCCACCCAAATCCTTCCCCTCATTTTCAATCTCACCCCTGATTTTTTATGCTTTATTAGGCAGCTTGCTATTCTTTCCAAATAACAAGTGAATGAATGAACATTCTCCTAAAATGCCCACTGAGGACTGTATTTTCTGCTTATTGTTTTGGGCAAAAAAAACGTTAACGGTGCAAATCATGTAAAGCTTAAAAATAACACACATGGTATTCATATTTGAAAAAGATGAACAAAGATATGCATTCCACACCCTTACAGACCTTAACATGAAGAACCACCTTTGCTGCTTCAAATGAAAATTCCAAGTCAAAAAGGAGGCCTCTGGTTCTTTGTCCTTTTCTAAAAAAAAAAGATCTGCTACAAGTTGTGTTTCTTCATAGTTTAATTCTTCTATCCCTAAGCAGTCTATTTGCACTTTTCTGCACTCTTTCCAGCTCATTTATATCCTTCTTAAGACTGGAGTCCAAAACTGCACTGCATACTCCAGGGACCTTAAAGAGGCAAAATGTTTTTAATGCTTTATGAGTCCCTGAATGACATTGTCTAGAGTTGCATAGTTGCTATCCACAGACATTCTTAAATCCTTCTCAATGAAGGAGTCCTTCAACACACTACAATTTATTACATAACTTATGGTATCTCACCAAAGTGCATAACCTTGCATTTATCTGCATTGAACCTCATTTTCCAATTTGCAGGCAAGTTCTGCACTATAATCAAACCTCTGCAAATTGTTCAACTTATCAACTAATATTTAATGGCAGAGATATTGACCCAAATGTATTGTGTTTTGCACAATTTAGTATCATCAGCAAAAATAGTAGCTATAAATAAAGTAATATGCAAGTGTCAAATAAACCCTTATTTTTAACTCATTATTATTACATCAATTTTTTTCACCCATTGGATCCCATGAGGATCTTTTTCACATCAAATCTGGTGATAAATCTTGTTCATCACTACTTTGTAATAATAAAATAGTACTTTGTACATGATCTAAATTCAGATATAATTAATCCTCATTGGAGACAAAACCAGCCTATTGGTTTTATTAAGGGGGTTATTTATCAACAAATTTATCTCAATATTTTCTACTACAAACTCTGATCAAATCCGCTCCAGTTTTTTACTCTTATTTATTATTACATTTTCCCAAAAATTTGCTTTGCAGGAAAAAAAATCAGGTTTTCTAGATTTTTTGGGATTTTTCATCTGATTTTCACAAATTTTTCAGATTTTTCACAGAAAACTCTGATTTTTGCCTGAAAACTTTGAAGAATTGCATCAAAAAATCATTGGAACTTCTCCCGATGACTTATTTGCAACAGGTCTGCAGGTCTGAGATGACGGATTTTCTTATTCAGACTTTTCCATCCTCTGGGTCTAATAAATTCCGGAAAAAAAATGTAAAATTCAGATTTTTATAAAAAAAAATCACAATTTTTTTGTGGTTTTGGCATTTGGAGTTTAGTAAATAACCCCTTAATATTTACATAATTTTCTAGTAGACTTAAGGTATAAAGATCGAAATTATGGAAAGATCCATTTGAAAAAAAAATGTTGCCCATAGACTTCAATTTGGTGAATTATTCGCAAATTTTCGGTGAAATGAAATGGGTCAGATTCATGCATCACTTTTACAAAGGTTGAAAAGTGACAAAGACTTTATGAGATATGAAGGGTTAGTTATTATGACTGAAAGAAGAAATGCAAGAGTGCTAAAGGACTTCATGGACCAAGTCTGGAGGTAAAGGCCAAATGACTAGTAACCCTCTAGATAGGTGCATTATCCATCTTCATAAAGCACAATTTCTTGACATATGCTTCATGGTGGGTCAGTTACTCATTGACTTGTAAATTATTTTTAATAGCAGATGAAGCTCAATATTGTAATATAAAAAAGAAATAGAAAATTACAATTATTTTTCTACTCACAGGTGTCCCAAAAAAGAATAATAATAAAATAGGTATACTTTGCTTCTAGAATACTTTTAATTATTGTTTAAAATTGTTCCTGCACATATCTTATGCAACACAACAGCTCAATTCCATGGAGGTCTTTGGAAATATTATTATATACAGGGAAAATCCCCAAAATCATCGGATATTTGTACTGACAGCAGCGCAGGCACTGGGACCTTCCCCATTGACTAATACAGGACCCCAAGAGCTTTGAGATGCTGGGTTTTCATACTTTAATAAAACCTGAAAAATCATTATTTATTAATTTTTTATTCCAAAATATTAAGGGATACATGTAATGTTAATATGAATGAATTTTGTTACAACAGCGCCACCTGCTGGTCAGTTTCCCACCAGTCTGACCACCAAATAGTCAAGGAAGTTGTCAGGAGAAAGAAAGAGGCTGTTCTGATGTTCTTCTGCTTAGGAAAGATGTGAGAGAGGTTTTTAATTGTTTTCCTAAGCAGAACAACATCAGAGCAGCCTCTTTCTTTCTCCTGACATACTTAGTGGTCAGACTGGTGGGAAACAGACCAAGCATTTTTCCCATTTTCTTCCACGTTGGTTCCAATTAACAGTACATGTATCCCTTATTATCTTGTAATAAAAAAAGAATACATAATGAATGTAAATGACAAAAGTCCTTTGAATAGCCCCCTCAACAATTTTACATTCACTTATTTTAAAGGATTATTTATCCTTTAAACTTCAATATTAGAAAAAAAAATTGAAAATATAAAGTATTTTTTTTTTTTTTTATGGTGAACTATCTGAAAACAACTGAACATAAAAATGTTTTGGATGGTGAACAACCCCTTTAAAAAATGGAAGAGAATCTTCATGGTACTTTGGAAGGTTCATTATTACTCTGACCCCTGCACTGCCGTACATGCCCAGATCGTGGGCTTAAAGTAGAAAAAAAAAGGTGGCAATGTTTACATGTTGGTAATATTGTATACTGAAATTGAGTAAGAAGGGAATTATGGGTAGTGATGGGTGAATTTGCGAAACAGCGCCGGAGTCTCGTTTTTGACATTCGCTGGCGAAAATGTGACGGCGGCCATTATTTTTGACGCTGGTGAATTTTTGCCAGCAAATTTTCGTGGCCATTTCGCAAATTTATTTGCCGGTGGCAACTTCGCAGCGAATTCGCACCTGGCGAAAAAATTCGCACATCACTAATTATGGGTCCAGGTAACTATAACAGATTATATACAGAGGCTATATAAATGTGGAATTTTAATCTTTCAATTAAAGAACCACAGAACACAGATTTCTGAATGCACTTTAATTTTTAATCTGATTTTGTTACAATTATTATTTTTTTTCCATTTCAAAAATTTGATTGCAATTACTTCCCAGTATACCCAGTTAAAGTTGGCTTTTAAAAATTTAAATTTCATGAACATTAATACATTACAATTGTTTAGCTTCATTTTGTTTTTTTAATTTTCTTTTTGGAAACGCTGTTTATTACATGTCGCCCTATGTATCTTTGCAGACTTGTAACAGCACACAGACTGTGAAGAGTGTTCAAGGTCGTGGAATATATGGCTTAGTATTAGGTGGAAAAGTCTTCTTTGAGAAGGTGCAGTTCAGTAGGGAGCAGGTTGTCGACCTCATCTTTGCTGAGTCTTCAATGGCATTGCATGTTTTGGGCTCTATGCATTGCATCAAAACATCCGCTTTTAAAGGTTCTGTATAGATAGAGAGTGGGGAGGAGAAACCAGCAGGTTAAAATTTGAGAATTGAGAACATTCATAGGTTAAATACTGTAAGCAACTTTTTCTAAATAGCAAACCCAGAGCAGACAGTATAGGTGGACAGATTGCATGGTCTATGGCCATGGCCTGAACAATTTTGGATGTGGCAAGTAGAACTGAGTAAAAGTTTATGCTTAAAGATACCACATAGGTCCTAATCACATTTCAGAAGGGATACTTTATGTCAGCCTATAGATATCCTTTAAGTTTTTATGTTAAAAGGAAATAAAAAGATGAGGTGCACTCAACAATAGACAGTTGTCTACACTACCACCCACTGCTGCAAAATTGTCCCTTCCCCCCATTAAAACAGATCATGTCCATTCTATTGGAAAATGATGGCCTCAGAAATGATCAAAAACATGGCGGCAGTGGAGGCACGTAAGTGAACATAATTTAGGCACGCAAGTTAGTTAGCTTCTGTAGGGCGTCTGAGCGCTGTTCCTCACACCTAATTTTAGATCAAGCATGAGGTGCAAAGAGTGGTACACTACCTTTCTTTTAAGTCCTTTTTGTAATTTTTAACATGAGGCAAATACCAAAATAACATACCGATATAATATGTTACATGTTTTACTTTATCCCTAATCCAAGCCTAATATCACTTGACAAGTGGCCCTGGGATTACAATCTTATCTTTTGTGTCTTTCATAGCCCATCAGCCACAATGCACTGACTTAATAGCATTTGCCCTTTTGACAGCAGGGGACCCCTTTCCTAAGATGGGCCACTATACACTGTCCATCCAGCGATCCAGAGTCATTAAGTTATATTAATTTTGATTCCATTATTTCACACCTTGGCCCAGTGTAAGTGAAAACTAGACTATCTTTTCTGACACCTCCTACACCTTAAATAGCCTCCACCCACTGACACCATGTTCTCCACCTGACCTGTACCCCCTTCTGTCTATACATGCTCCCAAAGCTATTATTTGTGCTTCCAACACTTCATATCTTGGCCCAGTCTAAGTGAAAATTAGGCTTCCTTTTCTGACACCTATTAGGTCTAACTGACCCCATTCCTCCTTACCCACCTTTCAAACACAAGAACGAAAGGACCACTGGCCAGCTATCTCCTTAAATAGCCTTCACCCCCCCAACAGCAATGTGACCATGGTCTCACCTGACTTCTACTCCCTCTGCTCTTCTGAAAATGTTCAATAAAGACAGAAATAATATGCATTTCTTTGAAGCCACCCAGCCAAATAGTGAAGCACCACCCCAAGGTATCTTCTACATTGTCAAGAAGATCATAATGCATCTTACGGATGAATCAATATACTTTTGTATACTTACTGAACATGGATGTGCAGTCTTTATTAGCACAGCACTGCACATCTTCTGTATATGTGATTTTCTTCTGTGGGGTGGATTCCTTGCAATCAATTTTTAATAAAGCATATTCATAATAATCTACAAGAGAAGAAAAAGAAAATGTATCATTAAAAAGCCACAAATTCATACTAATATAGGAACTAAGATGAAAAATAAGGAAACTAAAAAGATACAGGGGGTCATGTACAGCAAGAACAGTAAGGGCAGTAAAAGTGCATAAAAAAGGGCAGTAAGGGATTTCTTGTCTAAAATGCTTTGGATCACCATGCCTTAAGACTTCTAATTATTCAAAAATAAATGTTTGGTGGAGATAGTTACATATTTACATAGTTAATCATGTTGAAAAAAGTCCATCAAGTTCAACCCCTCCAAATGAAAACCCAGCCCCATACACACACTCCTCCATAACTTCACATAAATTCTATATACCCATATCTATACTAACTATAGAATTTAGTATCACAATAGCCTTTGATATTATGTCTGTACAAAAAATCCTCCAAGCCATTCTTAAAGGCAATAACAGAATCAGCATCACAACATCATACGGCAGTGCATTCCACAACCTCACTGTCCTCTGTCTAGAAAACAAGATGGATTGGTGTTAGTACTGAGAAGTCTTTTTGACGCACCGCAATTTTTTGATGCGCAACAATTTTTTTCACCCATTGGATTCTATGGGCATCTTTTTTTTGTGGCAAAACCTGGTGAAAATTTCTCTCATCACTAAGGGGGTTATTTACTAAATAAAGGGGAAAACCACCATTTTTTTAATAGAAAAAAATAGATTTTCGAGATTTATTAAAACCAGAGGCTGCTAAAAGTTTGAAAAAAAGACTCCATGTCAAACCGAGGTCATGTAGAAGATGTCCCGTTTACAATTGGAAGATATCATGATCTGCGCTGGGTTTCGTACAATAATCCAAAAAATTTGTGGTTTTCGGGTGATAATCCGAAAAAGTCGTATGATTTTTTTCACAATTTTATTGAGTCTTTTCCCACACCAGAATTTTCGGAGTTAATATACTGATAAATAAGGTTAAAATGTGGACGGGGGGGTTTGCTCAAAATGGTTTTAATAAAATAATGAGATTTTTTCAGATTTTAGTAAATAAACCCCAAGTTTTTGCCTCTGATTTTACAACTACACTATGGGGCCGATTCACGAAATTCGGGTGAAGGGTTCGAATAAAAAAAATTCGAATTTCGAAGTATTTTTTGGGTACTTCGACCATCGAATTGGTTAAATTTGATCGAATTCGATCGAATTCGAACGAATCGAACGATTAGAAGTAATAATCGTTCGACTATTTGACCATTCGATAGTCGAAGTACTGTCCCTTTAAGAAAAACTTCGACCCCCTACTTCGGTAGCTAAAAGCTACCGAAGTCAATGTTAGCCTATGGGGAAGGTCCCCATAGGCTTGCCTGTGATTTTTTGATCGAAGGACTTTCCTTCGATCGTTGAATTAAAATCCTTCGAATTGTTCGATTCGAAGGATTTAATCGTTCGATCGAATGAAAAATCGTTCGATCGAATGAAAAATCCTTCGATCGAATTTTTAGCGCTAAATCCTTCGAATTCGATATTTGAATTCGAAGGATTTAAATTCCCAGTCGAATATCGAGGGTTAATTAACCCTCGATATTCGACCCTTCGTGAATCGGCCCCTATGTGTGAGTGAAACACATTGTCAGAAAGAATCGACAGATTACACAGATGGATAACAATTTGCCATGTACAAATAATCCCCCTCCAATGTAAATCCTTGAGAGACCTTTTGGTTGTTACTGATTAGCAGGAGAAGAGGAGGACAGTGGTTACCAGAATCAAAACCTAGATGTTACTGTTGTAGTGGATGTTGTACCTGTGGTTTCCTTTTGACAGATTATTCATTTCCACATCCCCAGCCGGGGAGGAGATTTAAGATAAAATATAGGCTTTCGTGCCATGCCATGTATCCTTTATTGTGTTGGTAAACATTCTACCTCTTTCAGGCTTAGAATAAACAATCATCTTTCCAGTATATGAGCGGCTACATTAATTTAAATTTGTACAAGTCAAAGTCAAGTCAAGTCAAGTCAAAAGTGCTCCTCTTTTCCCCCTATCCAGCATCTCTAACCCCCCAAAATCTATTATTGTAAACAGCATGGCTGTATCTATGATTCTGCTCTCCCCCTCATTACACCACAATATGCCACCAAATTCTAATTCACATCTTATCATGTCACATGTTCAAATGATTTCACAACACTGTTCCACCCTACATTTTAGAACTTGTCTCAGAATACTCACCAAAAAACTGGTTACACGGTTCTAATGATCAGGAAATCATTTGAAGAGATTAACCATTTGTTTAACATACACACATTCAAGATGTAACTGGAGCTGCAAATCTTCTTTGGAATTCCCTTCCAATTTTCATTAGAATTTTTCCCAAACTCTCTGGCTAACAATCTCGTGAAATACGTTTTTAAAGAGAAACTTATCATCACCTAGACTAGTATTCCCACAGAATGCACTATATGCTCAATATCATTTCTCTCACTTAGCTGAATCCAAATATTACCCATATCGATACATTGGGGCACATATATTACAATTCAAAATCACCTATACAAATATGGGTGAAGAGTCAAGGAGATCATACAAAGTTTCCCAACTTGATCTGTTCTGTAGATCTAACACACAGGTTACTATACTTACAAAGGACACAGAGATAATATAAAAATATTTAAAAACTCACGTGCTCTGGAATTGGGATGCATTGTGACAGTGATATTCTTCCCACAGGGAACAAATTCACCCTTAGCTGGAGTCGCCAGAAGGCACTCAATCATTTTGTCTGGAAAGAAACCAAATAATTATCTTGAATCCAAAATAAATTTTCTAATAAATACATTAGCTTGGTGTGCTAAACCATATGGCAAGTTTCAACATTTTAGACATATTCAATGTATTGCTATCAGCAGGACCTGTAATTTGAAAAACATTTTTAAAAATATTTTTTGTGGAACAAGCAGTTTATTTGCCAAGTTTGTATGTAATCAAAATATATCCATATAAAATATGTGTAGCACAACCATGAAGCCACTATATCTACTAAATATTAAACCTATGGTATATCTTACGTGAGGGGATTTACAAGTTCTGTTCACTGGCATCCTAGTCTCCCCAGTTGTCTATTACCTACCTGCGCCAAATATTTGAGGAGCAAGCCCCATGATGAAAAAGAAAATCAGAAGACAGATGGAAGCCATTCTACTTCAGCTGATTAATTTGATGGGTGAGAAAAATCTAATGCAAAAGAAGAGAGAGAACAGATCTAGTAAACTGCATTAATGCATGCTAGAAGAAAACAAAATGTTTGCTGTAATGTTGGTCTAAAGCGTATTTATTGACTGCAAATACATGAATTAAACATCTGTTCTGCCTTCCTCTTGCCAAAATATTTTATGTAGAATTGGGTTCTCTGTGATCCTAATAAAAGGGTCATTAGGATGACACAGATATGAAAGGAAATCATTGTACTTGACTCCCTTTTCCATAGTCACAACTTATGTGGTTCAAAATATTCTGCACTATATTTTGTTTACATATATTAATATGGTGGACATGGGTGGACTTTAGAAGTAGGGTAGAAGAAACAAGACTAAGGGGCAGATTTATCAAGGGTCAAGTTTCAAAGTGATAAATAATTTGAAATCCGACCATCCGACCATGGCTTTACTTCGAATATCGAAGTCAAAGTTTTTTCCACCGAATTTGACCGTTTTGTGGTTCGACCGAACGATTTTTCTTCAACTTCAAATAATTTAGAAAACTGCTCTAGAAGGTCCCCATAGGCTAACATAGCACTTTGGCAGGTTTAATTTGGCGAAGTATTGAAGTTGAAGTTTTTTTAAAGAGACAGTACTTCGATTATCGAATGGTCGAATATTCAAACGATTTTTACTTTGAATCGAATTCGAAGTAGAAGGTGTAGTATCCTATTTGATGGTCGAAGTATCCAAAAAATTACTTCAAATTGTTTTTACTTCGAAAATTCCCTCTAATTCACTTCGACCCTTGATAAATCTGCCCCCTGGTCTAAGTCTGTACCATCATAAGCATGTTTGTAAGCTACCCAGGATCTCTCAAACTCTGGTTTGAGTTTTGGTGCACTGTGTGGCTTTCCTTTTAGTTATTACCTCTATACCTCCTCTGGGTGCTACTCAGCAACCTACAGGTGTATGCACTATTCTGCACCTAGCATTCATCTGGCATCTCCATCCTACGTTTCCTTTCCAACACATTGGGAAAGAGTGACATAGTTGACCTCTTCTTTGTGAATGAATGCTAAGTGATTTACTAAATTATCTTAGTTCCCTTAGATAATAGAAATGGTACTGTTATTGGCCAAACATAGACTTCAAATATTTTTCTATTAATCCATTTGAAATGCTTGGAGAACATTCACTGAATATGAGAAATGTTGTGTGTCTTGCCAAAAAATTGGACAGCACAAGTATCCAAGCAAAGATGACAACCTCTCCGGACGACAAATAGATCTTTGCCTGATTTGATGACACAAACAAGCAGCTATTTGCTTTATTTGGACACTATAGGCTGATTTCATTGTTAGTCCCTCAGACAAAGATCAAAGTATAAAATAGGTCTAGGCAAATTGTTATGTGGTCCTTGTCTGGCATGAATGTCTAACCTGAACAATAGATATCCTTGAGTCAGGTTGTTTGACAATTCCCATCCACTGGCCAATAAGCTGCTGTCTTGGTGTATAGTGGCACAGCTTATATTGGTCCGTTCATGGCTAATGATCAAATTAGGCTGTTTTGAGTAAAAAATCCTAAAAACATCAAATCATTAAATATATTAAATCTAAACTTCTTTTCAGTTTATTCCAAATTGTTTTTGCCTTACCACTGATGTCTTCTTGTCTTCTATAACATTTCCAGACCTCTCTTGCTATTTATATGATTCAGATCCCCACTCAGTCTCCAAGATTTTAAAAGTCTCCTTCTTTGTTAATGTTCGAATCAGGATCCACCTGAAAGAGTCAACAGAACAGAATGTCCCAATTCCAAGTATTACAAATAAAATATGTGTGCAGACATATTTGTTTGATATCCAATTTAACTACCACAAAATTCTCTCATCAAATATAAACAAACTTATGCAATAAAAAACTTAATACCATCTCAAAGACAGCCACTCCATTTCCATTACTGTCATTAGGGGAAACCAGGGTTCCTTCTCTTCAATGGGGGAAAGAGAGGTCTAGATACTCAAATCCTTCATTTAGAGAAATGGCATCTTCAATATAATTATTGTCACCAGACTCCACTTGACAATACCACATGTTCAATAAACATTTCTTACTTTTTTTAAATAGAAAGTAAAAGCTAGCATTATGAAGAGGGTGGAATAAAGCTAGCCATTTCTTGATTTTAACAGAAAAGGATACATTAAAGAACAAACTACCTAACTAGTAACAGAATTAAAGACATAGCAACATATAAGGCATCAAACATTCGGTTCCAAAAATATCAAGCACAGCCAAGAAGATTTCAACTCAAATCTCAGCCAAAAGGTCCTCATAGACGCAAAGATTTTTTTTTGATGAACAACCAATTTTAATGCACTCCAACCAATCCATCAAATTATTGCGAGGTTAGTGTGAATTAAATGATCGTGCATCTAACGATTTTTCGTCCGGAAAATTGTTCAGATAATTGATCGGCCATGTTAGAAAATTTTCATTGGTCACAGTGAAATCTATCTATTGTCCAATTGTTTCCAGGACCAAGCAGGCAGCTCCCCTCAGTTTTCATGAATTCAAGTAGACAACATCGATTGAAATTTGTCTTTTTAGTTGATGGACAAATCGTACATTTAAATGATCGTTTCAAGATAATCTTGGTCTAACGATAAGGAAAAGATCTTTTAAAAATCTTTACATCTATTGCCTTCTTAACTCAGTGATTAACAAACAATTGAAAACCATGACAACATCCATTTTTACCAGGGCAATGTAACTGAATCTGGATTTAAATGTATAATAGTATTTTAATGGCATGTAAGGTTCTATCCCACATCTGCAGTCCCTTTCCAGCAGTTATTATCCCCACTAGTACTATAGGCACCATCTCTCCCTACTATACCTGCTATCCCACAGTCACACTCCCTTCCCAGAGACTATTATCCCACTGTTACTATAGACACATCTCTCCCTACTATACCTGCTATCCCACAGTCACACTCCCTTCCCAGAGACTATTATCCACTGTTACTATAGGCACCATCTCTCCCTACTATACCTGCTATCCCATAGTCACACTCCCCTCCCAGAGACTATTATCCACTGTTACTATAGGCACCATCTCTCCCTACTATACCTGCTATCCCACAGTCACACTCCCTTCCCAGAGACTATTATCCCACTGTTACTATAGACACATCTCTCCCTACTATACCTGCTATCCCACAGTCACACTCCCTTCCCAGAGACTATTATCCACTGTTACTATAGGCACCATCTCTCCCTACTATACCTGCTATCCCATAGTCACACTCCCCTCCCAGAGACTATTATCCACTGTTACTATAGGCACCATCTCTCCCTACTATACCTGCTATTCCACAGTCACACTCCCTTCCCAGAGACTATTATCCACTGTTACTATAGGCACCATCTCTCCCTACTATACCTGCTATCCCACAGTCACACTCCCTTCCCAGAGACTATTATCCCACTGTTACTATAGGCACCATCTCTCCCTACTATACCTGCTATCCCACAGTCACACTCCCTTCCCAGAGACTATTATCCCACTGTTACTATAGACACCATCTCTCCCTACTATACCTGCTATCCCACAGTCACACTCCCTTCCCAGAGACTATTATCCACTGTTACTATAGACATCATCTCTCCCTACTATACCTGCTATCCCACAGTCACACTCTCTTCCCAGAAACTATTATCCCAAATTATTCATATCATTTACTACTGATTTGGGGTTCACATAACTTGGTCTTCACACTGATGCCACTGGAGTGCGCATGCACAGTTGAGCGAGCACTGGGCAAGTGCCATTGCCAAGCAGGTTGCCTAAGGAGCCTGGCCGGGTTGGCCCGGCTCTGACATCAAATGTTCCCAATGGCTCAACAGGGCAAAGCACATATGATGCACCACATAGACCAGTGTCTGAGGCTGGAGTGACTGGGTGTGTAACATAATAGCCAGAACACTACTTCCTGCTTTTCAGCTCTCTTGGTTTATACTGACTGGTTACCATGGTTACCAGGCAGTAACCAATCAGAGACTTGAGGGTGGGCCACATGGGTCATATCTGTTGCTTTTGAATCTGAGCTGAATGCTGAGGATCAATTACAGATATTGGCACCCTATATCCAGAACCCAAGCTAAGCACAATGGTCTCGGCTCTCACTTCTGCCTTTAACTGATGCCTTTCACCTCGGGAGGAGCCCTCGGCTAATCGAATGCCGTCAGGTCTTAACAGAGAGAGAGGAGCAAAGCTAAAGGTTCTGGAAGAGCAAAGGGGCATGATCGTCTCACCAGGATACTGGAAGGAAGAAAACAGCAGGCCGGGCCAGCACAAGCAGATGACAGACAGGCCGGAATCAGGATTAGCGAACGTAGAATAGTCGATGGACAGGCAAAGGTCAGATAGAGGTCAGGAGAGGTCAGAATAGTCACAGACAGACAGGATCAGGATTGGAGAGGTCAGAGTAGTGAATCAGGCAGGCAAGGGTCAATACACAGCAAATCTGATAGTATTCACAAGGAATAAACACCCAGGAATTCCAAAATAGAACCTAACAACGGGCAGTGTGCTGGAATCAAAATCCCCCATTTGAATTTGGTGCCATTGCTCGCTGCGCCTTTAAGACGTGGAAGTGCGCGCCGCGTGCGCCTTAGTGGAAGCCAGCACTGGAGCAGCAGGACGTATGCGGCGGGTGTCCTGGTGGAGAATTCTGCTGCCCACTAGACCAACAGGAAAAGGTAATTCATTACAGTACCCCCATCTAGGAGGGGCCACTGAACCCTCAAGCTTACCAGGAGACTTGGATGGGATTGTCTCCTAAGGTGGTCTATCCTGGCATCAGATTTGACCAGACTTTTCACCAACACTGGAGGAAAACATGATGGCTGGTGGACCTGTATGGCTGGTTTTAACACACCCTGCCGCCCACTAGACCACCAGGAAAAGGTAATTTCATTACAGATATGTACCATGTGGCCCCCCTTCAAGTCACTAACTAGCTCAGAGTTATAGAGCTGAAAAGCAAGAAGTAATGTTCTGGCTATTATGTTAGACATCCAGTCACATCTATTTATCTAGTTTTTATTTTCACACTGAACTGTTCCTTTAAACAAGATAACCATAAAAAATCATTATCCTCTACCATTAATCCCTGAATTGTTCAAGACTGAGGGGAGCCAAGGTCTTTACCAAATTAGATTGGCGAGGTGCTTACAACCTTATTCGTATCCGTCAGGGGGACCAATGGAAGAAGGCCTTCAAGACTCGGGATGGCCATTATTAGTATTTGGTCATTCCATTCAGCCTATGCAATGCCCCCACCGTTTTTCAGGACTTTATTAATGATGTCTTTGTGAATTTTTGCAGTCTTGTGTTACTGTATTGTATATTGTATTTGGATGACAATTGATTTTTTCCTCCTCCCTTTCTGATCACATATCCCAAGTAAGGCAAGTACTCCTCAAGCTAAGGGAGAATTGTCTTTATGGTAAACTGGAGAAATGTGAATTTCACAAGACCTCAATTTAATTTTTGGGCTACAGTATTTCTCTTTCTGGGTTCAAGATGGATCCTGCTAAAGTCTCCGCTGTGTTAGACAGGCCAGTTCCTATGACTCTGAAGGCCATACAACGCTTCCTGGGATTTGCTAATTTTTATCATAAATTCATTAAAACATTTCTCAGACAGTGGCCCCCGTTACTGCTCTCACAAAGAAACCTTTTAAATCTTCATGGACCCCTCAAGCTCAGGAGGCCTTTTCTACTCTTAAATGCTTGTTTAGTTTTGCACCAATCCTTGTCCATCCAGATCCTACACGGCCATTTATTCTGGAGGGCTATGCTTCCGAGCAGGACAGCCATCAGAAATCGCAGGGCCCCATACGACAAAATTTCCAGGGCCCCCTAGGCTGCACCCACCGCAAGCCCCACCTACAGTTCCGCCCTCCCCACCCCACAGGTCTGCCCCCCCCACCACACAGTAAAAAAACTAAAAAAAAATTATGATGGCTAGGGTTCCCACATGTTAATAAAAAATAAAAAGATATTGGTGGTCATGGCCGCCCATAAAAAAAATATTTGTGGCCAAGGCCCCCCATATTATGAGAAAATTGGTGGCCAGGGCCCCTTAAACGTCCATGCCTTCCCGAAGTCAGCAGCTCTCAGAAAGTTGGGGGGCCTGGCTAATCAAGTATGTGTGGCGTGGCAGGGCCCCCTTTACCCTCTGGGCCCCCTACAACTGTCCCCCCTGTCCCCCCCTGATGGCTGCCCTGCTTCCGAGGTGGGGGTTGGTCCTGTTTTGTCTCAACAGGCTGAATTCTAAGGGACCCTCCATCTATGTGCCTATTTTTCACATAAACTCTCTCCAGCAGAAAGAAACTATGATGTGGGCAACCGAGAACTGGCAATTAAACTTGCCCTTGAGGAGTGGCGTCATTTATTAGAGGGAGCTTTTCAATCGATTACCATCTTGACTGACCATAACAATCTTGAGTATATTTCCTCGACGAAGAGACTCAATCCTCATCAGGCCCGATGGTCTCTTTTTTTCCCAGATTTAATTTTTTCATTACTTATGGCCCTGTTCAAAAAATTTGAAAGCAGATGCCCTATCCAGGTGTCTGCTTCAGAAGGAGGGTAATCTCATCCCACCCGCCCCATTATTTCCGCTGACTTAATTGTGGCTCCTACATCCCTCTCAATTTTTCCCACTCTGAGCATTCCCCTGGATGTCCCCCTGGGAAGATTTTTTTTTTGTACCACAGCAAAGGGTTGCTCAAGTTCTCAAGTGGGCTCATTCTTCCAAGATCTCTAGTCCTGGCATCAAGAAAACTCATGAGTTTGTGTCTAGATATTGTTGGTGGCCTTCTCTTGCTAAAGATGTCAAGCTTTTTATTTCTGCCTGCACAGTTTTGGCACAACAGAAGAAACCACATTTGCTACCTTGTGACCTTCTCGAACCGCTACTTATACCAACCCAACCCTGGATAGACATTGCTATGGACTTTGTTGTTGATCTGCCTAAAACTCTGGAGATGACTACTATCCTTGTGGATGACTCATTTTGTTCATCTGAAGAAACTTCCTTCCGCTGCTGCTTTAGCTCAAATTTTCATTAAAGAGACTTTCTGCCTACATGGTGTTCCTCAGTCCATTGTCTCCGATCGTGGGGTAAAGTTTGTATCTAGATTCTGGCGTGCTTTCTCGAAACATCTGGGCATCAAATTAAACTTTTCTTCGGCCCGTCATCCTCAAAGCAATGGGCAGACCGAGAGGACCAACCTGAGCTTGGAGCAATTTCTTTGATGTTTTATTTTACGAAACCAATGTAATTGGGTTGAGCTTCTCCCTTGGGCTGAGTTTGCTCAAAATAATTTACACCATGACTCACTAGGTTGTTCTCCATTTTTTTCTGTCTTTGGCTATAACCCTCCTGCTCTTCCACCTAGTGTTTTGAAGTCTGAAATACCTGCAGCGGATGCACTTGTGCGTGACTTCAAGTCTATCTGGTCCAAGACTCATCAATCTCTCCTAAAAGCTTCTTCCCATCAGAAAGCTGCTGCTGACAAACACTGTCGTTCTGGCCCTTCCTATCAATTCGAAGATCTGATCTGGCTATCCACTCAACATGTTAAACTTCGCTTACTAGTCTTCTCCGATGTTCATCTCCCTCCTGCTCCCATTTTCCTCGATAACCATCAAGAATTCGAAGTTTTTGGACTCTACGAGGTCAAGAGGCAACATTCATTACCTGGTACACTGGAGGGGGTTATTGCCTGAAGAGAGGTTTTGGGAAAAAGCCTCTGATACCCATGCTCCTCGTTTGGTCAGAGCTTTTCATAGAAGGTTCCCTCACAAGTTATGGGAGTCCCCGGAAGGCACTCCTGAAGAGGGGGTTAAGACCCGCCAGGAGATCTTCCCCTTCACTTACCTCCCGGTGCTTCTCGATGACTGTACCTGTTCGCAGGGGCAACTTCCGCATCGGATAATTTGACGCTGGCTTATGACGCCAGGCGCCTTGATGCTGGTGTCGTGACGCTGGGCATCATGACATCACCTCTCAATGCCTGTTTTGAATCTTTTGGCACCAATGCTCCTTTAAAAGCCTGTTACACCATTCTATGAGTGCCCAAGCTAGGCTTCAGTTTACTGTTCCTGCTCAAGCGTATTTTCCTATTTGATTATCTGTTTTTTTGACTCCTGCCTGACTCTTGTTTATGACTTCTGCCGCCAGCCTTGAATTCTTCGCCTGATTGACTTTGTCTCTCTCTAAATCCTTGCCGCTACCTCATCTATGGACTTGTTGATAAACTCCGCACCTTTCTTGTTGGTTTTCCACAGCAGAAAGCCCGGGCCCCCAAAAGGGCATCGGTGAACACCGAAGACCACAGGGATACCCTGTGAGACCCTCATTACGAGATTCTGATAACAAGATTGTTACACCCAGTTTGTGATCTAGTTGATGGTGGGAATCAAACAGCAGGTACTGGTCTGTCTGGGTAAGTTTCCTGTAGACCTCTATTTCCAGCTTTCCACCCTCTCTGACTCTTACCAAACAGTCCAAAAAAGCCAGTACGTCATCTTGCACATCTTCTCGTGTAAACTTGATGTTGTGGTCCACTGTGTTGATGTGTTCAGTGAAAGTCTGTACCTCCTGTGTGTGTTTTTTAACCCATGTGTCATGCACATAATGGAACCAATGACCAGGAGTGATTTCTTTGACACTATCCAGGGCCTTTCTTTCCACTTCCTCCATGTACAGGTTTTCCACAATGGGCGAAACTGGCAATCCCATGGTGCAGCCATGCTTCTGCCTGTTGAACTTGTCCTTGTACTAAAATTGATTTATGTGAGTTGAAATATGTGGTATAGGTCCAGTAAGGAACATACTTGCTCTGGGTTAAGCTTTGTCCAGTTGATTTGACTTATTTCTATATATATGCAGATAGTACAAATATGCAGAAAATGGAGAACAACAGAAAATGAATAAGAACATGTCAAAATGTAAGAGAGAACAGAAGATAAATGGCAAGGATAATATTAGATATAGTGTTGTTCTGCTGACAGTTTAATGCCCATGACTGTCCCCACCCCCAATTCCACTAACATTAGTGGGTGTGGGAAAGTACAGGTACAAGTTATGCTGTATTTTCTGTGTGAAACAGTTATTTTCCAGAATTTGTTTCAGTAAAAAAAGGAATCAAAGAAAAAAAGGGCAATAGCACACATAATTGGAGGCCTTTGAAATCTTGAGACCATCCTGCAACCAAGACAGTTGCTGCTTAGGCACTATTAAAACTTCAGGATGATTCAGCTTCACTGAAGCTTTGGGAAAATAAAGAAAATGTAAAAAAATCTACATTCAGCACTGAATATTTACATTAGACAAACATAGTGAAAATAAAAAAAAATTGAAGGTACAAATTGATCCTGAAGTCCTGTTTGATTTTTGTAGTAGATGTAGATTGTGCTTAAAAAAACAAATAAAATGTCATATAATTCAACATGAAATTTAGTTTCAAGATTAAAAAATGTTTAATATGTAGTCCCCATCAATTATTCTTCTACATTTTTATGACATTGTAGATTTGTGGCCAAAAATGTCATGTGCGTATTTCTGGAACATCATTGATAATTAAATACCTGAACGATATATTAACCAAAAGGACCATGTGTTAAACTTTGAGCAGAACATTTTATTATTAATACAAAATCATAACACATCCTGGAACTTTCACGTGACAAATAAACACAACTTTTAGCTTTATAACCTGAGCTCAATCTGTTCCTTGTGGTCCTTGGAGCAGAAGTTCTTCAGACATGAACAGAAAGTTCCTATAATATAATAAAATATTTACAGTAGCAATACTATGAAAAGGTCTATGGAAGGTGAGACAAGGGCATTAACTAAGACTGGGGGACTCAGGGATTCTTCACTATATATTTACCATATATACACATATTTAGTGTGCTACGGAAATATAGAAAAATATACTGTATGTCGTAATAAAGGATTTAAAGCATTAATTAGAAGCTACATTAGGCTTTAGCAAAAAAACTGCTTTTGAAATTAAATATGGGCGTGATTGTTCTTCTTTTCCTATATGGAGGCATAAAAGGTACAAGCTCGCTGCTAGTAAAAAACAATGAAAGCATTGAACGTGGTGGCCTTAAGGGCTCATTTACAAACAGAGCTACTGTACATGGAAATTTTAGATGCTAACATCCATGTTTTTTTTATCCATAATGCAGCTTTTTCCTACATAATTCCAGCATAATCTACCAATTTGCATCTGCCACAACTTGCATAGAGTGCTTTAATATGGAACCAAATTTGGTAAATTATTCATGTTCATGTTGCAGCACACAGTTTGTCCGGAGTTCACAGTTGTCAGCAGGGAAACACTATATCTAACATTTTCCTTGCCGTTTTGCTTCTGTTCTCTCTTACATTTTGACATGGTCCTATCAATTTTCTGTTGTTCTCCATTTTCTGCATATCTGTACTATTATCATCTTCTGTGCTATCGTCATGACACCAAATAGTGTCATTACCAATGTTGTTAATAATAGCCTTAGCATCGAATTCATGCACCGTTAAATATTTAAACCACTAAGGAAAACCTCTAAAATGTGGCTCATCACTACTATTAACATCTTCAAATAGTTCAAGGGACCTCTGCCATTGGCTTGTTCATGAATTTGGTAGGTTTTAGGTGGCAAATTAGAACTGTTTCCATGGTCGAGATTGAATACATCTCACATTAAAATTCAAGTTTGTGAGTTTTGACCCAAATTTTTTTGGAAAATTCGAATTCGAATTTACCATTCACTTAATAAAGCTGCCCCTTAATTTTACACATTTTACGCAACATATTGTGTTAAATGGTATACCTATTTATAGACCTTTAGTAAATTTGTTGAAGAGCTTTACATCCAGTTATTAGGGTTAAGCAAGAAAGTTCAATATTATTATACTAATATACACTTATCTGTAAGGAAAATGAGTGATTCACAGAGCAGAAGATAGAGAGAATAGAACAACACCTTAAAGATGGCGTCTAGAGCTTTTGGCAATTCAAGGAATGTGACACTGGTTAATGCTTGATTTTCACCATATATAGTATGCTAAGTGTAGTTTTTACCATATATAGTATGCTAGCTGATAAAATGTATATATTTCTTATATCCTGTGTGGGGGAAACATATATAAAGCTTCATTTGGGGGAGGCTCTTTGACTTCTGCCTGGACTTCAGAGTGCCTGGTTATGTTGGAATTGCTGCTGAGCCATTTTATGGAGGGGTCCCTCAGCTAAGTATCAATAAATCTCTTATGTTTGTTTTACTTGTGTGTGTCAGTTTAATCACTCTACAGACTGAACAAGAGCCCTTCTCAATACATTTGGTACCAGAAGTGGGGTCTGTAATTTGATTACTGCCGGTGTCTGTTTGTCTACTCTGTGTGTCTACTCTACCTCTTTTCCTTGTCTAGGTCTGGGGATAGTAGGTATTCTTTGTGTATTTGTAACTGTTTGAATAGGAGACATTCTTAAAAAAATGTCGTGGATAAAAAGGCTGAAAGGGGTGGGGAAAAGCACTAGTGAGAGAACGGGGATATTGCCCAGTTGGGTGTCTGTCACAGGACAGTGGATATCAGTAGCCCGGGAATGTGCTAAGTACTCCCCCGCCATTGAGGTGGCTAACCCAAAGTATGTAGTAGCAAATCTTGACTTCTCAAAGTATGATAAGAGGGAAAGTAGAGCTGCTGCAGAGGTGGGTTGGTTGTGTTTTCAAGTGTTAGAGCAACAAACTAAGCAGATACAGGATTTAGAGTTACAACTTCAAACTGTCAAAGACCAATTGCAACTCTTAAGGTTATGCAGTCAGAATGCAGAGCAAGAAAAGGAACAGTTAGCTGCACAGTTTGAACAGTATATTATAAAGACTGTTAATAGGAAAAGAAGGAGAAAGAAACAGAAGCTCGTTAGAAATCACGTAGAAGTGCGGGCTTTGATAACCTCTCAGGATTGGGAGGGGGTGAATGAATGGTCAGGGTCTGAAGAGGAGATGGATGATGACATTTGTGAGGTCAGACCCATTGTAACTCATAGACAAAAGAGAGAGATGAGGGAGAAAAGTGGACAGCAGGCAGAACACACATATTCCACATCTGGAGGTGATGTGTCAGCTGAGCAAAATTTAACTGAGGAAACTCGGTCATGGTCAGCTAGTGAATTAACTGAAATTGGGCAAAAGTTTACTCAAAAGGTTGGAGAGGGATTACTGGAATGGGTTTTACGTGTGTGGGATTTAGGAGGTGATGGTATTATGCTGACAGACAGAGAAGCAGTAGGTTTAGGAAGTGTAGCCAAGGATCCCCGTGTTCGTTTATACATGAAACGTGGGCGTAACACAACTGGGACATTTTCCTTATTGCATTTAATTAGGGATTCTATTGCACAGACTATAGACAGTCCCTATGAATTAATAGACCAGACCCCCTGGGAAGTTACAACAGAGGGGATGCAGAGACTGAGAGCAATGGGATGTACAGATGCAGCCACTTTGGTTTGTCTGTTTGACACAGAATAACTAAACACAGATATCCCATTTATCTCACTTAACACAGAAAACTGCGTCACAACATCCCATCTAATTAAAGCATTCACCATTGTGAACAATGGAGCTTTGGTATGCTAATGAAAAGGTTAAATGCATTAAATGAGTTAAGATGACTTAAGATAACACAGTTTCTTCAATTACCCCTGAGTCATGACGCATTTAACTCACAAATCCAAGTGGCTTCATCTGTATGTCTGGTATCACTCCCGATCCTTTACCTGACAGAGGGGTGAGACATGTAGTGGTTGACTGGGGGGGTCCTGACATGGCGGCTTTTACACCATTGATCAAAAGGAAATTGCTTATCACAGCCCCAGAACAGTTAAAAGCCCCTCTTTTCACTATGTTGAGTGCTTTAGAAGCAAAAGAAGGAAGTACAATTTATGATGCGGCTGTGCTCTTGGGTCAAATGGGAGAAATTAATGTTGACAGAAGTGAAAGGAAACAGCAACGGAGTTTAGCTAAGGGGGGCCAGGAGGGACATACACGTGTTAAAATTACTCGCAGACAAATGTTTCTAGATTTGCTAAATAGTGGTGTGCCAATAGAAACTATTGATGGAAAGGAGACTAAAATTCTGCTCGCTATGTGGAGGGAACTAACAGCAAAGGGGAAGTTGAGGCCAGCCAAACCTAAAAAGGTTGCCCTCAGTGATGTTGAGGAATTAACTCTGTCAGCTCCTCCTATAATTGACTTAGATGAGGAGTTGAGCCCAACCCCATTAACTCTTCCCTCCACATTGCCATATGCAGAGTGTAAGAATCTGTTAAATGACATGAAACACACAGAAGGGAAGGGGTGGCAGTTGCCGCAGCCAATAGACTGAAGGGGTGGCAGATTCCCAGGGCCTGCCATATCAAAAATCAATGCTATGAAACCTGGGGATCCATGCCCTTACATACCAGTCACTTTATATTGGCAGGGACACAACGCATTCCAAGGTACAGCTCAGCCAGACCAACAAAATGCAGTTGCAACGACTGAAGGGTTGGGAGGCAAAGCTGCTGTTGCTGTACCTGATGGAATGCAATTAGGTAAAAGTCTTATTTTTGAAGCACAAATCTTCATTTCCTTAGTACCGGATAATATTGTGGGAATGGATATTTTTAAGGTACAAAATGTGGTTATATGGTTGGGAACATTTATTGTTGGAGTCAAGAGTTTCACTATAAATGCTGTAATGCCCATTGTGTATGACAACATTGAATGGACTCCAATTCACATATCACCTCCACCAAACCATGTGAACCTGAAACAATGCCACATTCCAGGTGGTCAAAAGGAGATAACAATGGCAACTGAGATGATGGTGGAGGTGGGCGTTTTCAGACTGGTAGTCAGTCTATTCAGTGCCCTAATGTGGCCAGTAAAAGAGACAGATAGCCCTTGGCTTTTAACCATTGATTACAGAGAAGTGGATAAAGTAGAGTCTCCTTTGGCCGTATCAGTGAAAGAAATGGTAACAGCTGTGGAACAAGTGACTTTACCAGTTTGTTTACAAATCAAGGATTGGCTCAAAGTATGACTTTCATGACTATTATATGGACTGGCCCAATCAAAGTTATTCCACAACTGGTTTTGGACTGTATAATAGAGGCACAGCACATCACTGGACTGCTTTGTTACTGGATACGTTATGTGCTACTGACTGTTTGTTCAATTTACTTTGTTACAAGGAAAAAGACTGTTTTTCAGTTGAGGGAAAAGGACACAAGTGCCCTGCAAACTGCTATGGAAGAAAAACAATTCCTTGTACTATACACTGCCCTGCAACCTGATGAAGGAACTATTATGGATGTACCTATCACAGTCGGGACTGATTTAGCAATATCTGGATGGGTAAATGGTAACTAAATGAACTTGTGTGCAGCTTTTTCACAGAAACTCACTTTCCAGAAGTGGAAATTGTATGTACAAGTAAGGGGGGGAGTGTCAAGTAAATCTTCATTTGAATTTGCGGCAAATTTCCGCGTTTCACTGCCGGCAAATACATTTGCGAAATCGCCATGAAAATTCACCAGCATCAATAAATAGACACCCATTAACTTTTTTTTTTTTTTAAAAGTTTTTATTTTTGCATTTCCAAAACAAACATACATACACACACGAAAATAATAACAGGACATACATAGTGAAAGTAGAACCAGCAGTCAGAACCTCGTCACAAAAGCAACACAATCCTAGCGCTTCTCCTCGTATTCCAACCAAGCTCCCCAAATGCCCTCGAACTTCTTGGGGCAACCCCTAGCAACATAGACCAATTTCTGGTAAGGGAGGATAATATTAACCTGTCTCCTCCAGAAGGTAACGGTCGGGGGGTCCACTGATTTCCAATGTAGAAGAATAGATTTTTAGCATAAAACAAAAGCTGTAAGTAGCACAGTTTGACTACAGCTTTCAAACCCAGATCATCCATAACGCCCAAGAGACAGACTAAAGGGGGTCCTAAAACTCGGGACATCCAAGACTAGAGAGATGTGCTGCAGAACCTCTTCCCAGAACCCCTGAATCCTCGGGCAATCCCAGAAAACATGCATAACAGTGCCTACCTCCTGGCTGCATTTGTTGCATTGGTCCGAAACCATAGGATATATTTTCGCCAGTCTATACGGTGTAGAGGTATACTCTGTTTAGAAACTTGGTTTGTATATACCTGTCTCTAACTGATATGGTGATATCTGGGACCTGCTTCAGCGCATCAGTCCACATCTCCTCGTCCAGGCCCGGAATATCCTCAGCCCACTTATCCCTAATCTTCATGAGAGGATCTGGACTAGCCTGTTCTAGTATGACATAAAACCGGGAGGTAGGTTTCCGAAGGTCCACCTTCCTCAGATAAACCTCTAAAGTAGTCTCAACCAGTGTAATGGGTCTAGTGGGGAATTGGGTGGTAAAGGCATGCCTGAGCTGAAGGTAACGGAAAAACATGGAATGTGGCAAGTGGTAAGTGCCCTGTAGGCTTTGGAACTGCTGCAATTCCCCATTGACCACAATATCGTTCAAGGTTTTAACCCCCCGACTGGCCCAGCTGCTGATATCCGGCAGATCCTGTAAGTGTGGAAGAGCACTGTTCCCCCAAAGAGGCGTCCAACAGGACCACACAGGTCTTGCCTTCTGGGCGATCCTCAGTGCTTTTTGGAACACTCCCACAACAGTGGCCATAGGTGTAGTGATGGAGCACTGCGAGGAGGACCCTCTATACAGTAATTTAGTTAAAGCTTCCAAAGAACCCATTGTCACTGCCTCAAGCATAGTGGAAGGATTGTCGGGCTGAGGAATAGTCCACCAATGCGCATAGGTAAGTTGACTCGCTAGAAAATACGATCTGAGATTGGGCAAAGCTAGGCCGCCACCAGATGTGGGCGCCTGTAGGGTTCGAAAGCCCAGCCGTGGATGTTCACCCGCCCAGAGAAACTTACGTAGAATGGAGTCAAGATACTTAAACCATTGATTTCGGGGCATTATTGGGGAATTGTGAAATAAATATAAAAATTTGGGGAGAAAAACCATCTTAAATAGAGTAATCCTGCCGGGGAGAGAAAGAGGCAAATTCTGCCAGACCTCTGTCCTTGCAATCAAAGATTTGACTACTGGGGTCAAGTTATGCTCCTCAAATTTTTTGAAGTCTGCCTGTATCACAATTCCCAAATATTTAAAGGAGCGCACCACCTTCAGTTGACCTAGGCTCTCCGGCGTCCCTGGGGGTAGTGGATCAATCGGGAAAATAACTGACTTTGACCGGTTGATCCGCAGCCCTGAAAACTCTCCAAACTCCTCAATGCTCTCCAAAGCCTTACTCAAGGCCCTGCCGGAATTAGCCAAATAGAGAAGCATATCATCAGCATATAGCGATAGTTTCTCCTCGATCCTGCCAATTTTCAGACCTTCCACTTCTGGGGAGTCCCTAAGTCTTGTTGCCAAAGGCTCTATGGCCAGGGCAAACAGCAGTGGAGAGAGGGGGCATCCCTGCCTTGTCCCCCTCCCCAGCCGCACCACATCTGACAGCAAACCATTCACTAGCACCCTAGCCCTAGGTTTTAAGTATAATGCCCGGACCCAGTCCAAAAAGCGCTGGCCAAAACCAAATTTAGTCAAAACCTCCCATAGATAAGCCCATGATATAGTGTCAAATGCTTTCGCTGTGTCAATAGACACCACTATTCTGCTGCCCTTGTTGCTGTGGTCCAAAGCCAGGTTGTTATAAAGCCTCCGAATATTGATATCAGTAGCCTTGCTAGGCATGAAACCTGTCTGGTCCGGGTGTACCAACTCAGCAGTTACCATTTTCACCCTATTAGCTAGGACCTTCGCAAATATTTTGGCATCACAATTTAGCAATGAGATGGGACGGTAGGATTCACAGCATTCTGGTGGTTTCCCCTCTTTTGGTATCAGGACGATATGGGCCATATAACATGACTCTGGCAGTGCCTTGGTTTGGGAGACATTATTAAACAACGTGGTGAGTCTGGGAGTAAGGATTTTAGTATGAGCCCTATACCATTCGGCAGGAAGGCCGTCCGGACCCGGGGAGCGTCCCGTAGGCATATCCGCAATAGCGCTCTCTACCTCTTCAGTTGAGATGTCCCTCTCTAGTTCGGCCATCATAGGACGTGAGAGACAAGGGAGGTCAATTTGAGCCAGGTAATCAACCAGATGTTCAGTAGGGATTGGGGGAAGGGCAGCGTACGTATTATGGAAGTACCGCCTAAATCTGTCAACTAGCTGCTGCTTATCCACAAGCAGATCCCCCCCTTCTCCTTCAACACTGTGTATGACAGTATGCGGGACATCCCCTTTAGCTAGCAGAGCCAACAGCCTCCCATTCTTATCCCCCTTATCATACCATGCAGCCTTCCTGTAGAGCTCACTCTGGGAGAATTTATCAATAAGTAAGAGGTCTATATGCCTCTGTGCTGCTGCCATCTTTTCCTTAACCTCGTCCGTGGGAGATGCAATCAGGTCCTGCTCCCGCATAGCCAATTCCACCTTAGCAGTCTCAAGGTCGGCCTCGGTCTCTTTCCTCTTTGCCGAGATTAGAGATACATATTCCCCTCTAGTATGAGCTTTTCCCGCATCCCACACTACATTCTCAGGGGCCGTCCCAGGGTTATCCTGCCAAAAACCTTCCAATAGCGGGGTGTATCCTTCAGCTACCTTATGGTTAGAGATCCACTTAGGGGAGAGCCTCCATAGCGAGGCAGTAGCTACATCCCGTCCCTCCAGAAATAACACCACAGGGGCATGATCAGAACACACCCGAGTAGCAAAATGAATTGTATCAACTTTCCTAAGTAAGTCTGCAGTAACCAATATAAGATCAATTCTGGACAAGGCTGAAGAGGAGGTGGTATAACAAGAGAATTGTTGCCTGCGGGGATTTTTCCATCTCCATACATCAGTGAGGCCGGTTGCGTCCAACCATTGCGCTAGGGCCCCGGAGTCGCTTGCTATGGGACGGAGTCTATCCAAGACTGGGTCTGGGACCATGTTAAAGTCCCCCGCCCAGACCATAGGGAAGCTACCCAAAGTTGCTACCTTGTGTAGGATCTCGTTAAGAGTTTGTATATCAGCTGGGGGTGGGAGATACACATTGATGAAAATATACGTGACACCGTGTACTTGGCCTTTAAGGATCAAATATTTTCCCAGTCTATCCGTTATCACCTTATCAAATTTAAAACTAAGGGATTTCCTCACTAAAATGGCCACTCCCCTAGAGTATGTGGAGTACTCTGCATGGTAGATATTAGAGACCCAGTGTCGCTTTAGGGCCCTTACCCTTTGTCCCACCAGATGAGTCTCCTGCAACATGATAAGGTCCGCCCCTGATTTCCTAAGCTGGCTTAATATTACAGACCTTTTAACTTTGTCGTTCACTCCCCTAATGTTCCAGGACAGGAGCTTGAATTTAAGTTGTACCGCCATTGACACGTGCTAGAAAAGAGATACACTTGAGAAGGAGGTGAGCACCCACTTCTCCCATCACTTTGGTACTGAGCTGCCTCCGGTTCCACTTTGGCAAACGAAAGGGGTTAAGACAAACATACAAAACATATATAACCACAAATCCCAAACCTGCCCCCCAACCATTCCCCCCTCCCGGTATCCTCCCCAAACAACATAGGAGATACATCATTCCAGAAAAACTTTATAGAGTGAGAGCTCACAACTGTAACCAGTAACTAGTCCATCAGTATTCACCAAGTTCCGTGAAACTGTACTGTCAAGTCCCTTCTTGGAACCCAAAGGGCTTCGTTAAACGTATAGAGCAATCAAAAACAGTCAGAGAGATGCTCCTTGATGGACAAGTTACCGACGCTCAAATTACGATAACACATGGAAAGTAGTCGACTGTGGCAGAACACAAAGGGATGTAAGGGACCCGGACATTACCCCGAGGGGTCCCACCTGAACAGGAAAACTAGCAGGGGGATTGCCTCACCAGTAGAGGGGTGAAATAAGTCCAGACACTCCATATTATTTCGGGGTACCCCGAAACAATGTACTTACGGCACCCTTCGGTCCAGATGGACCTACGCTTCATCATGGCTGACGCGGAGGACTTCTTTGCGGCCCGGGCGGGCTCCTCTGCTGGGCTCTTGGATGGTTGTCCAACCAATGCTGGACATTGCTTGGTTGCTCAAAAAGCTGCACTCTGCCCCCATCTGTAATCCGCAGCTTGGCCGGGAAAATCATGCTGTAGGGAATCCCCAGGTCTCGCAGGCGCCTCTTTACTCCAAAAAAGGTGTTACGCTGATGTTGCAGGGCAGCAGAATAATCTGGATAGAAGGACACTCGAGCACCCTGGTAGTAAATATTCCCTTTGGCTCGTGCAGCTTTAAGTGCCGTGTCCCTGTCGCGGTAGTTCAGCAGTTTTATGAGGAAAGGTCTCGGAGGGGCTCCAGGCGGCAGGGCCCTTGTAGGAACCCTATGGGCTCTCTCAGCCACAAATTGCTGTGAAAATATCTCAGTTCCAAGCATCTCTTTCAGCCATTTTTCAGAAAAGAGTTCAGGAGTCTGACCCTCACTTTTTTCAGGCAGACCAACCACTCTAATGTTAGAGCGCCTCTGACGATTTTCCATGTCCTCCATTCGGTCAGAGGCTTGTTTCAGCAATTTATGCATCTGAGCAATCTCATTAGGCAAAGGAGCAGTGCGATCCTCCACTGCCCCCACCCGCTCCTCCATGGCACTTGTTCTTTCACGGATATTCTGCACATCATGTTTAAGTAGTGAAATTTCAACCTTCACTTCTTCTATTTTGGTGGTAAGGGCTGCCGTCAGTGAGGATTGACAGGAGGATATGGCGGCTAAGACATCCTGCATGGTAGGCTCCGAGCAGCTCTGCTCCCCTTCCATCATGCCGCGTGGGTGCTGCTGCCTAGAGGGGGAGGTGTGTGCGCCATTGTTAGTTGCGCCATTAGCCTGCTCCTCCTGCTCGGCCTCCACATGTTCCCGTGGCTTGGATTGACCTAGAGCAGGTTTGTGCGCTGTTTTCTTTACTACAGGGGAGCCTGCGCTGGCAGTACTATTGTGCCCCCTAGAAACTTGCTTCTCCGGAGAAGGGGAGGCAGGGGAGGAAGGACGGACGCCATCTTGTTTGGCGCTGCGGGCGTACTGCTCAAGTTTAGCAGCCGTTTCCGAGCGCACCCGGGCAGTTTGAGCACTCCGCTTCATACCTGGGACGCTGCGGATCCGAAAGAGCCGTTCCTGCCACTTGCAGTCAGCGTGCGGGTCAGTATATGGGCTGTTCAGGAGTACTGTGCGACGGAGCTCCTCAGATGCGCTGCTTACCGGTTCGGCATGCGGCTCCGCCCCACACCCATTAACTTTAATGTGGCTGGCATGGAAAAAAAATTTTGGCGAAGCAAAACTGGTGAAATTTGCTCATCACTAGAGACAACTTTTTGCAGCCCCTTGTAACTGGCCAATCGCTGCCACCTGAGGCAAAGTTGTCCCCTTACGTCACCCTGAGTACTCCAAAATAAAGATCCAAAATATTGGAAATATGGAATCACCTTATTAATGGAATACAATGGGAAATATATTTTTTTAGCATAAAAACAAAGCAAAGCAAGAATGTATTCATGGACTGATACAATGTTTATTATAATTATTTTCTTGTTACTCTCTGTTCCATTTTCTCCCCCATTGTTACGATGTGTCCCAAAACCCAGAAAAAACCCCAAGGTCCCAGTCACGGCACAGCCACCTTTCGCTTCGGTTCGGAGGGGTCCTCCCCCACTCAGGTGCCATCAGGTCTTAACGTGAGAGAACCAGGAAGAGAGTTCTGGGCAGGCAAGGAAACCCCACATAGTACAGAGAAAGGCCAAGTCAATACCAAAAGAAAGCAGGCAGTATGGATTCAGCAGACACAAGAGTAGTCGGTGTCACAGGCCAGGTCAAACACACCGATACTGAAGTACAGAGTGGGATCTGAAAGAATAGTCAAAGTACAGGCAAGGTTCAGGACAGGCAGCAGACAAAACACGGCATAAACAACTAAAAATAGCACCCAGGAACTACCAAAATAGAACTACCTATGGCACAGTAGATGCCGGCTCTTTAAATATTTCAAATTTTGCACCTATGTGTGATGACGTCATCCAGCAAGTTCCTGCCGCACCGCCGCTAGACCACCAGGGTGAGTTCTCACACCCACCCTTTTCTTTTTTCTGTACCCCCCCATTACTTAACTATAACAAAAATAAAGAATTTACCCCAACAATAGGTTACATGGGTTCCTCACTATATGAAATGTTCAGATTTTATGCAACCTTCAGTTTACTTGCCGGGTGAGCAATAATGAAAAAAACATATGTAATTAAACATTTCAAATAGAGCCAATTTAATTATTGAAACTAAATTTGGCAGTTATTTGAATTTACAGTCAGCCTTCATCCCAAACCCTTTTAAGACCCAAAAAACAAGAATTACATTGGTATATTAAACTGAAAAAATGATTTTAAAACTTGTTTTGTGTTAATCCTGGGGTGGGTGTAACATACTTGGAAAATAAACAAAGCCATAAGTCTCATAAGTGGGAGGGGCTTTAAAGTTCAAGAAATAGCCAGAGTTGCAAAGTCAAAAGGCATTGGAAAAAAGCACCAGTAACAGCAAACATTGGTAAGAATGATGTGATATATGTAAAAGTCCTTAAAGATCTAAGTTACTATTATTATATCATTATTTAATGTTTTCATACAATATAGTATGTTATTAATGTATCAAAGGAAAGCTAATGTGTTTCCAAGGACTACTGAATTAAGTGCATTCTGCATAGGTTTTCATGCTGAAACATTAGAAGGTAAATGGAGAAGGAAAATGCTGTACCCTTATATGTAACTCTTCAATGTTTTTTAGAAAAGTGCTACAAATGTTGGTACAATATTTCCAAAGCAGTGTTTTGTGTAATATTTCCATAATCTTAGTAAATATATTTTCTTCCTCTTCTTATTAGAGAATACTCTCCGGTCACATCCAGGCATTGGACATGATGGTGTCTCATTATTCAATGATACTTCCACTTATGATTTATCTTGCTCCTCTAATACTTGGGCAAGGTAGGTCAAAAACTGACAGCTATGGTATTAGAAAACTCATAATGGGAGCATCTTGATGGTTCAACTGTCTGTTACTTGCCAGGTGCTAGGCTTGAGCATGTGGTAGAACAAGTAGACAGATTATGGTGAGGGGCTGCGGAAGAACTGGAGGTCTTGGTGCACATTGGTACCACTGACAAATTAAGAGGAGGGGGAGTCCTCAAGAATTATTTTAAAAATTAGGGGGAAAGCTGAGGGTGAGGATCAGTGCAATGTTAAGATGGCAGCATGAAATTAGGGAGAGTAATGTCTGGCTGAGATATTGGTGTAGGAAGAAAGTTTTGAGAACTGGGCAAATTCTTCAATTCGCTACAGGATCTTCACAAGGAATGGGCTGCACCACAATTATGATGGTACAGTTTCTTTGAGGGAGAAGATGGCTAGAGGGTTGATGGAGATTTTAAACTAGGCATGGGGTGAGGATGCAGTGGGTAATTCTGTAAAAGATAGGTTAGATGAGGTAGTAGCAGGACACCTTGGATGTATGGTAAGCTTAGACCCCCTGAAGTTAGTGAAGAGGAAGAGGCTCATCTCCTTTTGCAAATAGAAAAGGCCGCTAGTTTGGGTCAAGTAATAATAATGGGGGGGTTGCACTACCCAGATATTGACTGGGTCAACAGTACTTGTTGCATGGCAATTTTATGGCACAGGTTGTTAAGGAATCAACCAGAAACCATGCTATACTTGACTTATACATTATTGTGACAGGTTTCTTTGGATTCAGCAGCTCAGCAGCATAATAAATGTAAAAAAAATAGGTTTTTTTCCTCTAAAAATTCATATTTTTGCTCTTTAAAACTCGACTAGAAAATAGAGGCTTGATAAATAGGCCCCTATATGTTGTAAAACAGCATTCAGAAAGGCAAAGACAGAAAATGAGGAATGGAGTGTGGCAAAAACGAACCCCAAAATATTTAAGTATATTAATAGAAAAACGTTGGCACCAAAAAACTGACAAAGTTCTTCTTAGTCCAAAAGTCTGTTTGGGTAAAATTCCAAGGTTGGAGTGAAATTGCCATGGTGTTTTTGGCCCTAAACCAGTGTAAGAAACTCATGTGGGGTTTCATGCTTGAGCTGAAAAGTATGAGCAATCTTAAATAGGCCCCCCAATGTCACCCTTTAGGAGAGAATTGAATAGAAAATCAATCAATTCTACATAGTCTATATTTACATAGTTTTGTGTGTTTTTTGGCTGTATTTTTTAACACTTGTTTTTTAAATCCCCTGCAGATAATATTCTTGAGTGTCTTTTCTCAGAAGATGTAAAAGAAGATTTTATAGAATGTAAAAATGTGTACACGGTGACGTTGTTCCCCAAACATACAGCTGGTGGGTGCTTTATATAAGTTCAAAAAAAAATGTTTAAAATTAATTATCATATAAAGCATGTAAAATTACCAAATTGTTGTCTAAGCATTGCCAAGTGCAATAGGACAGGTGACACCAACTAGTTGTAGGGACCTAATTCAACAAGTTACCCAGGGACATATTTGGAGACTGATGGTATTTTTAGTAATACCATTTGACCTCGTGTAAGACAAAACTTAGTAAAGGAAAACCTTTAGTAATAATGACACAATTTATTTAGTACAAAATAACATAACAGTTTTGTCTGGGTAAGCTGTCATGGTAACACCGGAGCATGACACTTGGGTGAGACCCGAGGACTTACCAAAGACACACCTCTTGGTCCAAGCGTTATATAGCTTTCAGAAGGCATTTACAGTAATTGTGACAAGGAGTACACATAAATACCATACATGGTCTGGTTCCTCCATATACGTTATATGTCAAGTAGATTTGCTTAGCATTACAACTTTGGCAGAGTATTTTGGGACATAACCTTGGCATTCTGTTTTCAACCTGCTCAGACCTTGTGGTCTTATGTCTGTTAAATATAGGCTGGTGTTGACAACATCAGTTGTCTTAAGCAATCATTTCTGTACTGCAGCCTAACTGACAAATTGAAGCCCTTGACATCTGTCAGCAGGGCTATCTAGATCTCTAGTTATCATGTAATTATATAATTTACCTGTAAAGCCACCATTCACTTGCCCTTTTACCTATTCTGGTTTAGGTCTTTGGCTTTGACGCATAACAGAGTAAATGGGGGACTTAAGTAATTGATATTAGACATATTATAGTATTCTGTTTACTGGCCATTCGCCCATCAAGGAATAGGTTGTTCAATGAAATATAAACAAGACCTGCATGAAAAAGCAATCATGTGGCTTCACCTCGGGGCGCCATGGTGCAGACAACACTAGAAAACTCATCTCTCTGATTGAAAAAAGCGCACGTATCCGCACACCCACACTTCTGCTAGCTTTGGACGCCGAGAAGACATTTGATAGAGTCCACTGGATATATCTGGAAGAAACCCTTCAGGCTTTTGGGTTTAGGGGACAGATCTTACAGGCTATCCTGGTGCTCTACTCCACACCAACATTGCAGGTTACCAACATGGGCTTTCTTTCACGACCCTTCTGTATCACAAACGGGACGAGACAAGGCTGTCCTCTCTCCCCACTTATATTTAACTTGGTCCTGGAGCCGCTGGCAAAAACAATTCGAGATTCACCTGACATCACAGGTATCACCTGTGCCCACTCGGACCATAAAGTAGCGCTCTTTGCGGATGACATCATGTTAACACTTACTAATCCTGAGAAATCACTGTCGAGAGTCACTCAGATATTGAATGAATATAGCCAAGTGTCCTATTACAAGCTCAACGTAAACAAGACACAAGCTCTCCTTCTCCATGTCGCAACGAAGGACAAGAAAGCACTGCAGACACTATACCCATTCCAATGGAGGAAAGATACGGTATCCTATCTCGGCATTGAACTAGGCACTACAGTGGCGAAAACATATAGTAGTAACTATCCGAAACTTTTGAGAGCGACCCAGACGCAATTAGAAAAGTGGAAGTCTCTTTATATTTCCTGGTTGGGAAGGATCGCAGCAGTCAAGATGATGCTCCTGCCCAAGTTCCTATACCTTTTCCGGACTCTCCCAATCATGGTACCAAGATCCTTTCTCCAGCAGTCACAGAATACTATAGATACGTTTATATGGAGTGGGACCAAGCCTAGAATCAAGCGAAGTCTAATGCAATTGAGCCAGAAAGAAGGGGGATTTGGTGTTCCAAGCATAGAGTACTATTACAAAGCCACTATCTTAGAACAACTCACCCTATGCTGCAGTGAGGATATTTCGAAATATCCTCATTGCAGCACACTTACTGATACCACGGCACTGGAAATCTCCGGTTGTACCTAGTAGAGAAAGCCTACTCCTTCTAATAGATTCGAACCTTATACATGAAAAATATGCTGCCACGACCCCTGCACAAGTTGACAAAGATCTAGCAACACATAAGTTATGGGAGAAATGGAAACGAGAGCATCCACTGACTAACACCTGACCACTCCAACAATGCGTTCTTGATAGCTGAGGCACACGATGACCACCTCAACTTCCCATTGGCCAATCCTCAGGCATAGAGTTATATGACAATCTGTGAATTATCTCTCCCCCCACCCTCCCAAGACGCACTGCTGCGACTCATGAACATGGCCAGCCATCTCCCTCTCTACTCCCCCTCCTCTTTCCCATCTCTACTCACCTCTCTTGTTTCACCGCTGTTTCTTCTTCTCTCCAGTCCTCGCTGGAAATTTTTCTATTATCTGAAAATCAATAAAAATTTCAAATTATAAAAGAAAAATCAATCATGGTAGTATCTGGTATCCTCTTGCTACAAACTCAAGGTGAGACTAACCATGGTACGTGGAAGCTGTTTAAGTGAAGTATTGTCTATACCTTTATTTTGCTCTTAATACCAGAGCTTTAAACAACTTCTGAAACTGTCTATAGAGTTATAGATGAACAACATCACCCTTTACTCCATCATTTCTACCAATGAAGAGCTAAGGAAGAGGGTTTAGAGCAGTGATCCTCAACCAGTGGCATGTGAGTAACATGTTGCTCTCCAACCCATTGGACGTTGCTCCCAGTAGGCTCAAAACAGGAGCTTATTTTTAAATTCTAGGCTTGGATGGAAGTTTTAGTTGCATAAAATCCAGGTGTACTGCCAAACAGATCCTCCTATAGTCTGCCAGTCCACATAGTCAGTTACAGCCCATATTTGGCACCTCCAGAAACTTTTTGCATGCTTACTGTATCTTGCTCTCCAACTTTTTTTACATTTAATTGCAGCTCACGGGTTAAAAAGGTTGGGGACCCCTGGTTTAAAGGGATGTCATTTGACTCCTCCCCCATCCATTCCAGTGTGATAAATATTACCATTAATGCAAGATTAGCCTATAATTATTGTTTCTCTTGTTTATAGTTGTTTTGGATAACAGGGAAAGGGGTTTGTTAACAGTCAAATGTGAGGATTGCAAGGAATCATTTCAAGTTTCGGTGAAATGCTGCTTTAGTTCAAATTGCACATATTCCGAGTCCGGTAAGTATACAGGATTATATAAGTTTCATTACAGAAATACATTGGGGCTCATTTGCAAACTATGACTATGAGGACATGTGAAAAATCGCCCCCTATTTCTCCAGCTATAGATTGCTTTAAATCCAAATAAAATTCATATAAAAAGGCTTTTTTAAAAAGAAAAAAAATTCAACTTTTTAAAAACTTAATTATAGAGTTCTCAATGTTAAAAGGCACCACCATTGAGTCAACAGAATCTTGCCAAGTTTTATTTAGAAAATCCTTTCTTTCAATTGCAATTCTTAACATTGTTTTAAGTGAAAATCTCAATAGGTTGTTAAACTTGAACTATAAAATATCTAAATTGGTTATTTTTGATCATGATTCTCTCAAATCAACCCCTTGGTGTATTTGGGGAAAGGCCGTTCTAGTAACTGGTTGAATCCCTGATAATATTATAAAACTTCCCAAACTTTTCTTGGTATGAAGGATATGAGATCTTAGGGAGATCTTTTTTTTCAAACAAACCAATTGTGATTGAATTATATGTGTAAAATCGCTATGGACCATTATTACCCCCAAATGAGTCAGAAAGCCAATTAAGATTTTGTCATGATTCACAAGAATTGTCAAATGTGCAAGATTAAATTCAACAAATTTGCCCCAAAGAGTTCTACTGACATTCTAGACAACCATTTCACACAATTATGAAAAGTCCATTACAATTTTAAACCTGATCAGAAACACAAGGCACTGAGGGTCATTTATCAAAGCTGGGCAAATGTGCCCATGGGCAGTAACCCATAGCAACCAATCAGATTGCTGCATCCATTGTTCTACTTGCCGCTGGCTTTAAAAAGCTAATCACTGATTGGTTGATAAATGAGCCCCACTGTGTCCTATAGACATCAACACACACTCAGGTGTAGCATGCCCAGTTAATACAAGGAGGCCCATTTATTAAAGGTTACATTTTAGTAAAATTAGAGCTTTTTGAAACAATGTGGGAACTCATTTTATCTTAAACCACAAATACCATAAAAGTTATTAAAAGATCAAAATATAAAAAGTTTAACTGTAAAAAAAATCTTAACAATACTAAAAATATATTTTTTATATTATATATTTTTGGACAATTATTAGCACAAACAAAATCCAAAAATGTAAGAAAGGACTCTATTTAAATGACTTTGACTTAGATGGCTTTTACTTGCAGTAGAGACAACCATTGTACTGTATATTCATTAGGATCAGTGAACATTTATCTATTTACAATATACATGTATTTATACAATAAAATCCTTGTTTAAACAGTTATAGTTGATACGAAGACAAAACTTGTTATGCAGTGCCGTGAACCCATGGAATGCAAAATGAGCGAGAACCTCACAATGAAGAAGTCTCCAACCTGCATCATGAAAAAATGCAACTTTTGGAAGCAAAACTTGGACTTACCTTTACCTAATTCTGCCCATAAAGTCAGGAACTATTACCACTTAGGGGCAAATGTATCAAGGGTCGTATTTCGAAGTGGTAAATTCTTCAAAATTTGACCATCGAATTGAAATATTTCAACTTCGAATATCAAAGTTGAAGGATTTTTCATTTTGGCTATCCTGTGGTCGAAGTAAAATCATTCGATCAAACAATTATTTCCTTTGAATCTAGCTATTTTACTTTGACTTTAAAAAACTTAGAAAAATGCTCTAGAGGGCCCTATAGGCTAACATAGCACTTCGACAGGTTTAATTTGGTGAAGTTTTAAAGTCAAAGTTTTTTTTAAAGAGACAGTACTTTCGATTATCAAATGGTCGAATAGTCGAACGATTTACTTGGAATCGAAGTCTAAGTAGTAGTAGCCTATTCGATGGTCGAAGTACCGAAAAAATGACTTTGAAATTCAAACTTTTTGAACTTCGAAAATTCACTCGAATCCACTTAGATCCTTGATAAATGTGCCCCTTATTGTGGAAGGTGCTGGACCAACTCAACAAATACAGGTCCTTAGATGCAAAGCCAGAATGTGGTACTTTATATTTTAACCCATCCCTCATTTTTGGTAATTTTGGTGACAGTAGGTGACAGTAGGAGTTTTGTATTATTTGCAATATTCCCCTTTCTCTCCATGGGGCAAATTCACTAACACGCGAAGCGCCGAACGCTAGCGTTAATTTGCTAGCGTTTGGCATTTTCGCTACTGCGCAAATTCACTAACGAACGCTGGCGTAGTTTCGCTAGTGTTACTTCGCAACCTTACGCCAGGCGAATCTTCGCTAGCGACGAAACTACGCAAATTCACTAACTTGCGCAGTGTAGCGAACGCTACCTTTTATGCTAGACTTCCTTCGCCACCTCAGACCTGGCGAAGCGCAATAGAGTAGATAGGGATTGTTTCAAAAAAAGTCTAAATTTTTTCTAAGTCCCAAAAAACGCTGGCGTGTTTTCTACATGATGGCTGATAGGCTGAAAAAGATCGAAAAATTTTTGGGGCTCCCCTTCCTCCCCTACATTTCCTGACTCATGGCAACTTACCTAGACAGTGGGCACATGTGTAGGGCAAAATAAAATTTTTATTTGCAGATTTGAAGGTTTTCTAGGCATTTGTAGTGCAGATACGTGTTCCTCCATTGAAATTTGAATTTCGCGCCGTATGCAAATTAGCCTTCGCTAGGGCAACTTCGCCTTATATAGCGAAACAACGCTAGCGCAACTCCGCAACCTTACGCTACCCCTGTGCGCAACTTCGGATTTTAGTGAATTTGCGAAGCGCTGACGAAACTACGCCTGGCAAAGTGCGGTGAAGTGCGGCGAAGTTGCGCCTGGTGCAACTTCGCATCTTAGTGAATTTGCCCCTATGGGTTTCTGTTAATGAGACTTATTAATGCACATTGCCTGGCCCCGTGGTTTCATCATGATTCTACAAGTGCAGCCAGAAATAAGGAATTACATCACTACTTGGATCCATGTGCGCTCGTTTCCATATGTCTCTTGCTCACTCAAGAGCAGAAAACACAACTGTTGACCTGACAGTTACTTCTTCCAAAAGAGAATTATGAGAAATGTGCCTAAAGCAGACTTGGCTGACCACCACTCAAACACTTGTTTGATTAAGACAGGAGGCATTTTATTGTCATTTAATTTGTCTCTTGACCGAAAATAATATTTTCCCAAAACACATTTTTTAATGCATTATCATAAGTGTATTGTTGGAGTTTCTGTACTATTATGCATCAGAGCCCCTTATCCTGTCTGGCTTATTTCTATTAATCAAATGAACTATAGAGAAAATAATTCAATTTCAAGACTTCAAAAAGGAAAGGCCAGCACATTTTTCACTGTGGTGGCTTTGTCAAAGGCATGTAAGGGCAAGTAAGGGCCAAAAATAGGTATTTAAAACAGTTGCAACCAATCATCAAATTTGTTCATAATTAATCAGAAGCATGGAATGAACAAAATAACATATTGGTAATGATTTTTATGAAATTTGAATTTATTTTTCAAAAAGAGGGGAAGCACAATTACGTTTTTATTCATTTGTATTCCCATACTTTCCTTTTGTTTTCTGTTTCAAAATTCCCCAAGATCCTTAAATCATATATGGAGTGGTGGCAACTATTAACATGGTTTCCTACTGGTGTGTCCAGTATTTTATTGGTTATAGTGAAGCGGTGGTGTGTATTTCTCTTTCTCAGTGACACCACTGAAAGGAATCACCACCTCAAAACACTCAAAGTAGACTTTATCAACAGGGGCTTCAACCCAAGGATTGTGGATAAACATATTTATAGAGCCCCCAGGATTTCCAGGAGTCAACTTCTTCAGTATAAAGAAAAACCTGAAATAAATTGGATGCCTCTAGTGGTCACATTCAATCATACAATCCAAAGCTAAAGACCCTAAGAAACACAGACAGGGATCTACAGGGTACACTGCATAAATATGAGAGCCTCAAAAACATATTCTCAGACCCACCACTCCTAGCATTTAGACAGTCTCCAAACATAAAAAAACTAATAACAAGATGTGCCCTGTCACAACCCACCAAAAACGGAACATACCCCTGTGGCAAAAAACTATGCAAGACCTGCCCACACTCCTGATTTCAGACAAAATATACATTTTGATGTCGGTGTTAAAGTAAATGGGCATCTGTATAATAATGACGCGTGGTGGTTTTGAACCGAGCGACTTTTATGCCAGCATCAAAATATTTTTGCCGCTGGCGAATTTGAGGGGGTTTCGCAAATGTATTAGCCGGCGGCAAAATGTGGAAATTCACTATGAAATCATGCCTGGTGAATTTATTTGGCCATCACTATACAGCAACCATGGCCAGTACAACTGTTCTTCTTCCGATATGGTGTACTTAATACAATGCACCAGACGCCAAACAGGAGGCCTGTATATAGGAGAAACTGGTGAAAGTCTGAGAAAATAGAGAAATACGCACTCACCTATTCACCATAACCAATAAAAAACTGGACACACCAGAAGAAAACCATCTCAACAGCCCTCACCACTCCATAAAAGATTCAAGAATCTTGGTTCTTAAGGGGAATTTTGAAACAGAAAATGAAAGGGAATTATGGAAATACAAATTAATGAAAACTTTCAACTCTCTTGAGAAGGAACTGAACCTGTGCCTTTTATGGCTAATTATGTGATACCTCTAGTTGTGTGCATAGTTCTCTACTATGAGGGCAATAATAACTATTAATCACAAAATTACTGATGTAACCCCAATTAGTAAAATATATTGTTTTAACAAAAATACTCTCCTATGGAGAAGGATACTACTTCCTGTAGGAGGCAAGTACTACTGCTTTCAGCCTCTCTTATCTCACACATGTTTTGTGTTTTGCTTTGCTGAAAAAATCACGAATTTCCCGTGAAATTTGCGAAATGGCGCCAGTGTCTCTTTTTTGATGCCAGCGTCTGTTTATGATGCCGGCGTCTGTTTTTTTTTTACGCTGGCGTCCGTTTTGAGGCCGGCGCAAATTCGCTGGTGAATTTTTGCAGCGGTTTTGTGAGTTTATTCGCTGGTGGCGAATCACGGGAATTCGCAGCAAATTCGCGCCTGGTGAATATATTCGCCCATCACTACTGACACTCCTGCAAAAAATATAAAAGCCTCCACTTGAAAATCTATTCTGTATACTAATCAGTTTTGTTTAGCCCATGGTTATTTGCCAAGTACACAAAACGCTAAGGCTATGTAATAATCTACTTTTGGTCTGAAATAAAGATCTTGTTTCTTTAACAAGCCTGTCTGTGGGATCTGTGATTGCCTGCCATTTCCTGATTGGTTGGATACCTCAACCTTGAACTTTAGGTCTGGAACATGTGCACCCAGACCCCAGATTATAAACATTGTGATTGTGGTCTTACATTGGGAAGTTCTTTATTTTCTAAATGTGTCCCTTGCATGTCCCCTTGTTTATGACTTTGTTAACATCTCACACAGAAATGGACATTACTTTTTGTTGGTCATTTGATTTATGAGCTGAATATTGTGTATTCACAGCTTCATTATATACAGCTTGAAAAAGGAATTAAATGTTCTGAAGGCTTGCTATGATTATCTCAATTAGCCAATAAAAGTATTACCTTCATATCAACTTTTTGTTATTTTGTTCCCCATGTAAAGTACAACAACTTTACCTCATATTGTTTTCAATATTCAGCTTTCTCTCTAATGGGGGCTATTTAAAATAAACAAAAGAATTAGCCTTATCAATGGGCATTGCATAGTACCATGTTATTCTCATGAATATATGTTGCCTGAAACAGACCTGGAAGACCACCAAGGCATTTTTTTGTCCTATACCTCAAATATATTCAGCTCTTTCAATTAAAGTGGTTTTCATGTAGGGGCAGATTTACTAAGCTCGAGTGAATAGTTTGAAAAAATATTCTAATTTCGAAGTAATTTTTTGGGTACTTCGACCATGAATGATTCGAACAATTCGAAGTAAAAATCAATCGACTATTCGACAATTCAATAATCGAAGTACTGTCTCTTTAAAAAAAAACTTTGACTTCATACTTTGTCAAATTAAAGCTACCGAAGTCCAATGTTAGCCTATGGGGACCTTCCACACCAGTTTTCTACGTTTTTTTCAGTCGGAAAAAGAAAATCCTTCGATCGATGGCTTAAAAACATTCAATTTGAAGGATTTTATCGTTCGACCCAACTATTTTTATTTGATCGTTTGATCGAATCTTTTGCGCTAAAATCCTTCGAATTTGATATTCGAATTCAAAGGATTTTACTTTGAGGGTTGAATTTGAGGGTTTTTTAACCCTCGAAATTGGACCCTTGATAAATCTGCCCCGTAATGTGCTGTAACATTTATTTTTCTTAACACCACGGAAGAAGAAATGCTTGAAGAAATGCTTTTTTATATAATTAATGTAAAACTGTATATTACTGGATTCAAGACCACAGCATAGATCACTGCAGCTGTCTTGTCTTTAGACCCAGAATAGCTACTCATAGGCAGAAAATAAGATACACAATATGGTGAAATACACAATGACCACCACTAGGTTAAATCACATGTTTAGTGATGGGCGAATAAATTTGGCAGGCGCGAATTTGCAAAATTTGTCATGTTTCGCCGCCAACAAAAAAGAAATTGTCACGCGTCAGAATAGTTTTCTTATACGCCAATTGACTTTAATGTATTTCCCAATTTTTTGTCATTTTGCTTATTTTTGGCACAGATACAGATACAGATACAATACTAATGAGCTGAGAATAACACAAAAAATACATTTGCAATTAAAGAAAGCTGATACATTCACTGGTACATACACTAAAGCTATTTTCAAAGCAATATCTGAACATGAAAGCTGAAAAAGGGGCATAACATCACAAAAGAAATGACTGATCTCATTAGGGCCACACAAGTCAATGCTGTGAATGAGAATTGTGTGCAAAAGAGAATAGAAGCTCCCTAACAGCCATTACCTACTTGTCAGCCTAAAACACATTTTGTTTCCCATTATGGTTGTATAATGAAGTAGCAACAACCATAACAGAGAGAAGAGGGGATTCAGATGCCCCAGTTGCTATTATGGAAAAAGTTTAGCAATGCAGCTACAGAACGATATTATGACTTCCCTTGAAATAAGATCTGCAATCGTTTTAGGAACCGTAATGGATGTACAGAACAAGTCCATCATAAAGAGGTTAGCCAAGAAAAGATACATTGGGGTGTGAAGTCAATGGCCCTGTATGATGAGCAAAATAATTCTCCAATAATGTGCAGGAAAAAATCAAAGTAAAGATAGAAATGAAGAAGAGGCGAAGTTGAGGGAGGTGGGAGAAGCCAAGAAGGACGAATATTTCAGCATGAGTAAAATTTCCTTCTATCATTTCATAATGTTTGCAAAATTAAATCAAGAAGATGATATGAAGAATACATTGAGAAAAGTGACTTTAAGGGGCAGAATTATCAAGAGTTGAAGTGGATTCGAGTGGATTTTCAAAGTTCAAATAGTTCAAATTTCTAAGTAAATTTTTGGGTACTTTGACCATCGAATAGGCTACTACGACTTCGACTTTGATTCTAACTTCTAAGTGAAAACGTTCGAATATTCGACCATTCGATAATTGAAGTACTCTCTCTTTAAAAAAAACTTTGACTTCAATAGTTTGCCAAATTAAACCTGCCCAAGTACTATGTTAGCCTATGGGGACCTTCTAGACCATTTTTTAAAGTCTTCGCACATCGAAGAAAAATCATTTGATTCGATCGATTTAATCATTTGATCAAATGATTTTTTTTCGATCATTGGATAGTCAAATTCGGCGAGAAATCCTTCGACTTCGATATTCGAAGTCGAAGGATTTCAATTCGAGGGTTGAATTTCAAAGTATTTTGCACTTCGAAATTCGACCCTTAGTAAATCTGCCCCTAAGGGTCTTCTGTGAAAATGTACAACATTTTCTCCAGTGTTCTCCTGTGTGTATAATTATCTTCACACACACACTTTAAATGAATTGTATCGGGGGGGCTTCCAATTAGGATATCACCATAGAACAAATATTCATTAGATACAATGAAGCTCCGGGAGCAATTAATACTTTCTCTTTTGAGCTCCATGTAATTCTACTCATTAGCCTAATTGTTTTTCATCCCACATACATTTTTTTTAAAATTCGGTTTTACTGACTTTGTTTAGCAGATTAAAATGAATGCAATGTGTGACAATTTTAATTATTATATATTTACATACAGAATATCTGTCAAATCTGTCAAACAAAGGATGCAAAGATTATCTGTGTTTTTATTGGCAATTTAGAGGGAAATATAATTTGCTTTCCTTAGTGGTTGTAGCTCCCAAAAGGCTTACAGAGGAGATTTCTATTGGCAGAAAAGGTTGCCTTTTGAATCATGTTATGAATTTATTCAGAAGATATTTTACTACTAGCCAGAGTTTAATAAGGTCACTTCCAGCAAAATCATGTCAATTACTAATGGCAAACTATTGGACACAAGACCAAATAAGAAAGAGCATCCCTGATAGGTTTGTGTTATCTCCCAGCCACCTATTCTCGACCATTCGCCATCTAAAACCTGCCAAATTGCAGTTTTAGCCTATGGGGGACCTCATAGAACCTATTTGGAGTCAATTGGTGGACTTTTTGGTGGAAAAATCAAAGTTTTTTTGGGGGAAAACTTTGAATTGAATTTGATCGAATGTGCTATTCCTTCGATTCGTATGATGTGAATTCACCAAATTCGGACCAATTCGATCGAAAAATGACCCATTCGACCAAAAAAAATACTTTGACTTAATTTTGGTTACTAAATATGCCCCGAAGTGTTTACTACCTCTGTAGGCTGATATATATGTAAATACCTAAATACTTGGAGGCCTGTGAAAGTTTGTAAGCATCCTGCAACTAATCATTAGAAGAGGATAGAGCAGACGCACACCCACGGCAACCCCTTGAGATACGAGCCTGGTCACGGTGCTCAGTAATGGAGGATACGGCAACCTCCGGATTTGGCAATGGAACAATGATACCGGCACACAAGGCTTGGTTTGCAGGAAAACCCTTGCTTTAATTCAAAGTGTGGAAGGGCAAAGTTTCAAGGCATGGTAAGCTTGATAAAGGGGCGTGGCTCCAAAACATTGCACTTCCGCACTTTGAATTAACGCAAGGGTTTTCCTGCAAACCAAGTCTTATGTGCCGGTATCATTGTTCCATCTTGCAACTAAGACATTGACTTTTTAGGCACTTCTAAAACTGCAGGATGGTTCAGCTTCACTAAAGCTTTTGGAGAAAATATAGAAAATGGGGAAAAATGTCTACATTTATCAAGGGGCGAATTTTGAATTTAAAAAATTTTGAAATTTGAATTCAAAAAGACCAACCGAAAGACCAACCGAAATTAAGTCAAAGGTTTTTTTTGGTCGAATAGGTCAGTTTTCAATCAAATAGGTCTGTATTTGGCTGAATTTGAATAGTACGAATTGATGGAATAGCGCATTCAATCAAATTTGTTTTGAAGTTTTTCCCAAAAAAACCTTAAATTTTTCAAAGTCCACCAATCGAATCCAAATGGTTAAAACAGCAATTCGGCAGGTTTTAGATGGCGAACGGTCAAAGTCAAATTTTTAAAGCGGCAGTACATGATAAATTTCAATATTCGAATTTTCGCATTTTTTTTCAAATTTTAATCTAATTTGGACTATTCCCTAGTCAAAGTACATAAGAAATAGCTCGAATTTTTTTTTCATTCAAAAATTCACCTCGACCTTTGATAAATCTGCCCCTCAGTGTTTAATATTTCCATTAGACAACCATAGTGATTTTTTTTTAAAATAAAGTTACAAGTCGATCCTGAAGTCCTGTATGATATCTGAATCGTTGTAGATCATACTTTTTTAAACAAATAAAATGTCATAAAATTCAACCTGACATTTAATTTCAAGATTAAGAAATGTTACATGTTTAGTCCCCATCAAATATTTACAATTTTTATGACATTCTATAATTTTGGGCAAAAATGTCATGTGCGTATTTCTGGAACATCAACGGTTATTAAATACATGAACAGTATATTAAACAAAAGCACCATGTGTTAAACTTTGAACAGAACATTGGATTATTAATAATATGAAATCATAGCACATTCTGAAACTTTTTATGACAAATAAACCCCCACATTTAAGTTTAATTACCTGAAAGCTCACTCTGTTTTCATTTTTATGACATTGTATAATTGTGGCCAAAAATACCATGTGTGTATTTCTGGAAAATCAACAGTTATTTAATACACGAACAGTATATTAAACAAAAGCACCATGTGTTAACTTTGAGCAGAACCGTGTTAAACTTTGAACAGAACATTGGATTATTAATAATATGAAATCATAACACAGTCTGAAACTTTTTTATGACAAATAAAATCCCCACATTTTAGTTTAATTACCTGAAAGCTCACTCTGTTTTTTGTGACCCTTGGAGAAAAAGTTTTTTTTAAACATGAGCAGAGAGTTCCTTATGTATATATAATATATAATTTTACCAGTTACAGTATTATGAAAACGCCTTTGGAAGGTCAGACAAAGACATTAACTAAGACTAGTAAAGTGGAGGTTTAAGAAACAGCTTGGGGGTCTCAGGCTTCCTTCACTGGAAGACATTGGAAAAAAGCATCAGTAGCTTCAAACATTGGTAAGACACCATCTCTTCAATCATTGAATTAAAATATGATGTCTTTTTAATTGAATCACTTATTCTGGAGAAAAAATGGTATTATCACTTATTAGTTCACATCTCCATGTTTCATTTACCAAAAATACTGTACAGTGTATGTGTACTTGTTATGTTGGTTTAGTCTATAATACAGTGATCAGCTACTGCTGCCTATCCACACTGGAGAGCCTTCACATTGAGGCAAGAAGAATATGGATTTTTTTGGAACAGTAAAATTAAAGATGAATCCTTCCATATTCTTTAGTATTATCACTTATTTCTACACTCATGGTGAAGGTTTCATTCACTGCACAAGTCAGTCTTCGACTTAAAACAAAGGTCAAGGTGTTGGATGTTCCTATTAATTAATGTGGTTATTTGGTGACATCAAGGGAACTGAAAGCACCACTAAAAAGCAGATGAAAAAGGAGCACAGGTAGGAATTCTATATACAAGGTTTTATTGTGCCTATTGATGTAGCCCACTATTGGAATTCATGCATTCTTGCGGTTATGGTGGTGGTATCTGCAGGGTTTCCTAGTATCAATAGATACTCGTGTGTGTGATTTATCAGAGCAGACTGGGTGGGTGCATGGGTGCATGGGTGCTTATATCTAAAATACAACCAATATGTTTGGAAGCAACTACCTTTAACAAATGTCATTACTACATGCAACATTTTAGAGCAACTGCACTTGTGGTGGGATTTGCAAGTGATCCCTATAGGCAATAGTCAACACACGATATTATACATAAACAATGATGAAATAAATGTACAAGTCCTTATACTGTATATCTTAGTTACTATTATCATATCATTATTTAATGGTTTCTTACACAATATAGTATGTTACTAATGTATCCGAGATAAGGTAATGTATTTACACTAGTATACAGGATCTACTGAATTAAGTGCACTGTACCAACAACACCTATTTTATCATGAGGAAGTATTAAAAGGTAAATGGAAAAGAAGGATAATGTACACTTATGTGTTACTCTTCAATAATTTGAGAAATGTTTGACAAATGTTGGTACAATATTGTCAAACCATTGTTGTATTTAATATGTCCATAATCTCTGTAAAGATATTCTCTTCCCCTTCTTATTAGGGAATACTCTCCAGTCACATCCCGGCATTTGGGGATGATGTTGTCTCATTATTCAATGATACTTCCACTTGTGATTTATCTTGTTTCTCTAATACTTGGGGATGGTAGGTCAAAAACTTACCGTTACTGAAGGTTAGAAAAATGTAAGAATACTTAGTAAGAATAAGAATACTTAGTTGACATGAGGCATATGTATGGAATGAAGAAGGTTGATTTATTAGAGTTCCTAATTCAGGGTAGCTGGTCCACAGCTAGTCCAAAGTAGCAGATTTGCCATTGACTAAAGATGTTGGGGCAGATGCTTGTGAACTATCATGTATGGAGAAGGAACACCCGGGGGGGGGGTCCTGCAGCACCTCTAATACAGGTGGGGAAGGAGTTTTAGGATGGAAATGCAGGTTATAGGTATGGGGGCTTAATTTATTATCACGGTGGATGGGCTAATTTATTTCAAGGACCCTGAATGCCAGACTGTCTGTTGCTTGCTGGAGTTAAGTTTTGGCAAGTGGTGGAATGAGAAGAGAGATTATTGTGAGGGTCTGGGGAAGAATTGGAGGTTGTGGTGCACAATGGTATCAATGTAAAATTTAGAGGAGGGGAGATGATTTTAAAATTCTATGGGGAAAGCCAAGGGTGAGGACTTCTAAGGTAATGTCTGAGAAATTATCAGTAATTATCAGTACTGCATGCAATGATAAAATGGCAGCAAGAACCTTTTTTTTGAGAACTAGGACGATTCTTCAATCAGCTACAGGATCTTTGGAATGGGCTTCACCTCAATGATGATGATACTTTGGGGGAGAAGATGGATAGAGGATTGAAGGAAATTTAAAAATAGGCATACCGTATAATTAGGGTACAGTGAGTAATTCCATGGAAGATAGGTTAGATGAGGTCGTGGCAGGAGGTATTGCAATGGGGCCTGTCCCCAGAGGAAGAGGGATCGATGGTAAGCTTAAAACCCCTGAAGTTAGTAAAGAGGAAGAGGCTGATCTCCTGTTGCAAATAGAAAAGGCTGCTAGTTTGGGTCTAGTAATAATAATGGAGAATTGATTACTCAGATACTGAATGGACCAACAGTACTGCCTGGACATTTAATAGGAGAATGTTTATTTGCTTGTTGCATGGCAATTTTATGGCACAGGTTGTTAAGGAATCACCCAGAAATCATGCTATACTTGATCTAGTGATCTCTAACAACCCAAAATGTATAGAAAATATGCAAGTTGTTAAACCCTATAGATAATAGTGATCACACAATGTATCTGATAATGTTTGTTGCAAAAAGCAAAATTACACTGGGGCAACAAAGAAAAGCACATTTTAGTTCCTTAAGTTCAGTACTTCAGAGCACAGATTAGCATTTTATATGTTCCACTTAAAACCCAACAGACAGAAAAACAGATGGTTGTCATTAAAAGTTATATAAAATTATTAATGTACTTGTATGAGAGCTGTATACACTTGTCTCTCCTCTGTATTGATTCTGTGTAAGGAGGGGAGGAACCCCACCCTCTGTGAGTTGAAAGGAAGGAAGAGGGAGAGAGAAAGTGCTGCTGGGAAAAAGGAAGTGCTACTGCGAGAAAGGAAGTGCTGCTGGGATATAGAATCAGCAGACTACAAGTACAGTGTACATACTCCCAGAGTTTTGTGTGTGAAACTTAATAGGGAACCCCAATGGCAGAAAAGTGCACTCTCTTTAGGGTGCGGAAGAAAAGGGCATCCTTGTCAGGGCTCTGAAGAACAAAGCTGCTCTTCTCAGGGCACAAGTCAAAGGGAGTCCTTCTCAGGACTTTAAAGCAACTGTCACATACACTTGAGAAATCCATTTCTCAAAAGAGCAAACAGATTTTTTTATATTCAATTTTGAAATCTGACTTGGGGCTAGATATATTGTCAATTTCCCAGCTGTCCCTGTCATGTGACTTGTGCCTGCACTTTAGGAGAGAAATGCTATCTGGCAGGCTGCTGTTTTTCCTTCTCAGTGGGACATGGGTTTTTACTATTGAGTGTTGTTCTTAGATCTACCAGGCAGCTGTTATCTTGTGTTAGGGAACTGTTATCTGGTTACCTTCCCATTGTTATTTTGTTTGGCTGCTGGGGGGGGTGATATCACTCCAACTTGCAATACAGCAGTAAAGAGTGATTGAAGTTTATCAGAGCACAAGTCACATGACTTGGGGCAGCTGGGAAATTGACAATATGTCTAGCCCCATGTCAGATATCAAAATAGAATATAATAATATAAAAAAGGGCACGCTGATCTTTAATACTATCCAGTCTTGTTTGGTGGAGGATTATGAGCTAACGATAAAAACAATTTCAATCTGTACAGACTACAGAATGCTCCTAGATACCTTACAGGACAGTTCAGGTATTCCCACAGTGGCAGCACTCCTTCTCCATAAGTCATTCTACAGACCTCTCATTGAGAGGTGTATTGGTTATGGTCTAGAATAAAAACAGGTTCCTTAGTATTAAAGAGATACCCTTTTTTGATATACTATCTGTTTTGCATAGCAAATGGAGTAATGTCCCTTACGACTTTAAGAGGAATCCTATCTATCGTGACTCTATATATGTGTGGAAACATTTATTCTCTTGTCATGGTTATAGCTATACAGTAACCCCTTACATGCCAGCCAAACTCTTACTTAAACCTTCAGATTATCAGAAATCTGATACTTTTATATTTTCAATTAAGAGATTGTCACTGGTTTTGGTAAAAGATATATTTGATCCGCTTAAGAAAACCTTAATGACTTGGTCAAAACTCAAAGAACAATACAAGCTTCAGGATTCTGACAGATACTATTATTTAGCATGTCAATGTGGTCTTTCTCTGCTACATAATAATAAAAACCTGGTTTTAGCTGAACACAAGCTTGCAGACGATTTAGCAGAGTTTTTGGAATTCCCTGGTCTGGTCTCTATTAGCTCTCTTTCTAAACAATTTTGGAATGTTTATAGTTCAGATTCTCACCCGTTATTGAAACCATCCACTAAATGGTCTGAGTTTTTACATTGTCAAATAACTCCCTGAGACTAAGTAAAATCTATTAGGGATTACAATAAATTCATTTTAGCAGAAAATTGGAGGATACAACATTTTAATCTTATCCATCTAGGCTATGGAAAATTATTTTCAAAAACTTCTTCTAATGGGCCTATTTCATACTGTCCTAAATGTGATGAGACTAATGTGTCACTTTTTCATTATTTATGGTCTTGCCCAAAGATTGATATATATTGGAGGGAAATGTTTGGGTTTTTGAATTATCAATTGAAGATAAGGATTAAATTGTCTCCGTGCTTTGCTTTTTTGCATCTAGATAATGTAGTGTTTCCTTCAGTTCCCAACACAAATTTTATTTCCCCTGAAAATAAATTATTGACAGTTTTTTTTCTAGCAGCTTCCAAGAAAGCTTTATTTAATTCTTGGTTACTAAAAGAACCCCCTTCGTTAACAGACGTTATTTCTTTTATGAACCAGCTTAGTTGGCAAGAAGCCTTATTAACCAAAACTAAAGGAAATAATTCCATTGACTCTTTTAAACTGATTTGGTCTCCCTTTTTTGAAGCTTGTTATTCTAATATAGGTGATCAAATAGGACGGTTTCTCAATTTATAAGATGTGCTTTCAGACATTACAGTCAATGAATGGACATTTTTCTTTATTTCTTTCAATATGTTTATATCCACTGGCTTAGTTAATTTTAGTTAGTTGTTGTCAGTCTCATTAAATGGTATTTAGTTTTTAATAATTTTATGCCATTGTATTGATTATAACTTGTCTTTCATCTGCATAAAATTTGCTGTCATACTGTTATTATTTGTTTATCATAAAAATCAAATAAAATATTTTCAAAATAAAAATATAGAACAGCCAATTCTAAGCAAAAAAAAAGAGTATTAAAGAGATGGGGAACTACACTAGGTGATGCCATGTATCGGTAGTGTCATACAGAGCGGTGTCATGTAGAATACTAGTGATGGTATTTTTCCTTCCCCTACTAAATCTACTAAAACAGGTACCATGCTTTTGAGCCATTTCCAAGAATCCTCTGGTGGATGAATGAGTCTAGTCAGTGGCTGACTCAGGATATGATTCTAAAAGCTTTAATACAAATTAATGTAAACAAGGCTCTAGGGCCTGATGGCATACACCCCCGGGTTCTAAGAGAGCTTAGTTCAGTTTTAGACCAGCCCTTATTTCTGATTTTCTCAGATTCACTGTCATCTGGTATGGTGCCGATGGATTGGAGAAAAGCTGATGTTATTCCAATATTTAAAAAGGGATTATGATCTCAGCCTGGCAATTATAGGCCAGTAAGCTTGAGAGATGTGAAGATGTGGAATTCTCTCCTTGAATCAGTTGTACAGGCTGATACATTAGATAGCTTTAAGAAGGGGTTGGATGGTGTTTAGCAAGTGAGGGAATACAGGGTTATGGGAAATAGCTCATGGTCCAAGTTGATCCAGGGACTAGTCCGATTGCCATTTTGGAGTCAGGAAGGAATTTTTCCCACTCTGAGGAAAATTGGAGAGGCTTCAGATGGGTTTTTTTGCCTTCCTCTGGATCAACTGGCAGATAGGTAGTTAATAAAAAAAAAAAAAAGGTGGAACTCGATGGACATGTGTCTTTTTTCAATCTTACTTACTATGTTACTATGTTACTATGTATGTTATGTGGTTGGAATAAACCTGCTGGTATGAAGTGGGAGTAAGACTATAGTGTTAATCTGGGTTCCTATCCGCTTCTCTTTAATTAAAGATTATCTCTCTTTTTAAATGGAATTGTCATGGTGGTTTCACACTCTGTATCATTACTTTGGTGTGGGTTCTTCCTTTTTTTTTTTTTTTTTTTTGTATATTCTTTATTTAAAGAAGTAAGCATTTTACAATAGAGAAAAATTCAAACAATAAGAAAATGAATCCTGTACAAACATTATACAAAATGAGTACATCCACAATAAGTTTTTCTCAGAAACACATTATCACAGTATCAAAGGTTGGCAAACCATTAGGCGTGTCAGATGCTCGATAGATTTCCCAAAAATAGAACTAGTTCGCCCAGACCTCATATATTTTGATGCGTACTATAACAATATTATATGATTAAAGAGGAACGCTCGAGAGGATTCAACAACATTCAGAAATTATAAATTAAAGCAAAGATAGTAAAACCAAAAATAAAAAAGAAAGAACAGAGGAGAGTGAAAGAGTGCTCAGCCGTTCCGTAACAGATTTTTCTTAAAACATCCATTTTTTGATATTGTCCATTTACCACCCAAGTTATTGGAACTGTGTATGTGCTCCTAGTCCAGGGTTAGGTGGGTTCTTCCTTTAAGGAGTTATATTTCCTTTTCCAGTCCATTTCCTCTGAAAAGAGTTCACAGGTTTCCACAAGGTGATTTTAGTCCACCTGTGGGGTTTCATTCTTCTGAGTTTTATCTGGTATAGATTACACTTGGCCAGTTCCTTATGTGGAACAAATTCCCTCCCATTGGGATATTAGCTTGCTAAGTCCCAGTAAGTATGACATGGAGTTGTCCAGGAAAAGGGAAGATTACTGTGATCTTCATTTCCTGGACAACTCCATGTCAAGGTTCCCATCCCTTTTTCGGTAGTTTCTAGGAGCTTATTACAAGACACCGGACTGGGGGGTGGGTTTGGGCTTTTAAAGCTTTGGGAAGGGTCCTTCTGGAGCACTGGGGCGGGGCTATCCCTGTAAGTATGACATGGCGTTATCCAGGAAAGGAAAGTCATGGTAAGTATGATACAATCTTCCCTTTTCCTTAATTTTCTGTTGCCTTATCTTTGTCTATTTGCTTTCCTCTCTGTCATTTTCCCTGTCTTTTGTCCCTAGTTTTCCTCTTACTCTTTATTTCTTTTTCCCTTCTGTCTTTCTGCCTCTTCATCTTCCTTCTTTCCTTCTGCGTTTTCAACAGGGTGCGATCTTTACACTTGTGAGGCAAATGATTGACTGGGCATGTTTGTGTTTCTCCTTCTATTGGTGGCATGACTTGTTTTGTAATCAGTTTTGTATGTGGGAAGGAGGATTTCCATGTAAATATTACCCTATTTTGGCTAAAACCAACTAGTTGGGCACAGCTTGGGTTACATTAGACCCTCTTCCAGCAGGATGAGCCTCGCTTTATTCAATATAAAGAGTCACAGAGTTAAAAACTTACTGCAAATGAGGTAGTTTTAAATAGATGCCAGGTTTAGACACAGGTTTAAGTAGATATAGTCACAAGTGGCACCACAGTAGGAATAGATTTGACAGTTGAAAGTTTCACCTCCTAGAATGTCAGCACCTCATGTGGTCTGGATTCCTACAATAGACATAGAACACAGAGAAAGTATAATCCCTTGTCAGTACTGTCAGTCCCTTAACTGCAGGCAAAAGCAGAGCCCGGAGGAGAAGTACTCCTGTCTATCCTCATTGGTGGAGCTCAAAGCTGCTTTTACTAACTAAGCTAACTGCCTCACTCTTTCTGGACAATGTTGAAACAGTTGCTATCCTGTACACTAGATAACCTTGTTCACGGGGTTCCTGCTCCCTGAATTCACCCTTTAGGGCCTAACACTTCTGGGGCCTTGTTATACCCAGGCTCAATGGGGTATCCTCCAGGTTCATCTGCTGCAGGCCAAAGAGGAAGGACCAAATACTATAAAAGTGCAGCAGAAAATGGTCATCAACCTAAGTGTCAATCAGTAGAAATTCAAGTGCAGGACAAATCCACAGCAGTATTCTTGACTGCAAAATCTTTTATTGGGAATGTACAAAACACAACATGTTTCGGGCTAGGCCCTTTATCAAGTCCTAGCCCGAAACATGTTGTGTTTTGTACATTCCCAATAAAAGATTTTGCAGTCAAGAATACTGCTATGGATTTGTCCTGCACTTGAATTTCTACTGATTGACTCTATTGGGGGATCAACACAGGATACCCCGCAGGATAACCAATCAATAGGGATGTAGCGAACGTCGGAAAAAAAGTTCGCGAACATATTCGCGAACTTGCGCAAAAATGCGAGCGGTTCGCGAACGGTTCGCGAACCCCATAGACTTCAATGGGAAGGCGAACTTTAACATCTAAAAAAGACATTTCTGTCCAGAAAAATGATTTTAAAGTTGTTTAAAGGGTGCAACGACCTGGACAGTGGCATGCCAGAGGGGGATCAAGGGCAAAAATGTATCTGAAAAATCTGCCTGTGTGTGCTTGGAAGAGATAGTGTAGGGGGAGAGCTGTTAGTGATTTCAGGGACAGATGATAGTAAGTTTGCTGGCTAGTAATCTGCTTGATACTGCTCTGTATTGGAACAAAAAAAAAAATAAAAGCAGTCCTTACAAGGACTACTGTTATTGCAGCAGTCAGCAGATGAGATCAGAAGCAGGACAGCTGCCCACTGCAGCTACATACAGAGCACTGCAGTAGAAGGTAGATTACTAGCCAGCAAAGCTACCTAAGCTTAAATGTCCCTCAAACCCCTGCAGACTTCTGTCCCTCCAATAACAGAGCAGTATCAAAACGATTACTAGCCAGCAAACTTTCAACTGTCCCTGAAATCACTAACAGGCAGCAGCTCTCTCCCTACACTATCTCTTCAGCACACACAGGCAGAGTGAAAAAACGCTGCAGGGCTTCGGTTTTTATAGGGAAGGGGAGTGGTCCAGGGGAGAGCTTCCTGATTGGCTGCCATGTACCTGCTGGTCTGGGGTGAGAGGGCAAAAAAAAGCGCCAACAATGGCGAACCCAAAATGGCGAACGTCGCGCGACGTTCGCGAACTTCCGGCGAGCGCGAACACCCGATGTTCGCGCGAACAAGTTCGCCGGCGAACAGTTCGCGCCATCTCTACCAATCAAGCAAACAAACGGTGAGCTGCAGTCCATCTTTATATATAATCAACCTAAGGGCCAATGAAAGAAATATGTAAATAAGTACAAATGGTTACAAGGTCTTTTTCTCAGCAACAAGGGCACCACTGTGGCGATTTAAAGCTATTGGGTCTGTTAACTCTATGGTGCAATTTGCTAAAAGTGTGCACATTTTACCTACAATGATTTTTTACCCCACAATTTCAGTAAAAAACCTAATCCACAGCAACATGAGCACAATTTGGCAAATTAGCATTCACCTGGGTATATAATGCACACATTTTAGCAAAAGTTGGTCCTAAATGGAATAACTTGTATTTCATGGCATCAAAAATGTCATGTGATTGACTAGACTCAGGTCAGTTGTCTATGTGGAACTAAAGAAGCTCTACAATTAGCACCTCCTTGCATGTATGTGCTTTATGCTTTGAGCTGTGTTGGCTAGTGATGGAAGAATTTGACCCATTTTGCTTCTCTAAAAAGAATAAATCTGGAGCAGGCACTCAAATGAATGCATTCTCCCACCAAATAGTCAAAAGAAAGTAAGGATTTGTTGTGTCCTACGCCTTACGCGTTTCGTGTCTTCCATACTTAATCATAGGCTGAATTTACAGAGCTTAAACACCAGTATTTAAATATGGGTGCACCAATCACAACATAACATAAATTATGTAGTGATCCAATCCCTGAGTTCTTCACATAAACCAACCTCATGTCCAATTGTCTCAGGTGTAAATGCTAATGAAGAAAATGAAGAGCTACGCCCAGCTTTAGTTGGGTGCCATTTTGGTACACCTTTTAGTAGACTTCAAAAGGTGTAAAAAGTTACACCCTATTCAGTTTAGGTACCATTTTATATACATTTTCTGGTGCCATTTTGGTGCACCTTTGATCAATGTTGGGTGCCATTTTGGTACACTTTTAAAAGATTTGTTCAACAAGATATATTTTTAATAATTACCATTAAGGTGTATCTTATAGGATGCCATTTATGTACACCCCAGTTACTTTTTAAATAAAGTAAAGATGGATAAGAAGAGACTCAATTAAGAATGAGGACCAATAGGATGCACCTTAGTAGACTAGAGGTTGGTAGGAGCCATGTGACCTAAATATAGAAAAAAAATTATTTTGCTTCGCCAAAAATTCACAAAAATAGCGAAAATTCACCTAAATGCATTGAAGTCTATGGACGACACCTTTTTTATGATGCATGACAAATTGCGCAACAAATTTTTGACGCGCAACAAATTTTTCCAGTCAATAGAGTCTATGGGCACAATTTTCGAAGCAAAAATTTCCCTCATCACTATTGCGGACAATTCCATGCAATTCAACAGAGCAAGAACCAGCATAATGCAACTAGTTGTAATGAGAGTGGACAGGCACAAAGGCATTTGCAAATAACCTTTAAATGGGTGCAACACGGAGGATACAAAACAAATGCCCTTTGCTCTCTGTACGGTTACTACTGCTGTAGCTATGCCTTGAGTATTTCATTATAGTCAGCTCTTGGCTATGCCCCTAAACACCCCATGTCAGCTTCTTGCAAGAGAAATGGCACCTGAAAGAAGACTATGGCAGCTGATAATGACGACTGTAGCTCAGCCTGAGAATAATGCAGATAGACATACTGACAGCACAACAATCACTAATAAAAGCACATAAAAGGCAATGTAATACTTCTGACGAAGGTTTTCTAAAAGAACCACGCCCAGTGCAGTTTGTTATAACATTATAAATAGTCTTATCTTCCATTGCACACAAGATAAGAGCAGAGAAGGTGCCCATCCCGGATGTTTAAGCCTACACAGTTTACATGAAATTCGTGATTCTAACAGGAATCTGACCTAACAAGTCTGGTGTAAAAGAAATTAAATCTTATTTTATTTTTCAATGTGAAAGCAAAGAAGTCACAGCACACGGGATTTTATAAGGATCCTACCCCTTGGAACTCCAACTACCAGCTACAAGGATCATCTGATATAATACATCCAGGTAAGTCCTAAAGAGTTCTGGGCACTTGTTCCAGGGAAAGTAGATGAGGAACGAGAATCAGGAATGCTGGTGTCAGACTCCATTCTGTCACTCACTGCTGCTGCTATTTGGTACAGGGAACAGTCCCGCTTTTGACAGCTCAACCATCAGTCCTGCGTTTGTACTGAAAAGTGCCGACTTTCTCTGCACTGAACAGCCAGAAAAAAATACAAAGTTTCTAACTAAATTGGCAGAGAGCCCAGAACAGCCACCAGGTGCAGCTAAGATACTTCTGTAACAAGTTTGAGATAAGCAAATAAGTCATCGTAACAAGGAGGGCCCTTGGTAAAAGTTGGACTCACAGCTTAAAGGGCAATTCACCTTCATAAACAAAACTGTAATAACTGGAAAAAAAAAACCCACAGAAATATGTTCAAACTTTCATAACCTGCTAAATTTTGTAAAATGAACATGGTAATTAGGGGGTGTGGCCACAAACAATAGGAGTGATCAAAACACTCCCCATCCTCTGTAATTACAAAATGTTGGGACCAATCCAGCTAAATCACAGCTAATATTGTTCCACCAATGGTGTCAAATCCAGACAGTGCACAACTCTTACAGGGGAACTTGGGAACATCTATGTGTATTGTACTACAGAGGGTCCTGGTTTTGTTTGCCCTCAGTTACATAGTTACATAGTTACATAGTTACATAGTTACATAGTTACATAGTTAAATTGGGTTGAAAAAAGACAAAGTCCATCAAGTTCAACCCCTCCAAATGAAAACCCAGCCCCATACACACACCCCTCCCTACTTTCACATAAATTCTATATACCCATATCTGTACTAACTATAGAGCTTAGTATCACAATAGCCTTTGTATTATGTCTGTCCAAAAAATCATCCAAGTCCCTCTAATAGTGATTAACTGAATCATCACCCGGCAGTGCATTCCCCAACCTCACTGTCCTGACTGTGATGAACCCCCTACTCTGTTCCTTTAAATGAAACTTCTTTTCCTCTAGTCTGAAGGGGAGGCCTCTGGTACGTGATTCTCTTTATGGGTAAAAAGGTCCCCTGCTATTTGTCTATAATGTCCTCTAATGTACTTGTAAAGTCTAATCATGTCCCCTCACAAGCGCCTTTTTTCCAGAGAAAACAACCCCAACCTTGTCAGTCTCCCCTCATAATTTAACTCTTCCCTCCCTCTAACCAGTTTAGTTGCACTTAGTCTCTGCACTCTCTCCAGCTCATTTATATCCCTCTTAAGGACTGGAGTCCAAAACTGCCCCCATACTCCAGATGAGGCCTCACCAGGGACCTATAAAGAGGCAGAATTATGTTTTCATCCCTTGAGTTAATGCCCTTTTTTATACAAGACAGAACTTTATTTGCTTTAGTAGCCACAGACTGACACTGCCCAGAATTAGACAACTTGTTATCTACAAAGACCCCAAGATCCTTCTCATTTAAGGAAACTCCCAACACACTGCCATTTAGTGTATAACTTGCATTTATATTATTTCTGCCAAAGTGCATAACCTGCATTTATCAACATTGAACCTCATTTTCCAGTTTTCTGCCCAGTTTTCCAGTTTAGACAAATCACTGTGCAAAGTGTCAGCATCCTGCATGGAACCTATAGTTCTGCACAATTTAGTATCATCTGCAAAAATAGAAACAGTACTTTCAATGGCCACCTCCAGGTCATTAATAAAAGTTGAAAAGCAAGGGACCTAGTACAGAGCCCTGCGGTACTCCACTAACAACACTCGTCCAATTAGAAAATGTTCCATTTACCACCACTCTTTGTAGTCTATCTTTTAGCCAGTTCTCTATCCAGGTACAAATACTATGTTCCAGGCCAACATTCCTTAATTTAACCAGTAACCTTTTGTGTGGCACTGTATCAAATGCTTTAGCAAAGTCTAAGTAAATCACATCCACTGCCATCCCAGAATCGAGGTCTCTACTTACATTCTTGTAAAAAGAAATTAAGTTAGTCTGGCAAGATCTATTACGCATAAAACCATGCTGGCACAAACTCATAGTATTATGATTTGCTATGAAGTCCAGTATCTTATCCTTTATTAACCCTTCGAAAAGCTTTCCTACCACAGACGTCAGACTAACTGGCCTATAGTTTTGAGGCTGAGAACGGGATCCTTTTTTGAATAGAGGCACCACATTAGCAATTCGCCAGTCTCTCGGCACTATGCCAGACCTCAATGAATCCTGAAAAATTAAGAAAAGAGGTTTGGCAATTACAGAGCTAAGCTCGCTAATTACCATCTGGCCCCGGACCTTTGATAATCTTAACATGTTCTAGTCTCTTTTGAACTTCTATATGTGTGAACCATGCATTACTAGTTGTATTACTAGAATTGGGACTATTAAGAAGGAAACCTTCACTTGTGTAGGCCATATACCCTCGGGCTGACCTCACTGCACCATTTGTGGGTTGGGCCAGTTTGGGTTGAGCTCTTCTGCCTGCTCTCCACGCCCGCAACCTTACATTGCCAACTTCCGACTTGCCATTTTATAGGCAGCGCTTGCCCAGTTCCTTTTGCAACATCACTGGCTGGGAGACACATCCATAAATGAAGGGGGAAGCCAAGTGTGAGAGCGGACATGGAGAATAGGTGGGCCCAAACCGCAGGGTCTGTTTCCTTCCTCTATAATGTTTAAAATCCCCCTCCCTGGAAGTTTAATTTTTTTAAATTGACATACTTGTACTTTAGCAAACGCGCAAGCGATGTTGTTACGCCCATGGTCACAGACCCGCCCCGTTGCATCATGGCCCGCTCCTGCCCAGATTCAACTGGGCCAAAATACGGCAACCCTAAAGCCACCATACAATGTCTAGGGGAGGAGGCAGCATATGGTCTTAATATGACATCAACTTTTTTTTACATATGAGCGATTTCCCCAACCATTTGTTTTTTTAGTGTGCTACCACCATTAATGTGAGTATCGTCTTTATATTTCTTGTGATAACATGGGTGTGATTTAATTTGTTTTATCCATCTTGGGTGCTATTTTCATGTCTACCACTAGGTGGGGGAGCACATTTAGCAAAGCAAACAATTCATTTTGATCTATGCAAAGCTGATATCTTTTTCCATCCTTTTTTTTGGAAGGTTAAGGGGGTCTGGGGTGTCAGAAATCATTGTCCCTCACTATGTATAATGTCTCTCACATATATTTTGGGTGTCACTGCTTCTGCCTCTCACTATATAATGTATTTAGGATCTGGAGTTGTTGTTTAGTGTAACCTTATTTACAAGTGCATAATGTGTTTATATATCTGTATATCCTTTACTGTACAAGATAATTCAGGTAAAAGAAACATAGGACAGTTTTTCCACCGTTTATTTTAGCTGACAAAGAAATGTCTGAAGCCACTCTAGATTATTGGGAGGCAGTGCTTTCAGCTAATTGAGCTTCTACCAGTTCAGGCAGCTGAATCCTTCAGCATAGGGGTCAGAGTGCTGCTCTATCTGCCCATTTTTATATTGATAGGTTGCTGTGAGGGAAAGGGAGGGGGTTGATATCATGCCAACTTAAAGCGCAGCAGTAAAGAGAGACTGAAGTTAATCAGAGCACAAGTCACATGACTAAGGGCAACTGGGAAACAAACCAAAGAAATTGGAAATAACTGTACACCCTACGTTCCCAAATCCCTCCTCTTGGTGCTCAGTGATGGGAGAATCGGCAACCTCCAGTCCAATGTATGAAGAATATCACCGGCACACAAGATATGCGTTCAGCAGGGCAAGCCCTTGCAATTTTATTTAATGCATGGTGCAATGTTTTGGGAGCACTACCCTTTGTCAAGCATAGTGCATGCGTGGTGCAGAAAACATTTAACTACTCTCTCCAAAACAAATGAACATATAATGACTTGAAACCAATTAAGTCCAATAAGACCTTTAAATCAACTAAAGGTGGCCATACACGGAGAGATCCACTCGTTTGGCAATGTCGCCAAATGAGCGGATCTCTCCCCGATATGCCAAGGTGGGCAATATCAGGCTGATCCGATCGTGGGCCCTAGGGCCCAATGATTGTATCCTAACGATACCTAACGGGCGGTCGGATCGCGGGGTCGCATCAACGAACAGATGTGCCGTGATCCAACGGAATTTTTAGTCCTGTCTGATCGTCATCTGCTCGACTTTCAGCCAGATCGGGGAAGCGGTCAGAGGGCCCCATACACTGGCCAATAAGCTGCCGACTCGGTCTGGCGGCAGCTTTTATTTGCCTGTGTATGGTAACCTTAAGTCTTAGGTTAAATCTAGGCCAAAACAATAATTGGATGGTTATACTTCCACTACGTCAAATGGTACATTTCCATGTAGGAATTGTGGGCACTGCAACGGCATTATATCTGGCAATTTTGTAACACATCCACAACAAGGGTCTAAGAACACTGTCAAGGGCCTTTTTTACATGTGAGACTAATAACGTGATTTACTGCCTGAAACGCCCTTGTTGTCTGGCATACGTAGGCCAGATAACTAGATCCATTTGGATTAAGATAAACGAACACAAATCCACAATAAGGAATTACCAGCCACCTCAAATACCCTGTAATTCAAATGAAAATAAAGAGAAGAATAAAGAGAAAGACACTGGTAAAATAAAAAAGAAAGGTTATTAGCTAGGCAGTTTTTCACACATGGCGCAACTCCGTTGGCAGGTCCTGGAAAAAGTAAAGGCTAAACAAGGACATGATAATAAAAGGTTACTTTCACAATGAGAATTGCTATAGAATGCTATTGGATCTGGTTGCTTCAAACCAGATCCGCTAAAGGTTTAAACAAAGAATACAATATGTTCTGTTTTCTATAATATGATACCTGTACCAGGTGCTAATTTTATTTCCTCTTCTTTTCAGATAACAAGCATTATATGATTACCCTTCAGGAACAGGTACATTTTACTCCTTCCCTTAATACATAGGGCTATGATGTTTTTAAGGGTTTCAGGTTATTGTTACAATTGTTTCAGTACACTATTTGACCACAAAGGAATAGAGACTTTGGATTTTCCTGGTTTAAATGTCTCATTGGACATAATTGGTTTCAAGTCACCTTCTTTTATTGGGTTAATTATATGTTAATTTGTTTTGGAGAGAGTACGTAAATGTGTTCTGCACCACGCATGCACGATGCTTGAGTGTCCCCCAAACTCAAGAGGAGTGTTCCGAAATGTTGCATTAAATAAAATTGCAAGGGCTTGCCCTGCTGAATGCATGTCCTGTGTGCCGGTGATATTCTTCATACCTGGGAAACCAACAACATGTCTAGAACCATTTCGAAATTAAATATAAAAAACCTCTTTGTTCTTTTGAAAAATGGATTTCAATGAAGGATTCTGCTGGAACATTAACTGATCCATTTTGACGAGGGAAATTTTTTTTTTTTCCCCCATGACAGAATCCCTTTAACATTCATTTGTCTGAAAGAGGGAGAGACCAGTCCATTGGCAGTCAGAAAATTTAGGAAACTTGGGTAACCGTTTTGTTAGTACACTCACTTACGTTTGCGCAATTGCTATGGCAATCAAGTGAGCTGAGCCTCTGCATGAAAGAGACTGGAAACTGGGATTTACAGTGCAGTGCCTCCACCTAGTGGCCATTGAGGAAATTCACATCAGAGGAACTTTACATAGTGCCGTAAAAAAAGAAATTGGGTATCTAATACTCAATATACTCCTGCACTGCGGACACATGGGAACCTATCTAACTCACTATTAGGTATTACACTGAATGTCTCTCCAACAAAGTCATTTTATTATCACAGTCCCAATCACACCGGAAGCGGTTAATGACCAACCAGTTCCGTTCAAATGAAATGTCCTTTCCCAAGAGCTCTTATACCCAATGTAGTGCTTCCTTTCCCAAAAGTACTTCTTCCTTTAGACACTTAGTAGTTGCTCCCACGTTGCAGGTGCATGAACAAGACTTGTCCTCATACAGTGGCCACTTGCTTCCCCTCACTGGGGGCTCTCAGAGGCAGTCACATTGGAGATTACAGGCAGCTCTGCAGGAGGTTCAATCTCAACAGTGGCACCAGCACCTCCTGGATCTCTAGAAGCTTGGCAGGGAACAGGATGGGCTCTCTCTGTACTTCTTGGGCTGCAGAACACAAAACAGCTTTACATTTCCCCCCGTCTCATAGAGCATTCTGGGAGAAATATTCCTTGCCTTTAAAGTCTGTGCTGCAGTGTGTTTAGCCAAGTAATGAAACAAACTTTATCATCCGAATTTCTGCTGCAGTTATACCCTTGGTATATTAATCATTATATTCACTCTTGGTCATACCCTTAATGCTGTTGAAAGAGGATTAAAGGGGAAGTAAAGTTTAAAATAAAATAAAGCTAGAAATGCTATATTTTGTATACTAAACATAAACATGAACTTACTGCACCCCAAGCCTAATGAAACAAATGATTTATGCTTTCAAAGTTGGCCGCAGGGGGTCACCATCTTGTCACTTTGTTAAACATCTTTGCAAGACCAAGACTGTGCACATGCTCAGTGTGGTCTGGGCTGCTTAGGGATAGTCATGAATTATCAAAACAGTCAACTATCTGCCAGAAGCTGATACAGCAAGACTGATTAATAATCAGAATATACAGACTGCACTGGGTCCTGTGTTGCCATGTCATCTAATGTGGATTTTATAGTTTTTGTATTGTTTAATACAACCTTTCTCCAACTCTGCAGAACCAGTGGCTACAGCATAATAACACTCCAAATAGAATCCCAGTTTATCTGTTTAAATTTGGCTCCATGATCTTTGTCCCTGCAGCTGGAGTTGGAAACAGTAAAGGGGATGTAAAGGTAAAAATAAAATACAATACAAATCTCTACACAGTCGCCGACTGCTCTACAGGGAAGCAAACTAAACTGCTTGAGTTTTGCAAGGCTGGGAAGTAAGGTGGGGGCTCCCCCTGCTGTTCATAAGTATGATTGTTTCCCTGCAGAGCAGTTAGGGACCATCTGACCATTCCTATCCACAGCAGTAAATGAAGGGAGAATCTCACTGCATACATTTAGATTTCTTATAAAAATGGTACAGATTTTTTAATTCAAGTATATTGGAGATAGGTTTCTTTTTCATTAAAGAAAGTAAAAATGGGATCTTATTTGTTTTACCTTTACATGCCCTTTAAATGGCATGTAAAGTCTAAACTAGAATAAGGCTAGAAATGCTGTATTTTGTATACTAAACATAAACATGAACTTACTGCACCACAAGCCTAATCAAACAAATGATTTATGCTTTCAAAGTTGGCCACAGGGGGTCACTATCTTGTAACTTTGTTAAACAGTTTTTCAAGACTAAGACTGTGCACATGCTCAGTGTGGTCTGGGCTGCTTAGGGATTGTCATAAAGAAAGCTGCTTGAGTTCTGCATGGCTGGGAAGTAAGGTGGGGGCTCCCCCTGCTGTTCATAAGTATGATTGTTTCCCTGAAGAGCAGTTAGGGACCGTCTGACAATTCTTATCCACAGCAATAAATGAAGGGAAAATTTAACTGCATACAGTCAGGTTTCTTATAAAAACGGTACATATTTTTTAATTAAAGTATATTGGAGATAGGTTTCTTTTTCATTAAAGAAAGTAAAAATGGGATTTTATTTTTTTGCCTTTACATGCCCTTTAACTCACTACACAAGGCTAATGGGAAGAGAGGGGGGAGTCTGTTGGCCAGCCTGAAAAAAAGGAGAACAAAGTAATAGGTATAGTACCACCTTGGAATAACAGAAATCTACATGTAACTCACCTATCACAGCACCGTTCTGTATATGGTCACAACCCTCCCAAGTCACATTATCTGTCATTTCGTAATGTTGAAATTGCAGAAATCAATGTGACAAAGTGCATGTATGAATATAACAGAGTCGGTGCTGCCTCCACATGGTTACAAAAACCCCCTGTATATATGCAAATCCTTGCTTAACATATTGGTATGTGATCTATCTAGTCAGATGTTATGCAGAACTAGAGAGGAAAGGTTATTTCATTCGGAAAGTATATTTTTACAGATTTTGTACAGGATCATTTGACTAGTATCCCCAGCCCCAGCAATCACCGGCAAAAATCCAGGTTAGTCCTTACATGTTGTGGGTATTTGTTCCAGGGGAAATGGACACTATATAATGTAGGGAGACACAACAGGGGTGCTTATAGTAATTGCTGGTATTTGGTTCAGTCTGTGGTGGTGGGTGAGGGTCTAGGTCCTAATAAACATCTATATTCCTACACCTATGGGGTTATTTATCAAAATCAACATTTTCTGCTACAAACTCCCTGTGGGGTTTTTTTACGCTTATGTATTATAACTTTTTCCCGAAAATTTGCTTTGCGGCAAATTTTCACGATTTTTCACCCGAACACTTTGGGGTATTGCACGAAACCATAAAAACATAAAAAAATCATTGGGACTTCTCCCATCGACTTATATGCAACCTCGACAGGTCTGAGATTCAGACTTTTCCATCCTCTGTGTTTAATAAATTCTGAAAAAAATTGTGTTTTTTTTTTAATTTATTTAAAGTCTGATGTTATAAAAAAAAATCAGAGTTTAAATAATAACCCCCCTAGTGTGGAACTTGAAAGATGGTCTTCAATATGGCAAACTGGCAATGCTACACAGAGGGACATATTGTTAAGAAGTAAATATTTGCTGCTTCTTAATTTACTGGAATGATTTTCAGGTATTTATAGACTAGTGAAGATGGTGGTTCCCATAATGTAGAGCTGCCCACCCCATAGGTGCTTGGTGGTCCAGCATAAATTTAGTTATCTCCTTAGGTAATCCTGGAAATTAGGGATGCACTGAATACACAATTCGGTTGTAGAAATCCTCTGCATGTCTGAACCGAATCCGAATCCTAATTTGCAGATGCAAATTAGGAGCATAGATGGAAATCACATGACTTTTTATCACAATACAAGGAAATAAAAATGTTTTCCCCTTCCCACACTTAATTTGCATATCCAAAATAGTGGATTCGGTGCATCCCTACTGGAGGGACCCTACTACAGTTAGGGTGAGATTAAGTGGTAAAATTACCAGGGGTGCGGGGGGACTGCACCGGGGCCCCATCAGGTTTGCATGCAAGTGAAACCACTGTGAAAATCATCTTGGGTGGGCACTGCCTGTACCCGGGCCCCACAGCATATAGTTACATTACTGGTGAGATTATATATAAATATGCCTTTAAAATAAAAGTCAATATAATATCTCTACTTGACGCACATGATCTGATACGGAAGTTATGTCTAAAAACCAGAGGTGCCAGAAAAGACACAGAAATGCATTATAAAATAAAATTCACGTGGGTATAGCACAGAACAATGCATGCATACTTTGTATTTAAGCGGTGGTGTTTATACAAATGGCCTGTAGATGTCACTGTGAGCATACTTATACTGTGCATACTTCCTGGTAGTGAAAGTTACTGTTGTGTCACTGTTATACTCGACTCATCCTCGGCTACCCAAAACATAACATAAGCTTTGTCTATGGGTCGCCCTGAAGACAATGTAGTTATTGTGAAATCTGAATTTGTCTATTTCCTGCACGTGTGCATTCAGCTGACACCTTTTATATAATTCGCTTCATTGTGTTATGGGATCTGACCTCTAGCTGTAGCTCTGTTTTCTCATTAAAACACCAGACGCATTATTATTATTATTAACATGTATTTATATAGCGCCAACATATTGCGTAGCACTGTGTGAACAAGATTAAAAAAAAATAATAAATAAATTCATAGATTTTATCTGTTTGCCTTTAAAATATTTGTTGGTACAGGTATGGGACCTGTTATCCAGAAAGCTCGGGACCTTTTTTTTTCCAGATAATGGATCTTTCCATAATTCAGATCTCTATACCTTAACTATAGAAAATCGTGTATATAAACCCAATAGGCTGGTTTTACTTCCTATAAGGATCAATTATATCTTAGTTAGGATCAAGTACAAGCTACTGTTTTATTATTACACAGAAATCATTTTTAAAAATGTGGATTATTTGACTAAACATAGTCTATGGGAGATGGCCTTTCTGTAATTTGCAGCTTTTTGGACAATGGGTTTCCAGATAACGAATCCCATACCTGTATTAATGGTTTCCCCATTTGTGTAAGAAAATGTTTTCCAAACTCCAAGATTGAACAACACCAGTTATCAGTTGCAAAAACAGCCTTTATTTACAGTTAAGGGCACGTATTTGCAGTTAAAGGAGCATCATGGAAATGTTTCGGCTTCACATGGCCCTTTCTCAAGCCAGACTGCTGTAATGTGCCCTTAACTGCAAATAAAAGGCTGTTATATGGAAGTAATGCAGTAACTGGTGCTGTTTAGTTATGGGGCTTTCTTGGTTGTCTCCTAGAAGGTGACCATTGAAGAATGTGCACCTTTAAAAGTGTATAAGAAGAGGCTTTCGTACTATAGTTATAGTAGATATTAATGAAACAACTTACCTTTAGTCATTAGAACTTAGGTATGTTGGGCCACACAAAGCTTCATCTTTTTATTTTCTTACTTGCTTGCTGCCTGCCTCGACAATAACTTGTTTTTCAACATGAACAGAATAACTCTCTGGATACCATGTAATTAACCTGTTCTGTGTCAAGAACCTCCTTTGTCCTCACTTCTACTCACTAGGCTGTGTTGCCCTGAGATGGCATTACATTTATTGGCATCCTTCCTAGCAATCTAACATAAAAGCATTTGGCGTAAAGACAGTGAATATAGGTTCATTATATATAGTATAATTAACTGTATATTGTGAAATAAATTGTTATTAACATTGAGTGCCAACAAATTTTGCAGCGCTGTAAAATAAATGTTTTTAAACAAAGAACATACACAATTACATACATAATTACCAGTAACCAATACAAAAGTAAGGAAGAAAAAAGCTTATAAACTAAAAGGGGAAGAGGTTGAGACACAAGGTGTGGGCAAGATTAGAAAAAAACAAGGTGGGAGATGTAGCATATTGCATTATTAAGTATCATTTGGTAACTAAACTGAGTGAGGGTAGGCTTCTCTAAATAAGTGTGTTTTAAGAGATCTTTTGAAAGAAGAAAAGTTGGGAGAAAATCGGACAGAGAATTCCAGAGGAGGGTTGCAGTCCTTGCAAAGTCTTGAATGTGAGAATGTGAGGAGGTAATGAGAGAAGAGTTGTGGAGCAGGTCAGTAGAGGAGCATATTAAATGGTTGGGTGAGTATATAGAGATGAGTTCAGAGATATATGGTGGGGCAGAGTTATGAAATTCTTTCAATGACAGTGTTATTTTTTTTTTCTTTTAGAATTTTATTCTGAAAGGTAGCGGAGGCCAGTGCAGGGATTGGCAGAGTGACATGTCAGGGGAGGAGCAGTTACTGAGGTGTATAAGCCTGGCAGCAGTAGTCATTATGGACTGGAGAGGTGAAGGCCAATTAAAAGAGAGTTACAGTAGTTTAGACATCATATGATGAGAGTGAATAAGAATTTTGGCGGCATCTTGAATGATAAATGATGGTATTTTGGATATGTTCCTTAGGTGAAATTGACATGATTTAACAAGTGACTGGAAAGGAAGAGTGAAGGACAGGGTAGAATCTAGGATAACCCCAAGGCACCGGGCCTGGGCAAACAGGATGATATTGGAATTGTTAACTATGATATATACTCCTGAGATGTTACAGGTGTTAGTTGGTGGAAAGAGAACCATTTCCATTTTATAGAAGTTTAAATTAAGTTAGCATTATGACATCCAAGTAGATAGCAGGCAGGAGGAGACCTGCGTTAAGAGCTCTGGGTTGAGATCATGAGAGGAGAGACAGATCTGAGTATTGTCAGCATAGAGGTGCAATTGGAAACCATAGGAGTTGATTAGTTGGGGTTGTTGGACCTTTACATCCAGCTTCCCCATTGCCCAGATGAAGCCTGTCACTATCTTATTATAGAACTCCTGTGTCCAAATATTCCCTGCATCTCTATAACCATGTAAATCCTAACCTACAGTACCAAATTCTACTACTGATCTATACCTTACTAGAATTGAAACCATGACCTGCATGGAAAGCACATGGTAGCACTGCACCCCAGAAAGCACTACAAACAAATGGAATTGTTGATAATGCTGTAAGAATATATGACAAAATATTAGATAACTTCAAAAACAACCCATTATTGTAAATTTTTTTTGGAAGGAAAATGGAAAAGAAGCCATTGCTTGGAATCTTCTCCAGAGATAATCAGACCAACTATCAGTGGTTGATTGACTTGGCACACCCAGCGGTCCCAGACATCAGACCGGTGCACATTGCCAATGACGAGGACTTCAGAGAGGAGGTGCACAAATGCACAGTTGCCGTTTTGTATCACACAGTGACCAAGGGGAGGATAAACATCACCAACGTGATGGACTCGTACGATGATGAACTTCAATATTTGTACAAAGTTCTAGGTAAGAGTAATGTCAGCTACTGCGTGTATGAAATTAAAGTCATAGAACCTCCAATATCGTATCTGGTCAATGGTAATGGGTAACACAAGTGAAAGTGTATTATAACATAACATGAAAGCAAAACCCATTCTTGTCATTGCTCTCCTTCATTTCCATATCAGTCAAAGTTGAGCAATCACAAGAGGACTTTTCAAACCAGGACATAAACTGCCTCTCAACAACATAGCCCTTTGCCTAGGCTCTATGACAATTTGACATTGCCGCAATCCCATAACAATTTCCAGAACCCACCAGCACACCCTGGCCTCTCCAGCATAAGTTGGCCCGGTGCACAGTCAGAAGAGATCGGCAACCCCAATTGTAGTCAGCGTAATAAAAGAAAAACTGGCACTCAGAGCTCGATGTATGCAGGCAAAGCCCTGCGTGTTTATTACAATGTAACGTTTCGGGGGCGGGCCCCTTCGTCAGACGAACGAGCTCTGAGTGACAGTTTTTCTTTTATTACGCAATCCCGTAACACCATAGGGAGAGAACAACTCACCAAATCTCCATCATTTCCATATCAGTCAAAGTTGACCAAGCACAAGAAGACTTTCCAATCCAGGTCAACAACATAACCCTTTGCCTAGACTCTATCATTGCCACTATCCCGTAACACCATAGGGAGAGAACAACCCACCAAGTCTCCTTCATTTCCATATCAGTCAAAGTTGACCAATCACAAGAGGACTATATAAATCCAGGTCAACAACATAGCCCTTTGACTAGACTCTCTGACAATTTGACATTGCCGCTATCCTGTAATACCATAGGGAGAGAACAACCCACCAAGTCTTCCTCTTTTTCAGTCAAAGTTGACCAATCACAAGAGGACTTTCCAATCTAGGTCATAAATTGCCTGTCAACAACATAGCCCTTTACCTAGACTCTATGACAATTTGCCATCGCCGCTATCCCGTAATACTATAGGGAGAGAACAACCCACCAAAACTCCTTCATTTCCATATCAGTCAAAGTTGACCAATCACAAAAGGACTTTCCAATCCAGGTCACAGATTGCCTGTCAACAACACAGTCCTTTGCCTAGACTCTATGACAATTTGACATTGCCGCTATACCGTAACACCATAGGGAGAGAACAACCCACCAAATCTCCCTGATTTCCATATCAGTCAAAGTTGACCAATCACAAGAGAACTTTCCAATCCAGGTCAACAACATAGCCCTTTGCCTAGAATCTATGACAATTTGACATCGCCGCTATCCCGCAATATCATAGGGAGAGAACAACTCACCAAGACTGCTTCATTTCCATATCAGTCAATGTTGACCAATCACAAGAGGACTTTCCAATCTAGGTCATAAATCGCCTCTCAACAACATAGCCCTTTACCTAGGCTCTATGACAATTTGACATTGCTGCTATCCTGTAATACTATAGGGAGAGAACAACCCACCAAAACTCCTTCATTTCCATATCAGTCAAAGTTGACCAATCACAAGAGAACTTTCCAATCCAGGTCAACAACATAGCCCTTTGCCTAGAATCTATGACAATTTGACATCGCAGCTATCCCGCAATACTATAGGGAGAGAACAACTCACCAAGACTGCTTCATTTCCATATCAGTCAATGTTGACCAATCACAAGAGGACTTTACAATCCAGGTCATAGACTGCCTATCAACAACATAGCCCTTTCCTAGGCTCTATGATAATTTGACATTGCCGCTATCATGTAACACCATAGGGAGAGAACAACCCACCAAGTCTTCTTCATTTCCATATCAGTCAAAATTGACCAATCACAGGAGGACTTTACAATCCAGGTCATAGACTGCCTGTCAACAACATAGCCCTTAGCCTAGACTCTATGACAATTTGACATTGCCGCTACCCCCATAATACCATAGGGAGAGAACAACCCAGCAAGTCTACTTCTTTTCCATATCAGTCAAAGTTGACCAATCACAAGAGGACTTTCCAATCTAGGTCATATATCGCCTGTCAACAACATAGCCCTTTGCCTAGAATCTATGACAATTTGACATTGCCGCTACCCCCATAATACCATAGGGAGAGAACAACCCAGCAAGTCTAATTCTTTTCCATATCAGTCAAAGTTGACCAATCACAAGAGGACTTTCCAATCTAGGTCATAAATCGCCTGTCAACAACATAGCCCTTTGCCTAGACTCTCTGACAATTTGACATTGCCGCTACTCCATAATACCATAGGGAGAGAACAACCCACCAAGTCTCCTTCATTTCCATATTAGTCAAAGTTGACCAATCACAAAAGGACTTTCCAAACCAGGTCAACAACATAGCCCTTTGCCTAGACTCTATGACAATTTGACATCTCCGCTATCCCGTAATACCATAGTGAGAAAATAACCCACCAAGTCTCCTTCATTTCCATATTAGACAAAGTTGACCAATCACAAGAGGACTTTCCAAACCAGGTCATAGACTGCCTGTCAACACCATAGCCCTTTGCCTAGACTTTATGACATTGGTACTATCCCATAATACTATAGGGAGAGAACAACCCACCAAAACTCCTTCATTTCCATATCAGTCAAAGTTGACCAATCACAAGAGGACTTTCCAAAGCAGGTCATCAACATAGCCCTTCGCCTAGACTCTATGACAATTTGACATCGCCGCTATCCTGTAATACTATAGGGAGAGAACAACCTACCAAGTCTCCTTCTTTTCCATATTAGTCAAAGTTGACCAATCATAAGAGGACTTTCCAATCTAGGTCAACAACATAGCCCTTTCCTAGACTCTATGACAATTTGACATTGCCGCTATCACGTAACACCATAGGGAGAACAACCCACCAAGTCTCCTTCATTTCCATATAAGTCAAAGTTGACCAATCACAAGAGGAATTTTCAATCCAGGTCATAGATTGCCTGTCAACAACATAACCCTTTGCCTAGAATCTATGACAATTTGACATTGCCGCTACCCCCATAATACCATAGGGAGAGAACAACCCAGCAAGTCTACTTCTTTTCCATATCAGTCAAAGTTGACCAATCACAAGAGGACTTTCCAAACCAAGTCAACAACATAGCCCTTTGCCTAGACTCTATGACAATTTGACATTGCCACTATCCCGTATTACCATATGGAGAGAACAACCCACCAGTTCTCCTTCATTTCCATATCAGTCACAGTTGACCAATCACAAGAGGACTTTCCAAACCAGGTCATAGACTGCCTGTCAACAACATAGTCCTTTACCTAGGCTCTATGACAATATACACATTGCCGCTACTCCATAATACCATAGGGAGAGAACAACCCACCAAGTCTCCTTCATTTCCATATCAGTCAAAGTTGACCAATCACAAGAGGACTTTCCAATCTAGGTCATAAATTGCCTGTCAACAACATAACCCTTTACCTAGACTCTATGACAATTTGCCATCTCTGCTATCCCGTAATAGCATAGTGAGAGAACAACCCACCAAGTCTCCTTCTTTTCCATATCAGTCAAAGTTGACCAATCACAAGAGGACTTTCCAAACCAAGTCAACAACATAGCCCTTTGCCTAGACTCTATGACAATTTGACATCGCCACTATCCCGTATTACCATAGGGAGAGAACAACCCACCAGTTCTCCTTCTTTTCCATATCAGTCACAGTTGACCAATCACAAGAGGACTTTCCAATCCAGGTCATAGACCGCCTTTCAACAAAATAGCCCTTTGCCTAGGCTATATGACAATTTCACATTGCCGCTATCCCGTAACACCATAGTGAGAGAACAACCCATCTTGGAAAATTTGGAAGAAAAAGAAGAAGATACAACTCAATCACATTAATGAACATGTCATTGAGACGTCTATAGACCCAAATAAATTCTGGAGAAACACTATCCGCATGTTCAACAGGATTTAAACCCAATGACAGCAGTTAAAAATTAGTATCAAAGGGTGAAAATGTAATTGTGCACATATTTTTGTGAAATGTGTTCCTCTCAGAGAATTTTTCAGAGAAATTCATGATGAGATTCATTTTGTTACTTTCACTTTTCAATACATATACTCTATGTTTTCTTCATTCTCTAAATTGCATGGGGCAGATGTTCCTTTGACAAGTGTTGAGTATGAATATGTTGGCGAATTACACGTCACCTGGAATGATTGTTCTTTTGCACAGGAAAAAAGAATGTGATTGTCGTCATTGATGATCTGGAGGACAGCAGCTCTGCTGAGAAGGACAGAATCCTAAAGGCACAACCAAGGATAGGACATTTAGCAAGGGATGTGTTCCTATTCAGCACCCTGGAGAAAGAAAGGATACCTCTATGTAATCAGCAGAAGAATGTGACCCTTGACCCCAAAGTGGCACAACTCATCAGAATAATAAAAGGTAAATATTATGGTGCTAGCTCACTCTCATTCAACTTCTGTAAATTAGATTATGTCATCTGACCAATAATGGCTGCATACACTTGTATTAAATAGGTGAGGCTCCCTAGGAAGTAGCTAAATATGTGCATTGTTTGCTAATTTATGTTCTCCTCTTTCTGACAGATCATCAAAGAAGGAAATGTGATGTAAGTGGCATTTCTCATAACTATGACTTTACATCAGCAGAAACGGGGTTTCCATCAACACACTTGGCCACAGTATCCAACTGTTTCATAAGGAAAAGGGGTGGTTGACCTTCAAACATTTTTTTCTTAGTTCAGTTGATTTAGATTGATAGGCTAGCAGACTTCTATGCTACTTTCTATACAAGCAAATTGTTGTTATTTAAAATCAAATACATTTGGTTTCTTGAGGGAATCACCCTTGTCAGCCAATTCTTGACCAAAATATCTGAGTCTTCAAGGTTGGCAAGGTGTTTAGCAGTTTACCTAACAGGAAGACAGCAAGGATAGACATCCTAACAATTAAATAAATCATTACCCTCTTTGATATGAAATGGATTTATGCTGGCCTAGTCCACTTCAAGAAAATGTAGATGTCTATATATGAACCTGTCCTTTACCAATGACTATCCTAGGGAGGGCATTGATTGTGTTGGACAAGTCCAAGACCTTCAACGCTGTGAAATGACTCTCAGTTTATAAATATGATCAAAGTGCTCAATACATTCCCAGAAGCATGCGTGGTTACTAAAGTGGTTAGGTCTGAAATGTTTGAGCCAGGCAGGGTTGCCCTCTGTCCCCTTTCCTATTTGCTTTGGCCATGGATCCCTTTGCCCAGGCATTGAGGCAAACCAAGCTCATAAAAGGTCTCAGCATGAGTCTGCATAAAAAAAAGATTCTGCTCTATGTGCATACACTAATTTTTTTTGGGACAGGGTTGGCTCAGTCAAAGAGCTGCTCAATCTTGTAGATCAGTTTGGCATGTTCTGGGCTGATTGTGAATCCAGCTAAGCCTCTGTTTCTTATCTGGGGTCCAGATACAACTGCCCATTTCAACCTTCTATGAACTAAATTTGCCCCCACTTGGGGCCCATGGCCAGTGCACACTTGGGGCCCATGGCCAGTGCAAAATCCCTACCTTTTTTTCAAAAAGATATAAACCCATCTGAGAAGTATTCTGTAATCTGATATCAGACTAAGATTTGGTCTAAAGGGGGATTATGTTCCTGGATGTCTATATTTGTTGTGTAGCAGCTCAGCTGACCCACATTAGTATCATGATAGAGGACTAAACCACTTTTCACATGTAGCATTGCTTCTAAGAGGTGCAGGTGTGCAGAGCAAAGAAAAATGGACCAAAACTATTTAATTAACGGTTGTTCTTCATATCTATCTTTGGATAGATATCTAATGACAAAATCATTGATCTATTGCTTCGGTTCCAAATGGTAATCAAATCTCTTTTCTTTGTTTCAGATATGTCACACATGCAGAGTGGGAGTCGTTTTTTTGCTCATAGCTATTGTTTTCCTCATTTTTGGTGTAATAATATATACCGGTCAGATTCCATGTCTATAAGGACCCCAAGAACTCACAAAATAACAACGAACATGACATAGGCATTAAAGGAAAACTTTACCCCCAAAATGAACACTTAGGCAACAGATCATATCATATTAAGTGGCATATTAAAGAATCTTACCAAACTGGAATATATATTTAAGTAAATATTGCCCTTTTACATCTCTTGCCTTGAGCCACCATTTCGTGATGGTCTCTGTGCTGTCTCAGAGATCACCTGACCAGAAATACTACAACTCTAATTGTAATAGGAAGAAGTGTGCAAGCAAAAGATAAAACTCTGTCTGTTAATTGGCTCATGTGAGCCAACATGTATGGTTTGTTGGTATGTTTGTGAGTACAGTGAATCCTACAATCCCAGGGGGCGGCCCTTATTTTTTAAAATGGCAATTTTCTATTTATGATTACCCAATGGCACATACTACTAGAAAAGTATATTATTATGAAAATGGTTTATTTACATGAAGCAGGGTTTTACATATGAGCTGTTTTATGCAATATCTTTTTATAGAGACCTACATTGTTTGGGGGTATAATTTTCCTTTAAGAACTGAGTTCTAAAGGAAAACAAACAGGTCTGTGGCTGCTCTGGACACACTTTCTGGCTTATTCACAGAAAATTATACATCACACTGGCAAAAGGTTCACTAATTCCAGAGATATTGTAATAATAATGTAAATGTTATATAGTACTTCATTTTATAATAAAGTGAAAGTAACACAAGAACAATGAGTACTGATGAAGTATTAATTTGAACCTTTATTTCTATGCCATAGGTGTACAAATTATATCTTCAAAGAGAAAGTTCTAGTTTATGGCTTTGTATTTGCTCCCTCATGGCATATATCTGTTGTATAATGGAGCCAGTCATAAATGACCAGACACTGGTTGCCAACCTGCCATTCATGACTGATGTTTGCAGATGTGGTTCATGTTATATATTTAAGGTGGCCATACACAGGCAGATTTAATCTTGACAATTCAGTTCCTTTAGACTGATTTGGCATCTTATCTGCCCATGCATAGGGGACCAGACCGATATTTTACCCAAAATTGTCTATATGTTTGATTTTCACATTGGATCAGGCACCACATTGGCTCATTAGCTATATAGAGCTATATAGAGCTCAATTTAGCAGGAGAGCATGAACTTGAAGTGGACAAAGTCAGGATCAGTTTGTGACTTTCTCCACTGATGTTTAGCTGATCTACTACATCTTCTGAAGTAGAGTTAATCTAGTGTGCCAGGGTTGTGGTTTAGCTGGTCGACTTTAATGGGTGGTAGAAGAAGCAAGGGAATCACAAGCTGTTGATAGAGCATTGTTGTAGAGAAGCTTGATGTGGGTAGGTGAGTCAGTCCACTGAGAAAGACCAAATGAAGTTGTCAGCAAGAGGAGTTTAAAAGCAGCTGGAGAAGCAGAGTTGTCACTGGGAATATTGAAGTCACCTAAAATGAGAGCAGGTGTCTCAGTGGAGAGAAAGTATGGAAGCCAAGCAATATTTTGTACTTAAAATTCCTGGACCTTCAATTGTTACATCTGCCATAGCCAGTGTCGGACTGGCCCACCGGGATACTAGGAAAACTCCCAGTGCGCCCAAGTGTTAGTGGGCCCTCTTGTGTCAAAACATTTGACCTATTTTCATGATCATTCCCTATTTCTTTATGGGGAAAAATGCTTTATAATGGGAGAATATTGTGAGTAGGTATAAAAGACTAGGAGAATAAAGAGGTTGAGTGAGTAGAGGATGAATAATAGTTTGGAAAGGTCTACTGTCTAAGTTTTTCTGGTTGGCTCACGGTTTTAGATTTTCTAGTGGGCCCAAGGTCTAAGGCTTTCTGGTGGGCCCCTGGCATCCCAGTTCGACACTGGCCATAGCTCTCCTGCCATGCTCACCTCTGTAATGCTTCCCCATAAGTGAGTGCAATGATATACAGCAAGTGGCTCACATGGGTGAGGGGTGGGCAATTGATGAATTAAAGGACAAGGAAACCCATCTGTTTATGAATTCATCATACAACTAGTAACCCCCTGATGTACCTGATCGCTAGGTTTCTTTTTATCAGAACTACTTGTATTACTCGCTGCTCCAGCACTGATTTTTTCCAGTCTCAGCTCGGTTGTGGCCGCCATTTTTACAGGCCCTACATCATCAACATGGATGACATCTCTCAACTGAGCATGTGTGAACTGCAGAGTTAATGTATGCAAGTGATCCTACTTGCAATAGATAAAGTGCCCTCACGCTTTCTGCACATACGCTAACTTGAAAGCCTATACAATGCACATGCTCCTGATCTTGCAGCAATGCAATTTTTATCTACTCAGCAGAAACTGAGGAACTGCAACTGGTAAATGGCTGGAAAGTAAAATGAATTAAGAGGAAAGTTAGAGAGGATTCAGGTATGTCTTTCTATGAAGCAAATATGTTGTTACACGTTCCTTGTCATTGTCCTGGTTAGGGAACATCAGTAATTAAACAATTAATAGGACTGAGCTAGATGTGGCAATAAAATGGACATACCAACCCTTAAGTCAAGCAAGTAAGAAAGTTGATAGATAAACTTAATAGCAATATAAAACATTACATATACCCTACAACTGAATTATTGACAATTGAATAAAAAAGTTTATCAGCTGAATTGAATGGTGAGTTGCAGAAAGCAAGGAGTAGCTGAGTTGATTCAGCAGAAATAGCACAATATTTCCATGTATCGCTCTGTAAAGCCTGTCTTTCTGCTACAGTTATGACTGACGTATTTAATTACAGTCACCCCTTGGGCATGACCCTAATAATGTCTGGAAACACTCAATGTTAGGGTCTTATAAGAAGGCGAAGGAGAGGTCATAAGGAAGTCTGTAGCCCAGCGAGATACATATAACTTACTTTGAGCATTTCTAGAAGTCAACCATCGTTATGGGGAGGGTTTGTAAGCAATGTATTAGTGTTAGCAGACATCCAGGATGTGGCACTTGCAACAGGACTTGACAAACTGGCAATCTGGCCAGCTATGTGGCAAATGAGATGTTGATAAATGTAAAGTCCTGCACCTGGGATGTAAAAATATCCACTTATACCCTTAATGGGACTGCACTAGGCAAATCCATAATGGAGACGGAGCTTGGAGTCCTTGTAGATAATAAACTTGTCTGTAGCAAGTAATGCCAGTCAGCAGCATCAAGGGCAAATAAGGTCTTGAGTTGTATTAAATGGGGCAGAGAGTCACGGGAGGAGGGGGTCCCACTGTATAGAGCACTGGTAATGCCCCATCTAGAATATGCCGTACAGTTTTGGTCTCCATCACTCAAACAGGACATTATTATATTAGAGAGGGGACAGAGAAGGGCAACTAAGCTGGTAAAGGGAAAATCTTAGCTATGAGGAAAGACTGGTCAAATTGGGGATGTTCACGCTGGAGAAGAGGCGCTTAAGGGGTGATATGATAACTATGTATAAATATATATGGGGATCATATAATAATCTCTCTAATGATTTATTTACCAGTAGGACTTTCCAGCTGACACAAGGTCACCCATTCCGATTAGAAGAAAAGAGGTTCCGCCTAAATATTCGGAAGGGGTTTGTTACAGTGAGAGCTGTGAAGATGTGGAATTGTCTCCCTGAATCAGTGGTACAGGCTGATACATTAGATAGGTATAAGGAAGGGTCGGATGCTTTATTCACCAGTAGCTCCTCCCAGCAGACAGGAGGGAGCCAATGAGATTAGCGGAGGGAAAGGGGTGTTACAGGGAGAGCTGGGAAGTGAATCAGTGGTACAGGCTGATACATTAGATAGGTATAAGAAGGGGTTGGATGGTGTTTAGCAAGTGAGGGAATACAGGGTTATGGGAGATAGCTCATAGTACAAGTTGATCCAGGGACTGGTCCCATTGCCATTTTGGAGTCTGGAAGGAATTTTTCCCCTCTCAGGCAAATTGGAGAGGCTTCAAATGTTTGTTTTTTTTTGGCCTTCCTCTGGATCAACTGGCAGTTAGGCAGGTTATATAGACTTAAAAGGTTGGACTTGATGGACGTGTGTCTCTTTTCAACCTAACTTACTATGTTACTAAGCAGTGCTAATGTGGACACACCCTCCAGTTTATTGTACAAATACTGAATGCATATAATGCATATATGGAAAGTATACAGAATGATACATGGTATTGGCATGTGACTTAACAAGTTTCTTGTAATGCAGAAGGAAACCTTTAATTTAATTTTATAAAACGAAAGTGAATGTTTTACAGCACTCTCAGTATTCTCACAGGATCCTGTCCCCTGGCACTCAGGCTTCTGCCCTCAACGACAAGGATCATCTTCAAAAATTCAGGTATAGGGATGGGCGAATAAATTCGCCATGGTTAAATTCGCGGCGAATTTCTGCGTTTCGCCGTGGGTGAATTTTTCGCGAAATTGCGGCAAAAATTCGCCTCGCGACTCGTTTCGCCGCGCGTCGAAATTTTCGTCGCGCGACGAGCCGCGACGCCGCTAATGCGCGTCAAAACAAAAAGACGCGCGACAAACTAAACATCACCCACAGCAGCCAATAAGATGTGAGCCATCCCTGAGCCAACCCACTGGCTATATAAGGAGCTGCAGAGGCGGCCATTACTCGTGGCGTTTCTGGTAGAGGTAGAGAGAGCAGGATAGTGAGAGATTTGTGTGTGATTTAGCTAGTGGAGTTTGTGTAGAGAGCTTTTTTTTTTTCTGAGTCAGTGCAAGTGGAGGTTGTGGATTTCAGTTTACTGTTTTCCCTCTTCTGCTTGCCTGCTCACCACCCAATAGCCCTTTTTAGGGCTAACTGTCTTTGTCTTTGTCTGTGCTGGTGTGTGTACTCCTTGTGGGTGCACACTTCTGCTGAGGGGATTTAGTTGAGGGTTTTATTTTTTTCTCCTTTCCTTCCCCGAAATATCCAAACCCCCCCCTTATATATATATTTTTTTTTTAAGTTTAGTTGCCCAATATGACGGGCCGTGGGAGAGGGGGGATGGGTGGTGGTGGTGGGAAGAAGGGTGGGTTAGGGATGGGTGGTGGTGGTGGTGGGAAGAAGGGTGGGATAGGGAGGGGTGGCCGAGGAAGAGGCCGTGGTGCTGGCCGTGGGCATCCAACCCCACAACAGCCATGTGCCATGCCCAGTCTGGGCACTGTAAATCAGTCGCAGCACAAGCTGCCATCAAAGCAGCTGCCATCACAGCAGCAGCTGCAACAACAACAGCAGCAGCTGCAACAACAACAGCAGCAGCTGCAACAACAACAGCAGCAGCAGCTGCAACAACAGCAGCAGCAAATGCCACAGCAGCAGGTGGCTGTGGGTCGCAGCAGCGGGGCAACTGGTCCACGTAGGACTGTGCCCGATTTTTTTGCCACTGCTTCGCGACCCATACGGTCGCAGCAGGCAGAGGCAGTGGTAGACTGGCTGACCCAGGCTACCTCATCTGCAGCAGGCACCAGTGAGCGGCAGGAGGTGGCATCACCTGCTAGCTCAGTGTGGGATGACACCCCATCCCTCTTATTTGATCCTGAGGTGGACTTGGGCCCAGACACCCTGGATCTTTTTGATGATCAGGCAGGAATGGGGGGGGCATTCATGTCTGATGAAGAGGTGGAGGTGGTCATGTCACAGCCCACATCAATAGGGGATATTGGGCAGGGTCCCCTTATGGCAGGGCAGCAAGTTGCTGGTGTGGGGTCAGACACCAGCATGCTGGATGTGGGTATTGATGCCATGTATGAGGCAGGGTCTGGTCTGGGGGAGGACGATGACAGGGACAGACCCTGGGAGCCGGCTCCAGAGGATAACAGCAGCAGTTCAGGGGGGGAACTGTTTGTTGTTGATGAGGATGAAGAGCCGGCTCCACCGACCACTGCTAGGGGGGGCAGGCAACAGGGCAGCACTGCGCCTAGGTCCAAAGCCTATGTGCGTACGGGTGGGGACCATCCTCAACCCTCCACAGCAGGCAAGGCAGTGGCCCGCACTTCAGCAGTGTGGGCTTTTTTCACGTGCCAGGCAGAGGACCAGGCAATAGCAGTGTGCCAGCTCTGCCGGCAGAAGGTTCGAAGGGGGCAGGCAGGGTCACATATGGGAACATCAGCTTTAAGTTCCCATATGAAACGTCATCACAGGATGACGTGGGAGCAGCACCAAAGTGGCAGGGCACCGGGTGGCAGTGGTGCTTCCTGTCCACCTCCTCCCATTCCTCAGGGAAGAGGTGCCAGCTCCCCAGACCCTGCAGCAGGTGAAGAGGATTCTGGGGCTCACAGTCGGAGGCAGCCACTGTGTAGCTCAGCCTCTTCTGCAGCCTCCTCCTCCTCAATGCGGCCCCTGTCCCGCCAGGTTTCCCTCCCCCAGTTCCTCAGCCGCAAGACGCCTCTCTCCCCCAGCCACCCCCAAGTGCAGAGGCTTAATGGCTGCCTGGCAAAGCTTCTGGCAGTGCAGCTGCTGCCCTATCAGCTAGTCGAAGCAGCCCCCTTCCGACAGCTGATGGCTTGCGCTGCCCCTAACTGGCGGATCCCCAGCCGCCATTATTTTGCCAGGAAGGCTGTCCCTGCCATCCACCAGCACGTGGTTGAGAATGTGTCCCTGTCGCTGGATCATGCTGTTGGCGGCAGGGTGCACTGCACCACTGACACGTGGACCAGCAGGCATGGGCAGGGGAGGTACATAACCTACACTGCGCACTGGGTCACCCTCATGAGTGCTGGGGAGGGTGCAAGCCGGGGCGCTCCCCTCAGGCTACAGGTGCCTCCCCGTGGGGTACAGGGCAAACCCCACATGTCCACTTCCTCCTCCTCCTCCACTATGGATGAGCCACCCCTGAAGCGTCCCCGCAGCTACGCTTCAGTGCAGCACAGGCGATGTCAGGCTGTGCTGCAACTCCTCTCCCTGGGCGAGAGGAGTCATACTGCACCTGAGCTCATGGCTGCCTTCCAGACTCAGGTGCAGCGGTGGTTCACTCCCCGCCAGCTCCAAGCAGGTAATATTGTTTGCGACAACGGTCGCAACCTGCTGGCCGCCATCCGCCTAGGGCACCTGACCCACATGCCTTGCTTTGCACATGTCCTCAACCTTGTGGTGCAGCGCTTCCTCAAGAGCTACCAAGGGTTGGGTGACATGCTGGAGAAGGTACGTAGGGTATGTGCCCATTTTCGCAGGTCCCCCACCGCCAGCGCGTCTTTGGCACGGATGCAGCGGCAGCATAGTCTGCCACCCCACCGGCTCATCTGTGACCTGCCGACGCGCTGGAATTCCACCCTGCACATGGTGGAGCGCCTCGTAGAGCAGCGCTGGGCGGTCAGCAATTACCTGCTGGAGCACAGTGCCAGGGGTACTCAGGGGGCGGATTTGGGGTACTTTAGTGCAGAGCAGTGGCAGCAAATGAGGCAGCTCTGCCAAGTACTTGCCCCCTTTGAGCAGGCGACACGCTTTGTTAGCAGGGACAATGCGTGTCTTAGCGATGTCATACCCCTGGTGTTCCTCCTCAAGCGCACGTTGGATGGGCTGCTAGAGGAGGGTGACGTGCCTGAGGAGGAGGAGGAGGAGAGTAGGCCCCGTAGGCAGGCAGAGGGGGCTGAGGAGGAGATGGTGCCTGATGAGGAGGATGAGGGAGAGGAGGACTGGGTGCCTGTGCAGCATGGGGAGCAGGGCACATGCCACCCAACCACCCCAGCTATTGTCCGCGGCTGGGAGGGTACAGAGCAGGGGCAGGTCGAGCCAGATGACCTGCTGCATCTGGAGGGCAGTCAAGAAGAGGTTGGTCGGGGGCACCTCTTTTACATGGCTGCCCATATGCAGACTTGCCTCAGAAGCGATCCCCGGGTCTGTTCTATCAAAGACCGGGAGGATTATTGGGTGGCTACTTTGCTTGACCCACGGTACAAGGGAAAGGTGGGGGAGTTCCTTGTACCCAGCCAGAGAGAGAGGAGGATGGGTCAATTGAGGAAGGCTCTGTGCTCAAAATTAGTGGAGGCCTTCCCCCAGTCTGACACTTCTCAGGCCTCCACTACTCCACACACCCAGCAGAGACAGGGGCCTAGCAGCAGCAGCAGCAGCAAGGGCGGAGATCTCATGGGTGTGTGGAAGAGCTTTTTCGAGCCTCAACGGCCAGCAGCAGGCCCAGTCAGCACCCAAAGCCACCACCAGCAGCGGGTGGAGCATATGGTGGCTGACTACATGGGGTCAGTCAGCGTGCAGGATGCCATTCGCCCTGACGATGACCCCATGCATTATTGGGTCTCGAGGCTCGACCAGTGGCCAGAACTGGCACAGTACGCTCTGGAGGTGCTGGCTTGCCCCCCTGCCAGTGTCCTGTCAGAGCGTGTCTTCAGTGCCGCAGGTGGGGTGGTCACTGAAAAGCGGACACGGCTATCCACTGGCAGCGTGGATAAGCTGACATTCATTAAAATGAATGAGGCATGGATAAGCGGGGATATCCAAGTGCCCATTGCAGACAGCAGAGACTAGCCTCCTCTCCTCCTTCTCCTCCACAGATTTATCCTCCTCTCTCCATTGCTGCCCATACTCTCCTCCTCAGTAGTATTGCCCATTCCCCATCTGTCTGCACCTGCTGCCCTTGCTGCTGCTGCTGCTGCTGTAGCCTGCTACTAGCCCTAGTAGTACTGTTGCTGTGCTGCATTGTCTGCAATTTTTTTATGGTGGGGGCCTATCAAAGCTCCTACTGCTATCGTAGATACTACTGCTGCATTGTCGGCAAATTTTTTTAGTAGTTGAGGCCTAACATGGCCTCTAAATATGTTTCTTCGAATACTGCCACATTGTTGGCTAATTTCTTCTGGTTGAGGCCTAACATGGCTTCTAAATATGTTGCTTATAATTTTGCCGCTAAGTTGGCTAATTTCTTCTGGTTGAGGCCTAACATGGCTTCTAAAAATGTTTTCTCAAATACTGCCACAATGTTGGCTAATTTCTTCTCGTTGAGGCCTAACATGGCTTCTAAATATGTTGCTTATAATTTTGCCGCTAAGTTGGCTAATTTCTTCTGGTTGAGGCCTAACATGGCTTCTAAAAATGTTTCTTCGAATACGGCCACATTGTTGGCTAATTTCTTCTGGTTGAGGCCTAACATGGCTTCTAAATATGTTGCTTATAATTTTGCCGCTAAGTTGGCTAATTTCTTCTGGGGGTTGAGGCCTAACATGGCTTCTAAATATTTTTCTTACAATTTTGCGGCTAATGTCTTCTGTTTGGGGCCTGCCTCATTTAATTCTTCTGGCTCTAATATTGAGTTGATTAAAAGTTACAAGTTACAAAATGACTGTTGCTGCCACTGCTGTTGCTATTAATGCCTCGTTATTTGGCAAAAGTCTTCTCTGTTTGGGGCCTGCCTCATTTAATTCTTCTGGCTCTAATATAGAGTTGATTAAAAGTCGCAACATGACTGTTGCTGACGCTGCTGTTGCTGCTAATGCCTCGTTATTTGGCAAAAGTCTTCTCTGTTTGAGGCCTGCCTCATTTAATTCTTCTGGCTCTAATATAGAGTTGATTAAAAGTTACAACATGACTGTTGTTGCCGCTGCTGTTGCTACTACTGCCTCATTATTTGGCAAACGTCTTCTGTTTGGGGCCTGCCTCATTTAATTCTTCTGGCTCTAATATAGAGTTGATTAAAAGTCGCAACATGACTGTTGCTGACGCTGCTGTTGCTGCTAATGCCTCGTTATTTGGCAAAAGTCTTCTCTGTTTGAGGCCTGCCTCATTTAATTCTTCTGGCTCTAATATAGAGTTGATTAAAAGTTACAACATGACTGTTGTTGCCGCTGCTGTTGCTACTACTGCCTCATTATTTGGCAAACGTCTTCTGTTTGGGGCCTGCCTCATTTAATTCTTCTGGCTCTAATATAGAGTTGATTAAAAGTTACAACATGACTGCCGCTGCTGTTGCTACTAATGCCTCATTATTTGGCAAACGTCTTCTGTTTGGGGCCTGCCTCATTTAATTCTTCTGGCTCTAATATAGAGTTTATTAAAAGTTACAGCATGACTGTTGTTGCTGCTGCTGTTGCTACTAATGCCTCATTATTTGGCAAACGTCTTCTGTTTGAGGCCTGCCTCATTTAATTCTTCTGGCTCTAATATAGAGTTGATTAAAAGTTACAACATGACTGTTGTTGCCGCTGCTGTTGCTACTAAGGCCTCATTATTTGGCAAACGTCTTCTGTTTGGGGCCTGCCTCATTTAATTCTTCTGGCTCTAATATAGAGTTGATTAAAAGTTACAACATGACTGTTGTTGCCGCTGCTGTTGCTACTACTGCCTCATTATTTGGCAAACGTCTTCTGTTTGGGGCCTGCCTCATTTAATTCTTCTGGCTCTAATATAGAGTTGATTAAAAGTTACAACATGACTGCCGCTGCTGTTGCTACTAAGGCCTCATTATTTGGCAAACGTCTTCTGTTTGGGGCCTGCCTCATTTAATTCTTCTGGCTCTAATATAGAGTTGATTGAAAGATACAACATGCCTGCCGCTGCTGATGCTACTAATGCCTCATTATTTGGCAAAACTCTGGTGGGTGTCTATCAAGGCTCCTACTGCTGTGGCTGACACTACTGCTGCATTGTCGGCAATTTTTTTTGTAGTTGAGGCCTATCATGGCTTCTAAAAATGTTTCTTCGAATACTGCCATATTGTTGGCTGATTTCTTCTGGGGGTCGAGGCCTATCATGGCCTCTAAAAATGTTTCTTCGAATACTGCCACATTGTTGGCTAATTTCTTCTGGGGGTTGAGGCCTAACATGGTTTCTAAATAGGTTGCTTGTAATTTTGCCGCTAAGTTGGCTACTGTCTTCTGGGGGTTGAGGCCTATCATGGCTTCTAAAAATGTTTCTTCGAATACTGCCATATTGTTGGCTAATTTCTTCTGGGGGTTGAGGCCTATCATGGCTTCTAAAAATGTTTCTTCGAATACTGCCACATTGTTGGCTAATTTCTTCTGGTGGTTGAGGCCTAACATGGCTTCTAAAAATGTTTCTTCGAATACTGCCACATTGTTGGCTAATTTCTTCTGGGGGTTGAGGCCTAACATGGTTTCTAAATAGGTTGCTTGTAATTTTGCCGCTAAGTTGGCTACTGTCTTCTGGGGGTTGAGGCCTATCATGGCTTCTAAAAATGTTTCTTCGAATGCTGCCACATTGTTTGGCTAATTTCTTCTGGGGGTTGAGGCCTATCATGGCTTCTAAAAATGTTTCTTCGAATGCTGCCACATTGTTTGGCTAATTTCTTCTGGGGGTTGAGGCCTATCATGGCTTCTAAAAATATTTCTTCGAATACTGCCATATTGTTGGCTGATTTCTTCTGGGGGTCGAGGCCTATCATGGCCTCTAAAAATGTTTCTTCGAATACTGCCATATTGTTGGCTAATTTCTTCTGGGGGTTGAGGCCTATCATGGCTTCTAAATAGGTTGCTTGTAATTTTGCCGCTAAGTTGGCTACTTTCTTCTGGTGGTTGAGGCCTATCATGGCTTATAAAAATGTTTCTTCGAATACAGCCCCATTGTTTGGCTAATTTCTTCTGGGGGTTGAGGCCTGCCTCATTTAATTCTTCTGGCTCTAATACAATTGATTACAACAATGCTTGCTGCTTGGTTGTCAAATGTATTCACACTATTATTACCCCTGAAACGACTGCGGCCAAAAGTCCTTTGCCTCAGTCATTATTCTTTCTTTTGAAATGATAGGAGTGCTCTAAAAAATGTATACAGGGAGGGCATGTGTGTGTAGCAGTAACTGAGTGGAACATAGGTGTGAATTGCTCTTCCCATTGATTCCAAAGCAAAACATGACATATATACATTCATTACTGTGTACAAAAGTAAGGGAAATGTTTTAATGGTAGTCCCAAAGCCATGTCTGGTCTGGGAGTCAAAATAGGCCCTTGCATTCAAATTACACAGAGGCCCAAACAGGCCCCAAACATCAGCCCAGTAAATTTGACTGGAAACCAACCAACCTGGCAACCCTGGGTGACACAAACATAGCCATAAACTCTACTTAAATTCATGCTGTAAGTAATAATTTAGATTGAATTTGTCCTCTATGAATGCTTTTGTCCTTGAGTTAAATAAACGAGACAACACAGTTTGCTTAATGGAAAAAGGAATTTCATTCCTAGATGATGTCCATCTTACATCCCACTTTCAGCTGCATCTGCTATTTTGCAACTTTCAACTTCACAAGCAGTTTTGTCCCAGTTTTCTGTCCATAACCTTCAAAGAGAACACACGCCATCCTTTGTTTCCAAACACTTTACACAACGTATTCATAGATCCAGTGCAAAGCCCTTAAAGGGGTGGTTCACCTTTAAGGTAACTTTTAGTATGCAATAGTATGGCAAATTCTAAGCAACTTTTAATTTGGTTTTACTTATTTGCCTTTTTCTTCTAAGTTCAGACTCTTTGCAGCTTTTAAATGTGGGTCAATGAGTTGACCCCAACTAAAAAGCAAATACTATGTCAGGCTACAAATGTATTGTTAGTCATTGCTACTTTTTTACATTTAGGCCTCTCCTATTCATATTCCAGTCTCTTATTTAAATCAATGTATGATTGCTAGGGGAATAATGTTACTTCTAATAGTGCCTAATTTCCAAATATAGTGTGACTTAATATCATAATTTATTTTAAAAAATCAATGTATTTGAGTGTTACAGTAGTCAATTTATCAATTTCGTCGCCATCGCGACGAGGTTCGTCGCCGTCGCGTCGAGGTTCGTCGCCGTCGCGACGATATTCGTCGCCGGGCGACGATGTTCGTCGCCGCGCGACGAGGTTCGTCGCGCGCCATATCAAAACTGTGTTTGCGCATGCGCGCGCGTGCGTCATGTGACGCTCGTCGTGTGCGCGCACGCGTCATGTGACGCGCGTCATGCGCGCGTCAAAAATGGGCGTCGCCACTATAAATAGCCCCGCCCGTGCTTACATTTTTAGGAGTGCAGTTTGAAAATGGCAGGACCTGGCATGATGAACCGAGACCAGCTGCGGTACTTCGTCAGGTACCTGCACCAGGAGGGATACGACAATATCCCTCCTGGAGTGAGAGGAATCCAGGCGCTCCGGAGGAGCATAATGGAACGGCTGAGGCGCAGGCTGCGGAGGGAGTACCCCCTGCGCTTAAGTCTGAGGGAGCTCCAGAGGATCTGGAGCGATCTCAAAAGACGCCACAGCGCATTTATTGATGAGCTGCGCGTGGAAGTGGAAGGTAGAGTTATTTAAAAAGAAAACATCTTATAATGATTTGCTATTTTACAGCAAAAATGTATTTAAGTGAATACTGTAATTAGGATTGGAACAGTTGACTTTGACTGACTGACATAATTGCAGACAAGTTAGATAACAAGTAAATGAGCTGTCAAATGGAGATTATTTAAACAGATTATAATAGATTTATTTAAATGCAATACATGAGTTTCCCTTCTTAACTACAATAAAGCCACTTGATTCCTATTTATTTTGGTATTTTGGAGCAAATGTCTAATTGTTTAGGCCTGTGACAAGGCTAATAAGAATTTTACTTCACTTAAAGGTAGATTTATTTAAACGTAATAAATAGGTTTCCCTTCTTAACTACAATAAAGCCACTTGATCAGGCTCGGATCTGTGGAAAGGTCACCAAGGCCCGGGCCTAGGGCTGGAAGATTTTAGGGTGGCGGCATGCTGTCCAACCACACCCATATTGGTTCAGAAACACTGGGGATGCACAGGAGATACAATAGTTTCCCATGCAGCAATCCCCATTGCTCCTGTCCAGATGATAAAAATTTTCCCGAATAAAGGGGAGGGGACAGGGGCGACGAATGGCAGTGGGCCTAGGGGTGTCCGCTATGTAAATCTTGCCCTGCACTTGATTCCTATTTATTTTGGTATTTTGGAGCAAATGTGTATTTGTTTAGGCCTGTGACAAGGCTAATAAGAATTTTACTTCACATAAAGGTAGATTTATTTAAACGTAATAAATAGGTTTCCCTTCTTAACTACAATAAAGTTAATTTTCCTGTAGTTACAACATGACACCTTATCCTGTATAATGTATACTGTACAAATGCAATTGGTGTGTTACTCAAACTGAAATTTATTCATTGCCAGCTGAGTGGATCCAAGATGATCCTGATGATGATGATGATGGGGAAGTACCAGCACCACCACCACCTGACCAGGCAGCACCGCCTGTACCTGATGAGGCAGCACCGCCTCCACCACCTCACCGGGCGGCACCACCACCTCACCAGGTGGCACCACCTCACCAGGCGGCACCACCACCTCACCAGGTGGCACCACCTCACCAGGCGGCACCACCACCTCACCAGGTGGCACCACCTCACCAGGCGGCACCACCACCTCACCAGGCGGCACCACCACCTCACCAGGTGGCACCACCAGCGGACGACCAGGGGCTCAGTGTAGGCACTCAGACAGAGCATGCCTACTACGACCAGACTGAGCTCCTGGTCACCCTAGCTCATCAAGTAAATGCCATGCGGCAGGAGCTGGGAGAGGTTAGGGACATTGTTAACAACCTCCAGAGGGTTGTTGCTCCTCCTCCTCCACTTTAATTTATTTATTATTTGTTACAGCACCAGTTGTGCTATATGTTGTGAATTAAAAAAATTTTTTATATCTTTATATTTTGAGTTCATTTTTCATTTGACTAAACTAATACTCACATGGTACTTGGAATTGTTTGGATTCTAATAACACAACGATGACTATTCTTAATCGGAGTCATTAAAATTACATTACATAGTATTTCAGAATCATTACAATTACATGATGTAAATATAAGGTTCATTCACATAAACATATGGTTTATTCATTTTTATCTGAGATACAAAGCATCCAGATACTATCTGTTCAGATTTATTAGTTGTACTTGTGTTAGTAATCTACTATTAGATATTTGAAGTACAGATGGTACTTTTTGGTTAAACAGAGATATAGAGTAGTAGTAGATACCATTACCAGTTGACCAGAGGTAATGTGAAAAAATCCACAAACGTTAAAAGTTTAAGAAACTTGCAAAATGGGAGCCATTTTTTCAAGATAGGAGTCCTCTAACAATGCAGGGCATGTGTGTAGCAGTATACTAAGTGAAACACGCATGTGTATTGGTCTTCCCATGGAGTCCAATCCAATTCAGCACATTCAGACACAAAGCAAAAGATACCATGTTCATTTATCATCACAGACTACAAAGCTTGAAACTAAGGGGAAAATTTTTATTTGTAGGCCCAAAGATGAAAAAAGGTTATACAAACAAAACACCCATAGAAGATGGGCTTCATCAAATTGCACTGCGCGTCAAAAATAACGTCGCGCGTTAAAACACATACTTGCGTCCGCGACAAAATATTTTGACGCGCGACAAAATCGGGCCGCGCGACTCGTTTCGCGAATTTTTCGCCGTTTCGCGAATTTCGCTGGAAATTCGCAAATTATTCGGCGAAGCGAAACGCGACAGATTCGCCCATCACTATTCAGGTATGTCCTAGAAAGATTTGAGCACTTGTTCCAGGGAATGTGGACAGGAAAGGGGAATCAAGAATGCTGGTGTCAGGCTCTGTGTGGTCACTATTGTGGCTCTCAACATGTGGTGCTTGCCAGGTATTTGATACAGTCTAGGGTGGTGGTAGTGGGGGACTGGGTCTTGATAAAAATGTATATTCTATGTTATGCCAAGCATTGAACCCACATTGGTTATTAATATACATAGTACTTAAAGGAGAACTAAACCCTAAAAATGAATGTGGCTAAAAATGCCATATTTTATATACTGAATTTATTGCACGAGGCTAACGTTTCAGCTTGTCAATAGCAGCAATGATCCAGGACTTCAAACTTGTCACAGGGGGTCACCATCTTGGAAAGTGTCTGTGACACTCACATGCTCAGTGGGCTCTGATTGGCTGTTGAGAAGCTAAGCTTAGGGCTCGTCACTAATTATCCAGCAGAAAATGAGCTTCCCTGGCTGTAATATAAGCTGATGCTACAGGTTTGCTGATTATTCAATTCTGATGCTAATTGCACTGGTTTCTGTGCTGCAATGTAGTAATTATCTGTATTAATTACTAATCAGTAGGGATGCACCGAATCCACTTTTTTGGATTCGGCCGAACCCCCGAATCCTTCGTGAAAGATTCGGCCGAATACCGAACCGAATCCGAACCCTAATTTGCATATGCAAATTAGGGGTGGGAAGGGGAAAACATTTTTTACTTCCTTGTTTTCTGACAAAAAGTCATGCAATTTCCCTCACGCCCCTAATTTGCATATGCAAATTAGGATTCGGATTTGGTTCGGCTGGGCAGAAGGATTCAGCCGAATCCAAATCCTGCTGAAAAAGGACGAATCCTGGCTGAATCCCGAACCGAATCCTGGATTCGGTGCATCCCTACTAATCAGCCTTATATTGTGACATTTCTATTCTATGTGTACTGTATATTGTGAGTGGGTCCCTAAGCTCAGTAAGTGACAGCAGCACAGAGCATGTGCAGTGAATCAGCAGAAAAGAAGATGGGGAGCTACTGGGGCATCTTTGGAGACACAGATCTTTACTGCTATAGGAATGTGGTTGCCTTGGGCTGGTATGGAAACCCAAAACATTATGTATAACATTTCTAGCTACTTCTTTAGTTAGGCTTTAGTTCTACTTTAAGGCAACTATATCAGGGATTCCCAACCTTTTTTTACTTGTGAGCCACAAACAAATGTAAAAAGTTGGGGAGCAGTACAAGCATGAAAAAAGTTCCTGGGGTTCCAAAAAAGGGCTGTGATTGTCTATTTGGCAGCTCCTATATAGACTGGCAGCCTACATGAGACTCTGTTTGGCAGTGCACTTGGTTTTTATACAACCAAAACTTGTCTCCAAGTCTGGAGTTCAAAAATAAGCTCCTGCTTTGAGGCCACTGGGAGCAACATCCAATAGGTTGGTGAGTAAGATGTTGCTCACAAGCCACTGCTTATCAACCACTGAACTATATAATGTACCTTAAACTAGCCACAATTCACACCCTGAAGTATTTGCAGGTATTGATTGACCAAGGAAAACAGTGGTTCCCAAATTGTGCAGGTGATCTCCTTGGATGCACGGAGGCCTGGTGGAATGCACATATCTTCATGTACTCACATTTTTTTTAAGGAAATCCAATAAAAAATCTTTGGACTTCAATTAGAAGATAAAAAAGTCAAACTGGAATGTACATTGCTGTAGAGGGGTCTAAATACCGAACACAGATGGTAATAATAAAGAGACCCCCTTCCTGACCATGGAGGCTCCTTGATATTTCTCCATCATTAGCCAACGATGGCAAGATCAGTTTACGTTAGTGGGTGTTCAGAATGCAATCTGTGTCTTACTGGTTCATCCAATGGACCACATATAATGCTAGTTCAGTCACTCAGCTGTCAGCTCTATGGGGCAAATTTACTAAAGGGCAAAGTGACTATTGCTGGTGAAAATTCGCCAGCGTGACGTCATTTCGGAACTTCACCGATTTACTAAAGGTGGCCATAGACACACAGATCCGATCGTACGAATCAAGGATTCGTACGATTTTTGGATCGTGTGTGGCGTGTGCCGACATCTTTCGTCCGGCGGAGATTGGTCGTTTGGTCGATCAGTCAAGTTTGATTTTGACCCGACCGATCCCACTGGAGCCCATGGCACATCGTAATCTGATCGTTCGGCCATGTGGCCGAACATTCAGATTGCCCCCCGATATAGCCATGCCTGTTAATGGCATATCGGGGAAAGATCTGCTCGTTTGGCAACATCACCAAACGAGTGGATCTTTGCATCTATGACCACCTTAACGGTCGCTGGATTGACTTCGCTAGCGAAGGAGATAGACTCTAGTGGTACTTCACTCCCTAACGCCTGGAGAGTTTGCACTCTGGCGAATGGACTTAACTATGCAAATTCACTAAGATACGGATTTTACTGAACGTTACCTCTTGCGCCAGACTTGCCTTCTCCACCTCAGACCAGGCAAAGTGCAATAGAGTAGATAGGAGTTCCTAAAAAAATAGTTGAAAATTTTTCTAAGTCCCAAAAAAAAGCTGGCGACTTTTCCTTTTTTCAGGGTAACCGGCTTCCCCCTACATTTCCTAACATATGGCACATAAACTATACACTGGGCTCATGTGTAGGGCAATATAACAATTTTATTTATGTTTCCCAGGCTTGTGTAGTGTAATGTATTTGATGCAACATATACATCCATTGTACTTTAACTTATGCAAATTAGGCAACGCTAGCGCAACTTCGCTTTGCTTGGTGCAGTAACGCTAGCACAACTTCGCCTTCATTCGGCGCCCTGGACGCAACTTTGGAGTTCAGTGAATTAGCGTTGTCCTGGCGAATCTATGCCTGGCGAAGTGTTGCGCTGTGAGCGAAGCCGTCACTGGCGAATTTTCAGAGGTTAGGTAATTTGCCCCTATGTGTTTGGCCAGTATAAAACCAGTGCCATATGAGAAGTAATTACCTAAGATGTATTAAGTGGTCTCCTAGGATACAAGACAAAAGAGCAAGTGCCACCTGAGACATTTGCTTGTGAAGCTGAAGTTCTAATGAGAGTAGACTTGTGAGCTATTTTTTTACATTAGTTCCGTAGCTTTCAGAGCAATTGACCTCTTCCTTATCCGTTAACATGATACCAATATTCCACAGCATTATCTCATCCTGCTGAATGTTTAGTTTGCACTAAATGGCGCCAAAATGTGCCAAAAGTAACACGACATTAGCCGTCTTGTGTGTCGTTTTTATATTTCATTTCTGTCACTAATCTGTGCCATGCTGGAATTTAAATCATTACCTTAAGAGCAAAAAGCACCCCAGAAAAAAAAATTACCAATACATTTTGCAGCGAATTCGTCAATTTACTAAACAGTGAAGAAGACAAAAAAAAGAGATAGGGTCTGTCTGGTTTTGACCCAGACAGCCCGTTTTTTTGAAGGGCTGTTCGGTTCAAAACTGGCAGCACGGTTTTCTAAATTAGGAATTAATGATTGTTAATCCGCAACTTTATCAAAGTGTAAACTTTCCAATACGTTAATCTTTTCATCAAAGTCTACTTCCAAATTTGTAAAATCATGCAGGATTTCCTGATATTGACACAGCGATCAGGCAATCGCCATGTCATAGCCCTGCCCCGATGTCACTGTCCCGCCCCCACCACATCACAGCCCTGCCCCGCTACGTCATGGTCCAGTCCACGATGCGTCATGGCCCCGCCTCCCCCCGGAGTTCGTCAGGGGGAAACATGGCAACTCTAGCTAGAGAACTTTTGCTCCGTTTAGCTAGACAAATTTGTGCTCAGGCGAACAATCAGTAAATTCACAAATTTATCAAGGTGTAAACTTTCCAATTTGTTAATCTTTTCACCAAAGTCTACTTTACCTGGTTCCACTGACATCCTCAACATTACTATGTCAGTCACATCACATCCTGTATTTAAAAAAAGTCATAAAAAAAGCTGGTATTTTTTTATATTTTAATGTGGGATTATGTTTGTAACTGTTAAATGTATATTATTTACAATTTTGAAGCTCATGCCACATTTGTTTTAGGGTGGGCTAATGTGTAGGCAGGGCTACCAATAGAAATCACGGGGCCCCGTACAACAAAATTGTTGGGGCCCTTAGGGCCCCGCCCACCATGGCTCCCAAGCCCCACCCCAGATCCCACCCACACCCCAGTTAAAAGACCACACAGACATCAGCGCTAAAAACGGTAAACCCTCCCACACAAACAAGTTATAAAAAGTCATTGATGGTCAGGGCCCCTTTATAAGAAAAAAAAAAACTTTGGCGCCAGGGCTTCCCATAAAAGTTTTTTTTTAAAAATGGTGGCCAGGGCCCCCCTTCAAGTTAAAAAAAAATAATTGGTGACCAGGGCCCCCTATCAATTAAAAAAAAAACATTGGAGCCAGGGCCCCCATAAAAAAATTTTTTTAAAAAAACATTGGTGCCAGGGCCCCCTTTATAAATTAAAAAAAAAAAATTGGTGCCTCAGAGAATATTCTTAAAAAAAAAACATTGGTGGCAGGGGTCTACACAGTATTAAAATAATACATTGGTGGTCAGGGGTTTAAATAAATAAAAAAACACAAATTGATGTCAAGTAGAACTGAACTCGTGGCTTCGGGTATTTTCGCCGCTTCAGGACTTGAACTCAGCTATTTTCGTGGCTTCGGGTCTTCGGAGTTCAGCTGTTTCTAGAAGCTTTCAGGGACTTCGGTGGACTTCGGCGGGTTTCATCGACGCAAGGGGGCCTGGCTAATCCTGTATGTAGGACATAAGAGGATCTCTTTTGTCTTTATTTTGCTTACTTGAACATTTTTTAATAATTTGTGGCCACTTCCAGCAATTTCACCATCAATAATGAAAATGCATATATGACCTATGACCTGTATGTAGCCGCCATATTTAAATTGACGTAAGAGTAAATATTTTAATGACGTTTCGCTAGGAAGAAAGTAGCACTAGAGAAACTCTCACACTGGCGAAAGTATGCCAGCATTCATTTGGCGAGATGAATTTTCACATTTTGATGAAAAAGCATAGTCGTAGTAAATTAATGTCTGACGTATTTGCACGAAGTATGGCGAAGCCTTTCGGACCTAAGTAAATTTTTCCCTTTTGGTCTTTGAATATATAAGAAAACTATAAAAGTAACTCATTTGCAGTTACATTGTAATATTTGTTTATCTTCAGAAAGAAGAATGAGTGGAGGGCAAATAAAGACGCCATTGCTTGGAATCTTCTCCAGAGAAGCTCAGAGCAGCTATCAGTGGTTGATTGACTCGGCATATTCAGTTGTCCCAGACATCAGACCGGTGCAAATTGCTAATAACAGGGGGCAGAACTTCAGAGAGGAAGTTGAGAAATGCACCTTTGCTATTCTGTATCACACAGCAAACAGAGGGAGGATAAACATCACCAACGTGATGGACTCGTTGTACGATGATGAACTTGAATTTCTGTGCTCTAGACTTGGTAAGGACAGAGCATCTGCTCAATGCTGATAAAAAAATGTTTGAATTGTATAAAACAACATGCAATGACACATACACCTGAGCTAATGTCGGGCATATTAATGAAAGGATGAAAAGATAATGGCCTGGCTGTTTTTTATGAAACTTGTCTTGTTAAAGGAAAATTATACACCACTTAATATATCATATTTTGGGGCATGTTTACTAACATTGGAGATAAATATCTGGAGAGATTTCTGGAGATGTTGCCCATGGCAACCAATCAGCAATTAGATTTAAACAGCCACAGCCAAGTTAGAAAACAAAAGCAAAGATCTGATTGGTTGCTATGGGCATCTCCAGAAATCTCTCCAGATATTTATCTCCAATGTTAGTAAACATGCCCCTAAGTGACATATTAAAGAATCTTATCAAACTGGAATATTTATTTAAGTAAATATTGCCCTTTTACATCTCTTGCCTTGAACGACCATTTTGTGATGCTCTGTGTGCTGCCTCAGAGATCACCTGACCAGAAATACTGCAGCTTTAACTGTAACATTAGACGGCTAATGTCGTGTTACTTTTGGCACATTTTGGCGCCATTTAGTGCAAACTCTGAATAGAAAGATAATAATAAAACTGAAAGACAATAAAAAAAGAGTCCATAGTTATTCTAGCCCCAAAATGTTTATTGAACTCATTGGATAGATGTTGTATGTAATGACTTAACCCGTTGATCTGTTGCTCAGACAAGCCGGTGTATTGGTTCAAGATGGTCATCAAATCTCTTTTCTTTGTTTCAGATGAGTGTTCCATGTACGATCGGAGACACGATTTTCTTGCTTCTTTGTGTGGGTGTTTTAATATATAGCTGTAAAATACCTAATGCAATAACCTCCTGAAGAACACACAAATAGACTATGGATGCGGCAGAAGAGTTTACAATCAAGTTTAAGGGGAAAATGAATTCTAAATAGAGCGGATAGCATTGAATGCTTCATAATGACTTTTAAACAAAGGACCTGGGGATGAAGAATTTAGGGTTGGTAGGTACACACACAATACAAAAGGTCACATTGCCACTTTATATTAAAATGAATACATTGGGTGGTGAAAGTTTCTAAACAAACAGGATGATTTATCACATGACACCCATGGGCGGCTCACTCATGGTATTGAGGGTGTAAGCATAAGAGAACCTTGTATTTAGGGGGGCCGAGTCACCCCATCCCCTTGGTGAGCCCACACATGCGCAAGTGAGCCCACAAACAACTAGGCATGCTTTGCTTTGGGGACTGGAACATCATTGGTCAGTGAGGGGACATGGGCCAAGACTAGGGGTAGGAATGGCTGAATTTCCAGGTTAAAACGCAGAAATTCAGCTCTTAAAGCTACAAGAGGCAGCTTTTTTTGCCACCCCTTGTAACTGGCTGCTCACTGCTGTCTGAGGGTTCTCAGGTGACCCTAGGCTCATGTAAGTGACAGTAGCTTGGGGCATGTGCTGTGAATCAGCAGAAAAGAAGATGGGGAGCCACTAGGCTCAAAGGCGCAAATTCACTAAGCGCCGAACGCTAGCGTTAATTCGCTAGCGTTTGGCATTTTTCGTTCCTGCGCAAATTCACTAACGAACGCTGGAGTAGTTTCGCTAGTGTTACTTTGCACCCTTACGCCAGGCGAATTTTCGCTAGCGACGTAACAACGCAATAGAGTAGATAGGGATTGCTTCAAAAAAAGTCAAAATTTTTCTAAGTCCCAAAAAACGCTGGCGTGTTTTCTACATGATGGGTGATAGGCTGAAAAAGATCGAAAATATTTTTGGGGCTCCCCTCCTTCCCCCCTACATTTCCTGACTCATGGCAACTTACCTAGACAGTGGGCACATGTGTAGGGCAAAATAAAATTTGTATTTGCTGATTTGAAGGTTTTCTAGGCATTTGTAGTGCTGATACGTGTTCCTCCATTGAAATTTGAATTTCGCGCCGTATGCAAATGAACCATCGCTAGCGAAACTTCGCTTCACTTGGCAAATTAACGCTAGCGCAACTTCGAAAACTTACGCAACCCCTGTGCGCAACTTCGGATTTTAGTGAATTTGCGGAGCGCTGGCGAAAATATGCCTGGCGAAGTGTGGTGAAGTGCGGCGAAGTTGCGCCTGGCGCAACTTCGCATCTTAGTGAATGTGCCCCTAAGTGTTAGGAAGGTCTCTCAGAGTAGGGCTGAACAGGAGAGGTTACCTGTCTGTGTTAGGGACTCCCAGAGGGGCTGAGGGTGCTGTCACTACAAGGAGCAGATGGAGACCTGACCAGGTGATTGAGATCTAAAGTGATTGAGGTGTTGCCAGAAGGTGAGACAGGCCTGAAGCTGGTGAATTTGTTTCCCTGTAGGAGAGAGTCAACAGGGTTTAGTGAGAAGCCTGAATATTCCAGAGTGTGGAAGCCACCCTGTATAGCGACCACCCCAGTGTAGGGAAAAGTCTTGAACGTGTGATGTTAAAATGCTATTGAACTATGTTCCAGTGACTTTATGTCCGGTAACGTTTGACTGAATAAACCTGTTTTTGCCTGAAGACTGTGTCCCTTTCTTTATGCTCCTAATCCTCTGATTACCTACTTACCATAGCTAATTTCTTTCAAAAATTACATGTACAGGCAGCCAGCTTGTCACACCCTATAGTATACACCCCCCATACAAAATACTATGGAAAAACAAAAGCAGCTGGAATCGACATGACTTGTCTTAATTGTAAGTTGAGCTCCGTTCTGGCACTTTCACTTTCATTCTTACTCGGCTATTGCTTCTCAAACACAGGATACGTCTCAAAGAGCTGAGCTTCCGGCCATGTAACGTGAGATTCCCTGCTGCTTCCTGGTAAGTCGATCTATTGATTCCCATTAACCTATGGACATTGTACCACAGACATTTTACATGTTGAAGATACAGAAATAGGCTCAGGCACATGAGACTGGGTTTGTGGTGAGAAGAGTTGAATTCTTGCCAAATCCAGAACAATAAGCTGAAAAAAAACCCAGCCACAATCCAACCTAAAATACACTTTACATTTCTCACCCCCTGACAAAACCAGACACCACACACCAGCTCTCCAACGAACTGATTCTGAGGAGCCAAAAATGTAACATGGCAGTAAATGAATTTACTGAATCAGCATCACAACCTCACTGTCCTCACTGTGATGAACCCCCTACTCTGTTCCTTTAAATGAAACTTCTTTTCCTCTAGTCTAAAGGGGAGGCCTCTGGTACGTGATTCTCTTTATGGGTAAAAAGGTCCCCTGCTATTTGTCTATAATGTCCTCTAATGTACTTGTAAAGTCTAATCATGTCCCCTCAGAAGCACCTTTTTTCCAGAGAAAACAACCCCAACCTTGTCAGTCTCCCCTCATAATTTAACTCTTCCCTCCCTCTAACCAGTTTAGTTGCACTTAGTCTCTGCACTCTCTCCAGCTCATTTATATCCCTCTTAAGGACTGGAGTCCAAAACTGCCCCCATACTCCAGATGAGGCCTCACCAGGGACCTATAAAGAGGCAGAATTATGTTTTCATCCCTTGAGTTAATGCCCTTTTTTATACAAGAACTTTATTTGCTTTAGTAGCCACAGAATGACACTGCCCAGAATTAGACAACTTGTTATCTACAAAAAACCCTAGATCCTTCTCATTTAAGGAAACTCCCAACACACTGTCATTTAGTGTATAACTTGCATTTATATTATTTTTGCCAAAGTGCATAACCTGCATTTATCAACATTGAACCTCATTTTCCAGTTTGCTGCCCAGTTTTCCAGTTTAGACAAATCACTCTGCAAAGTGGCAGCATCCTGCATGGAACCTCCAGGTCATTAATAAACAAGTTGAAAAGCAAGGGACCTAGTACAGAGCCCTGCGGTACTCCACTTACAACACTGGTCCAATTAGAAAATGTTCCATTTACCACCACTCTTTGTAGTCTATCTTTTAGCCAGTTCTCTATCCAGGTACAAATACTATGTTCCAGGCCAACATTCCTTCATTTAACCAGTAACCTTCTGTGTGGCACTGTATCAAATGCTTTAGCAAAGTCTAAGTAAATCACATCCACTGTCATCCCAGAATTGAGGTCCCTGCTCACCTTCTCATAAAAAGAAATTAAGTTAGTCCGGCAAGATCTATTACGCATAAAACCATGCTGGCACAAACTCATAGTATTATGATTGGCTATAAAGTCCAGTATCTTATTCTTTATTAAACCTTCGAAAACCTTTCCTGCCACTGACGTGAGACTGACTGGCCTATAGTTCTGAGGCTGAGAGCTGGATACTTTTTTGAATAGAGGCACCACATAAGCAATTCGCCAGTCTCTCGGCACTATGCCAGTCCTCTATGAATCCTGAAAAATTAAGTAAGTAAGAGGTTTGGCAATCACAGAGCTAAGCGCGCAAAGTACCCTGGGATGAATACCATGTGGCCCTGGACTATTGTTTATCTTAACATGTTCTAATCTCTTTTGAATTTCCTCGTGTGTGAACCATGCATCATTAGTTGTATTACTGGAATTGGGGCTGTTAAGAAGGAAACCTTCACTTACTGGTTCCTCATTTGTGTAGACAGACAAAAAATATTAGTTCAGAGTCTGCACTTTTTTTTGTTTTCATCAACCAGCTGACCCCCCTCTGATAGTAAGGGTCCCACCCCTTCCTGCTTCATTTTTTTTACTATTAACATATTTAAAAAATAATTTTGGATTTTTTTTACTGCTTGCTGCAATATCCTTTTCTATAGCAATTTTAGCTTGCCTTATAGCTTCTTTGCATGATTTATTGGCCTCCTTGTACCTTATAAATGATTCGGCTGTACCAGCTAACTTGAAAGCCTTAAAAGCAGGTCTTTTCTTACCCACCTCAACACCAACGCTTCTATTGAACCAAAAAGGTTTTGCTTTGCAACGACGTTCCTTGCTTACAAGTGGAATATACTAACAAGTATATTTATTAAGCAGCATTTTAAAGACTTCCCATTTTTGTTCTGTGTTTAACCCTGAGAAAAGCATTTCCCACTTAATATGTTGCAGAGATGCCCTTATACTGTCAAAGTTTGCACGTCTGAAATTTAGTGTTTTAGTTACTCCCTTATAGAATTGCTTCTGCAACAGAATCTCAAAGGAGACCATGTTATGATCACTATTCCCTAAATGCCCCTCACCCACACAAATGCTAGAGATGAGTTCAGTATTGTTAGTTATTACAAGGTCCAAAAGAGAGTTATTCCTAGTAGGTTCTTGAACGAGCTGGAATAAAAAATTGTCATTTCTTCTGGCATGTCAGATACAAACATTTCCAATGAGTTTCTTGGTGGTTTAAAGGAGAAGGAAAGCTTACTCCATATTCTTAGTATATCATTGGAAGTGTACTTTGGGTCCAGTAAGGGGCCTTTCAGTGGTACCAAGGGGCCTCTAGCAATGACCCTACTCATGCATTTTGGGAGTTATTCTGCTTTCCCAGCACAAGCAGGTTCAGTTACTATGTGCACAGCAGAGGGCAAAAACAGGTACCCCTTAACTTGTGCTTCATTCAGATGTCCAGTTTTTGGAACATCCATGGACACAGACAATGATGGACGCTGTACTTACCCCCTACCCTCAGGCAGGCAGTAAACACAGAGCTACCATCTGCATCATCAGGGTGTCAATAAATTACCCCCACTGGGTTAAGGAAGGCTTGCAAGGCTCCAATAGGCTTAAGATATTGGGAATTATTTACTTTTACTAAACAATTAATGTCCTTGCGCAGAGTGTGAAGGAAAAGACATTGGAGCACCTTACATCTTGGCCTGGAACTTCTCCACAAAATAAATATGTCCAGAGAAGGGACTGTTGGAATATTCTCCAGAGAGACAAGGGAATCGTACAAATGGATGTCAGACTTCCTCATAGGTTTGTCCTTTGTCAAAGACACCAAGTGTTTTGACATCACCAACAAGAGGAGCGTTAACGAAGACGTCAAAAAGTGCAAGTTTGCCATTCTGTACCATACCAAAAACAGAGGGAGGATCAATGTCACAGATGTATTAGATTCTCTGTATGACGAGGAGCTGAACGATTTATTCTCTGCACTTGGTAAGAGAAGCATCTGCCCCACATTAAAAGTGATTTCTGCATAACTAGACATTGTAGGAAGTAATATGCATTAACGGGGATGTAATGGTATTGGTTTCAAGAAAACAGGATCAAAATTTTGTGGAGAACCTTCTCTTAGAATTACTGCTCTTTGGGGGAAAACTGTATGTCGTGTTTAGAAGAATGCATATGGAAGTGGTTGGCAAGTTAGTTTTGAAACCATCCTTGTAATCTAAAGATTATTCTTCTTCAAAGATGATCACAGACTCACCTGACACCAAATAGGTCCTTTCACATTTCAGGCCTACAAAAACATCAGTCAACTCCAGCCCTCTTACCTCTTTGAATTTTATATTTTTCTTGGTGTCTAGAACACCAAGAAAGGTTATTGTTTTTCCCTGCAAGTGACACACAATAAGCCAACTAGATCCCATGCGTGTTAATGGGCGAATTTGTCCCATTTCGATTTGCCAAAAAATTCGTGAATTTCCCGAAAAAATCGTGAAATGGCGAATAAATAGCGAAATGCGTATTTTGACAATGTCATCAATTCACGTGCGCCAAAATCTACGCCGGCAGTGAAACGTGGAAATTCACAGCAAATTCATGCCTGTGAATAAATTCACCCATCACTATCCATGGGTGGTGGGCCCTGCCAACTGAATAATTGCTCCCCTATAGAGCACCCTTGACTACACCCCTGATCCTCAACAAATTTGCCCAACACATGACAAAATACTAACTATTCCACTTACAAGCCTTACCCCTGCAGCTGGCAAAATGGACCTTTGTGTGTGTCCAGGCCCCCTTATGCCACAGTGACCCCGATAAGACTCCCTTCTGTCCCCCCAATGGCAGCCTTGCCCTGGACACAATAACTAAAGCAACTGGTTCAGCCAATGGATCTTCTTTTCTCTTGTGTTTAGGAAAATCCAATGTTATTGTCATAATTGATGATTTGGAGGACAGCAGTGATCAAGAGAAGGAAAGAATACAGTTGGAACAAAGGAGTATTAAAGAAAAGGCAACAGGTCTGTTCCTATTCAATATAAAAGACAAATTCACAGATTCTAACATGGAGAAGAATCTGCAGGAAATTGAGTATCTCATCAGAAGAAGTTTCCAGCTAATAGGTAAATTCTTATACTTTTCCAGACTGTACAGCATCTTCTTGTCCTACTTTTAAATCCAGTTCTATTAAATACAAGCTGTAGTGTGTGTGCTGTAGATTATAGTTTCATAGTTCTATTGGGGTTTATAATCCAGCCTGCTGAAGGGATGCAGTTATTATGTTACTCCATTTGTCACCCCTTCCTAATGACTATGGGTCCAACTAATGCGGCTTGGAATGGGAATTCAACTGATACACAGAGGCTTCATAGTTTGGTGGGGTAGCAAATCCAACACAGATACTGGGAAAAGTAAAAAACAAAGATACATGGACATAGATAGATAGACAGACAGACAGACAGATAGATAGATATAAATAAACGTGTGTTAACATATATCAACTATTAACAAATAAAATTTTCTCAATAGGTTCTCCTTATCATTTTCAAACTGGAACACTGGCAATGGTAAGATGTTATCCAAGTTGTAATGGTCCCCCTTATAACAAGGTTGCAGATATATAGAAACTTTGGGGTAACAGTCACCCTGCTATAGTTCCAGGGGTACCCAGGGTACAAATAAACACTCACCCCAAATCTCCCCCTAACTGGCCTTCAGACTGGGCCCCCTTAGCTCTAACAAGGTTACAGATATATAGAAACATTGGGGTAACAGTCACCCTGCTATAGTTCCAGGGGTACCCAGGGTACAAATAAGCACTCACCCCAAATCTCCCTCTAACTGACCTTCAGGCTGGGCCCCCTTAGCTCATAACAAGGTTACAGATATATAGAAACATTGGGGTGTCACCCTGCTATAGTTCCAGGGGTAGCCAGGGCACAAATAAGCACTCACCCCAAATCTCCCCCTAACTGACCTTCAGACTGGGCCCCCTTAGCTCATAACAAGGTTACAGATATATAGAAACTTTGGGGTAACAGTCACCCTGCTATAGTTCCAGGGGTACCCAGGGCACAAATAAACACTCACCCCAAATCTCCCCCTAACTGGCCTTCAGACTTTACCCCATAACTTATCAAGGTTACAAATAACAGATTTAGGATTTATTTTATACTTTTTCTTTTTCAGGGTCACTGTTTAAAATGCATGATATTTCCTGGATTACTTGTCATAGCCTACGTATATGTCTGCCTGTATTACAACCGTAACCGGATACCTTGGTAGCAGATCTTCTGAGGTATCTGACAGCTCATTGGGTTGGTCTGTAATATAAGCGGATGCTACAGGTTTGCTGATTTTTAAATTCTGACGCTAATTGCACTGGTTTCTGTGCTGCCATGTACTAATTATGTGTATTAATTACTAATCATCCTTATATTGTGACATTTCTATTCTATGTGTACTGTATATTGTGAGTGGCTCCCTAAGCTCAGTAAGTGACAGCAGCACAGAGCATGTGCAGTGAATCAGCAGAAAAGAAGATGGGGAGCTACTGGGGCATCTTTGGAGACACAGAGCTTTACTGCTAATGTACAATATTTCTAGCTACTTCTTTAGTTAGGCTTTAGTTCTCCTTTAAGAGGTAATCTTGCGTAACATGAGATGTTTGAAAATCACCCAATTCTGGCCAAGAATCCTGTGAAAAGAGTCACCAATGGAAATGGGAGTTGTTCCTCGGCAGGATTTGGACACTTCTCCTCCAGCTAAAAAATTGCTCATGTGCTCTGGACCTAAATGTTATTGTAAAAAGTCAACCTATTGCTTATAGAAGAGCTTTTGATCGGAATATAATAAATGTAGTGAATATCCTATATATACTGCATACACACACATCCTTACTGCAAATTTTAGTTTATATAGTGTATAACCATAATTTGCAGAAAAAAATTATTTCATAACCTGTAATAAAGATCTATTTCTAAATTGTTTTGCATTCCAATAGGATTATTTTAAAATAAATTGATTTCTAGTTGTAATGCTCAACAATGTAATGGTCATAACCAAGCGCCCTACCCTCCTCCCATCAAGAATCTCTACAATTCCTATCAAAGGATCGGTCACGTTCGGCACCCTATATCCAGAACCCAAGCTAAGCTCCCTGGTCACGGCTCTCCCTTCTGCCTCTAACTGCCGCCTTTCACCTCGGGAGGAGCCCTCGGCTAATTGGATGCCGCCAGGTCTTAATTGAGAGAGGAGCAAAGCTAACGGTTCTGGACGAGCAAAGGGGCACGATCGTCTCACCAGGATACTGGAAGGAAGAACACCACCAGGAACAGGCAGGCCGGGCCATCACAAGCAGAGAATCGTCAGGCTAGAATCGGAATTGGAGATCATAGAATAGTGGGAGGACAGGCAAAGGTCAGATTGGAGAGGTCAGAGTAGTCACAAGCAGGCAGGATCAGGATTGGAGAGGTCAGAGTAATCAGGCAGGCAAAGGTCAGGTTTGGAGGGATCAGAATAGTCGAGTAGGCAAGCAAGGGTCAATACACAGAAGATCAGATAGAATTCACTAAGAATATACACCCAGGAACTTTTCTAATAGAACCCAACAACGGGCAATGAATTGAATACTGAATTCCCCTTGTATACTATTTGAATATTGCACCATTACGCGTGACATCATCACGCCGGCACATAAAGCCGGAATCGTGCCGCCACTCGCACCATAGGGGAACAAGACACGTAAGAGGAAAGACACATGCGGCAGGCATCACCGCCGGAGGCATGGCGGGCGCTCCCGCATGCCCAGGAGTAAGCCATTGGACCACCAGGGTAAGCGTTAACCACAAGACCACCAGAGTAACTGTTCCTTACAGGATCTCCTTGGCACCGCCTTCCTCCCCATGCATTCTTTTTTTTGTCCAGTTTACTGCTCCCATACTTTACCCACCATATTGACTTTCTTAATGTTGCCCAAATTAGAAAGTGACTAAAGTCCCAGGTCCATAGGGAGGAATGAGTGGAGTAATGATGGTGCTATCACTCTCTTTAACATCCACTGAAGGGTCAGAGGCATAAACCTTGGGAAGTAGTGGCCTGATATAGAACCTCCAGAAGTGGGTCATGGACAAAACTTTTGGAAAGGCTCTCTTTGGCCCATGTTATTCAACAGGTCCTGCCCCCTACAATCACCAAATCACCAGTAAGCACAGCCATCTTTATGGTCATCGGTAGGGTTAGGCCAGTCCTAGGTTTTTATGTTGTTCAAAATCTGGTGGGTTGGATGTAAAGTGGCGGGTTAGAGATGGGTAAAACTCCCAACATGGATTTCAATTGTTTACAAGAACTGTGTCTCTTGTAATACAAGACCTTAGAGTCTTGGGCTGGTCCAATTGGGCAGATCCGTGCCTGAACTGGACCCGCAGACCTTCAAGCAGACCTGCACACACTATGCCCCACCACCCAGACTCACTACCTGATCCAGCCCATGAACAGCTTGCTTAGCCCCCAACCCGGCACTGTCGAAAACCAGAAGGGATGTCAATTTTTAACCGGAAGTGACATCACTTTTTAACCGGAAGCGACGTCACTTTTTAACCAGAAGCGCCGTCACTTTTAAACCTGAAGTGACCACGCGGGACCCTATTCCACTACCACATACTCAGGAGAGGATAAGGGACCAGTCCTGCAACATAGTCGAGTACCCAAATGGGTTACCGACACAATCAGGTACTCAGAAATTTCTGCCTAAAAACCGACCACCTTGCGGGTATTCCGTGGTACCCAACCTGATGCATGACTCTAGTGGCTGGTATAAATCCAGACTTGGATTACATTAGACGCTACAAAAGAAACAGTGGGGCTCATTTATCAACACTGGGCAAATTTGCCCATGAGCAACCAATCAGTGATTAGCTTTTTGAAGCCAGCTGCAAGTAGAACAATGAATGCAGCAATCTGATTGGTTGTCATGGGTTACTGCCCATGGGCAAATTGGCCCAGTGTTGATAAATGACCCTCAGTGAATGTGTTGTTGCATAAACTGTTTGCTCTTCCATGTTGTAATAAGCAGAATATTGGCTACTTGCTCTGTAATGATTGTGTTGGCCAACCAGAATCCCTTAATGAGTTGCAACAAGCCCCAATAGCTTCTTTTACAGTACTACCGATGCAAGCTGCATCTTTCAGACAGACATCTTAGTTGAGACTTAGGTGCACTTGATTCACTTACAAAATACATTGAAATATGGGCGGTCACAGCATCTTTAATGCATTGGCTATACAATTTTTTTTTCTTTTTTATTACGGGTTGAATTCTCCTTTAAAGGAGAAGGAAAGGTTAGAACTAAGTAAGCCTTATCAGAAAGGTCCATCTAAATATACCAGTAAACCCCCAAAGTAATGCTGCTCTGAGTCCCCTGTCAAAAGAAACACCACATTTCTTTCCTTCTATTGTGTACTCATGGGCTTCTGTATCAGACTTCCTGTTTTCAGCTTAAACCTCATTGCCCTGGGCAAGAGCATGCTCAGTTTGCTCCTCTCCCCCCACCCCTCCCTTCTCTACTGTAATCTGAGCCCAGAGCAGGGAGAGACTCAGGCAGGAAGTGATGTCACACCATGTTAATACTGCAGCTGCTATCCTAAACAAGTTTCTAGAGTATTTACTCAGGTATGGTAAAACATTCTACAGAATAAATATAGCATTCTAGCTTGCACTATTGCAGCTAATCTATTGGAAATAAAGTAGCTTTCCTTCTCCTTTAAGCTACATTTTATGGTTATTCATAAGTTAATACCTTTCTACTGAGGCCCTTTGATATTTATCTTCCAATCTGCCAGCCAATGGGATCCTGACATAGTAAGTAACAATAGGTAGTTACAATTTACAAAAAGTTGGCTCAATTACAAAACAGAAGAGGTGCTTCACTCTTTTGCCCCATCAAAACTATGTTTGCCCTTAGCATCGCCCCACTGAGTACGGAAGTTATTTAATCATTTCCCTAAACACCACTAGTGCATTTAATAAGCGTATGAAACTGTTTTTTTGTTCTAGAAACCATATTTCATTACACTCACTGAAGGATTTTCAGCATTTGCCCTTGGTTTTAGTTTTACACGGTTTCCCTTTGCATATTTAAAACCCTTGTTTCTGCAGACTGGGAAGTGCACAGCAATCTCTGAGTGATTATTTCATGCCTAGTTCATTATACGCCTCACGAGGTATAAATATTTTATTCTAAAGCTTCAAATACATTGAATGTATAGCCTTGTACTAACTGATAGGAGGGTCTTATCCTAACTCTATAAACACAGCAATTCAGTTCTACCAGAAATATAAATGGCAAGCCGACTGTCCACTGAACGTAAAGGTTCACCTTCAAATTAACTGTCAGTATGATGTAAAGAGAAATATTCTGACAATTTGCAATTGGTTTTCATTTTTTATTACGGTATTTGTGGTTTTTGAGTTATTTAGCTTTTTATTCAGCAGCTCTCCAGTTTGCAGTTTCAGCAATCAGGTTGTTAGGGTCCAAATTAGCCTAGCAACCATGCAGTGATTGGAATGAGACTGGAATATGAATAGGAGAGGCCTGAATAGAAAGATGAGTAACAAAAAGTAGCAATAACTATAAATATATAGCTTTACAGAGCATTTGTTTTTAGATGGGGTCAGTGACCCCTATTTGAAAGCTCAGAAGAATCCAATGGAAAATGCAAATAACTAAAAAAAACTATAAATAATAAATATTTAAGAAGTTGCTTAGAATAGGGCATTCTATACCATACTAAAAGTTACTTTAAAGGTGAACCATCCCTTTAAGGGAGGAACAAATACTGATATTGAAATTGAATGTTGAGAGAACATGTCCGGTCTTTAAATGTGGGTTAGCAATAAGGCTGTTGAGTCTGTGGGGTGGGGCTCAGGGCAGAGAAAGAATGAGACAAGGAGGCTGGTGAGTCAGTCAGTGAGGAGGCTGAGCCTCAGAAGATGAAGTGTGTAACAGTAAGTTAACTGCTCAGTGTCACTGCAGCGAGTTGTGATCCCAAGGAGAACGTCAGCTCATGAAGAAGAAGCCTATGTAACGAAGAGCTCAGCTCCACGAGAATGCTCAGAGGAAGGTTAGGTGGAGAAGCTGAGGTCAGCTCTAACAGAAGTCTGACCACAGAAAGAGTCCACAAGGGAGGCTCAGCGCATGAGCAGGCTGTGTTTGGGGCCGTCGACGCGCTCCAGCTTTTCAAAGTGCTTCCTGGCATTGCGGATATTGATAAGAGTCGCAGCGGAGGCTGTTGGAGAGATTAAAAGTGAAGGATCTAAACAAAATCATCCTACAAGAGAATATTTATCTTTACTTAAAAGAGACGTGTTAAAAAGTGCCACTATATTCTTTAAAATATTGAAAGTGCTGAAAAAAAAAATAGTGTTTTGGGCTGATTTATTGAAAGTTTCTGCAAAGCCCCTACTAGTCCCGCCCATCTTCAACTTCCTGCTGCTTCCTTTCCCAGGCAGTGCATGTGAGCTGGCAGCACTCAGCACTGTACAATAGGAAGCAATCAGCGGCTAGGCTGACCTGATTGGGAACCAAAGCCTGTCTTTGCTTGTGTGACTGCAGAGCTGATTGTCTGATGAAGAATGAAGCTGGCTCCACCAGAAGAAAATGTTACATTGAGGAACCACAGCAATAAGATACTTTAACAGCTGTAAAATTTCTACATCAGCTGAACCTTAATGGGGAACTATCGGCAAAATGAAAAATGTAATATAAGCTTCTGCGTATTGAAATAAGAAACTAATGTACCGTTTCTGAAATAATCTTTATTGAGTGAGCTCGAATACATCTGCTAGGAAAGGAAGCCCCCCTATAAAATATATTGGATCTAACTGTCAATGACTATCTGACAGCCAACTGCTGAAGAGAGAATGAAGAGAGACCGATGCTGAGAGAGAATGAAAGTGAACATAAACTTGATTATTTCAGAAAGGATTCTGAATTTTTAATGGATTGTATTTAGAAAACCTCTTACTAAACCATGAATAAGCTTATATTACATTTTTGCATTAGTTCCCCTTTAATTGGCTTCTTAATAGGACCTTTCCCCCTTACAGCAGCAGAAAAGGGAAAGACAGCAAATTTCTAGACTCACGGATTGAGGGGTCCGACATCACGACCATCACGTAGGTGTTAGAGGTAAATATGTCAATAAAGGCAGCGAAGTTAGAATTTCGCACCTCCATACTCTGGAAGGAGGCGGCCAGTTTGCTGTGATAAACAAATAGAAGAGGTTCCCGTGAATCAGACAATGTCCCGGAGAAGAAAACAGGAGGGCGGTTCTTTATTATTTATTCTCTCACCTGCAGCTCAGCTTGAATTGTTTTATTATATTGCTGATCTTTTCAAATCTGTGGATGTCCCGCTGTTCCTTGCACTGGTAGTGGGAAATGACCTAGGGAATAACACTAGTAAGTATACATTTATATAGGATTTATACAGATACACCTAACGGGGTGCCGCCTCTCACCAGAAACGTTGCCCTCTCGAACAGCAGCACCTCATCGGCCTCGATAATCTGAGCAAAATTCCGTAGGTTGGACTCCAACTGCTGAACGTTGGGAATGAGCTGATAGACTATACTGGACCAAGCCTGCGGGACGCAGTAAAACAGAACATATTAGGTCTCGAACTCGGGATCTAGACGGCAATTAAAACATTGCCAGAAATCACTGTTAATGAAGGAATTTGGGACAAGTAAAGCTTGTGCTTGTTAAAAAATACCTTGTAGAGAGTTTCATCCCAAATAGAAGTCCTAAAGCAAGCACAGTCTAAAGGCCGGGACAAGCGTCTGAGATCCTCCTCCCGCTCTTTAAATATCTAGTGTAGGAAGGGGAACAAACGTTATCAAAGTGCTAAATAAAGCGCAAGGATTGATTAATCCTGAGTGTTTTGATTAAGCAGCGATTATGCCAAGCGGAAGCATAATTAAAGGAATCCTGTTATGGGAAAACATGTTTTTTTCAAAACGCATCCGTTAATAGTGCTGCTCCAGCAGAATTCTGCACTGAAATCCATTTCTCAAAAGAGCAAACAGATTTTTTAATATTCAATTTTGAAATCTGACATGGGCCTAGACGTATTGTCCGTTTCCCAGCTGCCCCTGGTCATGTGACTTGTGCCTGCACTTTAGGAGAGAAATGCTTTCTGGCAGGCTGCTGTTTTGCTTTCTCAATGTAACTGAATGTGTCTCAGTGGGACCTGGATTTTACTATTGAGTGCTGTTCTTAGATCTACCAGGCAGCTGTTATCTTGTGTTAGGGAGCTGCTATCTGGTTACCTTCCCATTGTTCTTTTGTTTGGCTGCTGGGGGGAAAAGTGAGGGGGTTATATCACTCCAACTTGCAGTACAGCAGTAAAGAGTGATTGAAGTGACACATGACCAGGGGCAGCTGGGAAATTGACAATATGTCTAGCCCCATGTCAGATTTCAAAATTGAATATTAAAAAATCTGTTTGCTCTTTTAAGAAATGGATTCCAGTGCAGAATTCTGCTGGAGCAGCACTATTAACTGATTCATTTTGGAATTTTTTTTCCCCATGACAGTATCCCTTTAAGACAGTGGCAAATTCAAGGTGAAACCAAACACAGTGAAATAAAAGGGGTGGTTCAACTTCAAACTATTTTTTTTTTCACTTCAGTTGGTTTCAGATCATTCACCAGAAATAAATGCTTTTCCCAATTACTTTCTATTTTCTATTTGTGATCGTTTTTCTAATATTGAAGTGTAAAGTTTCATTTCACACCTTTTGGGTTTGCAGACTCTGTAGGGCAGAAACACACACTCATATTCGGGGGAGATAAGTCGCCCAGCGACAGATCTCCTCTTCTTAGGGTGACTAATCTCCCCAAACTGCTCCCGCCAGCTAGAAATCGTAAATCGTCTGCTCCCTAACACAAGATAACAGCTGCCTGGTAGATCTAAGAACAACACTCAATAGTAAAATCCAGGTCCCACTGAGACACATTCAGTTACATTGAGTAGGAGAAACAACAGCCTGCCAGAAAGCATTTCCATCCTAAAGTGCTGGCTCTTTCTGAAATCACATGACCAGGCAAAATGACCTGAGATGCACCTACACACCAATATTATAACTAAATACTCTTGCTGGTTCAGGAATGAAATTTTATACTGTAGAGTGAATTATTTGTGGTATAAATAGTGTCATTTAGAAATAAAACTACATCATAAAAATCATGAATCCCTTTAAAATCTTCACACAATTCCTTCCTTTCCACTTACAAGGTCCCGCTGATCTTCCTGCACCAGGTCCATCTTGTGCACCAGGCAGAAGACTTTGGCATCGGGAGAGTTCTGCAGGATGGCTTCTAGGCAGGACTGATAGTAATGCATGTCCTTCTCCAGCTCTCTGCTCTCCACGTCAAACACATAGATAAGGACCTCCACGTTGCGGAAGATGTTATCTCTCTGACTGGTGAAGTAGTTTTCCATAAAGGTGTCCTGGCTGGGAGTGGAGAACTGGAGTTGGACTATTGCTTTACTAATACAATTCTACCCTGAAGGTTCTACATGGTCTCCTTGGACTTTGATCTTAAACTTACCCACCGCAGTCCCACAGGTTCAGAACCAAATTACCCAGGAAGCGCACATGAGAGTGCTCAACATCAACTGCAAGATAAGGAACAGGAACATTACACTCCATGGACGGGGGGTGTGTGTGTGTTTTAAGATGGTAATTTTCTATTTCTAGGAGAGTTACAAGAAGAAAATCAAACTTTCTCTTATTATAGAAGCCCCCACAATAAAAAGATTAGTAATAACAATTATCCCCTAAAGATTGTCCTTAAAGGGATCCTGTCATGGGAAAAAATTTTTTTTTTCAAAACGCATCAGTTAATAGTGCTCCTCCAGCAGAATTCTGCTCAAAAGAGCAAACTGATTTTTTTATATTCAATTTTAAAATCTGACATGGGGCTAGACATATTGTCAGTTTACCAGCTGCCCCCAGTCATGTGACTTGTGCTCTGATAAACTTCAGTCACTCTTTACTGCTGTGCTCAAAGTTGGAGTGATATCACCCCCTTGCTTTCCCCTAGCAGTCTAACAACAGAACAAAGGGAAAGTAAACAGATAACAGCTCCCTAACACAAGATAACAGCTGCCTGGTAGATTTAAGAACAGCACTCAATTGTAAAATCCAGGTCCCACTGAGACACATTCAGTTACATTGAGTAAGAGAAATAACAGCCTGCTAGAAAGTAGTTCCATCCTAAATTGCAGGCACAAGTCACATGGCTCGGCAGCTGGGAAACTGGCAATATGTCCAGCCAATTTCAGATTTCAAAATGAAATATATAAAAATCTGTTTGCTCTTTTGAGAATTGGATTTCACTGCAGAATTCTGCTGGAGCAGCACTATTAACTGATGCGTTTTGAAAAATACATGTTTTCCCATGACAGTATCCCTTTAAAGGAATTGTTCGGTGTGAAAAAAAAAAACTGGGTAAATAGATAGGCTGTGCAAAATATATATAATATAGTTTGTTAGCCAAAAATGTGATGTATAAAGGATGGAGTGACTGGATGTGTAACATAATAGCCAGAACACTACTTCCTGCTTTTCAGCTCTCTAACTCTGAGTTAGTCAGTGACTTTAAAGGGGAACTATCGCGAAAATGAAAATGTAATAAAAGCTTCAGCATACTGAAATAAGAAACTTTCTAAATACAATCCGTTTAATATTCTGCATTGTTTCTGAAATAATCAAGTTTATCTTCACTATTCCTCTTCATTCTGTCTTCATGCAGCATTTGGGTGTCAGATGAATGATCCAATATATCTTATAGGGGGGCTTCCTTTCCTAGCAGATGTAATAAAGCTCACTCAGATAACCAATTCCAGTACAAACACAATCACTGCCTTTTGCACAAATTCTGCATGTAGAGAGACATGATGTCTGGTGATTTTAATAGAGTGAGCTCTAATACATCTGATAGGAAAGTGAGTCCCCCCTATAAGATATATTGGATAATTCATCTCACAAAATAATTGCATTTTGCACAAATTCTGCATGTAGAGAGACACATGATGTCTGGTGATTTTAATCGAATGAGCTCTAATACATCTTCTAGGCAAAATGAGCCCCGTATAAGATATATTGGATCATTCATCTAACAAAATAACTGCCTTTTGAAAAAATCTTGCATGTAGAGAGACATGATGTCTGGTGATTTTAATATTGTGAGCTCCAATAAATCTTCTAGGCAAAAGGAGTCCCCCTATAAGATATATTGGATAATTCATCTAACAAATTAACTGCCTTCTGTACAAATTCTGCATGTAGAGAGACATGATGTCTGGTGATTTTAATAGAGTGAGCTCTAATACATCCTCTAGGCAAAAGGAGCCCCCCTATAAGATATATTGGATCTAAATGTCAATGAATATCTGACACCCAACTGCTGCATGAAGACAGAATGAAGAGAAACAGATGCTGAGAGAGGAATGGTGAAGATAAACTTGATTATTTCAGAAGCAATGCAGATTTTTTTTATTGATTGTATTTAGAAAGTTTCTTATTTCAATATTGAATTTAAATTTTCATGATAGTTCCCCATAAACAATTCCTTTAACCAACAGGGAAGATTTCATAAAACAAAGGTTCCAGATAGATAGGTCTCAGATCTTGTGTTATACAAAGGGGGGGGGGGCAAATGGAGATGGAAACAGTAGAGACATTATTTAGGGGGAATCAGTCTTTTGATAAAGGAAAAGGAGGGTCCAGGAAAAGGAATGTTTGAATTGGGTTCCAGAGTTTTAGCCAATGGCTATTAACCCCAGGGAAAGATGGCCGAATCAAACGTCTGCTCCTGTCTCTAGATCTTACTTGTTGCCCCCAGCCGTCGAGTGTCGCGAGCAATATAGTTTGCGAAGATGATGGATCTCATACTGGTCTTTCCAGACCCACTCTTTCCCATCAACAGAACCTGGAAGAGAGAGGGAGCCTTTGAATATTCCTACTGATACAGAATCTTCCCTATAAACCTCTAGCTCTGCGTGTCTATACTCCAGGCACAAGCCATACTAAGGAACAGATGTATTAAAAGTCGAATTGAAAATTTTTTTATGGTCAAAAACTCTCATATTTGAATAGTGAATAATCCAAACCTAATTCGAATTTGAATTCCCAGATTTAGCAAACCCTTTAAAAATTCAATTTCGACTATTCGCCACCTAAAAACTGCCGAGTTGGCGTATAAGTCAATGGGAGAGGACCAGTGATCAATTTAAAGATGTTACCAGCCTTCCTGACATCACAGGGTTTTTTAATGGAGAAAATCGGTGATATTCGTTCGAGTTTTAGATGTTCGGTTTTTTTTGTATTAAATAACCCCCCATTCGAATTTCGAGTATATTTGAATTTATTTGAGTTAAAAAAAAATTGATAAATGGGCCTGCCCGTGTCAATAAGGGCTCAGTTTTAGGCATATCACATGGTTGCTCCGTGCAGTTACGGTGAAGAACACGCACTAATCATGGCAACGTCATTCTACCTGCTCTATCACAGACACATTCCCTGAAGACGAGACCAAGCGATAATGAATTAAAGTCATAGTGCTTTATAACGAGGATACCTTTTTCTTCATGGTGGAACTCGGCATCACACATACATAGGAAAACCTGTAAGAGAAAGTAAAAGAGCACAGTGAGGTTTTAAAATGAGGACTTTGTGCATTGCCCAGTTATATCTCTCAGTGACAGGTTGTATTCCTCTGTGACCAACCAGTATCCTCCCAGTATCAGTAGATGTAGCCATGGGGGCAGCCATTCAAGCACAGGATACACAGTAGATAACAGATGAGTACTACTATAGTTTATATAAACAAGCTGCTGTGTAGCCATGGGGGCAGCCATTCAAGCACAGGATACACAGTAGATAACAGATAAGTACTACTATAGTTTATATAAACAAGCTGCTGTGTAGCCATGGGGGCAGCCATTCAAGCACAGGATACACAGTAGATAACAGATAAGTACTACTATAGTTTATATAAACAAGCTGCTGTGTAATCATGAGGGCAGCCATTCAAGCACAGGATACACAGTAGATAACAGATAAGTACTACTATAGTTTATATAAACAAGCTGCTGTGTAGCCATGGGGGCAGCCATTCAAGCACAGGATACACAGTAGATAACAGATAAGTACTAGTATAGTTTATATAAACAAGCTGCTGTGTAGTCATGAGGGCAGCCATTCAAGCACAGGATACACAGTAGATAACAGATAAGTACTACTATAGTTTATATAAACAAGCTGCTGTGTAGCCATGGGGGCAGCCATTCAAGCACAGGATACACAGTAGATAACAGATAAGTACTACTATAGTTTATATAAACAAGCTGCTGTGTAGCCATGGGGGCAGCCATTCAAGCACAGGATACACAGTAGATAACAGATGAGTACTACTATAGTTTATATAAACAAGCTGCTGTGTAGCCATGGGGGCAGCCATTCAAGCACAGGATACACAGTAGATAACAGATAAGTACTACTATAGTTTATATAAACAAGCTGCTGTGTAGCCATGGGGGCAGCCATTCAAGCACAGGATACACAGTAGATAACAGATAAGTACTACTATAGTTTATATAAACAAGCTGCTGTGTAATCATGAGGGCAGCCATTCAAGCACAGGATACACAGTAGATAACAGATAAGTACTACTATAGTTTATATAAACAAGCTGCTGTGTAGCCATGGGGGCAGCCATTCAAGCACAGGATACACAGTAGATAACAGATAAGTACTAGTATAGTTTATATAAACAAGCTGCTGTGTAGTCATGAGGGCAGCCATTCAAGCACAGGATACACAGTAGATAACAGATAAGTACTACTATAGTTTATATAAACAAGCTGCTGTGTAGCCATGGGGGCAGCCATTCAAGCACAGGATACACAGTAGATAACAGATAAGTACTACTATAGTTTATATAAACAAGCTGCTGTGTAGCCATGGGGGCAGCCATTCAAGCACAGGATACACAGTAGATAACAGATAAGTACTACTATAGTTTATATAAACAAGCTGCTGTGTAGCCATGGGGGCAGCCATTCAAGCACAGGATACACAGTAGATAACAGATTAGTACTACTATAGTTTATATAAACAAGCTGCTGTGTAGCCATGGGGGCAGCCATTCAAGCACAGGATACACAGTAGATAACAGATAAGTACTACTATAGTTTATATAAACAAGCTGCTGTGTAGCCATGGGGGCAGCCATTCAAGCACAGGATACACAGTAGATAACAGATAAGTACTAGTATAGTTTATATAAACAAGCTGCTGTGTAGTCATGGGGGCAGCCATTCAAGCACAGGATACACAGTAGATAACAGATAAGTACTACTATAGTTTATATAAACAAGCTGCTGTGTAGCCATGGGGGCAGCCATTCAAGCACAGGATACACAGTAGCTAACAGATATGTACTACTATAGTTTATATAAACAAGCTGCTGTGTAGCCATGGGGGCAGCCATTCAAGCACAGGATACACAGTAGATAACAGATAAGTACTACTATAGTTTATATAAACAAGCTGCTGTGTAGCCATGGGGGCAGCCATTCAAGCACAGGATACACAGTAGCTAACAGATATGTACTACTATAGTTTATATAAACAAGCTGCTGTGTAGCCATGGGGGCAGCCATTCAAGCACAGGATACACAGTAGATAACAGATAAGTACTACTATAGTTTATATAAACAAGCTGTGTAGCCATGGGGGCAGCCATTCAAGCACAGGATACATAGTAGATAACAGATAAGTACTACTATAGTTTATATAAACAAGCTGCTGTGTAGCCATGGGGGCAGCCATTCAAGCACAGGATACACAGTAGCTAACAGATAAGTACTACTATAGTTTATATAAACAAGCTGCTGTGTAGCCATGGGGGCAGCCATTTAAGCACTGGATACACAGTAGATAACAGATAAGTACTACTATAGTTTATATAAACAAGCTGCTGTGTAGCCATGGGGGCAGCCATTCAAGCACAGGATACACAGTAGATAACAGATAAGTACTACTATAGTTTATATAAACAAGCTGCTGTGTAGCCATGGGGGCAGCCATTCAAGCACAGGATACACAGTAGATAACAGATAAGTACTACTATAGTTTATATAAACAAGCTGCTGTGTAGCACAAACAATAGTTGAGTTTATGAAGCAAACACACCAGTTGTACCAGTGCAGCACAACAGGACATTATAATTTCATTCCTTTAAATCACTTTCATTTGCTGGTGTTACTTTTCCTTTACGTCTCCACACTGTTCCGTCTCCACATGTGCGGCGAGAGGTATCAGCGCCCGAAATAGTCCTGTGATGTCACAATTGCTGGTAATGTCACTTATTTTGCGATCGAATGACTAGATATTGTGTATACCCCCAGTGATTAGTTAGTATGGGACCTGTTATACAGAATGCTCAGGTTTTCTGAATAAAAGATCTTTCTGTAATTTGGATCTTCATACCTTACGGCTACTAGAAAATCATATAAACATGAAATAAACCCAATAGGCTGGTTCTGCTTCCAATAAGGATTAATTATATGTTAGTTGGGATCAAGTACAAGCGACTGTTTTATTATTACACAGAAAAAGTGAAATCATGAGGATTATTCGGCTAAAAGGGAGTGTATGGGAGACAGGTATCCGGATAAAGGAAGCGCAGCTCTAGTGCTGGGGGAGATCTCTGTGTATCAGGCTGGTGTCAGTCACGTGACCCGTGATACAGCCGCAGAGACTCTTCAGAAGGACCAGTCGCACTTCTCAGCTGTCAGTCACATGACCAGTGAATATCCCTCCGTGTCCATTGTGAGCAGTCCCGCCACTCAGCGCCGCAATTTACGTCAGTCTGTTAATATCGCGTTTCATTCTTATGTCTAAAACCCGTCACCCGTCCCGTTACCTGTCTCCGCGCTGGGCCGCCTAACTGACGCTCCACAGCCACTTCCGCATTTATGCCTTCTGCCTTACAAGTACCGCGCGCATGCTCGTTCTGTGCTGAAGCGTCAGTGGCGGCCATATTTGATACTGGCAGATCTAGAGCCGTCCAAAATGTCTTTTTTTTTTTCCTTCCCACTAACTTCTGTTCTGTGTTACTAACCCGCCCAGACGAGGGTCGTTGGTTCAGTGTTATAGTGAGAGCTCTCCCAGGCTCTACATATGTATATACCCGACTGTTCTACCCTTTGTGCTGTCCCTTTATGGGGGCGGGATTAAAGCTATCTCTAGCCAATAGGATTTGTGGCTTTTCTGACATTTAGTAGAATCGTATTTAAAGGGACAGCTCACCTTTAAATTAGGGAGAGGGATGATCTGAGATAATTTGCAATGAATTATATTTTTTTATTATTTGTGGTTTTTGAGTTATTTAGCTTTTTATTCAGCAACTCTCCAGTTTGCAATTTCAGCTATCTGGTTGCTAGGGTCCAAATTCCCCTAGCAACCATGCATTGATGTGAACAAGAGACTGAAATATGAAAAGGAGAGGCCTGAATAGAAAGATACATGTGTAGCCTTAAAGAGCATTTGTTTTTTACATGGGGTCAGTGGGTTGCCACTAGTGATGGGCGAATTTATGCGTCAGGTGCGAATTACCGCGTTTCAGCGCCAGCGTCAAAGGTTTTTTTTTTTTTTTTACGCCAGCGACAATTCCGACACCGGAGCCAATTAAATGCACGCTCATTGACTTTAATACGCGTCAATTTGCCACCAGCATTGGAATTGTCAACGGTGTCTATTTTGACACCCGCAAATTGACGCTAGCGTCAAAATTTGTGTTTTACCGGCGAATCAAAACGGGACAAATTTGCCCATCACTAGTTGCCACCTTTTGATACAATTTCTACCAGCCGGTGGTGGGGGCGGGAACAAAAGACATACCTCCCAACATTTTGGAAATAAAAAGAACATTTTGACCACGCCCATTTTTTTGTGGTCACACCCCCTAATTACCATGTTCATTTTACAAAATTTGGCAGGTTATGAAAGTTTGAACATATTTCTGTTGTTTATTTCCGTTATTACAGTTTTGCTAATGAAGGTGAATTGCCCTTTAAGCTGTGAGTCCAACTTCTCCCAAGGGACCTCCTTATCTAAATTGTTATAATGACTTATTTGCTTATCTCAAAATTGTTACAGAAGTATCTTAGTTGCACCTGGTGGCTGTTCTGGGCTCTCTGCCAAAAGCCAATTAAGTTAGAAACTTTGTTTTGTAGGTACAAATTCACTAACCTCCGAAATTTTGCCAGAAATGGCTTTGTAACACTTCGCCAATTGGTAAATGCTCTCTGAGCATGAGCAAGATATCTCAAAATTAAAGAGTCATGGCCATGGAAGTCAATTGACTGGTCAACAGACATCATAACATGCCACTTTAAAGTAGTTAATGTTGGGCTATAGAAAATCTAGTGTGAGCCCAACTTAAGCATAGGGAAGATAATATAGGATATTAAGGGGTATATTTATCAAGGGTCGAATTTCGAATTGAAACAACTTCGGAATTCAAAAACACCAACCAAAAATAAGTCAAAGTTTTTTTTCGTCTGAATAGGTCCGTTTTTGATCGAATATGTCCGTATTCAACCGAATTTGAATCGTACGAATCGAAGGAATCCGCATTCCATCGAATTCGATTCAAAGTTTTTTTTTTTAAAAAAAAAACTTTGATTTTTCAAAGTCCACCAATTGACTCCAGATAGGCTCTAGGAGGTCCCCCATAGGCTAAAATTGCAATTTGACAGGTTTTAGATAACAAATGGTCGAAGTCGAATTTTTGATAAATGATAAATTTCGATATTCGAATTTTTAAATTTGGACTATTCCCTAGTCGAAGTACACAAACAATAGCTTGAAATTCAAATTTTTTTGCATTCGAAAATTCACCTCGACCTTTGATAAATCTGCCCCTAAGGGTCAAGTCAGAGTCAAACATAATATTGGGATAAGACTTAGACTTTGTTTGGTTGTTTTGGTGGAAATCTGCTATCCAGAAAATACAGTAAGTATTAAAAAGTAATAAGTGAGGATTTAAGGCCTATATATTATTTCCTGTAGTGTCCCCTTTACTAGGACTGGAGCTTGCTAATAAAATAATGTCACCCTGTCACTTTAACACTTACCTTTTCGGTACAATGCCGCCCTTTACAACTGAAGAATTTTTATTTTCTCTAGAAATGTTATCAGGTATGTTTTACCAAAAACTGAACACAAATGGTGCCACACTCCAACTCCTCTAGATTGACATTAGGGGGTAGATTTATCAAGGGTCGAATTTCAAAGTAGAAAAAGCTTCGAAATATCGAATTCGAATACTTTGATTTCGAATATCGAATTCAAAGTTTCTATACATCGAATTTGGCCATTTGCAGTCGAAGTAAAATCCTTCGATCGAACGATGAAATCCTTCGAACCGAACGATTCGAAGGATTTCATCCATCGATCGAACGTTTTTTCTTCGACTTCAAAAAACGTAGCAAAAATGTTCTAGAAGGTCCCCATAGGCTAACATAGCACTTTGGCAGGTTTAATTTGGCGAAGTATTGAAGTCAACATTTTTTAAAGAGACAGTACTTTGATTATCGAATGGTCAAATAATCAAAGTATTTTTACTTTGAATCGAATTCAAAGTCGACATTATAGTAACCTATTCGATGGTCGAAATATCCAAAAAATTACTTTGAATTTCAAATTCCCTCGAATTCACTTCGACCCTTGATAAATCTGCCCCTAGATGTTGTTTGTTACATGAAATTCTTGGAAGATCAGCCACATTATTTAAAAAAAACAAATGCAGAACAGTCTGCACGCTCTGACAGGTTCAGTTAAGAAAGGGGAAAATGTCGGGTGCACCTGAGTGTATTTGATAAATATTTAGTGAAAACCAGGGCTAATGATTGGCTTGTTTAAAGGGATCCTGTCATGGGAAAACATGTTTTTTTCAAAACGCATCAGTTAATAGTGCTACTCCAGCAGAATTCTGCACTGAAATCCATTTCTCAAAAGAGCAAACAGATTTTTTTATATTCAATTTTGAAATCTGACATGGGGCTAGACATTTTGTCCGTTTCCCAGGAGCCCCCAGTCATGTGACTTTTGTCTGCACTTCAGGATGGAACTACTTTCTGTCAGGCTGTTATTTCTCCTACTGAAAGGGATGCTGTCATGGTAAAACATGTTTTTTTCAAAACGCATCAGTTAATAGTGCTGCTCCAGCAGAATTCTGCACTGAAAAACATTTTTCAAAAGAGCAAACAGATTTTGTTATATTTAATTTTGAAATCTGACATGGAGCTAGACACATTGTCAATTTCCCAGCTGCCTCCAGTCATGTGTCTTGTGCTCTAATAAACATCAATCACTCTTTACTGCTGTACTGCAAGTTGGAGTGATATCAACCCCCCCCAGCAGCCAAACAACAGAACAATGGGAAGGTAACGAGATAACAGTTCCCTAACACAACATAACAGCTGCCTGGTAGATCTAAGACCAACACTCAATAGTAAAATCCATGTCCCACTGAGACTGATTCAGTTACGTTAAGTAGGAGAAATAACAGCCTGCCAGAAAGTAATTCCATCCTAAAGTGCAGTCACATGACTGGGGCAGCTGGGAAACCGACAAAATGTCGAGAAATGGATCTCAGTGCAGAATTCTGCTGGAGCAGCCCTATTAACTGAAGTGTTTTGGAAAAAAATGTTTTTCCATGACAGTATCCCTTTAGGGCTAGGCCACACGAGAAGATTTCAGGGAGATTAGTCGCCTGGCGACTAATCGCCACGTCTAATCTCCCTGAATGGCTTGCTGGTATCTCGAACCCGCTAGTGCTAAAGTCGCCCTGCCTATTCACACGCGGCGACACGTTTTTCAAAGTCGCTCGAAATTGCCTTGTGAGCCAATTTCGAGCAACTTTGAAAAGCGTATTGCCGCGTGTGAATAGGCGCAGCTGACTTTAGCGCTAGCGGGTGTGAGATGCCAGCAAGTCATTCAGGGAGATTACTCGCCTCAAAGACGCTGCGATTAGTCGCCAGGCGACCAATCTCCCTGAATCTTCCCGAGTGGCCCTAGCCTTAATGTAACTGAATGTGTCTCAGTGGGACCTGGATTTTACTATTAAGTGCTGTTGTTAGATCTACCAGGCAGCTGTTATCTTGTGTTAGGGAGCTGTTATCTGGTTACCTTCCCATTGTTCTGTTGTTAATCTGCTGAGAGGGGGAGGGGTTGATATCACTCCAATTTACAGTACAGCAGTAAAGAGTGAGTGAAGTTTATAACAGCACAAGTCACATGACTTGGGGCAGCTGGGAAACTGACAATATGTCTAGCCCCGTGTCATATTTCAAAATTAAATAAAAAAAATCTATTTGCTCTTTTGAGAAACGGATTTCAGTGCAGAATTCTGCTGGAGCAGCACTATTAACTGATTCATTTTGAAAAAAAATGTGTTTTCCCATGACAGTATCCCTTTAAGGCATGTTTATTGGTCTACTTTCACATAAAACACAAGTAATATGTTAACTGTCATTTATGGGAGATCTAGAAAGTATAAGGCAGAGATATTTTGTTCCTCTTGCAAAACCAGTAGCTGCCTTTTTTTTGCTTTGTCTCTTGGCCTTGATCCTCAACACAAACACCATCCTGGGTAAAGGCCAGTCTCAGCTACTCCCTAACTCTGCTTGGCACACACAGCGCTGCTCATACACTTTCCCATGTGAAATCTCTGCCCCTCCCTCAGACAAACTCAAATAAACACATGGAGCTTTTTATTTTTTTTAGTTTTTTCTTTGCATATTTTTAGGCAAACAGGTTTGGGAAGGCTTAGCCTCCCCAAGCGTTAATGAAAATCCGCCTATGAGTATTGCTATCTTCTTATAATGTCAATTAAAAAATCTCTGCCTCCTCTGCAGTGCACCCACATTTGCCTCAGCATAGCCCCCATTTTTAAACTCACTATATAATGCTGAAAAAAAACACAGTGCATAGTAAGCTTCAAGGGTCACATAATACATGTCTATAAAGCAGTGGACTTTCTTGTTAGTTGCCCAGTGACTAGAGATGTCTATAGTCAGATGGCAGCAGCTCTTAATATCCCACTCCTGAACTATGCAGGCTCAGCCTATGGGGTTCCCGCTATACACTATATACATATACTGGACAGTAAGTCAATATACATCATACTTGCATGCACGCGGTACCAGATCTAGCAGCATAGATGCTGGAGATCATTTGGCCAGTTGGGCGCTACCCCAGATAATATAGTGAAGGCAGCTCTGGCTCAGTTGAGTTTTCTGAAGATAAAGAGTTCCTCATCAAATCAGAACCTATGACGAGGGGTGAACTCTTTCATCTTTATGAACATGCCCTCATCTCAAGGTATGTACTTATTGTATGAATAGGGCTCCCTGGGCACTGATACTGCTCCTCTCTCTTTCTGTAGGCTGGAGGTGCAGCTTTCTATAGCCTGGATTCAGAATATGAAAGAAAGTGATGTTTTTGTTGGGTGATGGAAACTGGAGGAGTTTGGTCCAGGAAAGACTTTATCTGGAATGCTCATTTTGGTTGGTGGTGGGGGAAGGAAGGTCGTATGGACAATCCAAGACTTTGCAAACTGGCCTTTGATTTGGTGTGTTTGATGGGAAAGTTGCCAATGGACAGAGGGCTGGACTCTGCGGGCTGGAGGGTGTATGGGTGGGTTTGTGGGATTTTTGGTTATTTTTGTTTTGTTGTATGATTTGTGAACTGTTTATGAATTGATGATTATTTAAAGGAGAAGGAAAGGTTAAAACTAAGTAAGCCTTATCAGAAAGGTCCATCTAAATATACCAAGTAATGTTGCTCTGAGTCCCCTGTCAAAAGAAATACTGCATTTCTTTCCTTCTATTGTGTACACATGGGCTTCTGTATCAGACTTCCTGCCTTCAGTTTAAACCTCATTGCCCTGGGCAAGAGCATGCTCAGTTTGCTCCTCTCCCACCACCCCTCCCTTCTCTACTGTAATCTGAGCCCAGAGCAGGGAGAGACTCAGGCAGGAAGTGATGTCACACCACATTAATACTGCAGCTCCTATTCTAAACAGAGAGTTTCTAGAGCTTTTTACTCAGGTATGGTAAAACATTCTACAGAATAAATATAGCATTCTAGCTTGCACTATTGCAGCTAATCTATTGGCAATAAAATGCCTCCGTAGCTTTCCTTCTCCTTTAATGTAAAGTGATCTTTTAAATAAAAAAAATTCTATAAAGCAGTGGATCAGGGGGCCCAGGCAAATGTTGGATGGCAAAGGGAATTTCGACTAAGATTCTGTAGCATGAGATTTCAGAGGAATAACAACGTAGACGCAACTCATAATATCCCTTATTTTATTATGAGAGGTGTTGCCATGGAAGTGACTAACCTTCTGCAAACCCAAGCGATAACTGTAGCTGTACTGTGTCCTTATCTAGGTTTGCTACAATCAAATGTTCTATATAAATATAATACTATATTAACATAGACGGTCTGTTGTTTTGTTTGATAACTGCACTTTGGATTATAGTTTAACCTGCCTGTATCAATGGGAGGTTGGAATTGACACTATAATCTAGACGGACTCCTTCAGTCAAATCCATGCCATCGAAGAAACTGTCAACTGTATAATGTCTGCTCATCCCCAATCCGTAACCCCCACTGCCACATCCCAGAAACAGTCACAACAATCAGTTAAACATCTTTTTTTCCTTTATTTTTCCAACAGGATTCAGGGGCTTAGCCTCTCCACATCTTTATGAAAATCCATCCATGCTACAACAGAGCAGTTCTGAAGACATTGATCTAGAGGACAAGGGAATACCTGTGCCGCCATAGCTATAGCATAGTATTTTGTTGTAAAGCTTTAAAACATAGGGGCAAATTCACTAAGCGCAAAATCGCCTAGCGCTAGCGTGAATTCGCTAGCGTTGGGCATTTTCGTTACTTCGCAAATTCACTAACGAATGCTGGCATAACTTCGCTAGTGTTACTTCGCACCCTTACGCCTGGCGAATTTGCACAATGGACGTAACTACTCAAATTCGCTAACGCACGCATTGTAACGCACGCATTGTTCTGAACGCTACCTTTTACGCCAGACTTCCTTCGCCACCTCAGACCAAGCGAAGCGCAATAGAGTAGATAGGGATTCCTTCAAAAAAGTTACGCTGGCGTTTTTTCTTTATTATGGGTGATAGGCTGAAAACGATCGAAAAAAATTTTGGGGCTCCCCCCCTTCCCCCCTACATTTCCTAACTCATGGCAACTTGGCACTCATGGAGGGGTTGAACTTGATGGACTTTGTCTTTTTTCAACCCAATTTAACTAAATTTAACTATGTAATTTAACTACACAGTGGGCACATGTGTAGGGCAAAATAAAAATTTTACTTGCTGTTTTGAAGGTTTCCCAGGCTTGTGTAGTTCTGCTACGAATACTTCCATTGGAAATTGAATTTGGCGCCATATGCAAATTAACCATCGCTAGCATAACTTCGCTTCGCTTGGCGAATTAAAGCTAGCACTACTTCGCAACCTTACCCTACCCCTGAGCACTGGCGAAAATACGCCTTGCGAAGCGCAACTACGATTCTTAGTGAATGTCCCACATAGGGTGCAGCTCCTGCTAAATGGTCTAAATTGTGGATTTGGTTAGTCTCTGCTTCAGCTTAGAAGTTCACAGACTTATGATGTGATTATTACAGTCAACCAATTATAGTGCTAAGCACATTCAAGAACACATCATCCATCCGAATTCTCTTGTAATTTTGAGGATGTTTCTCCAATTAACTTGGATCCATAACTTGGACAAAAGTTGGTGTCAGCCCCACACTTTTTGCACTAATAGAAAAAAATAAACAGTGTTGTCCTTCAAAAATAACCACCATTTATTTAGGTAGTAGATGAGTATGGATAAAAGACACATGTCCATCAAGTTCAACTTCTGTCCATGATGAACTGTGTCAGTAATACACCCAGGTTTTTCTTCCATATAGTTGGATATGAATGGTCATCCTGGCATGGCCAATCCAGCCTATCTAAATCTAACCACGAAGATGCAAGATCTCAGAGGCACATCTCCTTTATATCATGTTCACAAGAAGTCCTTGTTGTCATAAAATAAAAATATTGTATCTCAACCTTTTATTCCTGATACAGTATCTCTGCAAAAAGATGACTCCAGCCAGAACAAGGGCAATAAACCATCCACTGAGCAACATAATTTTCCATGAAGAATTGGTCTGCAATGTGTCCATAGTCTTCATGCCCAAAGACTCCCCCACTGCTGAGGCCTCCTTTTCTTCACCTGCAGATTATATTAATATGAGCACTTTCTCTTTCCATGATTATACATTTATCTTTACAATATAAAGGTATAGATATAATTGTTGTAATCATTATTGTTTCTGCTTGTGATTTAATGAGAAGAACTAATGCACATGGACATGGTACAAGTTTAAAGACAAAAAAAAGGTAAAATCACTGGCAAACACCAAGTGGTTAGACATCCCCTGCCCCCCATTGTTTATAGTCTTACTTCAGAGCCTAATCCAGTGCTCTTCTTCTTCTTCTTCCAAAAATGCACTGACTCACACTATTTCTTAATCACACCTTACTCTTTAGGTATGGTGCTCTTCACAATACAAAAATCATCAGTTCTGTGCAGTATATATATGCTTACCCAGGGCATTGTAGAGGATACGAGGAGCTCCAGAAGACAAGCTAGTACAGCGTTGGGTGGAAGATTACTCAGGGTTAGGGTTGCCATCTTTTATGGAAAAGAATACTGGCCTTCCTATATATTTTTCCCCCTATTAATAACTTTGGGATCAGTCATCACTTTTACCAGCCAGGCCTGTAAAATACTGGCCAGGTGGCAACCCTACTCAGGGTTCTTCTACTGCAACATGCCCCAGTCCTATGAACTTTTCTCCCTTCCCCTTACTTTTTCTGCCTGCCTTTTCCTTCCTCCTAGACTGTAATATCTCCAGAGCAAAACCCCAATTGACACTGTGTACTGAAATTAAATGAACATAGGTAGTAGTGTAGTAACCAGTACCAACCAATCAAGTTGCTTTGCTTTCATTTTCAGACTTTAAGGATTCTTATTTCTTAATTTCCAAGGTAGTCAGATGAAGACCTGTGCACTAGGGTCTACTAGAATTTCTGTACTGCTCATGTGCTGACCCCATGCCCACTAAGGGTCTACAGTATGTGGAAATTTAAATTTCAGCATGGTACCTCTAAGCCTAGTGCCCATGTTATTAGGCAGCTATATACTGTTGCATTTCCAATACCTATTTCTGTGAAAAACAGAGCAGACAGTAGCTTCTTTATGTCTTTGACCATATATATTAGAAACCTGTCAATCCCTGCTTCTCTGTAGAATATTCAGTTTGTCTGTGTAGCCATCTCATACACACCAGTCTAGTGCTACCTGCCTCTATATCTGCAAGTAAAAATAAGGTAGTGAAATGGAATCTTCCAATACTTCTCTTCTATTTGGCCTTGTATGTCAAACTATCCCAGGCAACACTTTTGCTGTCAAATGGAGCAAAGGAGAAGAAATGTATTTTCTAATGTAAGCCTATGGGATGAATTTTCTCAGGCAAACTGATCTGTAAAATGTCAAGATGCTCCAAAGACTATCTCAGGCCCCTTGTACATTTTTTTGCTTATACAATAATTCTGGAACCTGCTGGTCCATTAAACCCATTCAGTAGGTGATACTTATCCCACAAGCAATAGTACCTCTAATATGAAACCCCAGTCATTAGAATCTCACCCTGTATTTGCAGCGCAATGTATTTCTTGTTGTAAAACTGAGGGAAGATCACCCAGCACTGGTATGTCCCACCATCTGATTCCTGGACATTGGAGAATTCAAGTGCGGCGTTTCCATCCATGATTTTAGCAGAGAGTTGAGCTCTAGATAATCTGGACCCATACTGACAGTTGGTGGAGTTCCCCTTATCTATCACACAGTCCAATAACTTCTCTGTGAAGTCTTTAAACCAAATAACTTGCACCTTGTTTTGTTTCCAGTCCTCCGCTGTTAAAAGGGAGCAGTTTAGAGTAACTTGCTGGTTTATGTGGGCGCTCAAGGTCTCGTCATTCAGTTCGGACACTTGGCTAAAAACTGAGACAGAAGACATGGATGATGTAAAGGATCTACCAGAGAAAAGAAAATACATTCTGTATGTAGACTATATCTATTCATACCCCTTTCTTTCTTAAAAATTCAGGTATAGTTCATCAGGGCTTAGAAACTTGCCTCTATACATATTTTGATATATATATATTTCTACGATTTGGTGGAGGAATGATCTATGGACATGCTGACCAGACAAACTAAACAGATATCTCTATACCATGGATAAGGATCAGTTTATCAACCGGACAAGCTTGAAAATGTAATCAACTGATGAAGATGCCATAGACAAGGCCTCAGCAGAACCTAGAAAAATGGGCACTTGAATTAATATGAAGTAAAATTATGAAAATTGTCCTTCTTCAAGAAATTCACTTAAATAATGAATCTTCTAAAACAAGTTTGACCTGGGAACAACACAAATGAAAATTTTGTGAAAACACTGGCATGGCAAATCTATATGTGATTGCACACAAGCCTATTTTTTCAAGAAATCCAACTTGCACCTGGGCAATAACTCATCATCAAATTTTGGTTTGATTATTTGACCTTCAGTTGGCTGAAAACAATTTGATCACTGATAGGTTGCTATGGGTTACTGCATTATATAACTCCATTATTAAATACATATTCATCCATAACCACAATAAACTCCTTCATCAACACAACTAAAGAAATGACCATTGACTACCCCATGTACTTTTCATAAGGCTTCTTGTAAAAACTGATACCTCAGAAATAATCCGAATCCGATGAATTAAACTCACCCTTCCTGAAGATAAGGCACAGAATGAAGATTATCTGACAGCCTCTGATTTCCATGTTCCATAGAAAGGAGACAAATGTAGTGGCAGTTATCTTAAAAGCAAAAAAAAAGTTATGTAAAATGAGTTGAGAGAATAAAAGACATATTATTATTATTATTATTATTAATAATAATAATATTAATAATAATAGTAATGATATAATAGTAATGATAATAATAATATAAATAACAACAATAATAATAATAATTAAAATAATTACAAACCTTAGTGACATTATTGCAGCCAACTTATAAATTATCAGTGTACTCGTTGCCAAAAAATCTGGTTTCCCTAAAGGATTAATAACATTTTTCTCTTCTCATTGGCTGAGACGATTCCCTTAGGGGTTTATAACTAGAATAATATTTAACAGCGGGACAAAACATCACAAGTAAGGTAAAATGGAAAGAAGAAAATAAACATTTAAGCCTGGGTGAATCTTAAAGCCAGATACGTCAGGTAAAAAACTTCAATCAATCATAGTGTGCCAAAGGTAACAAAAAGAGCAAAATCAAGTGGAATTTCTCAGGCTTGAAGAAAACAACAAGATCTTATAACATTCACACAACACATTAAGGTCAGTTACATTAAGACCCCTTTAACCTACTTATGTGTTTTTGGAATGTGGGAGGAAACCAGAGAACTCGGAAGAAACCCATATATACTTGAACAAAATATACAAACTTCTTGCTGATGGTTGTCCGTTGGCTATGCAGGATCTTTCTAACCACACTTCAGGATGAATAGTCTAATACTGTATTTCTTAAAAAAACATCCATAGCTAAGAGATCCCCACCTGACATTACTATAGGTAGCACATTGCCCACTACCGTTTTAATGGCTGTTATTCTCCTTGAGAGTACTATTTGTCTTTAGCCTAAGGTTCCATTCAGATATCTCCCCCACAATAGATGGCATCTTGGGTGACAGCTCAGGCATCCCTCACCAGCCTAGTGAAGTGAGTTTAAACACATGGAACCAGCTTTTTTAGTTGGTGTTGAAAACGAGCAACGGAATACGTTTGAGTATGGTGTGTAAAGCCAGTTGTATGCACAGTGGGGTTCTGGTTGGTAAAGCAGTCACTGCTAGAATGAGGAAAGCCTGGTCAATCTGGTCCACCTACAGTTTTGGTAGCTCTATAATATATTTCATAAGTCAATAAACACAATAGCTGCCAATGTATATGACATTCACCAATGCAAATAACTCCTGAGTTATTTCTGTTTTTTGTTTTTTAAATAAAATGAACTGAACAACCACAACTATGCAATGTTTTGAGTACCTAAGCATAGTATTAAGCACATTACACCGTGTTGATAGAAAAAACAAACATATTTGCCTTCTTATATTTATTTTTGCTGAGTAGTTACGCAAATGCCATTTGTATTATCTGAGCTTTTGTGCATTTGAAAAGCACCTCTTATCTGTGGCATCATTCACTCTGCACCTGGTGAGGGTTTGTCTTATCTGATATAACATGGCTCTACCTTACATTAAACTGCTCTCACGTACAACTGTAGATATGCAAAGGGCAGCAGATCATGTAATGTACTTACAGCTAGAAAGGTTATCAAGAGACACTGGTGGATGGAGATCTATTCCCTGTAGAGACTGCACACTAAGTGGATAGATGGTTTACAAACGGAATTAGGGTAATACGTTCAGCAGATACAGTGCAGGTACAACATGAAGTCGAATCTAAGTTTTGTTTTGAAGAGGTTGATGGAGAGTTCATTATGGAAGAACGCAGAAGGTATTTTAAAGATTAAATGCAACAATAGTTTTAGGGTTATGTTTTAGATGGGAATTGGCTGTAGGATGAACAGAGAAGATGACCAGGAAAGGTGTGATGAAGGGAAGGTCTTTGTAAGTTAAGGAAAGGATTTTGCAAGTTTTACTTTCCTTAAAAGAGAGTCATGATAAAGATTTTAACGAATGGGAGCAAGATCTTATTCTTAGGTGAGAGCAAGATGTTTAGGATAGACTGAAGGGGGGTAGAGTTGGGAATCTGTAGGTTGTAGCAGTTGAGGTCAAGTTGAGAGTTTTATTCGTTTCTGGATCTTGAATTTATTACAGAGACACTGTATGAGCAACAGGCTGTGCTACTGGTATTAATATTAAAAAGGGAAAGAGTCAGAGATTACCTCCATACAGCACAGTGAATCAACACAGGGATTAAGGCTAGGTTTGGATGGAAAAAATTGTTTTGGTTAGGTTTAGCTTGTGTGGGCATTATTAAAACCAGGAGGGTTAGTTAGGAGGCAGTTAGAGATGTGAATCTGATCTTCAAGTGTTAGTGAAGGAAGTGTCTTGGTATATCTGGATGTCACGTTCAGGGGCAGGCCACAACCTCTGTTTCCCCCCCATGTGTGTTCCCACATGGGAATGTCAGCACCGTCATGTGCCGTGATGTTGCACAGGAGGCTGTGGTAACAGAAGGGAGAGTGGCAGATGAGAAGGAAAGGGAAAGCTGCAGAGGGGATCGAACATGGACTGGGGTAGGCAGAAGACCCTTTAACAGGAAGCTGCCCAGTGCCCCCTTATTGTTGTGCCCTAGGCAGGTACCTCTTCTGTCTACCCCTAGTTCTGCCCTGGTCACCTCTATCCAATAAAAATAGTCTCCCTAAAAGAGAGTTCACAAGATAACCAAGGACCAAGTAAGCATAAGAGTAAAGGCAGGAATGGAGAGAACAGTAAGAAGAGCACCAGGTTGTGGATGCAATGGAAAATTGACATTGGAATGGCAATGGAATAAAACAGTATTAAATGCTTAGTATAGACGCAAGACACAGATTTAGAATAATTAAGTGTCCTTCTGGCAGACTGGAGATTATTGGCAACTTTACAAAGGACTATCTGAGCAAAGTGTGTAAGAAGGGGTTAGCTAAGAAGAGACCATCTTATGAAATAATTAAAGGCCTAACATGTTAAGACAGCTAAATAAATCTCTTTTGCTCAATCCTGTAAGCAATGGAAGGCTAAATGCCATGCTGGCCACTGAACAACGTATTCCTGAATTGTATATGGGAGGCCCCTATGCACCTAGGAAAAGCTTTGGTGTTTTGACAACATAATCTCAGAATGTTTTCCTAATAGTCATAGCCATGCTGAATTGCAACTGCATTAAATGATGTGATAATGCTCAGCATACATAACCTACTGCAAACTGTCCTATTGCTCAATAAAATGATTTTACATCATATAACTATTCCTTAGCAATTAAATTTCATAGGATATTATAATCCTATATCCAATGTGCCTATAGATATTTATGATCTAAAATACCAGATAACAATATTAATATGGTAATATTTTTTTGACCTTTCAATTATTCCAGTTGAGAAGACTGTAAAATCTTGCTTGAGGACCCCCCTAAGACTGTTGATCTGATCTTCTACTTATGGTTCTAAACTTTATGTGACCAAATAGTTACACTGGGGACCACTTGATCATATCAGACAGATTCGGCAAAGGAACTGGGTGTCTCAATTGGGTAATTTTAGCTTATTTGTTGGCCTTACCAAACTGTAGATTTTTCTTTCATATGGCCATGGGAATTCTTAGATGAGACTTGTCCCTTTGACTGTGGACACCACATACTATTGTAGAGGTGCCTATTGAGAAAGGTTATATAGGTAATCAGATCCCAGCTTTTACAGTCTCTTGATTTAAGGTTACTATAATCCAATAGCTACGCCTTCCTCTTTTATAATCTCTTAAACATCCTATTTTTAAAAAAAGGCTTAATGGTTTCTTTTGAGTCACATTATCAGCTTAGGTGTCCTTTTAGCGTTTGGTGGTTTTGTTTCACATATTTCAGCATTTGTTCTCAAAGTTGGCGTTAGCCAAACATTTAACTTTGGGCAACAAGTGAGATCAAACGAGTTGCCTGTGTAGAGCTCTTGTAGCCTTCACCAATGTTCTGCTCAACCCAACTAACGAATAAATCCTAATCAGATATTGCTTAGGAAAGTAGACCATTCTGAAAATACTAAATATGGCCATACACAGAGAGATCTGATAGTTTGGCAATTGTGACAATTGCTCTCACCTCAATATGCTCATCTTGAGGTTTGCGATATCAGGCTAATCCGATCGTGGGCCCTAGGGCCCAATGGTCGGATCATAATGAAAGTTATACGGGAGGTCGGAACGCAGGACTGCATCAACGAACAGATGTGGTCCACGAAAGCAGGGCCCCATACATGGGCCAATAAGCAGACTAGGTCTGTCAACAGCTTTTATCAGTCCACCTTAATTGCCTCACTTACCCCATTGTCCATTGTACACGCAAACAGGTATGGGACCTGTTATCCAGAATGCCCTGGGGCTTTCCAGATAACTGTAATTTGGATCATCATATCTTGTCTACTAGAAAATCATATAAAAATTAAATAACCCCAATAGGCTCAGTTTGCTTCCAATAAGGATTAATTATATCTTAATTGGGATCAAGTACAAGGCACCATTTCATTATTACAGAGAAAAATGAAATCCTTTTAAAAAATTTAGGTTTTTTTGGCTACAACAGAGTCTATGGGAGACTGCCTTACCCTAATTTGAGCTTTCTGGATAACGGGTTTCTGGATAACGGATCCCATACCCATATACACAGTGGAACCTTTAATTAGATGCTTTTTTTTAGCAAGTCTCGCCTATTGCATGGGAATAATGGCAGGAATATGGCGGATAAAGGAAAGGATAAGAAGCCCTGGGGCGTCCATGGCTCCATGATAAAGGGGAAGTTTGTTAGATAATTATTGATTCATCTCCTAATAATATGTAAGTGTGGTTGAGGAGAGAAGGCAGGTTTGGCAGCCTATGCATGTTGATATTCGGTATAAGGCAGAGGAATAAATCACTCACCTAGTAAAGCTGATCCATGTGGCTGAGATAACCACAGACCTGAGCCAGTGAGTGTGAGCTCTCCTGGAAATGCTCCATATGCACTGACTCTTCCAACTGCTGCTTCTCTGATCCCTTCTGGTAACTCCCTTTACAAGTAAACTGTGCAAACAGTGGGTGTCAGGTTTCTCTTAATGGGACGTACCCACTTACCAGGCTGAAACTTTTCTCGTAGTCACAGATATCTTCCAAGAACACTCATTCCTCATAAGGTCCAACAGCCGCTGACATTCCTTTTCCTCAAGGAGAATCTCCACCTACAAACGACTGTTTTGCTCAACGAATGAAAAAACAAGTCTAAGAAACTTTCCAATAAACATTCATTGTTTTTATTTTTTCCAGTAGTTTTACCATTATTTGTAAATGTGCCTGAAGCCGGTGTGTATTTATCCCTTTCTGACTGTTAAAACAAAAACAATGAGACGTTAGTTCTTTTCAAAATCTGGGAATCAGCTGGCTCGCAACATTGTTTCCGGAGTCAGATGCAGCAGTGCAGAGAATGTAATTTGATTTTTACGGAAAAGCAAATGGATCATTGGTTAATATGGCAATACATGGTCTAGCCATAGTCAGTTTTTTGGAAACCCCAACCTCACTTCCCATGGGATAGTCATGTGCCACATATTATTGCAGCAACTGTTGTCCAATTGGAACTAAAAGTACAATAAAATATGTCCACTTGGCCCCTTCAGAAAGCTTATTAGGCCATGTATGGGGTCAACTAAAATCTGCCCGAAAATTGGACACGTCATCAGCCCTGAAGCATTAGCTTGTATTAATGACAAACCTCATTTTCTGCTGGATAATTAGTGACGAGCCCTAAGCTTAGCTTCTCAACAGCCAATCAGAGCCCACTGAGACACTTTCCAAGATGGTGACCCCCTGTGACAAGTTTGAAGTGAGTGCAGGGTACCCCTGGAACTATAGTAGGGTGACTGTTACCCCAATGTTTCTATATATCTGTAACCTTGTTATGAGCTAAGGGGGCCCAGTCTGAAGGTCAGTTAGGGGAAGATTTGGGATGAGCGTTTATTTGTACCCTGGGTACCCCTGGAACTATAGCAGGGTGACTGTTACCCCAATGTTTCTATATATCTGTAACCTTGTTATGAGCTAAGGGGGCCCAGTCTGAAGGCCAGTTAGGGGGAGATTTGGGGTGAGTGCTTATTTGTGCCCTGGGTACCCCATGAACTATAGCAGAGTGACTGTTACCCCAATGTAACCTTGTTATGAGCTGGTGCATATGTATGTGAGATGCAGCAATTTTGGTAAATATCTTTCTGATTTTGTTTCTGTTGGCTTGTGATTTAGCTGGTATCACAGTCTGTGCAGAATAAAAAGCATTCTACTCTTTTCTGTAGTTATGATTCTAGCTCAGCCATCAGCAATACTATAAATCCAGATGTAAGCAGGCTACGTGTGTTTGGTGTGACCTGTATAAAGTACAAATTAAGAGATCAGATCTGACATGTGTTCCTGGGCTTTCTTATAACCATCCATAGTGTTGTTCTTCCACCTAATTATTACTGGAAACGCCCAGCAGCATGGGTCCTGCCCACATACTACATCAGTGCCAATGAGTATGCTCAGCTGCCCATTCCATTTTTCTAGGGAAATAAAACAAATTGGTACAATGGATACATTTCTTTGAAGCTATGGATGCCACCAGTTACTATGACTTGTCTTAGGAACCAGTTGTAATTTCTTTTGACATGACAAAATGTAATTTCTTTTATACATGGGAAAATGTTTTCTCTGAAGCCCAGGTCCTGTTTTTTGTGGAAGTGATTTGTCTGATTTATTTTTTATCAACATCTCAGACCTTTTGGTAATTTATTTAGTAAACAGGGTGAAAATTTGCACTGAAAAATATTCCACAAAAAAAGTGCCCCCCCCAAACGGTGTGTATTTGCAGGCAATTGAACATACGAGGGCAGGACCCTGGTTCCATTCAGGTACCTTAAGTGAAGATCTTGGCAAATGTTGACTTCTGTTCTTGTGTGTTAGAGGTTTCCATGGTAGAGTTCTAGCGTGTATATCTTTCTATTTATATGTAGGCGCAATGTAACATACATAACAGTTTAGAAATGCCTGATAATGATAAAGGATTAGAGGAATGACATTTTCACACTCACTTTACATCATTTTATCTTTGGAAGAAGGTTTGCTAAAGCTTAGAAATCTTTATAGATAAACTAAAACATTCTTGGATTAAGATTTTAATCCAAAGGGAGTTACTGTATTTAGGAGATAAAAAGGATTATCCTCTGACCCCTCAGGTGAAACAGGCAAGAGATATTACTTGGTGCAGCCAAATGCCTCAAACCTTCATTCAAGATCAGCCATGGCTCAACTTCCTACTCCCAGCAATATGAATTCTAATACTGGAGTATTCATTCATAATTGAATTTGTGCCCCAAAACAGCAATGTATATGTGGAGCTGTCCAGATACAGAACACATAGGATGACAGCACACATAGTAAGTCAACTTTGACAACACCAAGATTAAAACATTCCTTTGCACCTCTGAACCATAAAGCAAGACAAATGAAGAAACTGGAGAGGTATGCGTTTGCGTAGCACCACATATGTACATAGGTCTTTAACAGAGGTGAAAGCTTGTGTTCTTGTGGAACGATGCAAACACTCTTAGGAGCATGTGGAACCGAGGAACTGTGGCTGTGGGATAGCAGGTATAGTAGGGAAATATGGTGTCTATAGTAACAGTGGGATAATAGTCTCTGGGAAGGGAGTGTGACTGTGGGATAGCAGGTATAGTAGGGAAATATGGTGTCTATAGTAACAGTGGGATAATAGTCTCTGGGAAGAGAGTGTGCGATAGCAGGTATAGTAGGGAGAGATGGTACCTATAGTAACAGTGGATAATAGTCTCTGGGAAGGGAGTGTGACTGTGGGATAGCAGGTATAGTAGGGAGAGATGGTGCCTATAGTAACAGTGGATAATAGTCTCTGGGAAGGGAGTGTGACTGTGGGATAGCAGGTATAGTAGGGAGAGATGGTGTCTATAGTAACAGTGGATAATAGTCTCTGGGAAGGGAGTGTGACTGTGGGATAGCAGGTATAGGGAGAGATGGTGTCTATAGTAACAGTGGGATAATAGTCTCTGGGAAGAGAGTGTGGGATAGCAGGTATAGTAGGGAGAGATGGTACCTATAGTAACAGTGGATAATAGTCTCTGGGAAGGGAGTGTGACTGTGGGATAGCAGGTATAGTAGGGAGAGATGGTGCCTATAGTAACAGTGGATAATAGTCTCTGGGAAGGGAGTGTGACTGTGGGATAGCAGGTATAGTAGGGAGAGATGGTGTCTATAGTAACAGTGGATAATAGTCTCTGGGAAGGGAGTGTGACTGTGGGATAGCAGGTATAGTAGGGAGAGATGGTGTCTATAGTAACAGTGGGATAATAGTCTCTGGGAAGGGAGTGTGACTGTGGGATAGCAGGTATAGTAGGGAGAGATGGTGTCTATAGTAACAGTGGATAATAGTCTCTGGGAAGGGAGTGTGACTGTGGGATAGCAGGTATAGTAGGGAGAGATGGTGTCTATAGTAACAGTGGGATAATAGTCTCTGGGAAGAGAGTGTGGGATAGCAGGTATAGTAGGGAGAGATGGTGTCTATAGTAACAGTGGATAATAGTCTCTGGGAAGGGAGTGTGACTGTGGGATAGCAGGTATAGTAGGGAGAGATGGTGTCTATAGTAACAGTGGATAATAGTCTCTGGGAAGGGAGTGTGACACCATTTGGATTAACATCTTAATCCAAGAATGTTTTTTATTTTATCTATAAAGATTTCTAAGCTTTAGCAAACCTTCATCCAAAGATAGAATGATCTTGCTTTATTGTGTTTAAAGAAAAGTGAGTGTGAAAATTTCATTCCTCTAATCCTTTATCACTATCAGGCATTTCTAAACTGTAATGTATGTTACATTGCACCTGCCTATAAATAGAAAGAGATACTATAGCTATAGTTCCAGGGGTACCCAGGGTACAAATAAGCACTCACCCCAAATCTCCCCCTAACTGACCTTCAGACTGGGCCCCCTTAGCTCATAACAAGGTTACAGATATATAGAAACATTGGGGTAACAGTCACCCTGCTATAGTTCCAGGGGTACCCAGGGTACAAATAAGCACTCACCCCAAATCTCCCCCTAACTGACCTTCAGACTGGGCCCCCTTAGCTCATAACAAGGTTACAGATATATAGAAACATTGGGGTGTCACCCTGCTATAGTTCCAGGGGTACCCAGGGTACAAATAAGCACTCACCCCAAATCTCCCCCTAACTGACCTTCAGACTGGGCCCCCTTAGCTCATAACAAGGTTACAGATATATAGAAACATTGGGGTGTCACCCTGCTATAGTTCCAGGGGTACCCAGGGCACAAATAGTCAGTAGAGGTCGATACAAAGGAACAATGGGTTGCAACAGTGAACAATAATGTCTCTTGATACCAATTACATACCATCAATAAAGTTTGAAACTATTTGGGGAGAATGGCCCATCAAATACATGTCTGTCTAGGAACCAAATAGTTTTTATCATATGATTAATTAAATAGACCAAACCATTTTTAAAAATTTGTATTATTTGGATAACATGTCTATGGGAGATTGCCTTTCCATAATTTGGAGCTTTCTGGATAACGTTTTTTCGGTATAACAGATCCCATACCTGTAGCAATGGATAACAGTTCCAGTAAGCACATGATAAGATGACCAGGACATAACTAGATGTAGTGTCATATGAATGGGTGGATTGAGGGCAGGATTCTACCCAAAAGGTGTAGGCCAGTAATATATACCACATATACAATTGATGAAGTGGGGTCAACCGTCCTTCTTCTGGAGTGGCGAAGCCTACAAAGATCCATCAAGACCAGTTTACAAATCAGATGTCTTAGTTGATCTTAATGACCATCAAAACTTTACGGGGACTGACTGATCTTGCACATGAGGGAGTATTAAGTTGAAGTTTCCCCCAATGAAAATGTGTGTTGCAAATGTTATTCACGCTCTAAGCAAAGTTTTAATCAGAAAAACTTGGTTGTTGCTTAGGGACATATAGATTTCGTAATCCAATAAATTTCCTCATAATTAGACCTGATAGAATTGCATATCATACATAGTTGCCTGTTTCTATGTTTTCTCTCTGAATTGTAATTCTTTGTGTATCATAGTAATTACTCCTTCTTTCTTAAATGCTGCACAAGCTCGTGAAACTTAAGGCCATAGATTCAATTTCAGAGAATGATTATCTCACATTCTGAAGTTAGAATCATGAATGAAAGGTTTCAGTCTATGGTGTTCTCCAGCTTATAATATAGGCACCATCTCTTCCAATTAATGGAATTCATTTCTTGGCAGATATCGAATGAGCTGAGTGAAGGGTTCAATCTTTCCAGAATTGTGATATAATTTCCACCTGCTTGAGAAGTATATGTAAGGGTTCCACAGTTATTGGTATGGAGAATATGTTGGAACATTCCTCTGAAACACTTCTCCAAAATACTATATATAATACTAAATATAATTACCACTTGACTGTTGTATCCTGCAGTATAGTACATAGCCAAAGCTGCACACCTTGTAAGTTGATTGACTGCTGATTTTGACATACATTACGCCAGAACTCCAAGGAACTAAAGTTTGATAAAAAGAAGTTGTGGGTAGTATTGCATTTGTTATTGTACAAATGCAGGGGCATGTGAAGTTGATATGAACTGGAGAGTCTACAGACTAAACACTGGGCAAATGACATAGTGTCCTGATAACTTAATGGTCAGTTCCATTAGCCTTCCTCAAGATCAGCTAAGGTTAAAAATGCATCAAACTTAATGGGCATGTGCCTTACAGTGTCAAACTGGCCAACCAGGATACCAGGAAAACTCCCGGTGGGGCCAGATGTCAGTGGGCCCTCATGCTGCTAAACATTTGGCTTATTTCATGGCCATTCCCTATTTCTATGAGAACAAAGAGACTGTCACGACCGGCACCCAATACCAGAACAAGTGCCAGGCACCCTGGTCTCGGCTCGGCTTCACCAGTAGTGTGACCACCGTTGGGCTTCGGGAGGAGCCCTCAGCTTACTTGGGTGCCACCTGGACTTAACTAGGGGTACAAGGCGAGATGTTCTGGCTGGCAAAGGGGCACGGCTGTTAGCAGAGTCTTTTGGGCCGAAGGTCACGGTACAAATGGAGCAGGCAAGAGAATCGTCAGATAGGCTGGGTTGAGGCAGGCGGATATCAAGAATTGTCAGGCAGGCAAGGGTCGAAAGTGGTCAAAGTTCAGGCTGGGTCAGGATACAGAGTTCAGAGTAGTCAGGATACAGGCAGGGTCAAACACCGATAATCAAGATAATCAGAATAACAGGATCAGACGCACTAGACTCAGAAACCACTAGAAACAGAGTTCTATCATGGGCACTGGCTGGGGGTCAGAATGGGCCTTAAATACAGTCAGATTTTGCGCTAAAACGTGCGTCAATGCGCGCTGGCGTGATTGCGCCAGCGCGCCTGTACCTTTAAGAGGCGTGCAGGCGCGTCACACAGGTAACTTCGTTACAGAGACTAAATAGATGGAATAATAGATTATAGTATGTAAAGAACAGAGACTAGGAGAACAGAGGTTGAGTGAGGAGAGGAAGAATAATAGTACTGAGACTGGGCCCCTGGTCTATGTTTTTTTGTTGACCTCTGGTCTAAGGTTTTTGGGTGGGCCCCTGGTTACCCAGCCCGACTTTGTTGCCTTACTTTAACCTTGTTAGTCGAACATTGAAAATTTACATGCAGTCAGCAGATACAACAATAATAGCATTCACAGCTTCAAGAAATATGGTCATAACATGCAGTAATGACTCATTTTCTGTGTTTTTGCAGATTAAATACATTTTTACTTCTAATTGTTATGCCTATATGTTTGCCCCTTTGTTCCAAGTTCCCGGCTCTTTTTTTGTAGGTAAAATATTCGCAGATACACCAAACGCAAGCGATCCTAGCTATCAGAAATAACTTGTTCATACTTGTTTATAATTCCATTTAATTTAGAAAATGGTTATTTTTTGTGACTTGTTTATAATTCCATTTCATGTAGAAAATGGTTATTTGTGACCAAGGGAAACATCAGCAACGTATATCTAGTGTGACTGGCCAGATACTGGTTAGTAGAACTTAGTTAGTTAACGCCTACAAATGCCCCATATCCTGTAAATACCCCTCGTTGCAGAGCCAGCACAGCAGAGCTCACTGGTGTCATCTACCGTTGCTTCGGTAATCTTCGGGTCTTCTTCCTTCCCTTTGGCAATTTTTATCACTTTCGGCACATGCACAAAGCGGAAAGACTGCTCCAACTGCGCGTGCACCAATATACCGATTACTTTCTGAGTAGGGGTTGTGCTAAACAAACTCTACATTGCTACTGCTACTAATCAAAAGAAGTTATACTAACCGGTCTCTGGCCAGTCACACTAGATACGTTGATGATGTTTACCTTTGTCACAATAAATTTGTAAATGGTAGAATTAATTATTCTGGATGGAGTGTATTTATTAATAAAAATAACACCATTAAAATCCTGAGACAATCCCTTTCATTAGCTTTGTAATGAACCTTGTTAGGGTGACAACATATGGATTATTTATAGAGATAAAACCAAGGCCAAGTTCATTGCTGTGAAAGTATAAATTCCTTCCACTTGTCTCTTTAACACTTGATCGTACATGTGACTGTAATTTGTACTTCTCATTATTGTATAGACCCATGCTTATTCTATTACTGTGTTATTCTGCTCTACAGTTTGGTGGGTGCCATAGAAATTAACATTTGTACAGGAATGGGATCTGTTATCCAGAATGCTTGGGACCTGGGGTTTTCCAGATAATGGATGGTTCTGTAATTTGGATCTTCCTACCTTAAGTCTACTAGAAAATACTATAAACATTATATAAACCCAATAGGCTGGTTTTGTTCCCAAACAGTGAATTTTTCATATACATGGAGCCAGTCCTCTTATTTGGAGTGGACCAGCTGTATGGCCAGCACACTCTGGATTTTAGTGAATTTGCGGAGCGCTGGCGAAACTACGCCTGGCGAAGTGCGGCGAAGTGCCACGAAGCGCGGTGAAGTTGCACCTGGCGAAACTACGAATGTTAGTGAATTTGCCCCTAAAGGTGGCCATACACGATAAGATCCACTCGTTTGACGAAGTCGCCAAACGAGTGGATCTTTCCCCGATATGACCACCAACAGCAGGGCGATAGGGCAAAGTGATCGGATTATAACAAAGGAAATAGGCGCTGACAGGACGAGGACCACTTCAACTAGCCCATGCGGTCCTCTATCACATCGAAAAATAAAGCCTCCCAGATCCATATTTGGCTGATTTTTGGCCAGAGTTTGATCGGGGAGAGCCGTCGGAAGCCCCCATACACAGGCAGATAAGCTATCCAATCGTTGTTGCGGCCAGCATAAGATAACATTTTTGCCATAACCATAGACCTGTGCAAATATGGCACAACTTTATAATTACAGACACAAACCAACCCTGCTATGTAACCTTGGTTCTTAAACAATAAATTAACATATGCTTATATATAAGACTAGAATTATAGTTTACTCCTATAGTTCAGGAATGGAGTAAAAGTACATTCTGGGTTTTTGCGGAAATAATTGCACCCCCAAATTGTTGGTCGAGGGGCAGAAAACTGCGACATTTACCTTCACCCCTGAAAACTGTTCACAGCCTTGAGTCATCTCCTGCAACTTCTCTTTGGTCCATTCAGCGGGCTCCCAGGTGGGGAAAGAGTAGTGCAGTGCCAGAACCTAACCCAGAACTGGCACCAGTCACCAGGCATACTTTATCCTTCAGGTTAATTATCTGAGAAGGAGAAGAACGGAGTGTAATTTAAACTTTAAACATTATATACTGTGCCCTATGTTATAAACACAAGCGTGTGCTTAAATGCCATAAGAAAAAATGACTTGCTTCTATACATACTCCTTACAACGTGTGCCTGGTGCAAAGTATAGGGTGCACTGATGCATGGGAACCGTTGACAAGGTGATTTTTCCCAGGATCACAAAGCATGTTACATTTACATACAGAGCTGACTTGCATCTAGTAAATCACTCAATATTGGCGGTACTGGCACTGGATGCATTGGAGAGTTTAAAGTTGTCCCTTTTCTACACAAAATGAATAAGAAAAAAAACTGTCAATGACACACTTGCAATTTACCCAAGAGCATTGTAATTATGGGTAAAAAAGGAAGTACGACTTCTTTCTTCCAGATTATTAGTAATTATTGCAGAGACTTTCAGAAGCCAAAACTAGAGAGAACATTGGCATACAGCAAATTATGAAGTGCAACGTGTTGGCAGGTGGGTTTGGCTGGTATCAACTTGGCATATAGTTTGCCTACTTTTTCACACTTCACTTCTAAAAAAAAACCTAGTAAAATTCAGAGATCATAAATTCTTGATTGTAAAGTCTTGAACAGTGGAATAAAAATCTCAATAAAAGTGCAATACTGTATGTTCTGTGCAACTGTCATACAGGGGAAAGTAATATGTATAGCAAACAGTGTAGAAACAGAGGTGTTTCCCCCTCCCCCCCAAATTCTGAGCTATGAAGTTACCATTTAGGTTCCCTCCTGAAGGTGCCTGTTTTCTCTAGCTGCTTGGATGAGGGCCTAATACTAGTGATGTGTGGGTTGAGAAAATCTTGACCCACACCGACCTGGACCCACGCACCCCTGATCCATGCTCGGCCACTCCCAGCTCCCCCTTCCTTTTTATAGACTCTCACCAGCCCACCTCACCGATGCCATTACAAAAATGGCGAGGTGAGCAGGCTCACACCTTTGAAAAAGCCCACAAGGGTGAAACGTGTGTCAGAGTCAGGGAGCCGGAAGCTCCCTCCAGGGAGGTAGTCAGGATCAAGGAGGAAGCCCTCTTGAGGGTGCAAAGTCGCGGTATCCAAAGGGTCAAAACAGGAGAATAGTCAGAATCCAGGCAAGAGTTCAGGGGCAGGCAGATAACAGCAAAGTCCAAAGTCCAACCAAGGGTCAAGAATAATAATCAGGAGCAAGATTAGCAATATCAGCTCACAGGGAACCCAGGAAACACTTAGGGAAAGTTTTCCTATACTTGGGCGCCATTCTGGTGTCTAGATGGTGTTTTTATTTTGAATTTGGCGCCATAGTGACGTCATTGGCATCCTTGCGCCGACGTCGGCGCGCTGACGTCATCGCGCCGGCGCGCTACCCATGTGGCGGCCATGGGCGCCGCCATTTTGGGAGCGACGCCGGCAGGGGAGGACGCGCCGCCCGGAGCTCCAGGACCTGCTCCCGGCGGCGATCGTGACAGTCATGCCCTTGGCTCTAGATAAACATAATTCTCAATGTGAATTGAGGAGATGGGTAGATGGAGATGGGGAACGGTTTCATGGGAGGTGGTTTGTTGGAAACAATAATTTGGGAGTGAACAGGGGTTGGGTCGGTATATTGTATGCACTATAGGAAGAATGCAATGCAGACCTGCTTACAAGTAGTGAGCTTCTTTATACTATTGGTGGCGCCAAAAATCACAAGTGATAGGGATTGGGCTACAATCTTGTAGGTGCCTCTAAGAGAACATGATGGTAGGGAACATTTATTGGCACACAAAACTTGGCTCATTGTGTCTGATTTGCATTATTGACAAAGGAAGGGTCATTTTATTGCAGCTATTACTTATTACCCATACTCATAATACTGTTTTTGTCACACGATAGCGCCTCACCCATGTTCCCCCATAACCTCATACTAAAGTCACTATATCTACAGAGGGTTGTAGGTCTGATGTAAGATCTAGGTGGGAACAGTGTGATATTAACACATTCAATTTATTTGAGTCACACATATCACTTGATAAAGGGCTGGATAAGCTCAAAACGTCTCTTAGCTTGAGGCACGAATAAAATTACACTTTTTTCACCAAAATCGGAGTGTTGCTGAATTATCTTCTTGTACGTATATGGATTAGACCTGGGCAGACAGAATCACGGAAGGCACCCAACGCTACTTTGTCTTACTGGTAGGTATGAGTTATGTTTGTCCTTATTTTTCAGTTGTTTCCGTGTCTGTGTTGCATAGGGATAGACTTGTAAACATACAAATGTGTGTGGAGAAGTAAATGGAAATGTTTCAGCAAGTTGTGTGAGTGAGAGCCGGGTAGTTTAATCTTTCAGTAAGTCTTGTAGGTTATGTAAGCCTTGTGTTCTTCATTGTTGAAGGATGGGATTGTGTAGGCCACTGGGGAAGTTTTATTTCCTAGCCACGTAAGATGTAGAGAAAGTTAAAGGGATAAATGAACTCTGTGTCTGATGGAGTGTATCGATATGTTTCTATAAACAATGGATTTTCTTGCATGAAGGGTGGAATGTCAGACAACGAGAAATGAAGTAGTTGTTTCAGACTGAGGCCATCTGTCAGTTGTTGGTCTAGGTCTACAGCGGTCTAATAGTCTCTATAAAGTTACCAGTCTCATGCATGACTAAGATGCGTGTCCTAAGTGTATTTTTTAATGTTAGGAAGATTGACTCCACAGAGTGTTTTATATTGCTGTCGTTTAGCGAGTCTGGTTCTAGATGTTTTGGTGTACCAAATATCTGAGTGTGGAATAGGACCTTCTTATACGTGCATAGGAGATCCTGTCAAAGGTTTTGTCCCTGTCTTGGTTGACATGTACCAATATTCTCTTTTTTTTCCAGGTTACAGTGGTATATCATGGCCAAAATTTTCCATTGAACTACGTGTCTGTGTTTAAAGAAGCCTACTTGATTTTCAACTTGTATGTGAGGGAGGATTTGTTGTAATTTGCTAGTCATTATTGTTGTTAAAATAATTTAGATCCTGATTTAACAAAGAGACAGGTCTGTATGAGGCAGAGTCAGTCAAATGAGATAACTTTTAGTATGACGTAGAGGGTGATATTCTGAGATTTTATTATTGAAGGCTTTTGAGTTATTTAGCTTTTTATTCAGCAGCTCTTCAATTTGCATTCTAAGCAATCTGGTTGCTAGGGACTAAATTACCCTAGCAACCATGCATTGATTTGTATAAGAGACTGGAATATGAATAGGAGAGGCCTGAATAGAAAGATGAGCAATACCAGGTATCGATAACAATACATTTGTAGCCTTAAAAACCATTTGCTTTTTAGAAGAGGACAGCGATGCCCATTTAAAAGCTGCAAAGAGTCAGAAGAAAAAAGCAAATAGCTATAACACTATAAAAATAACTAATGCAAACTGATTGAAAAGTTGCTTAGAATTGGCCATTCTATAACATACTAAAAGTTACCTTTTAGACATTAGACAGTAAGATTTTTAAAAGATCTTTTTATTATGGTAAGAAAAAGCTTATTCTGAAACAATCGTTTCAGTATAAACTTGGAAAACTGTGGGTAGCCACCTGCTTGGCCCTGCAAACAATTGGACAATGGATACATTTCATTGTGACCAATGGACATTTTCTAATTGGACCGTTCAATTCTCTGACCAATGTCAGATGAAAAATCGTTAGATGCATGATCGTTCCATGGCCACTAACCTCACAATAATTTGACGGATTTGTAGGATCGCACTAAAATCAACGTCAACGTCAACGTCCATGGCCACCTTTATTTGGGAGGATAATAGTTCTAGCCATTTTCACCTTGTGCCATCGGGGGAGCATTGGAGGGCCTCTTACATATTAACATAGTAACATATTAAGTTAGGTTGAAAGAAGACACATGTCCATCAAGTTCAACCTTTTAACTCTATTTTAACCTGCCAGTTGATCCAGAGGAAGGTGAAAAATCCTCTGAACCTTCTCCAAGGGCAGAAAAATTCCTTCCTGACTCCAAGATGCAATGGGACCAGTCCCTGGATCAACTTATACTATGAGCTATCCTCTTTATTCTTATATTGTCTACTGCATCTGTTAAAAAATGATCCAGTCTTGTTCCCAGTTTTCCATTTTAAGCTACAGTATGTCTGGCACAAATCCCAAAATAAAAACAAGGGCAAAAATAGGACTGTTAGTTTTTGGTGGGACAATTCAGTTAACTTATTTTTTTCTATGCCTATAAGCTACTTCATACAAAAAATATCATTTTATGATTTATATAGTTCACCCAAAACGTGGAGTTAAAATTTCAAAACAGATATTCTTTCCAATTACAATTGTAGAAGTGATTTTGGACATGGGCTTTATATTATGTATTCTTTTTTATTCTTCCTTGAAATAATGGTTTCTAATAGCCATAATTAAGAACAAATTTTAAAAAACTTTTTCCAAAAAACAACAGAATTGTCTAACATCCTAAACTTCCTACCAAAATGTAGCAGATGCTTTTTTTAAAAAAATATTTTATTTTTTCAACCAAGAGTATCAACGACAGAGTCTGCCTTTCCAAAAGTCAATTCCTGTTATAATGATTTGCCTGTGTCCGTTTTTGGTGAGGCTCTACATCTACTGCTATCCTTGGTGTCCGGTATTGATGTTTTTGTCACAAAGATTTCAATGTTCTTTGTCTATGTGTCTGGTCTGGGATCTCTTGAGGGTCCATTTGCCCTGGAATTTTGTCTTATAAGTGAATGATCCAGAATATTTTTTTGTAATTGATTACCAATCGAAACTTATACTGGTAACAGGATGCGCTGAATTTATGACAGTTTAACAAGAAAATACATGAAAAAGTGAGGTTTTATTGGGTGGTAGTTTGCTTGACAGAACAATTATCTTGTAGTTGAGTGCCGTGTACTTGCATAAAATATCTGAGCATCCCCTAAGCATCTTCCATTATAAAATGCAACATTTTTGCTTGAGTCCTAAATAAAAGGACGCTGAGGTCACAGGTTCGATGCCAAATTATAGGTCAAGCTTGCCAGTGTTCCTGGGTGCGCTATATTTCTTGAATAACTCATTACTGGACTTTTGACCCTCACTTTATTCCTGATGACGATCATTGCAGCCAGCCTTCTGAACTTTTGCCTGAATACGCTTATTCCTAATCCCTTAGGCTACTGTGAACTTGAGTTTTTTATCTTGGGCTTCCTCCTTGGTCCGGACTCCGTCATCTGAGCCATAAAGCCTTGTCACTGAGAAAGCAGGTAATATTTACTCATCACTTTAACTGAAAGCAAAGAACTACCATTGTTCAGTGGATCCCGGTCATGGCACTCTTTCATGTAAAGTTGTATCTCGTGTTTACTTATAGATTCTCCTGTAGATATTACATGTCACAACAGACATGTCTCATCACAACCGAAGCCATTAAAATGAGCTACTTCCTCATACCTTCTCCTATACTTCATGAAAGAATTTCAATTATCTGCATAAAATATATTAAGGAACCTGTGAACAGCACTGGGGTCAAAAAAAAAATCTGCTGAATTTTAACTTTGTGCAAACTCAAAATTTTCAAATAAGTATGCCTTTTATTAATCTTAGACTTTATAAAGTCATAACTTTCAGATTAAGTGGGGTGTTTACTAAAACTTGACTTTTTCTCACTTTAATTAAAAAAAAAATTCAACCAAACTCGAAAATCCCCTTAATTTACCAATAAACGATTTGATGTTTGATTAGTGCAACTTTTTCAAGTTGTTGTCCAAAAAACTCAACTTTTTTGGATTACTGAACATAAAACCAACCCAAACCCCTTGAAGATGCACGAAGGCAAGAAACTTCTTCAAATTGTTAGAGATATCTGCCACTGACTGTTACATGATTTCGAGAGGTTTTAGTTGAAGTATTTTGAAGTATATCTTGAAACATTTGAGTATTTTTTCTCTAATAATTAAAATTTTTCACCTTTTGAAAACTCGACCAGAAAAATTTGAAGTTCAATAAACAGGCTCATAAAAGTCAGAATTTTTTACTTTCTAAAGTCAAAATTATGAGTTTAAAAGTCCAAATTTTTACATTTTAAAGTCATTACTAAGACATTAAGGGGGTTATTTATTAGAACTCAACTTTTTCTCTTTTTTTTTTTTTTAATATATGTCTTTATTGAAATTTTTTATTTTTTAACAAATAAAATAAACAAAAACAAAGGAATTTGGAATAACAAAAAGAAAGGAATAACGGATAAATCAATCATTAAGACATTTCAAATGTACACACGCTATGGCCAAAACAGTAGTCTCCTCTCAACTGTCATCGTAAAACAGTCTAAGATAATGTAATACACAACAGTACTTTCCTCATATATACGGTAATATCGAAGGAGAAAAGAAAAATAATTAAGAGTACCTTGTTCTCAATATCTGATTAATGTGGTGGCTCCTGGGGGGCGTTCGCGATGGTTGTTCTTGGGAGCGGAGGAGGTTGTGAATATACCGGTCCGTAACTTTTTCTCTTTTTATTAAAAAAAAAATTCAACCAAACACCCAAACCCAAATCCCCTTAATTTTTCAATTAAACATCTGAAAAAAAATCGATGTGACATAAAGTTGAGACAAAATCAAGTGTCAGTTAGAATCATGTGACTTTTTTAATTGTTGCTTCAAAAACTCGAATTTATCGGATTATCAAACGAAAACCAAAGTAATCAGCCCAAAACTATCATGGTAAAAAACATGTTCCAATTGTTAAAGGGACCATCTGCCATTGACTTCTACATGATTTTGACTGGTTTTAGCTGGATTATATTTGGATTCAAAATTTTAGCAGCTTTAAAGCATAATAAATCTTAATTTTTTTTTTCCTAGGTTCAGTTAAAAGTCATCATTTAAATTTTTAAGTCAGAATTTTGACTTTATATTAGAATGGTTAAATAAATGCTGCTTACAATAGTCATTTAAATGACTTTTTTAATTAAATTATTATAATTGCAGCTTTCTGTTCGTATGATTGATTATGGGAGGAAATGTGTCTCTTTGCATATATATATATATATATATATATATATATATATATATATATATATATATATACAGTAACACCTATAATTGGCATGTTTATTTTACATAGTTAACATATATTAGCACGCACCAAACCACCTGAATTAACTGATTACTCCACTGCACCACCCACCACTCCCAAACTGAGCATAACTATGAATTAAACCCTTTGGCACTGAAAGTAAATAGCATCAGCAATAATATCAAAATGATAAGGGCTTGACCTGTATTCTATATAGTATCCAAGGTGCGTAATGTAGATATCAGGGTTTAAGATTTAAGCCATAAGTGGTTATTATCAAAGAACAAAGATTATAGAACCCTGATATCTACACGTAAAACCACCTACAGACCACCAGGTACTAGTATGGTGTATGAGCAAGCCAATCTTTTTCTTGAGCGTAGGCTCCAGGGTAGTGATGGGTGAATTTGACCTGTTTTGCTTTGCTAAAAATTTGAGAAATGGTGAAAATTCGCTGAAATTCATTGAAATGTATGGGTGTCATTTTCACTGCGGAACTTGATGAAAAATGTCGCTCTTCTCCAGGGGGTTGTTACTAAACTTCCCTTTTATATTCATGGTGCAGGAGATACATTGGTACAATTTTAGTGCAGGGAGCAGCTATGGAGGCTGCCTATGCCCTTACATATATAACAGAAGCACACTTTATAAATCAATATTTAACATTAGTTTGGTGTGGAGGGTTTGACTGTACTGATGATTGGTCTGACGTTGGGGCTCAAGGACATGTAGCGTGTGCCGGAGTGATATCTATAGGTTTCTATGGGTTTCTATCTTAACCTTCATGGTGATAGGGATGACTAACCACTAGAAGATAGTACCGACCATTTGCCAGTTGATTGATCTTTCTACTTATTTGTTGCCTAACAATTCTATCCATTTTTTTCTCTCTGAGCATATTGCCATTGTGCTAAGCTTGCTTGGCAACCTTTGTTATGTATGATTTGTGAGCTGCCTATTATTTATTGTCTCTTAGTCAGTTGTACCTATTTATAGTCGTATCTTAGACTAATTAGTATCCTGTGATACTTCATTCCCATTTGGGGCATGGAACAAAATGTCCCATTTTTCAGTTTGGAGATGTAGTATGTGAGCCAGTGATGATAAACATGTGGCCTTAGCTGTGGTTGAATGACAACCCCCACAATCCAACTAAAACCTAAAGCCTATTTCTCCCCTGGGTGGGGGTCCAAGATTTTCCATCTTGCCTTGTGGCTCTTTATTACATTTCTGACCAATAAGTATGCCTGCCTGCTCCAATAGGGAGCATTACACATACAGCCAGGTTATTCTACATTGACCCCTATAAAAAGTCAAGCACCAGGACCAAGGTCATGTGATTCTTTCAGGTGCCACTTGAGCCCAAAAATCCCTTGTGCTCCAGCCTATATACTCAATGGGGTCATTTACCAATTACAATAGTTAGAGAGACAAGGTGCAGCAGAATACAATGTGAATAACTCACCAAATAGTTAATGTGGTCCGGGTGCACTAGCCCCAGACCCCCAGCTTTAGGGAGTGGCACACCAGAAAATTTGAAGAAAGAACGGGGCTGTCCTACACTCAAACAGATCCACAGGACCAGAAAAATTTAGTTAAAAATATATTTTTATTTTACAAAGTTAAAAAATGTGTACTTGCATCTCCATCCACCCTATGTGTATCGTCCCTACAAGGGCACTTAATCATGGGCTATCCCGTGTAGCATCCAGACTACATGGGACAGTCAACTATAAATATGACACCTTTTTTAGATCTCCCCAAAGACCTCTCTGGTCTGTAACTGGGGGTCTCATAGTGATGCTTTCAGTGCAGTAGAAGGTGGGTAGCCAATCACAGTTGTGTCTTCACACAGGGTAAAATATTCTGCAGTTTCCATCCAATATAATGGTACTTGAGTCCCATCCATCTGGAATTTCAACTAACCTAAATCATAATTCACTATCTATGCTGCAACATTTCTAGTTCCCCATTCTTCCCCTCCCTCCTTCACAATTTTGCTCACTGTTTGTTCAGATATGTTCCTACAGCATCATCTCCATCATCTGCTGAGCCCTTATCTACAGTTTGGTAATACACAGCAGGATGTAACCACATGCTTCTGTTTGTGACTATCTCTGTGTTTGCTCTTCTGGCATTAAAATGAAAGTCTATCTTAACTACAATTAATTAATGAATAACCAGTCTCAGGGTAAACTCCACAAGGAACTTGAGCTGTGGAGTTGAGGAACCTTGCCTTGAAACAGGACAATTCATTCTGGTTGGAAATGCTAATATAGTTTTCTTGTACAACGTATAAGTTTATTACTGTTTAAAAAATTCCTCTATGAATCAGATCTTCACCCAAACAAGTACTGTACCACAGGGCTAGCAACTTCATTGCATGGCTGCCCGCGGCAATTTGATTGGTGTCCCCTGGATGTACCAACTTTTAGTCCAAAGGTGAAAGAAGGAACAATGCACATTGTGTGACTATTCAGAGATATTTTTCACCTGGGTAGAACAGAGATAAAAGCAGTCTTATGATGAGTGAGATTTTGCCCAAAAAAATCGGTTTTCTTCTGGGTTCCAGAGTCATAGTCCTTCATTTCAGGCCCTGGACACAGAAGAGGAATGCAAAGAATGGAAGACAGTAAGGATATTGGGCTGCTGACTTCTCAGGAGCACATTTCAGTAAGTTTTCTGGTCTTCAACTACAGGTTCTGGGCCTGCATCTTTTCTCCTCCAGGGGAGGAATCTCCGTGACAGAACACACCATAGACCGACATCACATAAAGCCTTTTTGGGCAATAAAATGACCTGGGCTTAACTGATCTCCAATTTTGATCCTTGTGAATCTCGTCAGGGAAATGTAGTGATGTTTTTTAGCCAATTTACATTTAAATCTATGAAGATATCTATTTTTGGGCTACTATGAAATGTGGCACCCCAAGTATTTCCTTTCTAGAATGTGTCTGAACTATTTAATGTAGCTCTCATATCATATGCTGCCTCTTTCCAGCTGGGGTCCCAGAGCATGGGAGTCACTGGCTGGTACCCCAGGCCCCCTGGAGCTCCAGGACTGCCTCTTCCTCTCTCTTCTGATGGCTGCTAGCTTCCATTGTTAAGGTGGCCATACACTGTAAGATTTGTTAATCTTTCCCCCCATTAGGTCCACCTTGGGTGGGGGATATTGTGCTAATGCGCTACAAAAAATCAAAGAGCGGAGCACATCAATGAGCCAATGTGGTCCTTGATCCAACACAAAAATCAAGCCTGCCCAATCGAGATCTGGAGGATTTTTGGCCAGATATATACATACATGGACAGATTAGCTGCCAAATCAGTCTAAAGAACCAGAAACAGTAGCTCAAGTCTGACCATGTATGGCCACCTCTCTTTTCACCTATCTGGAGATTCACTTCCACTTACGTCACAGACACAGAAATGTTCAGTGGTGCGCTAACGAGCCCTGCAGATACCCCTATACCTCAACACAGAAAGTTGACTGCTCTGTTTATGTATCACCAACATTTGCTATCACGTGTCCTTACATGGCACCATCTGTCATCAGTTTCACCCACTTGTAAGGAAACTCTATACATTTGTGAGTGATGATCATAGATTGGTGTATTAAATGGTAAATTAAGCATTATGTCCCCAGTAATACGGCAATTGGATTATAATTCAACAAATGTATTAAATCACTTCCACTGTACAGGTTGAGGAGTCTTTATTGATCAGCAGAGAGCAAATTGGATTAATAAAGGCACAATACTTGGCCTTCTCTGAGGGTCCTCTAGCTAGAGGACAATTGGTCTCATGAAAGGCCTTCCAAGGTCTTCTTATTTCCTTTTTCTTTGTATATTATTATCAATTACATCCTGGCTCCTGTAAATAATCTACTACAAAGAATCTGGACAGTACTGATCTGGAGCAATAGCCATACCAGAGTCTATAGGAAGCTGATCCCCAATAAAGTGGCTTGCGAGCTACATGTTGCTCACCAACCCCCAGAATGAGGTACAATGCTGCGAATAATAAGGGGATTGGGTTCTTTATTATTATTATTATTAATAAACAGTTCTGTATGTTGCTCCTGTATCACTAGACTATGTAGACACGAGTGTCTCTTTGAGCTTTTGAACTTACACTGCCTCCCAGTGGTCAGCTTGGGAATTAAAGGGCAGCATTCAAAGTATTAAATTACACTTATTACATAGTAAGTTGAATAATATTTACATATAGGTTTTATTAACAATTTTCCCCACTTTTTTGTCTATTCCTGGGCTGATTATGAGTCGGCTTTTACTACATTGTTTCAGGAGATGAATTCTGCTTTCAGAGACAGGATTTGTGTGAAGTTCTCTTTCAAACCAAATTACCCCCCCACCACCACCCACCGAGTTGAAAGATAACAGCCCTTAAATGTAAAAGGTTGTGCTTGTGGTATTAGAGCATTTTGAGGGCCACTGTTGGATCTTTTAGGCTGCTGCTAATTAAGTATTCAGGAAGTAACAGATGTCTTTAGTGTTTCACCTCCCCAAAAAATGCTTAGGTCAAAATGGCCAAAATCCACCCTATGGGCCTTAGGCCTTAAGCAAGCTGTGCATGAAATTCCATAGTAATATGTATCATACTCACCTGTTCTGTTATTGTTGGCAATAGAATGCATACCTCCCAACATTTTGAAAAGAAAAAGAGGGACAAAAAAATAGGGATGCACCAAATCTAGGATTCAGTTCGGGATTCGGACAGGATTCGGCTTTTTCAGCAAGATTCGGATTCAGCAGAATCCTTGTGCCGAATCCGAATCCTAATTTGCAAATGTAAATTTGGGGCGGGTAGGGAAACCGTGTGACTTTTCATCACAAAAGAAGATTTTTTTCCACTTTTTCCTTCCCTGCCCCTAATTTGCATATGCAAATTAAAATCACAGCACTTCCTGATTCTTGATAGTGGTGTTGGGGTCCGGGTTGCGATTAATGTACTTGGGGGTCAGGTTGGGTTGCGGATTGCAGGTTATGGGTACCGGTCGGGTACGGGTTCCAAAAAATGGACCCGCGCAGGACTCTAACACACACACACACATATAGCTTGTAGTCCTCTCTATATAGAATGGGGTATTTTCGTCTCTGATTAAGGAACAGAATAGTTTGCTTCCCTTGATAATGCACTCCACTGACACACTCTTTCTGCCTCTCTATAGCCCTCTGTTCTTCGATTTCTTATCTCTCCGTGTCTGTTCAAATATGTTCCCTACATTTGTTATCTCCAGATTGACATCTGCTTTTACAATATGTTCATACACATCAGGATGTAACTAGGAGCTTCTGTGTGTCTCAGCATTAAAGGGGAAGGCAATCTACATAGAGTTAGTGAAGGGGAAGCTCCTCAAAGCACTTCAGGAGCTGAGTGTCTGGCCCTGCCTTGAATCAGGACAAGCCATTCTGATTGGACATGGAACAGTTTGGTGGACAAGTATGTTGGTTAATCATCCCTGGATGCACTAGATCTTAATCCAGAAGATCATTGTACCATTTGTGTTTTCTGTAATTAGTGACTGCATTGCATGGCCACCTACTGTAATTTCTGAAAAAAGGTGCCTATATATAGAAATGTTTGCCCATCATTAGTCCAACTACAGGTACAACAGGAATGTTGTGCATTTTAATGTGTTGATCAATATATTCCTTTCATATGGGTAGAACAGATAAGATAAAAGTGGCTTAGTGCAAAATGAGATAGAGTCCTTTGTCCCCAAATTCTGTTACCATCTGGATTCCAGTGTCCCCTACTCCTGACACAGAGAAGGTGTAATGCATATGAGGGGGACTGAAAGTTTATGAGACTTCTCTTTCTCATAGACAGTCCTCTACCAACACTTCCTTCACTTGATTCCTTTACATCAAGCTGAAGAACCAAAGGTTCTGGACTTATATCATTTCTCCAGTTGGAGCATCCAATAAAAAGACTGCTTCACCTGCATGTCAGTTGGTTTTACAATGAATCAAGCTAACAGGACTACCGTAGGCTCTTCGTTTCCTAGCCCCAGGGATCTCTTCCTCTGGTTTCAACTGTGTCTCTCTGATAATTGGATTATTAGCCAATATTTGTGTTTATTCTAGATAATCTTAGAGGACATGCAGCATAGGGGAATGCTAACATGACCAATGAAGAATGATTAATAAAAAAAAACAATGTGCAGGATCATCTATTCCTCCTCACACGTTTTTCAGTAGACATTTTGGGAGATACAGAACCCTATTATGTTTCCTCCCCCCACCCCCTTTAATCTCAGCCACCATCTTCTACCAAGGAGGCCAAGCAAGCATACCATAGTGCCCCTCCTCTCTTCTGATGAAAAATATTTTTCTCCATGACTTGCTAGGCCCACCCAGACAGGTTTCTAAGGTAGCAAAATCATCCCCGCACCAGCATGTGCACTGTTGGGTCGCGGCAAAAAGCTGCGCTGGTGCACACGTGCGGTATCGCGGTTGCCGGAAGAGAGGCCCTGAGGCAGTAGCCCTCAGTGTCTGGAGGGGGGCCCTGAGGCAGAAGCCCCTGAAAGAAGTCCAGGTGGTGGATCTGGACCAGTGGGGCCCACTAGAGCCAGGGGCCCACCAGGTTTTTTCCCGGCGTCCTGCCACCCCAGTCTGACCCTGGGTAGGAGGCAGAGAAGGTGCATGCTTGGCACCCCTCCAGCTTTGCACCCTAGGCACGTGCCTACTATGCCTCCTACCCCTAGTTCCAGCCCTAGTACTTATATTTCAAAGCAGGGTGTAAATATATATACAGGTATGGGATCCATTATCAGGGGAACATATTATCCGGAAAGCCTTGAAAGCTCCTTTTTATCCAAACAATCCAAATTATTAAAGACTATTTCCAATTTTTCTCTGTCATAATAAACCAGTACCCTATGCTTGATCCAACAAATTCTAGCAAACACGGAGCACCAGCGAATTAAAAACATCCATTTATTTGAAATGCATTAAAATGTAAGAACAGAGCGTAGTGAGCTCAATAGCTTCGACACATTTCGTGGATAGACAACTTCATCAAAAAGCTAAATTGTATCAGCTCATGTGAGTATTTAAAAGCACAATACCACACCCCTTCTAAAAACATTAACCCTATCGTGGGTGGAACCACACGATCTAATAACAGAATCAAAGGACGTGTGCCACTGACATGCATATTAATCAATAAACAATTACATTGATATTACATATTACATATTAGGCGGACAGTATATCATATAATTATAATTATAACAAAAACCGACTTAATTAAACAGAATGAGATTCTATCGACTGAACATTAATAGATTTATGAGAATATATTAATGCATTATATGTAATTAATTAAAAGTGAATTAAATATGAATAAATTACCAACAATGATCAATTTACAATTTACAAATTCATCAACAAGTCAAACGTTGTCCAAAATCCATAGGCAATCAAAAAAAAGGGGGGGGGGAATTAAAAAAAAAGCAAGTTAGTTCCCAATCTCGATTAAATCCTCTGTATGTATTTATTGTCCTTAACTCAAAAATCCAATAAGTCTCCAACCTAGAGAGGGTCTTATCCCTTTCACCTCCTCTAATGTTAAATCTTGGACTATCAATAATCTGAGACTCCATCATGAAATTCTATAATATGTTTGGCAATAGCCGATTTTTTTATCACCTCTATCAGCTGCTGATGGGTCTTCCAAAAACCTGACTCCTGCGCGTTTTGTGGTCTTACCTACATATTGTGTACTGCAAGTGCAGGTAGCGAGGTACACAACACACTTACAACAGCAGTTATAGTATTGTTTAACTGGATATTGTTTCTTAGTATTTGTGCTGCTAAATCTTGAAGAAACATTAAAGGGGACCTGTCACCCAGACACAAAAATCTGTATAATAAAAGTCCTTTTCAAATTAAACATGAAATCCAATTTCTATTTTTTATTAAAGCATTCATAGCTGTTGTAAGCTCATTTAAACATCTCTGCTGTCAATCAAATATTGTCTGCCCCTCCTCTATGCCTTAGGCAGACAATTACTTTCACTTTCCATTCAGCACTTCCTAGATGTCACTGCTCTCCCCACATTCCCCAGTTCTCTTCACCATTTAATTGTGTAGTCAGGACATGGGGATGGACATCAGGTCCCCCATTCTGGTGCACAAACAAGATTCTGAGATGATACAAGTCTTATCTTAAAACAGTGTCCACAAAATGGCTGCTGCCTGCTTGCTATAATTTTGAAATCCCAGACTGAAGGAAACAAGATTCAAATAATTCATATAGTGTAATTAAAGTTCATTTTGCTTGACCAATGTGATAAAATAGGATTTTGAATAATTTTTTTGGGTGACGGGTCCCCTTTAAGTAATGCACATGATTTGCATCTACTCCGGCCACATTTGTAAATGCCTTTGTACCGTAGCCCGGCCGCTTTAGTATAATGTCCTTTCGATTTGTATAAACTAGGGGATAAAAATGATGCTTACGATTTACCTTTCCTGAAAACAAAAGATGGAGACTGAGCTAAAGTGTCTCTCAGAATGGGGTCCTGTAAAAGAATACCCCAATGGCCACGATCCACAAATCTATCCCAGAACTCCATAGCTCTATCCTGAAAAGCATCCCAGGTATACGACGTAACCTCAAAAATTGACCCACAGGGACTCCCCGCAAACAGGACTCCGGATGCCCACTCTGTGCATGTAGTAAGGTATTCCAAGTAACAGGCTTTCGATACAAGGTTTTCTCAATCCTATTATTAAGCACCGTGAATGTGACATCTAAAAAAGGAAAAACCCCGGTGGGCCCCTGACCCTCATGGGCCCCCTCCGGGCCAGACACCCCTCTCCGGATTGTACCCCGAAACTGTTTTCCTGTGCCGCGCAGTGCCAAATGTGAATGCTCGCTGAGTGGTGCCGTTAGCGCATGCGCGCCGGCTTTTATACAGGCCTTTATACATGGGCGCCGACTCGGCTCGGCACTTCACACCAGGGGGTAGGGGCCCGGACAGAGGTCCTGGGCAGCGGCCCCGGTGGGCCTCGGGCCCCCCCAGTCCAACCCTGTAATTACTATATGTATACAGTGTATTTACTGTGCTCTGGGTTTCCTGGTACTAATCACCCTGTGTATTTGCAGGGAGGCGCAGAAAGCGTTACTACTTTGTCTTTTGTTAAATTCTTTCTTTCGCTTTAACTCTCTCTCCACATAATATTGCATATGCTATTCAAGTTCCTTCTGAGTGCCAAATACACACTGTATATATACAGGTATGGGACCTGTTATTCAAGGATTAATTATATCTTAGTTGGGATCAAGTACAGGCTACTGTTTTATTATTACACAGAAAAGGAAATCATTTTTAAAACTTACATTTATTTGGATAAAATTGAGTCGATGGGAGATGGCCTTTCTGTAATTCAGAGCTTTCTGGATAATGGGGTTCCTGTATAACAGACCCCATACCTGTATATATATATATATATACATATCATACCGCCCAACTGTGCAGTTTTTTGCGGGACAGTTCCGAGCCACAATCCCAGATTGTTATTGAAATGACTTTCAATTTGATCTCCTGCACTGAACAACCAGAGAAAGATACAACATTTCTAAAACTTCATTGGCTTTTGGCAGAGAGCCCAGAATATGTGGCAGGTGCCCTTGGATACTTTTGTAACAATTTAAGATAAGCAAACAAACTATTTAAGATAAGCAGGTCTCATGGGGAAACTGGGACTTGCAGCTTAAAGGACAATTCAACTTCATCAGCAAAACTGTAATAATGCATAAAACCTGAACCCTAAAACCCCCAGAAAGGTGTTAACATTTTCCATAACCTGCCAAATTGTGTTAAATTAGGGGGTGTGGCCATAAAATGTGTGTGGTCAAAAACTTTCGTCAAGCTGCGTGCGTCAAAACTATTTGTCTCTCTTTCTATTTTCAAAATGTATAATATATACTGTATATATATATATATATATAGTCTTAACACTCAAGTATGTATCTTCCAAAATGCCACTGAAAACTTTCCTTACTAAATATTTTTTTACGCTACAGAGTGGAGCGAGTGTGTCTATATATATAATATACAAAAGCCATTAATATCTTGTAAATTATATCCTCGGAGTTCCATGACCTGTATAAAAACACTCAGCCTTCAGCCTTGGGTTTTTATATGGTCATGGAACTCCTCTGTAACTCACAATATCCTTATAATTTACAAGAGGGGGTACTTTATTCACTATATATATATATATATATATATATATATATATATATATATATATAGCAGCTGCTTCCAGTAATTCATTTCTCTGAGAAGCAGACGGTGATCAGCCCTGTCCCCTTACCCCTCCCTAATGTACTGAGTTTGAGAATTCACTTGCACTTTCATTCTGACTCGCTGCCTTTCTCAACGTTGCACTTTATCCTGATATCAGCTCACAGCCGAGGGGGGTGAGAAAGAAGGTAAGAGCGAAAGTAAGAGCGAAAATAACAGGAAACAAGAAGGAAGAAGAAGAAGAAACGGCAGATACAGAGAGAGAGAAATGTAAGTACAAGGGCTAAATGGAGAAGCTGTGCAAAGACTCAGAGAGGGGTCTAACTCAAGTGAAGGTCTGGGAGCTTCTAGGACTAAGGACAAGATTGTGCAGCCTCAATAAGGTGGGATTGGTCAGCCAGGGACGTAATTGTTCATTAACAGCTTCATGACTCCCACTGGCGGAATTGCTATTAAATCCACCAGGCAGGAGCTCTCCAGCCAATCATGTGTGACCCTATCTTGATCCAAAATGTACTTTTCTAGCTTAGGTCACACAGGCCTCTTCCCAACTGGGCCCTTGCTAGTGAAGAAGGAAGGGTGCAACTACACCTCTCTGCTGCAGTGATGAAGCAAATATCCATAAAAATAAATCAAATCAACTGGACTCGCTGCGTTTTTTTTCTTAAAGACGTTTCACCATCCAACTGGCTTTCTCAATTCACAATTCTGAGAATTCCGGGAATAGTCTTAGGCTGGGCCCACTGAGAAATACTTTGGTTGACCAGTCTGACCTTTGTTTTCCACCATTTCTTGTGCTGCCTCCATTTCCTAATTTCCATGTACCTGTAAGATTGATTACCTGGTGGTCTAGAGAGGCAGCCTCTTCATGTGCCCCACATTTGTTTCATGTAGCCAGGCTTCTTTCATCTGTGAGCCTCTGGGGCAAATTCACTAAAGTGCGAAGCGCCTAACCCTAGTGCAAATTCGCCAGCGTGACGTCATTTCGTTACTTCGCCGATTTACGGGTGCTGGTGTAAATTCGCTAGCGAAGTAGACCTACTCTAGCGCTACTTCGCACCCTTAGGCCACGTAAGTACGTTAATTCACTAACTTGCACATTTTACTGAACATTGTTCAATTCACTAACTTGCGCCAGACTTGCCTTCGCCACCTCAGACCAGGCGAAGTGCAATAGAGTAGATAGGGATTGCTTCAAAAAAAGTTTAATTTTTTTCCAAGTCCCAAAAAACGTTGGCGCCTTTTCGTTTTTTAAGGGTGATAGGCTGAAAAAGATTGTACATTTTTTTGGGGGTACCCTCCTTCCCCCCTACATTTCCTAACATATGGCACAAACTATACACTGGGCACATGTATAGGGCAATATAACAACTCTATTTTATTTTATGAAGCTTTCCCAGGCTTGTGTAGTGTAATTTATTTGCTGCAACATAATACGTCCATTGTACTTTAACTTGGTGTCGTATGCAAATTAGGCATCGCTATCGTAAATGCGCTTTCCTTGACGAATTAACGCTAGTGCAACTTTGGATTTTAGTGAATTAGCGATGCCCTGGCGAAACTTCTCCTGGCGAAGTGCGGCAAAGCCTGCACTAGCGCAACTCTACAGGTTAGTGAATTTGCCCCAAAGTGTTTGTAACTTGGCAATGACGCGGCTATGTAATTCACGTGATGACGCCACTTTTTGCGCTAAGTGCCCGTTGTAGGTTTATTGTTCCTGGGTGTGCTTCTGGATTGTTTTTTGTTACCGACTTTTGCCTTTTTTCTGACCCTGCTTGAACTCTGCCTGGACTGTCTCCTGCCTGTTATCTGACCATGATTGAACTCTGCCGGAACTCTGCCTGGAGTGAACTCTGGCCCGCGATTTGCCTGCTACGATTTGGCCCCTTTGCTTGCCCAGAACTTTTGTCCTGATCCTCTCACCTGATGGCATCTGAGTAGCTGAGGGCTCCTCCCAAAGCCAAAGACGGCTGCTATATGCAGAAGAGTGAGCCCAGACTGGGAGCTTAGTGTTAGTTCTGGGTTTAGGGTGCCAATCATGACAGCACCCTACTGTATGCACCACTTGAATTTGATGTACTTGTTAGCAGATGCATTTTGCATATACATGGAGTGGGAAGACAGGATACCTTTCTATTAAAGGGTAGGAATCCCTTACTTCATGTTCTCTGTTGAGGAATATGGTCCTAAGAAGCCCTGGAGGAGTGGGGTCATCATTTGTATTTGATCTGAGGTCACAAGTGGTTGTCATTCTTAATTTATGTTTCTTCTTCATTCAGAGGCTGAAGACCCAATAGATAATGAAAAAAACTGGTAAGTACAGGGCCTTCTTGTGCCCAATAATGCTGAACTCTTCACCTTGCTCTGGATCTCTAATTCAGGCCCAGAGCACAGCCACTGGTCTAGATGCAAGTGCATTGTGCCTGGACACCTTATGTTGTGTTGAAACCAATATGCACAGTGAATTTAAGAGGGCAATGTCAACTGTTACACTGCAAGAGGTTGCCTGTCTGCAGATGACAAAGAAGAATAGGGATCACTGCATGTAATGTATTATTATGGATTAAAAGATATTTTCAGATGCTTTGTCGCCTATGGGAGAGGCAGTGTCTAGCAGGTGACAAAGTGCTACATATGGCATTGCTCTTAGAGAATCACACCAGAGAAGCCTTTGGTACACATTTAAGAAAATAATGATTCCTATTTATGTTGTAGGACATGTTGAAGGCTTTCCAGTGCCTGAAGTAAGTACTTCAACAGAAGGGAAAAGTGAAAAACAATCCTGGGGGTATCCTGTAATTTTATAAAGCTAATTTTATAAAGCTGTACATCAAGGTTTCTTTCTCAAATCAGTTCATGACATCTGTCAGGTTTCCACATGCCTTGTGCAGGGTCAAGAGTAATATAAATAAAGTCACTGAGGTATTTGAGTAACAATGGCCTACAGATGGTCACCAGAGAGTTTGAGAACCATAGGATAGAATGAATATTACCATATTTTATTATTTATAGACCTTGGCCCCCACATGTTAATTACATCTGATGGATGTACAGTGGAAATAGAGGTTCAAGGACATTGGCAACTTCTTTATGTAAAACATAAATGTAGTAGATAATTCACAATGACACCCGGGCCTCTATATGGATAATTTTGTCTGGTCCACTGACACCTAGGGAGACGGCCCTCCCAAAATACATACTAAACAAAGCAGGTACCAGCCTTGTCAGACTAGGACACCAGGGGCCCACCCAAAAACCTTAGACCAGGGGCCCACTCTCATTTCTTCCTCTCCTCCCTCACCCTCTATTCTCCTAGTCTTGTTTTTTTACATACTATAATCTATTATTCCTTCTATTTAGCCTTTGTTCTCATAGAAATAGGGACTGGCCATGAAATAGGCCAAATGTTTGGCAGCATGAGGGACCACTGACAGCTGGGCCCACAGGTGGGGTTCCTGGTATCCCAGCGGGCAATAGAGATGGCGCGAACTGTTCGCCGGCGAACTTGTTCGCGCGAACATCGGGTGTTTGCGCTCGCCGGAAGTTCGCGAACGTCGCGCGACGTTCGCCATTTTGGGTTCGCCATTGTTGGCGCTTTTTTTTGCCCTCTCACCCCAGACCAGCAGGTACATGGCAGCCAATCAGGAAGCTCTCCCCTGGACCACTCCCCTTCCCTATAAAAACCGAAGCCCTGCAGCGTTTTTTCACTCTGCCTGTGTGTGCTGAAGAGATAGTGTAGGGAGAGAGCTGCTGCCTGTTAGTGATTTCAGGGACAGTTGAAAGTTTGCTGGCTAGTAATCGTGTTGATACTGCTCTGTTATTGGAGGGACAGAAGTCTGCAGGGGTTTGAGGGACATTTAAGCTTAGGTAGCTTTGCTGGCTACTAATCTACCTTCTACTGCAGTGCTCTGTATGTAGCTGCAGTGGGCAGCTGTCCTGCTTCTGATCTCATCTGCTGACTGCTGCAATAACAGTAGTCCTTGTAAGGACTGCTTTTATTTATTTTTTTGTTGTTTTACTACTACTACTACTACTACTACTACTACTACTACTATAAGAGCCCAGTGCTATTAGTCTAGCAGTGTTGGGGAGTGGGACTGGTGTGCTAATCTGCTGCTCCTAGTAGTTCAGCAGCACCAACTGTAATTTTTTTTTTTTAATATTCATTTTTTTTTTATTTTACTTTTTTTCATTTTACTACCGCTGTAGTAGTGTATAAGTTGACCTTTTAGGCATTATTTGCCCTGTAGGCATTTTTTGCCCAGTGTGTTATTCAACCAACTGCCATCTAGCTGTGTGACCTTGTTCACATTCTGTCTAAATATCCATAATATTACCGTCTCCAGAAAAAACACCGGAGTGACTTTTTTCAAGCAGCCATAATAAATTTTACGTAATCCGTATCCATCGCTGTAGTAGTGTATAAGTTGACCTTTTAGGCATTATTTGCCCTGTAGGCATTTTTTGCCCAGTGTGTTATTCAACCAACTGCCATCTAGCTGTGTGACCTTGTTCACATTCTGTCTAAATATCCATAATATTACCGTCTCCAGAAAAAACACCGGAGTGACTTTTTTCAAGCAGCCATAATATATTTTACGTAATCCGTATCCACCGCTGTAGTAGTGTATACGTTGATCTTGTGGGCATTATTTGCACAGTGTTTTCTTCAAACCACCATCTAGCTGTGTGAGCTTGTTCACATTTTGTCTAAATATTGATAATATTATCGTCTCTAGAAAAACCACTTGAGTTACTTTTTTTCAAGCAGCATTCTTATATTTTACGTAATCCGTATCCACCGCTGTGTATACGTTGACCTTGTAGGCATTATTTGCACAGTGTTTTCTTCAAACCGCCATCTAGCTGTGTGAGCTTGTTCACATTTTGTCTAAATATTGATAATATTATCGTCTCTAGAAAAACCACTTGAGTTACTTTTTTTCAAGCAGCATTCTTATATTTTACGTAATCCGTATCCACCGCTGTGTATACGTTGACCTGGCATTAACTGCAGATATCGACACTCTGAGGAGCGATGAACCCCTGGACTACTGGGTGCGCAGGCTTGATCTGTGGCCAGAGCTGTCACAATTTGCCATGAACCTCTTGTCTTGCCCAGCCTCAAGTGTGCTCTCAGAAAGGACCTTCAGTGCAGCAGGAGGGATTGTAACTGAGAAGAGAACTCGCCTAGGTCACAAAAGTGTCGATTACCTGACCTTTATTAAAATGAATGAGGGGTGGATCTCGGAGGGTTACTGCACGCCGGAAGACTTGTTCTGACTTCTATGCAGCTGTCCTTCTCTTCAAGCCTCATGACTCCACACACAGCTGTCCTTTAGCGTCCTCCTCCCTCCGCCACCGTTACAAACTAGGGTGCAAACCCTACTGGTTTAATTTTTTCTGGCCTCTGTGCTTCAGTGGCTGCAACCAAAAAAACTGGGCAAACAATGTCTACAAGGTCAACGTATGACGAAAAATGACTATTTTCAGCATTTATATGGCATATTTTTTCTGACAACTGTGCTTCAGTGGCTGCGTCCAAAAAAATGCATATTTTCTGCATTTATATGGCATAATTTTTCTGGCCTCTGTGCTTCAGTGGCTGCAACCAAAAAAATTTATATTTTCAGCATTTATATGGCATAATTTTTCTGTCAACTGTGCTTCAGTGGCTGCGACCAAAAAAATGCATATTTTCTGCATTTATATGGCATAATTTTTCTGGCCTCTGTGCTTCAGTGGCTGCAACCAAAAAAATTTATATTTTCAGCATTTATATGGCATAATTTTTCTGGCAACTGTGCTTCAGTGGCTGCGACCAAAAAAATGACTATTTTCAGCATTTATATGGCATATTTTTTCTGGCCTCTGTGCTTCAGTGGCTGCGGCCAAAAAAACTGGGCAAACAATGCCTACAAGGTCAACGACGTTGACCTTGTAGGCATTGTTTGCCCAGTTTTTTTGGCCGCAGCCACTGAAGCACAGAGGCCAGAAAAAATATGCCATATAAATGCTGAAAATAGTCATTTTTTGCCATACGTTGACTCAACGTATATGGCAAAAAATGACTATTTTCAGCATTTATATGGCATATTTTTTCTGGCAACTGTGCTTCAGTGGCTGCGACCAAAAAAACTGGGCAAACAATGCCTACAAGGTCAACGTATGGCAAAAAATGACTATTTTCAGCATTTATATGGCATATTTTTTCTGGCAACTGTGCTTCAGTGGCTGCGTCCAAAAAAACTGGGCAAACAATGTCTACAAGGTCAACGTATGGCGAAAAATTACTATTTTCAGCATTTATATGGCATATTTTTTCTGGCAACTGTGCTTCAGTGGCTGCGTCCAAAAAAAACTGGGCAAACAATGTCTACAAGGTCAACGTATGGCGAAAAATTACTATTTTCAGCATTTATATGGCATATTTTTTCTGGCAACTGTGCTTCAGTGGCTGCGTCCAAAAAAACTGGGCAAACAATGCCTACAAGGTCAACGTATGGCAGTTGTTTAAAGAAAACAGTAGATTACTAGCCAGCAAAGCTACCTAAGCTAAAATGTCCCTCAAATCCCTGCAGACTTCTGTCCCTCCAATACAGAGCAGTATCAAGCAGATTACTAGCCAGCAAACTTACTATCATCTGTCCCTGAAATCACTAACAGCTCTCCCCCTACACTATCTCTTCCAAGCACACACAGGCAGATTTTTCAGATACATTTTTGCCCTTGATCCCCCTCTGGCATGCCACTGTCCAGGTCGTTGCACCCTTTAAACAACTTTAAAATCATTTTTCTGGACAGAAATGTCTTTTTTAGATGTTAAAGTTCGCCTTCCCATTGAAGTCTATGGGGTTCGCGAACCGTTCGCGAACCGCTCGCATTTTTGCGCAAGTTCGCGAACTTTTTTTCCGACGTTCGCTACATCCCTAGCGGGCAAGTCTGACAGTGGGCATAAGCACTCAAGGCAAATCCAACAGGGGACAAGCCCCTTGTGTTCATTAGGTCATTGAAGAATCAACAACATTTTGGGGGCATTCCCTGAAAAAGTATTGATTCTTGAGTAATCTAATGAACACAAGGGGCTTGCCCCCTGTTAAAATTGCCTTGAGTTCTTTGTTCTAAACATAAATTTAGTGCTTGTCCTCTATTCATTGCTCATGATTTGGAATCCTGTTGTAGAGGCTGCAGCTTGCAGTTCTTTGGGATTATCCTCTGGACAACATCTCCCTTTTAACTTTTTATTATATGGTGGAGGTTGCAGGCCACTCAGTTTCGTGTTGTTGTTTTCTACTCCAGTTACTGGCTCTCATCTTGGCTTTGTCCTGGTACTTCTCCCTGCTTCCTGAACAATCAGATCTCTTGACTGTAAGTAAATATATGGCAAACCCAGACAAATATGATTATATATATTATTATTATTATTATTATTAATAATAATAAACATCTGTATAATAAATACTGCTTTTTGACCCTTATTTAACATAAAGGCTACCAGGGACTCATTTACCATTTTGCCAAAAATGAAAATAAAAAAATCCAGGTTGTCATGTTTTTTTCCCCAAAAAATACACTGCCAAGTTGGATAAGATGTGAATCTCCTGCTGAAGGTGCTGACTTATATCTCATTTTGTGCAGATGTTTTTGATTATCACAACATTTACTGTAGGATCTTTCATCATTGTCTTCACAAAAAAATCGGTGAGTATTCCCTTCCCTATTGTTTTTTTAAGTCTATTGCTATCAGTAGGATACATTTCCTTCAATTCCACAGAATTGTGTGTCTTCTATGGGCACAACTACATTGCAGAAATACTTGCTAGCTTAGATGGTCAAATTTGAAGACATTTTGGCCAACTCTTTGCAATTGCTGTAGAATCAGCCCCATATCACCAACCAATAGATCAATACAAATGCTACATCTATATTTTTACAAGATTGTAGTTTGTGGCATTTGGAGCTAAGTTGCTGATTTGTTTTTTGTGGATCGAACATTTCTCTAAGTTCTGCTGTATTGTCAATCTGTAAATGTTTCTGTTAAGCAAACCCCAGGGTTTTTTGGCTATTCTGTACTAAGTAGGTGTTGTGAAACCTACTAAAGAAGACAATGATATCACCAAAAACAACAATTGCTAAAAGAATAACAATCTATACAACTCTTTCAGGGTTTTACTGTGGGGGCATTCATATGCGCAGCTGCAGTGACTGTCTTGGAAATGTATATCATTCTTTGGAGGAAAGACTCATCATATTATGCCACTGTAAGTACCGTATGTCCATGTGTACACCAATGAATACAAGTGCATGAAGGGACAAGGAAAGCCCAAGGGAGATATCCCATGTAGAACTGACCAATTAACGTGTGTCAGAGAGGAGGAGAAAGAAGGAAGATCTTATAAGGACCAGGGTACAGTTGCCATATTGGAAAAAAAGCCTCAGCAGATAGTGTGTCAGCAAGGAAAACTAATAGAGAAGTCCCTTGCCAGATGGAGCTCTCAAGAAGCTGCTGTGAGCATATTTTTCCTACCAGGGGTTTGAGAATAAAGAAAGTGAACCCAGGGTGTGTGTATACAGTAAATACAACTTTTCTCGAAATTCAGTAATGCTGCCAGTTATATTTTATTGTGGAGACTTCTTGTTACATTACTGCATGATAAGATAACAAAGTTCAACTCTTCTAAAGGAGAAGGACACATCAAAAGTAAGCTTTATCAGAAAGGTCTATATACATACACCAGTAAACCCTCAAAGTAATGTTGCTCTGAGTCCTCTGTCAAAAGAAACATCACGTTTCTTTCCTTCTATTGTGTACTCATGGGCTTCTGTATCAGACTTCCTGTTTTCATCTTAAACCGCCAGGGCTTGGGCTTGAGCATGCTCAGTTTGCTCCTCTCCCGCTCCTAGAGCACTCTACAGAATAAATATAGCATTCTAGCTTGCACTATTGTGGCTAATCTTTTGTCAATAAATTTCTTTCTGGATCAACAACCATGGAAGCCTTCAGCAGCTTAAAATCACTTATAACTCATCTAATAATATCATATATTCTCTATTAGAGGACTGGTGCCTGATGTCATCTCGTTGCATTGTATCATGTCTTATGCCTGATTCTCCACTGACTGAGATGGATAAAGATAAAAATCTTGCATGATTTTTGCCATGTTTCATGGGTGAAAAAGGTTGGGGACCCCTTCCTTAGGGAATCCTGATACCTAATAGCCAGTTACTGTACTGCCAGGAAAACACTCTATTCCAGAAATGGGGAACACTGCCCCTCCAAACAGTAATTGAGGCCCAAATCTAGCTGGCCAAGAGCTCTCCTGTTGATACAAAAGAATTAAAGGTTGGTTAAACCTTTACCCTCGTACACAAGTGTCTCAAGTGGAGCGCATCACTTTTTGTCTGTTGTCCGGTAGATCTTTGTTGTGTGTAGCACCATGGTCCTAGAGGAACGTTGTTTGGTTTCACTGTGTACTGTACAAACGTATATGGATGAGATAACAATAAACTCACTCTTGAATCTTAATAAACCCTAACAATACCTATTGGTATACCACACTTTCGTATAAAAATATGCATCCCATTCGATTTAAAACCACAATTTGTACGTAAATATGTAAAAAATTACCATTTTTTGGCACAGTAATTAAATCTTGTACACTTGCCTATCGTTTCTGTTTTACAAAATAAACTGTGCAATATCCTGAATACATTTTTTTTTCTCTATATAGATTGTTCTTACAGCTCTATCCAGTGGAACCGCTGTGTGGATTATTAACCTAAGATTCAAAGGGAAACCCAGTCTAAATGTTTTACAGGAAGTTAAATCTGATGGCACGGTACAGTGATATATGTTATTGGCTAATATTGTATGATATGGGCTAGAGTACCTTTATTTTTTAGATGTGTTTGCTTTAGGGTAACTAATATTTATTTGTTTTATTTCACCAATGCTCTGTGAAAGAGTTACTAGCACAGCTTGCAATTTTAACCTTGTCTAAGCAGCCATTGTCTTACCATTGGGCTGAGTGCAAGCTCCTCATCACCTCATCGGGCTCCTGTTGTGTTTATAATTCAGTTGCTAAAAGGATCTTAAAATAATGTACAGTAGTTAGGGGGCGGCCAACTGTCCAGGGCTGTAAATAGGACTGTGCATAGCAGGCATAAGTCTTTTTGGAAGAACTTCTTGTCTTACATGTACTGTAAGTAAATCATTGATGATGTGAATGGTCATGTATCTGTATTTCACAGCAGAAGCCTAGGCTGAGCACAGATGCAAAGATCGGAATATTTTCCAGATCCAGCCCTGAGGAATACATTTGGCTTATCAATTACCTGGAAGAATCCTCGAGTCACACTGTCGTCCCTTTTGTCATCACCAACACTAACAACACTAAATTCAGAGAAGAGGTGTATCGATGCAATTGTGCCATATTGTATCACTCCATGAGGAGAGGAAGGATCAATATCACTGATGTAAAGGATTCTTTGTATGATGAAGAACTGGAATATCTATCATCTGAACTAGGTACCAAGAGTTGCCTCCATCAAGTATCACGTATGGCACCGCAAATATTTCAAAGCAATCTCCATGCCTGTCTTAAAGGGGATGTAGTACCTAAATGCTTCTTTAGACTAGTGTTGAGGTTCATACTTAGCCATTAGTTTCCATCAAAGCTTACTCCATTGTATACCAAAGCATAGACAGTCATACTTCATAAATCTGGTCATGCACGGGCTGATATTAGCTGCCAATTTAGAGCCCTCCTAGACTGAGTTGGAAATTTGTTGGGCAATGTATGGAGCCTTCCAGGCAGCCTGCTCACCAGAGGGTAGATTCACTAAAGGACAAAGTGGCTAACGCTAGCGACAATTCGCCAGCATTGCCACCAGCAGGGACATATTCAATTCGCTAGCAAAAGAGACCGTCGCTAGTGTTCATTCGCACTCTATTACCAGGCAACTTTTTGCTCTGGTAAATGGTCGTTACTCCGCAAATTTTTCTGAATGTTACCTCTTTCACCAGAGTTGACTTCGCCACCTCAGACCAGGCGAAGTGCTAAAAACTATCTATATCTTCCTCAGTTGTACATCATATTCTGTGTGCTGAAATGCATTAAAGTTCCAAAAACTCTGACGGCTTTTCCTTTTTTGAAGCGGGATTGGCTGCCAAACTTTTTTTGGGTAACCGGTTTTCTCCAGACATTTCATAACATATGGAACATTTATTTTACAGTGGGATCATTTGTAGGGCACTATATCAACTCTATTGTCTTTATTAAGGTTCCCTGGACCTTTGTAATAAAAAGGGGTAACTTCAAGCATTTGCACCAACATTTATAATAAAGATGTCCATACAACTTTAAATTACCCGCCATACACAAATTGACATAAGAGCAAGATCACTAATGTATTTTGGTAGGCACAAATGAACGCTAGCGTATCTTCGTTAAGAAATGCTCGCACTGCCGAAGTAACACTATGAAAGGTCGCCAGCGTTCCGTGCCAAGGACGAAACTCCTCATATTAGTGAATTGGCGTAGTCGTAGCGCATTTGCGACTGTCGAACTGGTGCGAGATGTTTGAAGCTGCCGCTGGCGAAAATTCGCCTGTTAGTGAATCTACCCCTAGGTATCTATCAGCTGAGAAGAGAACCGTATCTACCTGTTAATGTAGTCTTCTTCTGATGGATTTCATAGACCTCCAATATGATCTGATCAATGGCCTAGGATCCTAAAAAATGGACCCCCAAGGAGAACATAAATTATTATTATTATTAACATATTAACAAGATAATCTGTAGCACTGTACAATAAATGGGTTTATACATTGAACATACAAGAGGTGACCTGCTTTAGTCTGTTATGGAGTCTTACCTTTGCTTTATGATCACAGTGCAATGAACATTTCTCTATTTCTCTATTTGTGTTTATTGTACAGGCAAACAGAATGTTGCAGTTGTTGCTGATGATCTAGATGATGGCAGCTCCACTGCTCGAAACAAAATCCTTCAGAGTCAGCCTAAGATAGAAAATCTGGCCTGGAATATCTTCCTTATTGACAAACAAACAAAGAAAAATAACAGTATCATCAAGAAACTGATTAATCCAATCAATGAAATGTTCATGGCAGGTACTGTCATTTAGTACAAATCTTGGCACATTCACTAATATCTTTCATTCTTTGTACTATGGGTTTATACTCATTATAATTTATGAGAAATGAGAAAACATAGGGCTGTCTTAATAGGCACTAAATAAGAATTGGAGAAATGCCTTATTTACTAATTTTCAAATTTAAAGGGATACTGTCATGGGGAAACTTTTTTTGTCAGACTTCCAAGTACCCCCAGTAATGTGACTAGTGCTTTGAGAAACTTCAGCCACTCTTTACTGCTCCACTGCAAGTTGGAGTGATATCAACCACCCCTCCCCCAGTAGCCCATCAGCAGAACAGTGGGAAGGTAACCAGATAACAGTTGCCTGGTAGATATAAGAACAGCACTCAATAGTAAAATCCATGTCCCACTTGACTTGTTCAGTTACATTGAATAGGAGAAACAATAGCCTGTCAGAAACCAGTTTCATCAAGTGCTGGCTCTTGCTGAAATCACATGACCAGGCAAAATGACCTGAGATGCACCTAAACACCACCAATATTACAACAAATATTGGTTTGGAATGAAATTTTACATTTTAGAGTGAATTATTTGCAGTGTAAACAATTTAATTTAGAAATAAAACAACATCATAAAAATCATGAAAGAATCCCTTCAACGTTTTATTTTAAACTGGATCGCAAAAAATAATCTTGAATTCTAAAAAAAACAGTCAAGTTTTTCTTATAATCATGTTATAAGCATATTCACAAAATTCCAAGCGGAAAAACTGTGTTAGGTTAATTCATGACCAAAAAACTAGCCACAAAAAAAAACACATTGTTCCAATCATTTTTTTAAATCTGACAAAAAGAAATATAAAATAACTTAAATGCTGAATATAGACCTCACCTTGACTTCTATAGAAAAGCTCCAAGCTTTAGCAGCCATAACTTTTTTTTTTTTTTTGGAGATTTTTTTTAGATAATTCTTTTTTTTCAAATTGTGGAAGAAACCTGAACCTGAATCTTGAAATAGGCCACCGAGTGTTTGCTGGTCCATCTACAGAGCTTCACCTAAATGGCTAAGGCAGAATAAACAGAGAAATAAGGGGCACAAAAAGAATACTGAATAATGTGAATGTGAAGGGGAGAATAAGGGGTTGACATTTCAACTGCATGGTTCTTCTATCTATGCCAAGGTGTCAAAGTTCGTGTAGATGGCCTTTAAAAAAAAACAAAAAACTATTACTCCACAATTTGAAAATATAATACCCTGTAATTTATCTTCTTTTTACAGGCTTGTGATTATTACATCAGAAGACTGTAAAAAGAAGGGGTACTTCCGTTCCTTCTCGACTTTGATCCAGTGCATAGATCCCTGTGTGACTTCACTCCAGCAAGTGATAAGCACCAGATTTATTCCCACTCCGCACCCCGTCTCTCCTCTTCTATCCATGGAATACATTGGGCTTTATACTCCTCTACATGACAATATCCACAAATACTGCATCTTTCTGACAGTCCCTTAATAAAGCCACATAAAGCAAAAAATGTTTGATTCATTTGTTTTTTTCTTAGTTGTTTCTGTGTCAGTAACTATACTGTTGGCTGAAGGTGGTAATAAGTGATGGGAAAATCTGACCCGTTTCGCTTTGCCAAAAATTATCTAAACTGCAAAAATTTGCCTAAATGCATTGAAGTCTATGGGTGACAATATTTTTTTTTTTTGACGCGCAACAAATTGCACAACAATTTTTTGACGCGTGACAATTTTTTTCACCAATTAGAGTCTATTGGAGTAATTTTCACGGCGAAACTTGCCGAAAAAATTCCACTCATCACTAGAAATCGACAGATATACCCTATGAACCTTTTCCCTTAAAGTAGACATGTCCAACATATGAACCGTTTGATAATCTAGGTGACTGTCAAACCAACTAAAACTGGTCATACAGTCTACATGTTGATGATCTTGTGATCCTATCACACTTTAGGTCAGTGGGCCAATGCCAGTAGATGAATGAGACATTTCCCCATGTCGCGGGAAAGATGATCCTTTGTACAAACATATATTGAACGTTTCATGGTAGTCATCGCCTCTCTGGGACCACCAGTCTCAAGATCTGTTATCCCTGTTGTTACTCCATAGGCCATTACCTTCTGTTGACACATTATGAAGGCACTGGCTGACCAAGAAAATAACTGTGGGCAACTCCTTGTGGCTTTACTTAAGTCTACTTAAATAGTATAGTATAGTGATTTTATTGTTTTATAGTATATTAAAATAATTTAAACAGAATTAATTTCAAGGCTTTCAGTACTGGAAATTCTATCTAGCAAGCTATAAAGACTTACTTACACTTGAGTTACCCAACACCACAATTTTTATACCTTAATCCATTGTGTCTTCTCAATGGCTGGAGTATCAGTCTTGCTATTGAGGCTTGCAGCTGATCTTAGATTTGCAGCAGTAGAAGGTATCTGGGCCCTGCCAATTGACCAAAGGGGCAGCCTGTTATAAGGACCATTTTTTCTCTCCGGGGATAGAAAATGATTATAATGATTTGACATGGTTTGTACATAATTATTGCAATTACCATGAAAAGATATCAAGCAGAAGAGAAAAGTAGACCAGATTTGGAGTGTGTTTGGCATAACAACTTGGTTGCGTCTCTTATTGATCACATTGTTACTATATGTTCATCTAACCTTCCCAACATTTGGGATTATTTACCAAATACCAAAAGAGATGTTTCTTTTTGTTTTTTGTAACAGTCAGAAAATGAAGTTATGCATCATAAATAACTGATTCTGTTTTTATTTTAGAGAGCAGTGGTCACTCCCTGGGAAGTGCCGTAAGTATATTTATTATTGTTATTATTATTGTTGTTGTTATTATTATTAATAATAATAATAATAATAATAAATACAGACATATCATTTAATAACAAAAAACATCAGCACTGGGTGCAGAAAAGGAAGCAAACTAAAAGGTTAAAACCCTGTTCTTAAAGAGCTTGAACCTCTTGTCAATAGATCCAGTGTGTCCATAATGTGACCCACTCCGACGCTACAAGTTAGAAGAGCGGAGTGTGAGGGGCGGCAGCAGGAAAAAATTGAACTGCTGAATATCCGCAGATCCGGAAGTGACCTTGAATAATCAAATATTTTTGTTGTTGTTTTTTTTTTTAATCCTCCAGATTGTTCCATTGTGTTTCCTTGCTGTATGGATTGCTGCCATTCTCTGTGTCAGAAGTCATGATGATTTTTATAATGTATGTATTCATCATCATCATTCGAGACCTATCTAATCTAACGTTCAAAAATGATTGGGGAACTAAAACTATAAACTTTACATATTTCTTCATGCAGACCATTCTCCTGGTGATAACCAACCTGAAGGAGTCTTTTATGATTTATGGGGCTGCATTTTTGGGCAGTGACGTAAGTATTTTTACTTTATGGAAAGGAAAGAACGGGAAAGAGAGGTGATTTATTTTGGGGATATATTTTGCAGTGAGGGGTGCAGTACAATAGCATTTTGAAATAATACTAAGTATAGGCTGTGATTCACTGAGTTACTCCCTAATAATTCCCAAAACAGGCCCAGATCCATGTTTAACCCAATTATCCTGTGACTGGAACCCAAGTGTGAGTTCTAGCGCTGGTTATGGTTTTGTAAGCCATTAGGTTAATTAAGATCAGTACACATTATCTAGTAGATGTAATTCTAGAACAACTGGACTTGCTGGGTAATCATTGAAGATGTTTCACTACTCATCCGAGCAGCTTCTTCAGTTCAACTTCTGTACCCTGCGGTTTCTGAAAACTTCACACATCCGTTCATGCAACACTCAAAAGTAACACCTGTTTCTAGTAGTTGCATGATACTTTGGTAATCCTATCACAGTCACCCCACAGAATCAACACCTCTGTGAGTTTCAGTCGTCACCTCTCTGAAGAGTTACAATGTGCCATTGGGATAGTTACATGGTTACATAGTTAAAATGGGTTGAAAAAAGACAAAGTCCATCAAGTTCAACCCCTCCAAATGAAAACCCAGCCCCATACACAAACCCCTCCCTACTTTCAATTAAATTCTATATACCCATATCTATACTAACTATAGAGCTTAGTATCACAATAGCCTTTGATATTATTTCTGTCCAAGAAATCATCCAAGTCCCTCTTATAGTCATTAACTGAATCAGCATCACAACATCACCCGGCAGTGCATTCCCAAACCTCACTGTCCTGACTGTGATGAACCCCCTACTCTGTTCCTTTAAATGAAACTTATTTTCCTCTAGTCTGAAGGGGAGGCCTCTGGTACGTGATTCTCTTTATGGGTAAAAAGGTCCCCTGCTATTTGTCTATAATGTCCTCTAATGTACTTGTAAAGTCTAATCATGTTCCCTCACAAGCGCCTTTTTTCCAGAGAAAACAACCCCAACCTTGTCAGTCTCCCCTCATAATTTAAGTCTTCCCTCCCTCTAACCAATTTAGTTGCACTTAGTCTCTGCACTCTCTCCAGCTCATTTATATCCCTCTTAAGGACTGGAGTCCAAAACTGCCCCCATACTCCAGATGAGGCCTCACCAGGGACCTATAAAGAGACAGAATTATGTTTCATCTCTTGAGTTAATGCCCTTTTTTATACAAGAACTTTATTTGCTTTAGTAGCCACAGAATGACACTGCCCAGAATTAGACAACGTGTTATCTACAAAAACCCCAAGATCCTTCTCATTTAAGGAAACTCCCAACACACTGCCATTTAGTGTATAACTTGCATTTATATTATTTTTGCCAAAGTGCATAACCTGCATTTATCAACATTGAATTGGATTAGTGTAAGAGTTTATATACCGAGGATTTCCTATACCAGTTGAACTGAAGAATCCGAGTGATGAGTAGTGAAACATCTTCACTAATTACTCAGCAAGTCCAGTTGTTTTAGAACTACTTATACTAGATATACCATGACCTTGATGAATGAAAGTCTTCATAGTCAATCATACACATTGTACCTATTCCCTATGAAAAAAAGTCATAATTATATGTCCCTGCTTGTGCCAAGAACCACCAAGCTGACAAATCCTTGTTAGTCTCAGGATACCTTTAATTAAGAAATGATACAAATATTTTTGTATAAATTGTTTTTATTTGCTTTGAGTAGGACGTTTATTCTTTGCTTTACCTCTTATTTACGCCCAGTCAGATTCTCTGCTTCCAATGTTTTTGGACAGCCCATCAAGAAAGCAAAACTCACAGCAGCAAAGAGTAAGTGTTTTGAACAGTCTAATGATGGCTATACACACAAAGCTGCCAAATTAGAAGATCTTTTACATCAGGTTAGCAGACCTGCCAGGAGCGCACTGTATCACTGTCCTGAAATTGTCCTTGATTTTCAGATATATTGTTTGTGACAGAAACTAGTTTTGACCCTAATTATTGGTCAGTAAGATGTTGACTTGTTTGCTTGAATGGCTGCCCCCATGGCTTCACAGCAGTTTGTTTATATAAACTATAGTAGTACTTATCTGTTATCTACTGTGTATCCTGTGCTTGAATGGCTGCCCCCATGGCTTCACAGCAGTTTGTTTATATAAACTATAGTAGTACTTATCTGTTATCTACTGTGTATCCCGTGCTTGAATGGCTGCCCCCATGGCTACACAGCAGCTTGTTTATATAAACTATAGTAGTACTTATCTGTTATCTACTGTGTATCCCGTGCTTGAATGGCTGCTCCCATGGCTACACAGCAGCTTGTTTATATAAACTATAGTAGTACTTATATGTTATCTACTGTGTATCCTGTGCTTGAATGGCTGCCCCCATGGCTACACAGCAGCTTGTTTATATAAACTATAGTAGTACTTATATGTTATCTACTGTGTATCCTGTGCTTGAATGGCTGCCCCCATGGCTACACAGCAGCTTGTTTATATAAACTATAGTAGTACTTATCTGTTATCTACTGTGTATCCTGTGCTTGAATGGCTGCCCCCATGGCTACACAGCAGCTTGTTTATATAAACTATAGTAGTACTTATCTGTTATCTACTGTGTATCCCGTGCTTGAATGGCTGCCCCCATGGCTACACAGCAGCTTGTTTATATAAACTATAGTAGTACTTATCTGTTATCTACTGTGTATCCCGTGCTTGAATGGCTGCCCCCATGGCTACACAGCAGCTTGTTTATATAAACTATAGTAGTACTTATCTGTTATCTACTGTGTATCCTGTGCTTGAATGGCTGCCCCCATGGCTACACAGCAGCTTGTTTATATAAACTATAGTAGTACTTATATGTTATCTACTGTGTATCCTGTGCTTGAATGGCTGCCCCCATGGCTACACAGCAGCTTGTTTATATAAACTATAGTAGTACTTATCTGTTATCTACTGTGTATCCTGTGCTTGAATGGCTGCCCCCATGGCTACACAGCAGCTTGTTTATATAAACTATAGTAGTACTTATCTGTTATCTACTGTGTATCCTGTGCTTGAATGGCTGCCCTCGTGGCTACACAGCAGCTTGTTTATATAAACTATGGTAGAATTTCTGATGCACACACACACAATTTACCAGCACAGCACAACAGTACATTATATGTTCAATACTTTAGTACACTTTTAATTTTTTTATGTTACCATTAATTTAATAAGAGTAGAATTAAAAGAAATGCAATTTCTATTACAGTGCCTTGTTTGCCCGATCCTTCCAATAGTATCTACAGTACTACTGGCTGAATGCATTGTTGTGATTTGGGGCGTTTTATCAGTAGAGATGGTAAGTATACATAGGGGCAGATTTATCAAGGATCGAATTTCGAAGTACAAAAAACTTCGAAATTCAACCATCGAATTAAAAATTTTTTCAACAAATTTGGCAATCCTGCGGTCGAATAAAAAGCGTTAGAATTGGACGATTCGAACGATTTTAGCAATCGATCTAAAGGATTTTTATTCGACCTCTAAAGACTTTAAAAATGGTTGTAGAAGGTCCCCATAGTCTAACATAGCACTTTGGCAGGTTTAATTTGGCGAAGTATTGTAGTTAAAGTTTTTTAAAAGAGACAGTACTTAGATTATCGAATGGTCGAATATTTGAACGATTTTTACTTGGAATCGAAGTTGAAGTAAATTAGAAGTCGTAGTATCCTATTTGATGGTCGAAGTATCCAAAAAATTACTTTGAATTTCGAAAGTTTAATTCGAAAATTCCCTCTAATTCACTTTGACCCTTATTGAATCTGCCGCTATAGTGTTAGTTGTCTCTTGAGCAGGTATTTCATTAGATCAGAAAGCAAGCCTTCTCAAAGGGACCTGCCAAATACAGTAACTTGGGGTTACAGCTTGAAGGCCAAATAAGGTGAGAGTTGAGTTTTATTCTTGTCTGCTGTCTTATAGGTATATACTGTACTCCTGCTTATATGACTTCTAGGTTGAGATTTTGGGGAATTGTTATTTGCTCTCCTAGGTACTCATGGGACCCTTGCTTGAAGAACTTCTAGGCTATGATTTGCGTGAATTCTTATTTGTTCTTCTAGATATCCATGAAATCTGCTTGAAGAACTCCTAGGTTTAGATTTGGGTTAAATTCTTATTTGTTTTTCTAAAAAATCATGAAATCCTTGCTTAAAGAACCTCTACGTTGGGATTTGGGTTGAATTGTTACTTGTTCTTGTAGATTTTTATGGAATTCCTGCTTGAAGAACTTCTAGGTTGAGATTGGGTTGCTCATCTAAATACTCTTGGAATCCCTGCTTGAAGGACTTTTAGGTTGAAATTTGGGGTGAATTTGTTTTGGTAATCGGTGAGGTGACTGACAAATGTTGAAGCACAAATGGGGGTTTAAAACCAAAAAAATCTAGAAACATATTGGAATGTATATTTACTTTAGTGTCCTCTCCTTTTCTCCATGTTTAGGTTCTCTACATAGTGATCGCTTTTGGGATGGATCTTTTGCTTATTCTGTTATTTATTAAGGGGCCCCAGATTTTCAGTGTAAGTTGATACTTCTCTTTAATGATATACATATTTCATTATTTGATTAAAACTATTTTTTGAAAGTTTGTTACATGGGACCCTATTCATAAACTCTCTCTTACCCTAGAATAACTGTTTTGATGCACTGATACCTCTTTCCACCGTTATTAATAATACTTATATATTACGTTTCATCTACCAACTATCAACTAACTAGTGTTCTGATGCAATTTGACTCTTTTAAATTTCAGGGTCATCCATGCAAATTCCTATGAAACTTGGAGCCCGATCTTCATTCAACAAAAAGTTATAGAGGCCTTCACCAGAAATAGGTTGCACATAAAACATCTCCAACACCCTGTACCCTGGTGTATGGCTCCCCAGTTCCACCCTGGCTATGGAACCACATACCCACCTCCCCTACATTCCTGATCTACCAGCCCCAGATTCCAATAGCTGCTCCCAGGATGTTGTAGTCAAATTACAACCACACAGCAACATGCAGAGTAAAGCCTTATACTTTAATAAAATTTGACTGTTTGTAGCCATTGTTTTTTTGCTTTCTTTAGCCAATCTTTTGTGATTTGAGATGTCTATGGACCTTATAGTATGTTTTGTAAGTGGTTTAGGGAGCTAACTATTAGTTACAGTGTCCCAGCAAGACTCTCTCCTCCAACACAGAGACAGGATTACACGGTATGGCTTTTTGTTATGCTGATGCACAATCTTCAAACCAGTGCAGAAGGAAACATTGAATTTCCTTTTTAACAAATATCTAGTGCAACACAAGATACACATTCCAACTTTCTAGGAGCTACAAGTCTGTTCAGTGGCAGTGATCAAAATCCCCTGTAGTGACCCATATGGTTATTAGCCCCTATGGCTTTAAATCCCTACAGATTCAGTTCTACGGTTGCCACCTTTTGGCCCGGTTGAATCCAGGCAGGGGAAGGGTCTTGACGCAATGGGGGTAGGGCTGTGGTGATGCAAGGGAACAGGTCATGATGTCAAGGGCAATTGGCCGATCGCCATGTCAGTCATATGGAATCCTGCCCGGTTTTCCTAATTTGGAAAACTGGGCAGGCAGTTTGGACTATTGCAAGCCTTCAAAAAACTAGGTTGTCCGGTTCAGTTGAGTAGAGTAGAGTGACCACTTGCTGCCTCACTTTGATGTAGTGCTGGGAAAGGAGCGGCACTTCATCTTCACCTTCCACCTTAGGAACAGGGTGAATGTCTGCTTTGGGCCTTGGCATGGGTCCTGTTAAAGTTGGGGTAGAGGAATTAGATAGTGGCAGGTGTAGCTCCCATAAGAGAACACTCTAGAAGTGTAAGTCAGTTAGTGGTGAGTTAGGGAAGAGCAGTTCTGAGCTCCAACATAGGAGTGGCAGTTTTGGGGTTATCTCTCCCAGTGGAGTGGGAATCAGGATAGAGGATTTCCCTGAGGGGATCAAGACCACTATGGGGTGTGTCTTAGAGGTGAAGTGAGATTCCTGCCAGGTCTGTCCGCAGGTGAGTGTCAGCCTGTGTTACTTTCTGTATGTGATGTTGTCTGTACCACTGGCCTGAAACTGTGCTGAGAGCAAACCCTATGGATGTTTAATAAACATTTTGGGACTCATTTATAAAGTTCACACAGTGAATATATTTGCCCTGCACATGGTCACATTTATAAAGCTGAATAAGAATGTGCAAACAGAATTGCGAATTTGTTTTTCCACACTGTGAATTATGCCACAACCTTGGTGGCTGAGAAAATATTCACAAAACAGTTTTGCAAATTGCGAATTTAAGTTACTGTCAACACTATTTTCGCACACAACCACCTCGCACAGCAGGCGCACTCACGCAAACACCGGTTTCATTTGTAAGTCATTTGCGAAAAAATCGCAAAAATCAGAAAGACGGGCACAGCAGTGCAATATTTTAGAATTCAGGAAAAAACGTGGGCAATCCAACAATTTGAGAATAAATATGCTTTGCGCGAACTTTATAGATGACCCCCCTTCTCTTTTATTGTTTGCAAGAACCTCTGGTGCCCTCTGTCTTTATTGTTATATGCTGTATAGCGGCAAGAGAGGTGTAGTTGCACAACACCCTTACACCTTCCTCTTCCACTTTGTGATGGCCTACTCTGGGTGTGAGAGTCCAGTGTAACCTACATTCTACTGCTACTAGTCCAGGAAGGCAGTTATTGAGCCAAAATAGAGGTTACATGCCCCCATGTGTCAAAACTCTCAATATAGAGCAGATGAGGAAGAAGCCCAGACACAGAGAGGCCTGTATGTGAGAAGGAACAGAGACAGAGAGAATGCGGAGTTCAGGCTCAGTTACATTTATTTCCTCCCCTCCCATTCTCAGTGGTAAATTCCCTTTCACTTTCATTGTGACTCAGCAAAGGGCTGGACACATTACAGAGGAGGGGTGGAATGTTCTTGCAGGAGGGAAGGGGAGAGACTGAAGACAAATACAAAGGATAAAGGTAAATGGGCCTGTAGGTAATGGGAAAGAGACTAATAAAAGGAACAAAACACAAATAATTGAAGAAAAAGCTGAGGGTTTCAGTGTATGAATGTTACCGACTGAGCAGAGAGTTACAGTGTAGCAGCTGTACACAGAAGCTTACAATCTAACACTTATAGACTAAAAGAGACAGAATAGGAGTAATCATAACTTACAAACCAGGAAAATTAAATAAGGACGGCTAATTCAAAAGCTGCTTCGAATTCTAATTAGAATGCTGAATTTCAGTCAAATCAAATCCTCCCCAAAAAGCTTCCATTGCACCTTGAAACTAATCCAACCCAAACCCCCCTCTATAAAGCTGCAGCACTTAAATAAAAGTTAAAAGCGGGCGTGGTTTTTATTCAGCGACACTTTTCCCGACATTTTTACGAATTGCTCGTAAACTCATTCGTTTTGCCGCCAATTTTTGTGACACATTAGCCTCTCCAAAATGAAAATGTCGGCCAAATTGTCTTTTCAAAACGCTCGGTAAAATGTCGTCGAAAAGATATACGGCGTTTTAGAAAATTGTCGACTGACGAGACATTCAGAGACGGTAACATCTGCCTCCGTCAATTTGCCGTTCGCACGACATTTTACAAAGTTGTCGACCGCCACTTCTGGGTTACTTATTTTACCGACACTCAGTGGCGTAACTAGATATTACTGGGCCCCACAGCAAATTATTTTTCAGGCCCCCAAAATTTTTAGCAGTTGACTTGTTTTACCAATATTTATTGAAACTGTATATAAATTAGGGCCTCTTGGGGCCCCTATACCTCCTGGGCCCCCCTGCAGGCGCAGGGTCTGCTTCCTCTATAGTTACGCCCCTGCCGACACTTTTGTGAATTCCCCCCATATGAGAGTCACTTGCGGGACGTTTTCCCAAAATAATAAGTTAGACCAGGTGTCGCTTACACAAAGGGTTGTACTTAGTAGAAGGGTGGGGTTTTTCCAGCTACTACTGAATGTAACAAAGAACATTTTGGCAGAAATTATAGTAATGTGTTTATTTTAAGTAACCAGACAATTAAGCAGAAAGAAATGTATTTGTATGGAAGAGATGATTGGACAGGTCAAGTGTTTGGCACCCGTAGCTAAGACTGCAGGCTGATTGTTGCCACTAGCCACTACTGATAGGAAGAGAGATCTCGGCTGAGACTTGTCCCCCCTCCCCCTGTCTCCCAGCGACACACCAACCACTCCTTTACTTTCACTTTTACTGGGCAAAGAGAGTGCTGAGAATGGGACAAAGAGACTGAATGGTGACAAGTAGGATGAGTGAAGCCTCTCGGGATAAAGAAGACATACAAAAGCAATAGGAAAATCTCAGCTAGAAGGTAAGAGGAGAGGGGGAAACATGAAAGAAGGTATTTATTGCATGGGGGAAGGACAGACGAAGGCAGGAATAGAAGGAGGGAGGGAACAGAGAGAGAAAGCAAGAGAGACAAAAGTGGCGTGACTTTGCCTTTAGTGCTAAACACAACTGTAATGTGAGAGCCAAGTGGGGAGAAACTACGGAAGCAGACCCTGTGGCTGCAGGGGGGCCTTGGAGATATAGGGACCCCATGAGACCCTAATTCATATACAGTTTCAATAAATATTGGTAAAACAGATCAACCTGTAGATATTTTGGGGACCTGAAAAAAATCTGAAAAATTTGCTATGAGGTCCAGTAATATCTAGTTATGCCACTGAAGCCAAGCACTACAGTGTGTCCCTATACTGTTTATATACAGGGAGCAACTGTCATATAATGACTAATCACTGTGTCCCCAGCTCTGTAACTGCCCCTGGAGCTTATATTATTGCTATTATTTATTGATATAGCACCAACAAGCTTCTCAGTACTTTGCTACTTTTCTATCTTTTTCCAGTGAAGTCAGTTCCGTCCCTCAATGTATGAAGCCACGCCAGCTACTCATAAAGCTAGTGCCAGTAGAAATGAAGGGAAAAACAGGATAAATGTTGAATAGCTCATTGACTCAAGCGCTTTTCTCTCCAGGTAACAATGTCCTGGGGCAAACAGACAGTGGTGGGGATATTCTCCAGGAGTGGGGCCGAGGAACATCTCTGGCTTGTCAACGCTTTGAATGATATTACCGGCATCTGCCCCAAGTCCTTCGTCATTACCAACTCCAATGCCTCAGCTTTTAGGGACGCCGTCTATACTTGCACCTTTGCCATTTTGTATCACTCCATGAACAGAGGGAGGCTCAACATCACCGACGTGACTGATTCGCTGTATGACGAGGAGCTGCAATTTCTATTCATAACACTCGGTAAGGGGTAAAGTGTCCAACAACACCAAAAATCTAGCCATTTTTTTTGTGAGCTATAGATTGGGAGTCCATAACAACCAATCAAAGGTATGCTTTATTCTGCTGGTTAGTTGCTAGGGACTTGGGAGAAAGGTATATACATAGGAAATAAGTCTAAATATACAGAACAGTTCTGGACAGTAATAGTTACTTTAAGCACAACAAAGGTGTTGGAGGAGACCAAAACGTTGGTTCACAGTATCGTTATTAATATGAAACCTCATTATCCTCATCATCATTCTCTTTAATGCATATGCTTTATGAATTTAGGGTCTGCTCATTTAGCGAGGTCACCAAATTAGCAGATCTTTCCCAGATATACCCACCTAAGGTGGACAATATTGGGCTTTAATCTGATCATTGGCCCTAGATCCAAACAATCAGAACACAATGGTGGGAATGCAAGCCATCAGAGTGAGGGTAGTATCGATGAGCTGTCTTATCGATGTCTGTCCTATTTTCAGCCACATATCTGTTGTGAAGTCCTGTTGGAGCTCCCCATACATGGTCTAAAGGGCCCAAATTGGCAGATTAAATCTTCCCTATTACTTACAGGGAATTCCCAGAATGCACTTGCTGAGGTCAAGATAGCTTTACTTTGGTCTTAGATAATAGTACAATGTAACTATTAAAATCTACAATTAGTATAGATATTGGTAGATATAGTTTATATATATGTATATCGGTCGAAATGAGTGTTGAGAGAGGTGCAAAGAGAATTGTAATGACCCGCTGTGCATATTATGAAACCCACTGATGATCTTGGTAACCAAAAATTACAGGTTGGCTTTGGCTTCAAGGGTCAACCTTGTTACAGATCGTGGCTTTCCCATTTGTCCTGTAGAAGAGCCTTCCATCATCATTTTGTCATTAACTTACCCAAGTAACTCTGTGTGTATCCCAAAGGGAAAGACAAAGTGGTGGTGATTGCCGATGACCTAGTTGACAGCAGTGATAATGCAAAGAACAACATTCTACGCAGTCAACCAACCATTGGCCTCATGGCCCGGGATATATTCCTGTTTAGCAGGGAGGACAAGACTGTTTACAAAATAATGATAAGCAAAATGACGCACATAAAAGAAATAATCACTGCAGGTAAGTAGGGGGTAGATGTTATAATTGATTATAGAGTTGCACATTGTAAATTTAATATAATAATGATTGGAATATGATGAGTAATAACACCTTCTATTTCTTCCACAGCTTCTGGTAAAAGGTCAACCAAGGTGGGTATCTACTGACCTAAGGACCAACATTCCAGCTATCTTTTGCTGCAAGTACTTGTGTGTATCAGTAACTGTCAAACATAGATAAAACATTCTAATGCATATCGTTTTTGTAATGTATACTGTATATATATATATAACTATTATTTGTAATTCTTTTGAGCTTTTCAAGGTTTCTTCAGTTTGAAAATAGAGCTATTCTTTCAATTGTAATGGCTGCTCTGTTCTAGATGTATGTAAAGCTCTGGGAGCATGCTCATAAGGGTTGATCTTGCTGAACAATGCACCAATGTACCAACTTTTGTATCTAACTGTATAAATGAACAATAGGGATGGGCGAATTTGACCCGTTTCGCTTCGCCAAAAATTCGCGCCGGCGAAATGTCGCAGATGCCCATTAAAGTCTATGGGCGTCAAAAAAATTTGGTCGCGCGCCGAAATTGTTTTGACGCGCGTCTTTTTTTTTTGACGCACACCGCCATACAAGTCTATGGGCGTCATTTTTTTGGCGAAACGAGGCGAAAAAATTCGCCCATCCCTAATGAACAACGCTGCTTTTAGGAAACATTATAAAGCAATTGGAAAAAGGCCATTAATAGGGGAATGTTGTTTGAAAAGAAGTCTTCAACTGCCCCTTTAATTCTGGAATGTGATGAAAATTAATGAAAAAGCGAATTTCTATTGGCTTATTCTCTTGTAATTATTTTTCCTGGAAACTGAGAGCCAATAATCTTCTGTCTCCTAGGCCTCCACGTGTGTGCCTGTCATATTCCATGTGGTTACCCTGGTCCCCTTGAGATGGGCATGCTCTGACCCAAGTCCTAAGAACGTAAGTACTAGTGGTATTAACGGAACAGTAACCCCAAAAACTTAAAGTGGATGAATGGCAATATAATGTATTGTTGCCCTACACATAAAAGTGGTGTGCTTCTGTAGCGTGGGTGGGCCTGAGAAGTGTATGAGTAGTGTGACTTGCTGCTAGTGTATCCCAGGCACCCTGAGCAATTCCCTGCAACTCCCAGCAGTGTGTGTGTATGTCCCTTTAAGCACCTTACCCTCAGGTGGATCCTGGGTGTCTCCTGGTGCACAGATCAACCAGGCTGAAAGTAACAGCAGTCTAGGGTGGATGTTTCAAACAAACAACTTCTTTAATGGACAATGGCAGATGATATGGCTCACAGAAGTCAGGCAGTATAACTCTCCAAATACAGTCACAGCACGTAGTGGAAACCCTTCGCATTTTCTGATATTTCCAGTAGATTCCTCTCAGGGGGTAGTGCAGCCTGTATTGGTGATGTTCACGAGCACTAGGGATCCCACAGGATATCTTGGCACTTTCCCTGCTCCTGAGCTCACCCAGAAGGGTGCTAATCTCATTCTCAACTACTCTCCTTGTTGGAGCCAGAAAGCTGCTCACTAAATACCTGCCACTATCCTTCACTCCTAGAGTGACTATAATGTATAACTTCTACCACTGAATAAACTTTCGCCATGGGGGCAGCCATTCAAGCACAGGATACACAGTAGATAACAGATAAGTACTACTATAGTTTATATAAACAAGCTGCTGTGTAGCCATGGGGGCAGCCATTCAAGCACAGGATACACAGTAGATAACAGATAAGTACTACTATAGTTTATATAAACAAGCTGCTGTGTAGCCATGGGGGCAGCCATTCAAGCACAGGATACACAGTAGATAACAGATAAGTACTACTATAGTTTATATAAACAAGCTGCTGTGTAGCCATGGGGGCAGCCATTCAAGCACAGGATACACAGTAGATAACAGATAAGTACTACTATAGTTTATATAAACAAGCTGCTGTGTAGCCATGGGGGCAGTCATTCAAGCACAGTATACACAGTAGATAACAGATATGTTCTGAAGAATCCTATTGTATACTAAACAGCTTATTTTTTATCTGTTGCGTATCCTGTGCCTTTTCTCCTTTTTAAGCTTTGAATGTCTGCCCCCATGGCTACACAACAGCTTGTGTTGGCGATTGCTTGGAGGAGATAAAGTGGAGCATGATGGTGCCTGCCATCAAATGTTCTAACTTTTTGAAATGGAGACTATATTGGAGAGGGTGCAGTCTTGTTGTTGAGAAGGTGGCATGGAGGCAACTCGTGGGGAACTGACTCTCAGATAAATGAAAGTACTTTATATATGCACATTTGCACCAAATTTATGCTTTGCCGTCTCTTGCTAAATGCAGAATGTCAATCTCTTATAATGGGATTCTAAGACTAAATTTAGCAGAGTAGCAAAGGAAGCTGAGGCAGAGTATGGGAACAACAAGACTTGTATAAGACCAAAACTTTTAGCAAAGTGGGTGAATATTTTCACAAATTCAAAATACTTATCCATTCTCCTTGTTATATTTCCATTTGATGGAAAAACCATGATGGAACTTTATAAAAAGGTATTAATAGTGACCTATAACTGAACAAAACTATGGACAAGGTGTCAAGAGAGGTCCTAATCTAAGGCAGGATGGACTATAACATTCTCTTCTTTGTTTCTGGAACAGCTGTATCTTCTTTTTGCTTGCACAATGGCCTCTCTATGGCTCAGGCGGTATATGCGACTACCAGTGGTAAGTACCTACATACAGCACATGTATTGTTTTAATTATGAACTTCTTGAAAGTACAACTCAAAAGCCTTGCAGGAATCACACACACATTCTGGGACCTCTAGCCGCCCCATTGAACTGAAAAGCTAGTTGGGCAAGGGACAGATTTAATAGTTGCTGGTGAGGGGGACATCTCTGGAGCTGCCCTCAAGTCCTACATACATTATCTCAGGCAAAATGGAGCATTGTACTGTGACAATGGTATGTCTTTAAATATTTAAAGGGCTTTTCCGCCATTCTACAATTGTAATGCACTCTCCAGTGAGCTGTACATCGAGTAAAGATAATAAGTGGGTTTGATGTTAAGCCAAGTTCTCAGGCTCCCTCAAATGATTACAGTGCTTACCTGTAAACCCAGGCTAGGGTTCCTTTTCTTCAAACTATGCAGCAGCCTGGGCACTTCTTCCAGTCTTTCATGCACCCCCATTGGGATTGGGTTAGCACATGCTCATAAAGAACTTTTCCTGAAATTCCCTACTGTGCATGTGCCTTCCTAGAACTGAGAAGGAAGGAATATGGCTGCCTGGCACTCAAGAACAACTTCCCCTGGCTAATGTGGTGCAGGTATAGAGTCTGTTATGCCAAAATCTGTTATGTATAAAGCTCCACATTACGCTATGACATCTACCATCAAATACTGTACTTAATTTGTTTTTTTAAAAAATGATTCCCCTTTTCTCTCTAATAACAAAGCAATATTTGGTACTTGATCCAAACTAAGATATAATTAATCCTTACTGGAGCCAAAGCCAGGTTATTGTTTTATTCAATATAAATAATTTTTCGTAGATTTAAGGTAGTTAGGTAGGTGACTAGACTGATGAGTGGCCTTGATAGTTTTGGGTGTTAAATATTGGGTATTGGAAAAATTGTTATATTCCAGTATTGATTTATAAGTTTTAATATGTTTAATTTGTGCACTCATGACTTGTCATTCACACAGCCTTCACACATTGGTTCCCAAACTCCATTTGTTCCTTAAATCTGGAATGGGATTAGGTTTCAACATATGGAATGTCTTATGGGTAGGCTGGAGGAGGTGTATCACACACAATACAGCCATTTATACAACATATTGATACATACATACATTTTTGTATTATTTTGTTAGGCTGTCAATAGAGCATTTGACTGGCTAAATATCTTATAATTTGTATGTATCTTCTGTAACGCATTTTTACACATTAAATATACTTAAATCACCTTGGTGAGTGGTGTTTGTTGACCATAGAACTTACACAAATTATTTAAAGAGACTGAATTTTCTACATTGGGAATTCTGGGTAAAACATATAATTATAGGTATATATATTGTCTCATACCTTAGTGATATTTCTTGGAAAATTTGGCTCTGGAACTGACACAAACCCTCTCTTTTAGAGCTCTACCTCTTTGTCCCTTGTAACATATGGAACTGCAATAATCTGTGTGGGAAATGCACTTCTCAATCCCAGCCTTAGGAATGTGAGTATAGAGAAATATAAATATCCATGTGGGCTGTATGTCGGAAACCAAACAAAAGTCATTTTCAGTGTCACCTTTCAAAGTAAATAAAGGAAATATAAGATGAAAAGGCCATACTGTGTTGAATGTATGGTGTCAGACAATGACAATGCCACTGATGAACTTGTATTCTCTGTGTTCTTCACAGTGGGCTTTTGCCATTTCCTGGGCTGCAGCTTCTCTGGGACTTTTGAGAAATAAATTCTTTATACCCCACATACCTGCTGTAAGTATTCTTATTCTATATATGGGGTGCATGATGCCATAGAAAACCAGAGCAAGCTTTGATGACCACTAGGATTGTCATACGTTCATGTGTCTGCAAATATTATAAGCTAATTAGGTTAAATACAATAAAGCTGGCCATAGAGGCAAAGATCCGCTCGTTTGTCGACATCGCCAAACGAGCGGATCTTTCCACGATATGCCATTAACGAGCATGGCTATATCGGGGGTAATCTGAACGTTCGGCCATACGGCACAATGTGCATTGGGCTCCGGTCGGGTCAAAATCAAACCTGTCCGCTCGACCAAACGACAGATCTCTGCCGGACAAAAGATGTCGGCACTCTCCACACATGATCTGAAAATCGTACGAATCCTCGTATGGCCAGCTTAAAGGGATACAATCATGGGAAATTTTTTTTTTCAAAATGAATCAGTTAATAGTGCTGCTCCAGCAGAATTCTGCACTGAAATCCATTTCTCAAAAGAGCAAACAAAGATTTTTTTTATATTCAATTTTGAAATCTGACATGGGGCTAGACATATTGTCAATTTCCCAGCTGCCCCAAGTCATGTGACTTGTGCCTGCACTTTAGGAGAGAAATGCTTTCTGGCAGGCTGCTGTTTTTCCTTCTCAATGTAACTGAATGTGTCTCAGTGAGACATGGGTTTTTACTATTGAGTGTTGTTCTTAGATCTACCAGGCAGCTGTTATCTTGTGTTAGGGAGCTGCTATCTGGTTACCTTCCCATTGTTCTTTTGTTTGGCTGCTGGGGGGGGGGGGAAGGGAGGGGGGTGATATCACTCAAACTTGCAGTACAGCAGTAAAGAGTGACTGACGTTTATCAGAGCACAAGTCACATGACTTGTGATATGTCAGATTTCAAAATTGAATATAAAAAAATCTGTTTGCTCTTTTGAGAAATGGATTTCAGTGCAGAATTCTGCTGGAGCAGCACTTTTAACTGATTCCTTTCGAAAAAAAAAAAAAAATTTCCCATGACATTATCCCTTTAAGGCATGTAAAAAGGGCAGATTTATTAAGGTATGAATGGTAAATTCGAATTTAAATTTTCAAAAAAAAATTTGTGTCAAAACTCCCAAATTTGAATTTTAAATCACCAACTCCAATTTGAATGTGAGATGTATCACACCTCGACCATGGAAACAGTTCTAATTGAAATATTCGCCACCTAAAACCTGCCAAGTTCATTTACAAGTCAATGGCAGAGGTCCGTCCGTTGAATATGTTAATTGCCTTCCTGACTTTCGAATTCGATTTGAATTTTCAGGTTAGGACTAATTGATCGAATTTTAGACGCACAAGTTTTTTCTTAAATAACCTCCCATTCGAGTTCTGAGTACATTTGAATTTATTAGAGTAAAAAAATGTTCACATAAGTTCGAAATTCAACCTTTGATAAATAACCCCGTAAGATGTAAGGTGCCTAAATTCTGATTATGCTTCAATTGTAGGTGGCCATGTAATTTATACTAGGGAGATATTTGCAGACTCTGATGTTGTTGCAATGCAAATCTTTAGCTTTTAATAGCAATGGATTCCCAGACATCTGCCTCTCGTTATTATTTTCTCTTCCTGAAACATTTCCTTTCATTCTATTCCAGGGTCTGCGACTGAGTGAAACCTATATAGTGCCGGCTGGGGTTGTGACAATACTTTCCATCTCCCAACCTGATTGGCCTCACATATTATTGTAATTATTCACATTTCATAGCTATTTTTTATTGATTGCTGAACAAGCAAAGACATGATTTTGTGGGCATAAATTGGGCAAGCTCTGATGGCTCATTTACTATGTACACTACTATAAGGGCTCATGAATTTAGCGTTTTACCATCCATTGCATTCTGTGCCCAGTGTTGAACAACTTTGTACAAAAACTCTGGTGCAAAGAGAGCACCACATTTGTGTGCAAGGAATTCCTTTATTTATTGCTTAAGCTATAGGTTGTTCCAGGGTAATACCCACCCATAGGATTGCCACCTGTCTGGTTTTGACCCAGACTGCCCCGTTGTCAGAAAGGCTGTCCAGGAGAAAACTGTCTGTCATGATTGACATGGCAATCAGCCAATCACTGACCATCCAGTCATAGCCCCACCCACCCCCAACATCACTACTCCCACTCCAACATCAATAGTCCCACCCTTGACTTCAGCAGTTCCATCCCTGGCATCAGCACTTCAGCAGTTCCACCCTGTAACATCATCTTACCACCCCATATGTAGAGGAAAGTTGTCCACCCTACCCACCTACCACATGCAAGGTCAAACAGTTCCCCTATACAATAATATGTGCCATTTCCAACCATGGAGAAGATCTTTGCCCATAACACAACATCCTTGCCCCCAAACTAATAACTGGTTTCTACCTCTGTTTTCCTTCTTAGATCGCATTGTACCTCCATGTTGAAGAAGCAGAAAGGGGAGATGAACCAAATTTAACCTATTGGCTTTGCCAGATGAAAGGACATGATTTTGGGCTTTTATAAGAAATTTGATGATCGCCTTTATTTAAGCAAGTGGCTTGAAAATGATCTTTGATGGGTTAACAGCAATGTCTCAAAATGGGGGAGAAACTGGCTTTTCAGTGGTTTTCATTTATGGTAATAACATATTAAAGGAAATGCAGATATAGACTTCAGTTTTTTTGTTTCTTGTCCTAATTATGAACTTAATGGAAATAAATCAGAGGTGGAGTTGATAAATCCAGTTGTCTTCTTTGAAAAATCCTGCCAGCTCACAGTGCCATCTCAATTTCAAGTGAGGTGCTGCAAGAACTTGGTACCACAGACAAGTGAGCAGACAAATTTCTCTCTGGAGAACCGTATCAATAATCCAGTACACTTTTATTGTATAATGTACTGCACACATTGAACACGTGCATAGCAGATTCTTTTACACTTTCCTTGGCCTTAACAAAACCATTGCCTCGTCCCTATTCTCCTATTGGTTCTATGCCCTGGCTATGTCTCCTATTGAGAACATTCCCCTCTCTGCCTTATTATCTTCCTCATATCTGACTTTCTGGTAGGTCAATGGTCAATGAGTTGCTTTACAATTAGTAGTTGGGTCATCCTATGACATCTCCAACTTATCACTTCATCACCTTCCTGGTGTAACATTTAATAGAGTCTCCGCTGTTCTGTTTTTACCTGTTCTTTACATTACTCTTTATTTTCCATAGCTATTATATTTCTCTTACTTATTTGCTTAGATTTTTACTTTTTCCTTCCATGTTTCCCAGTACTTAAAGCATTTTTCATCATGTAAGTAACTAGAAGCATGTTTGTGAAGATTCACATTCATCCAGGTCATGGTATATCTGTAGAAATAAGTCAAATCAACTGGACATGCTGTGTTTTTCTTGAAGACATTTCACCAGTCATCCAACTGGATTTCTCAATTCTGAATAACTGGAAGCTATATTAAAGATGTGTATATTATAGTTGACAAGTTGCTTTGAATCAATACTAATGCAGCAGGAAGTAAAATGATGCTTTATCTGACCTGTAAACACATTTTGGAACTGTTAATTCCGTGAAATTTGGATCCATTTCTGAGTCCTCCAGTCTAGAAATCATTGTCTCAAAATCATTGGTCCACTCTACCTTCTCAAGTCGTAGAATTCAATGAGGGTTTCATTTGTAGACAGAATATTTAGGGGCTGCTGATATACAATGTCTTGAGAAATAACATAAAGCACTGCGTATCTTGACAGCGCTATATAAATAAATGATGATGATGATGATGATGATAACAGAAGAAGAGCTATTCATTTTATTCAAACCAAAATGTTTCCTGTACTAATACATCAGCATCATTTTTAATAAACCTTCCATTGAGTTCTGCCATGTCACTACCTCGGGAATGTATTCTTAAATTCCTGGCCATAGACCTTATTATTTTAGGATGCATTTATTTATTCCCTGAAAATTGGCTCTGACAACAAGTCCCGGGCTGTGGGGCTATCACATATAAGAAACTGGCCATCCATTAGAACTACACCATCATACACTAACTTTTGTAGCCACACAACTAATCATCTACTTTGCAGCATAAGGCATGTTTGTTTTTTTTTGCATTATGAATTCTTTCAAGCAGAAAATTTCCAAAAACAATAATATGTGAACTGATACTCGCTCTTTCTTGCCATTATATGCTAGTGATAGTGAATGATAATATAAGATGATTCCTGGATGAAAATAGTTAATGGAAATGGGGAAAATTTCCACCCCATGACTCATTGTTCACAGCCTGACCAAATCCACCCACATGTCTCTGTGTTCCCAGCCTGACTAAGCCCACCCCTGTGTCTCTGTGTTCCCAGACTTACCAAGTCCACCCCCATGCTCTCTGTTCCCAGCCCAACCAAGTCCACCTCCATTTCTCTCTGTTCCCAGTCTGACCAAGTTCACCCCCATTTCTCTCTGTTCCCAGCCTGACCAAGTCCACCCCCATTTATCTCTTCTGTTCCCAGCCTAACCAAGTTCACCTCCATTTCTCTATGTTCCAAATCTGACCAAGTCCATCCCCATTTCTCTTTGTTCCCAGCCTGACCAAGTCCATCCCCATTTATCTCTTCTGTTCCCAGCCCAACCAAGTCCACCCCAATTTATCTCTGTTCCCAGCCTGACCAAGTCCACCCCCATTTCTCTCTATTCCGAGCCTGACCAAGTTCAGCCCTTTGTTTCTGTGTTCCCAGCCTGACCAAGTCCACCCCCATTTCTCTCTGTTCTGAGCCTGACCAAGTCCACCCCATGTCTCTGTGTTCCCACCACATGCTATAATGCCTATAATGCAGCTGTGTATATATGTCATATGGAAGTGGACTCAGGAGTACACGGGGAGAGCACAGGGCAGATAAAATGTAGCACTTGTGCCCATTACAAGTAATATAAGTAAGTCTGTTTGTGTCCTCTGATAAATGATTACCTCAGTGAGTCATGCTTTATAGCAGGACTTTAGTTTCATGGCAAGTAGATAGACAGGATTGTCATTGGTTGACTTCTATGAATGTTTGATAGTAAATAGGCAGTACTGTAGCTAGAAAGGGAAGACAGATATAAGAAATATATTTGCTTTAGTGTCCCAAATTTTTAAAAAGGGTCCCATGTGGCAGAATCTCTCTTTACCAAGAGTATTGAGTATAAAGAGACAGGGGCAGGTCATGGCTCCTTCCTTATTGTCTTCCTGAGTCAAAATGAAACTAAATGAAGTTACTTTCGTTGTTAATGTCAAGCACGATACAAAGAGGCAAACCTCAGCAGAGCCAACGGAGAGCTTGTTATTAGAGAACCAGCCATGGATACAGATAATATGAAAGAGTTTATAATGGACTTCAGCCTGGACAACTGTGCTCGAGGAAATCAGGGCTATAGCCGGGTTCTCCTGCAGCTGTTTGGCTATGCAGGTCATGGCAAATCCTCATTTATTAATTCCTGTAAGTACATAATGGATGACAGCGAATACAGAGAATATGCTAAAGTTGCAGATTCCAGAGAGGCGCCTGAGACTATGATGAGAAATTCTTATAAATTGACAGAGAATGTGACTTTGGTGGATAACAGAGGGGGAGGGAAAATGAATAAGATGGAGACTGGAGAAATCTACCTTCAGCTGGGTAAGCGAGAGCCAAAATTTCATCTTTCAAACTATAATTTGAATTGTTACTAGAAAAATAAATGCTTTATTTCATTTTATTTATTATTTCGTTTTTTTAACATGATTGTTTATAATGTAAATATACCAAAGACAGGAAAGAATGACCCACAATTTGCACCACCCCATTAGTCATTCAGTGAATCCCATGACAGGAAGTGAAACATAAAACGTAACCTTTATTAAATTACTTAAAAAACGACCAGGGTGAAAAATTCACAAACAATTAAAAATACAAGAAGGAGGAGCACATCATATGCTTCATGTAGTCTCATACCCCCAGAGCTCTAAAGATTGATCGTGCCCAGCCTATTGGGATCATATAGAGCAAATCATTCCTGGGATAGACTATATTGAGTCCTGTGCACGGTAGCTAAAAGCAACTATAGTGGTATTCAGTACCCAAAGGGTTACTGCACTTGTGTGTGCAAAGGTTATCAAATGAGCAAAAGTTGTGGGCAATGTTGCTATTGAACCCACACAGTAACCGCAACCCCTCTATATGACAGAAATATAGTAACCCAAGATCTGTCTTAGAGGGTTAAATACTCGGCATTGCCCAAGTCTAACCGCTGTGGTGTCTTAAGACTGTCTTTTCACCATACATGAATGACTAATGGGGTGGTGCAAATTGTGGGTCATTCTTTCCCGTCTTTGGTATATTTACTATTAATCCTTGACCCTACACACCATTTTCTGTGCTTTCCTGTTTGGTGGAAGGTGCTATATACTCCAATCTCTGTATATTGTTTATAATGTAGTGATAGGTATCAAAAGCAAAGTAAGTTACTTCCCCCTCAAATGCTTTGAAGGACATTTGTGATGGGTGTTTTGGTATTTATTCCTCCTAAAAGATACCCGGAAAAAACATCTAGAGAGGGTCTTTAGCATTTCAATAGGAACTGGGTGTACAACAGTTTAGTGGTAAAAGATAAAAAAAGATGACTTGGTTTCACATCCGTATTTCGTTCAGTTATATTGTAACTGTACAACTTACTTAGTTTTTACAAATAGAGAGATAGAGTGTGAAGACTTATTACGGAAGGTGAAGTCTTCTGATGGCTATTCCCTGTACAATATATCATGAAAGACCTTTCATCTGCTGTCTTTGGGCTGGACAATCTTAAAGGAACATTAACACCAAAAAATTAAAGTAATGAAAATATAATGTACTGATGTAATGTGTTTGCTTCATATATTGGATATAAGAAAGCTCCTCTGTAGCCATGGAGCCAGCCATTTGAGGCTCATAGCAGATAACAGATGGACTCTGTAGGAAACCATTGTATTCTATTACAGAGCGAATCTGTTATCTGCTGTGTATCCTGGGTCTTTTCTCCTTTTTCAGCTCTGAATGGCTGCCCCCATGACTACACAGCAGCTTATTATATCAACTATAGTAGTACTTATCTGTTATCTACTGTGTATCCTGTGCTTGAATGGCTGCCCCCATGGCTATACAGCAGCTTGTTTATATAAACTATAGTAGTACTTATCTGTTATCTACTGTGTATCCTGTGCTTGAATGGCTGCCCCCATGGCTACACAGCAGCTTGTTTATATAAACTATAGTAGTACTTATCTGTTATCTACTGTGTATCCTGTGCTTGAATGGCTGCCCCCATGGCTACACAGCAGCTTGTTTATATAAACTATAGTAGTACTTATCTGTTATCTACTGTGTATCCTGTGCTTGAATGGCTGCCCCCATGGCTACACAGCAGCTTGTTTATATAATCTATAATAGTACTTATCTGTTATCTACTGTGTGTCCTGTGCTTGAATGGCTGCCCCCATGGCTACACAGCAGCTTGTTTATATAAACTATAGTAGTACTTATCTGTTATCTACTGTGTATCCTGTGCTTGAATGGCTGCCCCCATGGCTATACAGCAGCTTGTTTATATAAACTATAGTAGTACTTATCTGTTATCTACTGTGTATCCTGTGCTTGAATGGCTGCCTCCATGGCTACACAGCAGCTTGTTTATATAAACTATAGTAGTACTTATCTGTTATCTACTGTGTATCCTGTGCTTGAATGGCTGCCCCCATGGCTACACAGCAGCTTGTTTATATAAACTATAGTAGTACTTATCTGTTATCTACTGTGTATCCTGTGCTTGAATGGCTGCCCCCATGGCTACACAGCAGCTTGTTTATATAATCTATAATAGTACTTATCTGTTATCTACTGTGTGTCCTGTGCTTGAATGGCTGCCCCCATGGCTACACAGCAACTACAAAGCAACCATGACTGCAATTCAGCAGTACCTTATATTTTAATTACTTAGAAAAATACTTTATTTTTTTGGAGTTACTGTTCCTTTAAGGTAGGGGTCCCCAACCTTTATCATCAGTGAGCAATATTCTGATGTAAAAAATAGTTGGGGAGCAACACAAGCATGAAAAAAATGTTCCTGGGTTGCCAAATAAGGGCTGTGATTGACTAGTCGTAGCCCCTATGTGGACTGGCAGCCTACAGGAGACTCTGTTTGGCAGTACACCTGGTTTTTATACAACCAAAACCTGCCTCCAAGCCTGGAATCCAAAAATAAACCCCTGCTCTAAGGCCATTGGGAGCAACATCCAAGGGGTTGATGAGCACCATGTTTGGTTTGTGGCTGGGGTGCCCTTGAGGTGACGGCCCTGGTGGGTCCCAGACACCCCAGTCAGACACTGAACCCATTCCTGTTGATTGGTTGCTATAGGTTACTGCACTTGGGCAAACTTAGTGCCTTTTATTACATAACCCTATATCTACATTAAGACAGCTTCATTTGCCTAATTGCATTAAATGAATCTTCAACTAAAGTATCCTGTAGGTCATGTGGGTCTGTGTGTGTGTCTAGGGGGAAATTCATATTTGTGTGTTTTTTTGCAGGAAACTTTTTACCACTGGACGAATCAGTCACATGGCAAACAGGATTTGATGATATGATGAAGAAAATCTCAGCTTCTGAGAGGCAGGCCTGTGCCACCGACTTCATAGTCCCAGTATTTGTGTATTGGTAATGGGCCTTACCAAATCTAAAATAATCAGTTTTTTTTTACTGTATGATCTCAAAAATATTTCTAGATATTGCTTTCTAAAACCATTATATTTACAAATGACTGAGTGTGTGTGTGGCCATGGCAGGGATATTCCCTAAACTCCCAGTGGACTAGCAAACTATTAGCCGATGCCTTTTATCATACTTAGAATTAACGGCTGCTTGACTTGAATGAAAAAGGAAGATGAAAAATATTGATATGAAGAATGGCAGAAAGAGTAATGATTAGGGCGGGTCTGAAGACAATTTGTATATATAAATCACGTCAGATGCCAAGAGCAATTGTACCTGTGGCTTAGCCATCTAAGTGACCCCTATATTACAACTAAAAGGCTTTTGTATTAACCATTGGGACAATCTATTGGTAACAGGTTTTTAACAGTTTTGGAGATATTTTTGTGTTTTTGGCAGCAGCTATATTGGGTAAGTAATGGATTTTTAAATGAAGCCGTATGTCAACTGTCGGCTTTGCTTCCCAATAAAACAAAGGACCAATGTAATCTCACCATGACAGTTAGTTGATCACCTGATCTGGGCTTCAGAAGAAAATATAAAATGTTAACAAGGTTAAGACCAACCCACTAATAAATAGATGTTTTTGTTATATCGACTCCTTCTTTTTATGAATCTCAGGGGGCTGGAGAAAAACATTGTTCTTTTTTTAGTAGAACGTTTTTATTTCCATCAATTGGAGTTGAGCGAACTACGAAGCCCGGCATGTAGCGTACGTTCCCGTTCTTAGCAATTTCATTGAAGCAATCGTTTGATTATTATCAGTGCTGAGTATGGGAAATATTAATCATTCCCAATTCATATTGTCTAACAGTGCATCGTCCGGAATATCCCTGACAGAAGTTAAGGAGATGATTTCCAGTGCCAGAACAATAACAGGTAAAACTGTAAGGAGGTCGGCAAATACATAAATAAATGTGTCACTATCGTGGGGTTTTGGCATTTTGATACTGGGTTTTGTGCTACAATCAGAAAAAGTCATGGTTTCTGAGAAACAATTTGAAAAAGTCACAGGATTCAAATTCTTGTTCTATTTTGTCACAATTCTTCCTGCACGTGTTTTTTTCGTCCTTAAGGCAAATCTGAAATGGAAGTTGGGTCAATTGTTTTTTTAAAATGAGAAAAAAAAACGAGTTTTATGAAATATGCCCCATAGTCTTATTTGTGTGTGTGTGTATATATATAAACTAGCGTTAATTCGTCAATCAAAGTGAAGATGTGCCAGCGTTCAATTATGCCTACTTCGTTAGAGGTCTTCGCTCAGGCTAATTTGCATACGGCAGGAAATGAAAAAGTTGAATGGACGTATATGTTGCAGCAAATACATTACATTACACAAGTCCAGGGAACCTTAATAAAGACAATAGAGTTGTTATATTGCCCTACACATGAGCCCACTGTATAGTTTATGTTTCATATGTTAGACAATGTATGGGGGAACCTGGTTACCCCCCAAAAAAATGTAGGGACTTTTGCAGGCAATCAATCTGAAAAAAAAGAAAAGACACCAGTTTTTTTTGGACTTAGAAACCTTTCCCACTAAAAATATGATGTAAGTAACAGAAGATTGAGGAAGATCTATGCCCTTCAAAGAGGTAACGTTCAGTAAAATCCGCATCTTAGTGAATTTGCAGAGTAACGTCCATTCACTAGAGTGAAAATTCACCTGCCGATAGAGCGCAAATGACCATTAGCATCTGTCTCTTTCGCTAGCGAAGTTACGCCTGTGCCTGTTAGTAAATCAGCCAAGTGCCTGAAACCGAATCGTCACCAGCGTTAGTCACTTTGTCCTTTAGTAAATTCCCCTAGTCTTTTACTATATTCTATTCTTCCATTAGTAAGCCTCTTTTTTTTCCATAAAGAAATAGGGAATGGTTAGAAGCTCTGGCTAAATGGTTAGAAGCAAGAGGCCACTGACACACACCGAGAGTTTTCCTGGTTTCCCGGTGGGACAGTCTGACACTGTATGTGTGTATATATATATATATATTGGCAGAAAGGTTCACTTGGAAGGGTTGAATTTGATGGACTTTTGTCTTTTTTTTCAACCCAAACCAACTATCTGTCCTGTTTTTTTTTTTTTTTTTTTGAGAATCCAATGGAAAATTTGTGAAATGCATTGAAGTCAATTGGGCATTTTTTGTGGGCATTTTTTTTTAAGGTTATTTTTTCCATGCAAAATACATTGGCGCCTATGAGAGTGACATCTGCAGTGACCAGCAACGTAACTTTAGGGGGGGCGGGCCTTGGTGCGGGACGTGCAGCCGCGCCCCCTCCATACACCCAGAACCGGCTGAATTAGTGGCGCGCGAGCTGCCGGGGGGAGGGGCCCTGAGGGGGTGCGGGCGCTGGCCCAATTGCACCCCCTGCTCCCCGGTGATTACGCCACTGGCAGTGACCTTTTTTGTGCTGAATACATTGGGATATTTGCGTGGTTTTTGGGGTGAATTTTTCACTACAAAAATGCAGAATTTTGGGGCAAATCCTTATCTGGCAAAAAAAATAAAAAATAATCACTAATTAAAATATGTGTCGCTAGTGACTTCAACATTCACTCCAAATAGTATACACAAAGTTAGCAAATGGAAAGAGAGCTCTACCATAATATGGGAACCAGAACAGGAAACTGCACAACACAGAAAACGTGAGAAAAAATATTAGTAATATTAAAAAATTTTATTGGTAAAAATTTTGTAGCTTAAAAAATGTTTTTGTCCCTTCAGGAGTTGACCCAACTGTGGTTCTTACCCATGAGTTATGTGTTCCTATTCATCAGCTGACTAAAATCAGAGATACATTTCGAAAAATGGGGGCAAGGAACATCTACCCTGTAGAAAACTACACCCATGAGGATAACCTGAAAACCAGAGGGAAACATACAGCCATCTTACAGTGTCTCTACGAGTCCCTTAAAGATGTTGAATTCAAAATGAAAGAGGAACTGAATCCCAGTGAGGAAAGAATCAAAAGGAAAGAGTTCCTAATGACCTTTGCTCACAAAAGAGCTTTAGAGAATCAAAAACAGCAAATTAAAGAAATGCAGCTTAAGGAACAACTAGAAAGGGAAAAGGAACAGGGAAAGGCAAAGAGACGTTGGTACTTCCTGTGGTTGTTTTAAACTAGAACGCACCAAATATGTTTCAGCTGAATAGGCATCATTTATGCTTAAACATTCTAGAGTTGGGTTAGCTGTCATGGAGAAACCTTTCATGCTCTGGAAAATAATAAGATGTTCATATTTGGCTCTATTCGTTCAGCTTCCATAAATTACAATATTTTTTAATTACACAGCAGTAAGTATTTTAGTTGAGTATTTCAGATAAAATTTCAGGATTATGTATCTAACTGCGAATAAATCGTTTATACTGTTTTCTCTTTTTCGTATTCTTTTTATTTTGCCTCTCAATTTATTTTGTATAAACAGTCATGTCCTTGTTAAAGACAAGTAACACCATTTCAGAAGGAATAACCTGTGCATTACTTTCCCAAAACAATGTCTACACCAGTGGTCTTGCATTGGGCGGGGTACTAAAATAAAACATGGATTGTTGGATAGTAAATATAAGGGCGAAGACACACATGGAGATTTGTTACAGTACATTGCTGCAACATTTAAAAAAACTTGGTTGCAGTGACTAACCAATGTAACTTAGTGGGCCGCCATGAACACCTGTGAGTATTTTATAGTATGGCGATTGGTCGCCACTAAAACAAAGAAAATGTCGCTGCAGAGTAACAATGTAGATAAACTCACCAAATGTAACCAGTGGTCCAGGTGCACCAGCCCCAGACCCTCAGCTTTAGGAAGCGGCAAACTAAATCAAATGGAACAAAAGAGGCTATGAGGCACTCAAAGGAATCCAGAGGGCCAAAAAAAATAAAGTAAAAACAATATTTATTTGTAGAATCTAAAACGTACACATCTCCACGGGCAGTACGTGTTTCGTGCCCTAAAGTCACTTAGTCATGGTTATTAGTCGCCACTATTCATTCAAAAGTCACGGCGAGTCATAGGTTACAACTACCCATAGTATCTTTGTTTAAAGGGGATTACATTAACTTTTAGTATGATGTAGACCAGGGCTGTCTAACTGGGGGCCTGTGGGCCACTTGTGGCCTTTCCAATTATTTTTACACCCCTCAGTCTGCTCAGTGACTCCATAGACTTCAGTTTATGACATTATAATTTTAATTCCATCCAACCCTCCAACATGCTGTATGGCATATAATTGACCCTTTACGTGTAATAAGTTGGACAGCACTGACAATGAGAGAACTTGCAATTGGTCTTCTTTTTTAGTATTTGTTGTTTTTCAGTTATTTAGCTTTTTGTTCAGCAGCTCTCCTGTTTGGAATATCAGCAGAAATAGCTGGAATATGAATAGGAGAGGCCTGGATCGACAGATACAGAATACAAAGTAACAATAATCACAACACTCTCAGGGGCACATTTACTAAGGGTCAAAGTGAATTTTTGAATTAAATAATTCGAATTACGAAGTATTTTTTGGGTACTTCGCCCATCGAATAGGTCAAATTCGACCTTGATTCGAATAGAAAATACTTAGAATATTCAATTGTTCGAAAATCAAAGCACTGTCTCTTTAAAAAACCTCGACTTCGACACTTTGCCACCTTAAACCTGCCGAATTGCTATGTTAGCCTATGGGGACCTCCTAGAGCCTATAGCCAAAATCTGACCAAGTTTTAAAAAGTCAAAGGTTTTTTTTTGAAAATCGGTTAGAACGATTTCACTGAATGGTCGAACAATTTTACTTTGACCGAAAACGGACAAAAAAATTCAAAAATAAAAGTTTGACCTATTCGATGGTCGAATTCAGCCTATTTGATGGTCGAATTTTAAAGTCTTTTAACTTCGAAATTCGACACCCTTGATAAATCTGCCCCTCCATGTCCTCCATTTGAAAGCTGGAAAGATGTAGAAGAAGTAGGCAGATAATTAAAAGACTATAAAAATTAAATAATGAAGACTAATTGCAAAGTTGATAAGAATAGGGCATTCTATGTCATAGTCAAAGTTAACTTGAAGGTGAACCACCCCTTTAAGAGAAGCTATACTTAGGGGCAGATTTATCAATGGACGAAATTAATTTTCGAAGTAAAAAACTTTGAATTTAGTAATGAAGTAAATGAAGTAATTTTTGGGTAGTTTGACTAGGGAATAGTCCAACTTCGATTCGAATTTGAAAAAACGTTGAAATTCGATTTTTTTTAAGTACTGTCTCTTTAAAACTTCGACTTCAACCATTCGCTGCCTAAAAGCTGCCAAAGTGCTGTTTGAGCCTATGGGGAGTATGGATCTGTATGGAGGCAATTGGGGGAGTATGGGTCAAAGTTAAAAAAACTTAGAATCGAAGTAGATCGAAGTAGCGCTACTTCCAATCATATGATTCGAAGTAGACCCACTTCAACCCCAAAAAACTTTGACCACGATTCGATTGGTCTTTTTGAATTTGAAGTTCAGTGTTTTTTTTAATTCAACCTTTGATAAATATGGCCCTTAAACTACACATAAAAATGGATCCTCAACCTTTTTTACTCTTGAGCAACATTCAAATGTAAAAAGATTTGGGGAGCAACACAAGCAGGAAACATGTTCCTGGGGTGTCAAATAAGGGTTGTGATTGGCCATTTGGTAGCCTCTATGTGGACTATCAACCTACAGGAGGCTCTTTTTGAGCTTTATGAAACTAAAATGTGCCTCAAAGCCAGAAATGCAAAAATAAGCACCTGCTTTGAGGGCACTGGTAGTGATGGGCGAATTTATTTGGCAGGCGCGAATTTGCAGCAAATTTGAGCGATACGCCGGCGAATAAATTCATGAAATGGCCACGAAAATTCGCCAACGTCAAAAAAAATGAACGCCAGCATCTGTTTTTTGGATGCCGGCACATTTTCGCCAAAAAAATGGATGCCGTTTCGTGAGTTTTGCAAATTTTGTGCGAAATCCGTGAATTTTTTGGCAAAGCGAAACAACGCAAAGTCGCCCATCACTAGTCACTGGGAGCAATATCCAGAGGGTCGGAGAGCAACATGTTGCCACAAGTCACTGGCTAGGAACCACGTCTGTATACTATAGGCAACAATCCCATTTCACTGCTTACTGGCACTTTCCAACAAGTGGTCGACAGTGTTTTAGACAAACCTGGTTTTAAATATTGTAAACTGTAAAATGAATTTTTGTTTTAGACTATGGGGTATATTTGTCAAAGAGTAAACATGAATTCATGAACTTCATTGGTAACAAAAGTCTGAAGAGAAAAAAAAAAACTAGTAACACACTGCAGTTTGTTAATTTTCACTGGGTTTTAATTTCCACTTAATTCAATTGGTACTTTCCTCCAGAAAAAATTGTGATTCAGGGTTCTAAAAACGTTCTTTAGGACCATTCTAAATAATCTGTCCTTCCCTAAAGCCAATATTGGGTGTATTCCCAGATTCTAAATTAAACCAAATTAAAGCAACTTTAAAGGGATGATTTATCTTTAAGTTTACTTTTTGTGTGTTATAGAATGGCTAATTGTAAGCAACTTTCAAATTGGTCTTCATTATTTATTTATTTTATAGTTTTTGAATTACTTGCCTTCTTCTTCTAACTTCTTTCCAACTCTTTGTAAGGCTACACAATTATACTTAATACTACTCATTGAAGTCATCTTTCTATTCAGACCCACTCCTAATTATATCCCAGTTTCTTATTCAAATCTATGCATGGTTGCTAGGGGAATTTTGATCCTAGCAACCAGATTTGCTGAAATTGCTAACTGTAAAAGCTGCTGAATAACTCAAACACAAAAAAAAGTCTCAGACTATCACCCTTTACATCATACTAAAAGCTAATTTAAAGATGAACAACCCCTTTAAATTTTGTAATTAATTACAAAATTTATAGAGAGATGATGAGAGCGCTGAAGTTGAGAAAATATATATAGGAATTCCAAGTAATTTGTACTGATACAAATCATACAAAAACCAAGCTATGGGAGTCAGTGGCAAAGACATGGAAATATATGGATGCACTGGGTCCATCTACTGCTGATATAACACTGCACAGATACTCTACAATAACATATATTAGCGGGTGCTACAAGTGTATTGCATAGTAGAAAATGCATGTATAAAGGTGAGTAGCCTATTCCTACTAGACCTGACCTGTCTAGGTTCCACTCGAGCTCTGCCTCCTGCTCAGGCTAGAGCCAGCACAAGATGGACACTGAAAGCATGGCTTCAGAGTCTTTTATACACTATCACAGTGCCATCTGCTGGTCACTGTGGGAAACAACAAGGGGCATAGCTTAAAGCAGGAATAGGAAACACTTACCCCTCCCAACTGTATTATAGGACCCAGTTATGTGTCTATAACACTAAGGAAACTGCCTGCTAAATAATACTGGGGATGGCTATCTAAAAAAAAAAAGTTTTTTTTAAAGAGACAGTACTTCGACTATTGAATGGTTGAATAGGCGAACAATTTTTAGTTTGAATCGTTCCAATCGAAGTCAAAGTCGTAGTCGAAGGTCGTAGTAGCCTATCCGATGGTTGAAGTACCCAAAAAAAAAACTTTGAAATTCGAAGTTTTTTTTACTTCAATCCTTCACTCGAGCTTAGTAAATGTGCCCCTAAGTATCGGAGAGATATGAAACACATAACGTGGTGTAGTTGTATGCTTGAAATTCTACAATAAACTACTTTTGTACTTTTTGACAAACCTGCCTTGAAGACTGGTCTGTGTGAGTGCCTGCCCCCTTTTCTCTGTACGGTGGTCCACTCCCTAAGCTGAGGGTTCAGGGCAGTGCACCTGGACCACCCTTCACTACTGGTGAGTTCTACAAACACCTAAGATTTTTTCTACTGTTTATCTTGACTTCTATCAAAAAAAATGTGATTTATATTTGATGTTGAAACTGAAGTGCACAGCCCAACGCCAATGTTGGCTCCTGTTTTCTCCTTTGGATTCCAAAGAACAATGAGAAGCATACGTTTCTAATTCATATTGATTCCATATCTGACTTTTAAAGGAACGGTAATGTACTGTTCTTGTGCTGTGTTAATATCATTTATAAGATTCAGACTTTCCATACATTGATGATGATGAGCACAATTTTCACTTTTTGGTAATAAGTAATATATTCCATATATCAGTGCTGTCTAACTTCTGTGGTACAGAGGCCAGCATTTTTCTGGCCTAAATGATGGAGGGCCAATAATGGAAGCCAGTGTTGCAACACTCCATGTTTTTAGACCACACCCACTTTAAACCACACCCATGTTACCACAGGAACACATCCACATTAATGGTGGCAGCACACCAAAAAACCAAATGGTTGGTGTTCATTGCAGGGATATCACTCATATGTGAAAAAAGTTGTCAAATTAAGACGTATCCTTAAATCCATATACATAATTCTCCCCTGTGGATAACACAGCACCCCCAGCACATGATTAAACACCATAGGGGCCCCTAACAATAATTTTCAAATGCTAACATACCCCCATAACAAATACGAGGCGTATGTTCTACAGGCAGAGCAGGGCACACACAAACAGAGTATGGCACACCCAAGGAGACTAGGGCAGACAGAGTATGGCACACACAGGGAGCATAGGGCAGACAGAGTATGGCACACACAGGGAGCATAGGGAAGGCAAAGTATGGCACACACAGGGAGCATAGGGAAGGCAGAGTATGGCACACACAGGGAGCATAGGGAAGGCAGAGTATGTCACACACAGGGAGCATAGGGAAGGCAGAGTATGGCATACACAGGGAGCATAGGGCAGGCAGAGTATGGCACACACAGGGAGCATAGGGAAGGCAGAGTATAACGGGCACAGCTCAAGGGGGGATCAAAGGCTTAATGCCCATAGATATATATTTATATACAGAATTAACACACAAAATTTAATTTTTATTTGAAATTTAAAGGGATACAGTTGTCACATAGTTTTATACAATTTTTAAGTGTTCCATTGTTTTCAGTGATATTAGACAAATGTGTGGCCCAAACTGAATCCAATCCTAATTAACATATGTATATAAGCTAAAAAAAACTGAAAACACAGTATGGGTCACAGTGAGCCTGGACAAGGTTGTTCACCACTTTTTGTTCTCTGTTCTGTAAAATAAGCCATCATATGTTTGTTAGGACTACTTTTAAAGGACAAGGAAAGCTCTAATCACTCATGGGTGCAACCGTTCATGTGAAAAAATCCTAAATTCCTAAAAGTTAGGATGGAATGCAAAAACCAAATCAAAATTTGCATTAGATTATGGGCCAAGATTTACTTACAGCCATACATATTTTTTTTATAATTAAAGGTTTAGGGGGCTAAGCTGTCCCATGGAAGGTTTTGTATTGGTAGGCTCACCAAGCTGAAAAATGCACTCCTCTAAACCTCTTTATTAGATATGTGTGGGACCTGATCAAATGATTAATCATAAATGGTGTATTGAATCAAAAATGTTTGTGAGTCTCTGCTTTAGGTCTAGTTTGTGATTGTGAATTGCACTCTAGTAGGTACTAGTTATTGTGATACATATTTTATATGCTTTGAAAGGCAATATTTATTTATTTAAAATGTTAGTAAAGATCCTGAGTCCCCCGGAATGTTATATGCATATGTATGAATTGACATTATGGATGCTGCATGCCTTCCAGAGAGCACAGAGGTCTTGTTAGCTTTATAAGTGTCCCTGTAACCTCCATAACTTTGAAATGTATTTATAGCATAACTTGCCAAGCTAAAAAAAGGCATAAACAATCAAAAACAGCAAGGTTCTCAAATCACGATACTTAACAAGAGAACTATGTGAGCTTACACTTAAAAATGGTTCCATCTAAGGAACAAAGCGGAACTATCATAAAAAAAGAAAATTTAGCATAAGCTTCATCACACTAATATAAGGCATTTTCTGAATAAAATCAATTAAAAATTCTGAACCTTTTCTAAAGTAGTCAAGTTAATTTGCATTCACCCCATTTCAGCATCTCTCTTCATTTTTCTTTCATGCGGGAGTTGGACGTCCACCTATTACCTTAGTCTATTCTTCTCCTCTCTCTCCTTCATGTCTCTCTCATGCAGAAATTTAATCAAAAACTTTTTCCGCTCAATTCTCTCTTTCCTTGGCTTCCTTGGACATCTCATTTGAAACTTGACATCTTCCAGTGCAAAGTTGAGCATCTTTAAAACCTCTTTGTGTTGCTCCTTTGTCTTGTGGTGATTTATTTCTGTGTAATTCTCCATCTTTATTATTTGTTTCACTCCCATTTGTTTGAAGTCATTTTCCAATTTTGTCGAGTCACCAGCTGTTTTATGAGTGAGGACCACAATAGGGTATACCCCTATGAGAAAGAACATCCATAATAATGCATCTTTAAAGAGTAATAAAAGCAAATACCACCCCTGTTTAGGTCAACCATCCAAATCTTTGGGTAATAAAGCACTGTAAGATGGGAAAGCCAACTAGAAATACTGCTAAGATTAGCAAGGAATTTAAAAGCCTAATTAAAATTCGGATTAGATTGAGGGGAAAGACTTACATATTATAAGCAGCAATCAGCATGGCTTCATGAAGGATAAGTCATGTCAGACAAATTTGATGAGGTAAGTAAGATGCTGGACAGTGGGGGGGGGCGTAGATGTGATCTATTTGGATTTTGCCAAAGCGTTTGATTCTGTGCCCCACAAACGACTGCTTTCTAAACTAAGGTCTGTTGGGCTTAACAAAGTAATTTGCACATGTATAGGAAACTGGCTACAGGATCGGGTACAGAGGGTGATTGTTAATGGGACATTCTCTACTTGGAGTAAGGTTCTTAGTGGGGTCCCCCAGGGCTCAGTATTGGGTCCACTTTTATTTAACTTGTTCATTAATGACTTAGGGGAGGGTATTGTAAGTAATGTATCAGTGTTTGCAGATGACACAAAACTATCAGCCCAATTAATTCCATCCAGGATGTGGCACTTGCAACAGGATCTTGTCAAACTGGCAATCTGGGCAGCTAAGTGGCAAATGAGATTCAATGTTGATAAATATAAAGTCATGCACCTGGGATGTAACAATATCCACTTATACCCTTAATGGGACCTTGGAGTCCTTGTAGATGATAAACTTGTCTGTAGCAAGCAATGCCAGTCAGCAGCATCAAGGGCAAATAAGGTCTTGAGTTGTATTAATAGGGGCATTGATTCACGGGAGGAGGGGGTCATTCTTCTACTTGTAAGGCCCCATCTAGAATATGTCGTACAATTTTGGTCTCCATCACTCAAACAGGACATTATTGTATTAGAGAGGGTACAGAGAAGGGCAACTAAGCTGGTAAAAGGTATTGAAAATCTTAGCTATGAGGAAAGACTGGCTAAATTGGGGATGTTCACGCTGGAGAAGAGGCGCTTAAGGGGTGATATGATAACTATGTATAAATATATAAGGGGATCATATAATAATCTCTCTAATGCTTTATTTACCAGTAGTTCTTTCCAGCCTTCCTCTGGATCCAAAAAAAAAGTTCAAAAGGTTGAACTTGATGGAAGTGTGTCTTTTTTCAACCTAACTTAATATGTTACTATGTATATACCCATAGATATTTTTAAAAGTGAAAGTTAAGGGAGACTAAGCATCCCCAAATAGAGACCAACTGCCATGAATAAATATATTCGTAAGCTCTCTCATGGAAGGCCTTTTATTGGCAGCCTTAACAAATAAACATGTTACTCCTCTGGAACCTGTTATGAGACATGCATGGGTTTTAACAAGCTCAGAAGAAGTTCAAAAATGTATAACCAGTTTGAACAAATTCAACACATTTGATAAATAAGAGGCACTGTGTATGACCAGCTCAAGACAGAAAAGAGTGCAAGTGCTTCACATTGCAAGAAGATGCTGTAAGACCTGTTCCCAGTTCCAGTTCCCATTTCCCTATTCATGCCCATCAAGCATCTAAACAAATGCCTTTCTCTGCCTACCTGCCTTTTCCCAATACCTGACATTCTGATAGGTTCATGGTCAATGAATAGCCTCACAAATAGTGGTTGGTCATCTGTAACATTCTCCATGCATTGAATATTTGACATCCTCTACTCTAGGCCTTCAGATCAACAGACAAAGAGTTGGCTGTGATGGTGATTTGCACTCTTGCAGGTATTAGTCTCTGTGATAAATAGTTTTATAACCACGTGCCCAGAAACATGTTATGTTTATATAGAATTGATTGGATGGTAGTTGCATGACATCCAATCATATATATAACTGTTCTGAGATCATAATCCTTAATGAAATACCCAACTATGTGATCTTATACTTGAGACCTCATTGCTCCAGATCAGAATTCAACATCAAATGAAATGCTAATTGTGTCAACACATTTTTACTAATTTATATAAATATACAAATTGTATATACAGTTGAACAATTCATTATCGAACTCAATACTGTAAAAAGGAAGCAACAAGCATCATAACAACCTGTCATAAATCGGCAATTTTCAATTAGCTCCTTTATTCTTCTCTTCTCCCAAAAGTAAATTTCCTTTTTTACACTGAAGACAAAAAAGGATATTGAAATAAATTAGGGAATTGTTTGTTTGCAATCTGAAAATGTTGATCACACACTTTGCACATATTCAAATCCACCAGAATTACCGGAAAATATTGGACTCATCATCTTGTATAGGGCCTTCCTCACCTTTTGTACCGGTATTGATTGTGATGTATGTAACTCCATATGTTTTTTGTATATAAGTCATGTGATTTAGTTGTATAATCACATTTACTTTACAGTGCTACGCAATATGTTGGCGCTATATAAATACATGTTAATAATAATAATAATAATAATAAATGAATAAGCAATAGGATCTAATTTTAATAATAACAGGTCTAATTTTAAGCCAAGCATAAATACCATATATATCAGGATTTTTATTACAGCAATGTTTGGTATTAGTGATGGGCGAATTTATTCGCCAGGCGCGAATTTGCGGCGAATTTGCGCGATTCGCGCGCAAGCGAATAAATTCGCGAAACGCCCGCGAAAATCCGGCGTAAAAAACGGGCGCCGGCGTCAAAACCGTTTTGCGAAATTCGCAAATTTTTCGGCGAAGCGAAATGGCGCAAATTCGCCCATCACTGTTTGGTATACCTGTAACCTTATTGTAAGCTAAAGGCTAAAGCTAAAGTCCTTTTATACTTACTGTAACATCATGTCATCATGCATAGAGTGAAATTCACATATTTAAAGGTGCCACACACTAATTCTCACTGTAGGTCTATTCTTGATAGTACCTGGGCAAGCTTCTTGACTGATTACTGTTCCTTGACCCTTACCTGTCCTTGACCACTGCATTATCACTACCTGAACTGACCTTTGCCCATTTTCTGACTACACCTCTGGATCCTGTCTCTGTATCGCTCTGATATAATGGTTATTGGTCACCCCCATGATAGCTCTATCTTGACTAACACTTCTTCTGGTTTAAAGAGAAGTGCTGCTTTTTTGTTTTTCCTTTCTGTTTCTATTTTTGTATGTTCTTTACATACTCTTTATTGTCCATGTCTATGCTATTCTTCTTTTTTACATAGATTTTTACATCTGTATTTCATGTTTCACAGTACTTTCTATCATATAAGCAATTGAAAATTATGTTGGAGATGTATATTTATAAGTTGAAAAACAGTTGCTATGAATCATAACATTAATGCTTGTATAGGCTGCAGTATGTAAAGAGGCACATCATCTTACCTGTAGACAAATATTGGAACTGTTAAATCTGTGAAATTTGGGTCCATATCTGTGTCTTCAAGTCTGGAAATCATTGTCTCAAAGTCATTGGTCCACTCTACCCTTTCATTAAGGGGAATAAAATTCCCTAGAAATAAATGATTTCATTTAAAGTCTTTTTATGTCAGAGCTTCTGTAATACAATATATGAGAAATATCAGGACTGTGATTTTTATTTAAATCAAGATGTTTTTTATACCAAGACATCAGTATCTTTGTTTAATAATCTTTACCTTATGTTGAGTCTATACATATCTTTGTTGTCTCTAGTGATTAGCAAAATATTTTGCAGAGTCTTGCCACAAAAATGATGCCCATAGACTCCAATGATTGAAACAAATTATTGTGCGACAAAAAGTTTGAAATCCATTGACTTTAATGTATTTTGGAAAAGTTAAATGGGTCAGATTCACCCATCACTATTGTCATATCTCCATTGCCTGGTCACAGACAGGTTGGTATAATGAATACATTATTTCAAGCAGAAGATTTCTAATAACAAATGAGAACATGGGACTTAGGGGCTTATTTATTAGAATCTGATTTTTTCTCATTGGTTATTTAAAGGGGAAAACACAATTTTTCATGTGGGAAAAAAACTAAAATTTTTCAGCATTTATTAAATTATTAAGGGTGTTAAAAGTCTGAATTAAAAAGTACTCCAACTTAGAACTGCCAAGTTCCAGTATGGGGTGATTCAGCCACATGAGTCCCTAGAGTCTAGGAAATTGTAAGTTGTTTGCCAGGAAATCAATTATCTAAGCAGATGTATGCATAAACCTTCCAATCATCTTGTGTCAGTTCAGGGATCTACAGTAGATGACCCACCAATCATATACTTAGTGGAATGGTTTGGGCCCAAGAAGTAACAGATTGTGATAAAGTCTAGATACTTATTTGGCAGGAGAAGTGGCATGCAAGGTTTCTTCTATTGTAAGTAAAAGCAGTTGGGGTGACAATGTTGAAAGCTGTGCATGAAAGGCATTTATCAGTTAGAGGAATTTATAAAAGGGGAGGGTTGACATTTTGTTGTAGTTGAGTGTAAGTCTTGAAGACAGAAACATCCATCAAGTCTGCCAGGTATTTGATCTTGTGGTAAGGCCAAAAGTTAAAGTCTATGAAGTGCCTAAAGTGATGTCAATAGGAATTACCCCAAAGTGGAAGATGAGGGGACAGCTATGGAGGAGGATGGTGTAGTAGTTTTAAAGTGGCTGTCCATGAGTGGTCATGTTCAGCAAAGGAGCAAAGCATTAGGGCCTGGAGTTGTGTATTGAGGTTGTATGAATATTGTTTGAGACAACAGTAATGATTGCAGACTTGTGATGCCAGGTAGTAAAAGTGAATATTTTGGAGGGCTAATCCACCTTTGTGTAGGGGGCACATGATTTAGTCCACACTACCCTAGGTGCCTTGTGGTTGCATAAAAAGGGATTACTAGTTTAATGAGCTTTTTAAAGCATAATTTCAGGACTTTAATATTATGGAAAAGGTATAGTAGTTTGGGAAAGTAAATCATATTAATAATGTTAATACGACCCCACAACGAGTTTGGTCCATTGGAGTAGGATCACGGTTAAGTGAAAAACATTTATCTATATTTTTGTGAATGGTAACCCCTGTACCCCTAGAAGCAGGTTACTTGGTGGTAGGCATGGGTGGTTGGTCAGGGTCAATAGGGAAAATTACAGACTTATCCCAGCTAATCTGGAGCCCTGAGAAATCAATGAATTGATCTACATCAGAGCTTTTGAAAAGTTTGGATGTAAAGCATTGTTATCATAGACATTTTGGAAATTTTCTGGAAGTTTTGGGGCTATTTATTCTGAGAGATTTTTGTACCAGTCTGGAGGTAGGTTTTTGTTAGTGGGAAGGGAGGCTATGGCATATACAGTAGGACTTTTCAGATAGATATTGGAGCATCTAGAGAGACCTGATAGGAGGGAGATAGGGTGATAATGTGAATATCATCATATTTTAAATTGGTTTAAACAGATTGCTTTCAGAAGTTCTAAAAGTTCTATTTAATATGTTTGTTTTTACTTTTTTTTTTCAACCATTTAAGGGGCATGCCACATTTGTTTTAGGGTGGACTCATGTCTAGGACATTAGCCAATATCTTTAGTCTTCATTTTGCTTCCTTGGACATGTGTTATAATAAGTGGCCACTTCAAGCATTTGCACCAACATCTCTAATGAAGACATCTACTGTATATGATCTATATGTACCCGCCCTATTCAAATTGAACTAATCATCAGAGTACTAATGAAGTTTCGCTAGGCAGAAATGAACACTTGCGAAATTTCGGCAGCGTTCCAGCTACAGAGGCACAACTTCACATTTTAGTGAATCAGTGTAGTGGTAGCGAATTTGCACCAGATGAAGTGAAGCAGAGTGTGGTGGAGCCTTCATTTAGTTCACTGAGAAAATGTTATCTCATGGTTTATCATGTGAAAACTCATGGACAAGATTCTTTTCGAGGATGTAAATATTTTCTCCTAGTTAAGTTCCATTTTTCCCCATAGACTTCAATAGAGTTTTCTTGAGATAAACACTAAGATAAGTTTTTCTGAAGTGAATTACACCTCAAATTGAATATCGTCCATGAGTTTTCACGTGATAAATATTTTTCTCACTGAATTGAAACTGGCCCTATGTCTGTGACCTGAACACCGCCAGAACAAATGTGATGGATATACTTTATGTATTTCTGTCATTTATTTCTATATAACTATGTTCATGCACTGTTTGGGCCAAGGCATGTATGTTTTCTAGAAAGAGGTAAATCCTTGGTAAGTCTATGAAACTTTTTTTGTTCATTGTTTATTTTATTCACGCTTAGTTAAGAGTATGTTTAGTTCTGCTCTTACCAAAACAGAATTTTTTTTCCCCAAGCATTTTTTGTCCAAATGTATGAAAGTCAATAAACTTTTTTCTTATGGTGACTTTAATTGTTCATTAATTTGTTTATTTACGCTTAGTTAAGAGTATGTATTTATTTCAAATGTTAGAATTACATTTACACTAACTGCTACTTACCCAGTTGTGCATAAATTTCTCCTGTTTCAAATGCATTGAACCTGGAATTCCCTCTGTTGTCCACAATTGTGATGGTGTGGGTGAGTTGATAGGCTTTCCTGTTAACAGTGACCCCACGATAGTAGCTTGATGCTTTTGCATGCACTTTGTATTCTCCACCATCTAATACATATTTACAGGAGTTGATGAGGGAGGACTTGCCGTGACTCTTATACCCAAACAGTTGTAGAAGAACTCGGTTATAGCCTGGGCTTCCGAAAGGACATCTGCCAAGGCTGAATCGAAGAATATTGTTCCTCACATGATCTAAATGCCTTTCAAACTCAGCCATCTCTTTTGCGTCTTTCAGTAGTAATCAAAGTTAAAGTGGCGTGTGAGGAGTATGTCACACCCAACTGTGATAAAAGTCTCATATCTCTGCCCTGTGAGTGAGTCTTTTATTTACACTACATGTGATTTAGTATTTTATAATCAGAGCCCTGGAATGCCACACCTAACCATTCCTCTGTTAAGCAGAAAATTCTACTTACGTGACAAAGAATTTTTTTTTTTTTTTTTTTAAAGATTCTTAAAGCAGCAAAAACTGTTTACCAGAATTCTTAGAAGAAAATTTTAGGAGATCCATTTCAAAAAGTGTGCATTCATTCCATATAATTCAGCATGACACCAAATTGGCCACTATACCCAACATTTCCGGGAGGTGTGTAACCCAATCCCTTCCAGGCCCGGATTTGTGGAAAGGCCCAGGCCAGTGTTGAGTTATGCGTTAAAAGTGAGGGTACATGGTAGTGATGGTACAGCAGGAGCAGTTCCCGCTCCAGTAGCCTTCTGACTTATAGAAGGACTAGAGGATGTTGAAATGGCATAAATATGGGGCGAGGGGGGTGATTACCGCCTGTGCAAAAACCATATGGAGAAAATATTATAATGGGGGGATGGAATTAAAAAAAGGGGGGGGAGGAAGTGTGGGTTTAAAGGATGTGTTCAGTATAAAAATAAAAGCTGGGTAAATAAATAGGCTGTGTAAAATAAAAAATGTATCTAATATAGTTAGGAAAAATGTAATGTATAAAGGCTGGAGTGACTGGATGTGTAACATAATAGCCAGAACACTACTTCCTGCTTTTCAACTCTCTTGGCTTCCTCTGATTGGTTACCAGGCAGCAGTAACCAATCAGTGACTTGAGGGAGGGGGGCACATGGGACATAACTGTTGCTTTGAATCTGAGCTGAATGCTGAGGATCAATTGCAAATTCACTGAACAATTATGTCCCATGTGGCCCCCCTTATAGTCACTGACTAACTCAGAGTTAGAGAGCTGAAAAGCAGGAAATAGTGTTCTGGCTATTATGTTACACATCCAGTCACTCCAGCCTTTATACATTACATTTTTGGCTAACTAATATATTTTTTTTTGCACAGCCTATCTATTTACCCAGTTTGTATTTTTACACTGACCTGATCCTTTAATGAGGGGAAGGGTGGTAGATAGAGTGGGTTGTTTTGCCCTGTTTACCTTTTGTCTATAAACAAAAAAAGAGGGATCTTTATACTCACCAATAAATCCATTTAGAATTCGAATCGCCGGCAGGATAGCATACATAGCTTTTTGTTTTCCGAAGTCGCCCCGGAACTTGCCTCATAAGGAAATTCCGGAAAACCGAAGCGATCTGAATGCCATCCTGCCGGCGATTCACATTTTATTTCTAAATATAACCATGCTCAGGGTAAATATATTCACAGTGTGAACAATGCTGCACAAAGTTTCTAAATGAGCCCCAGTAAGTGAATGAACTCTGTACAATCCAGCTTTGCAGATCACACAAAAAGGAAAAAAAACACATTGCTGTGCTACCCTTTGGACCATGCTGCCCTAGGCAGAAGCCCCCAAGTGCCTAACAGAAGATACGGCCCTGGTCAGTGGCAGAACTACCGGGGGTGCAGGGGGTGTGAGCGGGCCAGGGCCCACACCCCCTCAGGGCCCCCGGCAGCACCACGCTCCACTGAAATCCCTGAAATTCAGGCTGTACGGAGGGGGGCGGGGGCCTGGCTGCATGTCACGCACCAGGGACCGCCCCCCTCAAGTTACGGTACTGGCCCTGGTTCTTAGTTCATTTGGGCAAGTGAGTCTTCAGAAAATCATCCTGCAGCGACTGCTACTGTAGGGTTGCTGGACAAAAAATTATGCCAGTCTGCCAAGTGTGGGATTGTATGTTTAGAGTTGTTTAGAGTTGTTCAGAAGCATTCTGCAATGGGCAGTTCATGAAGGGGAATCTTCAATCCACTGTAGCATGCAGAAAAAAATATTCTTTCATGATTCTTTCTTTCAGCAGAGCAGCCTCTTTTTTTCTCCTGACAACTTCCTTGACTTATCCTTTAATAAGCGCATTCGATGGATAGTAGACTATGGCTGGTCTTGGTACAGTTCAATTTTGCCCTCTTCAGTTTTAAGTTCCCCAACCTCTCCGTCCTTCTACAGGATTTCTTCCTTTTACAAGTAGTGGTGCATGCAGCATAGCACATCCCTAACAACCAGAGCATGATGAAGCTACCCAGTGATCAATACTTATAGGGGCCTACTCCTCTAAGCCCAGTAATTGCTTGAAAAGGTTTTCCCTGAGGTGCTGAGCTTCAGGTGTTTTCACGTCTTCAGGTATCCCACAAATATTGCAGTGTCTGCTAATGTTTTTTTGTGTCCACCACCAGTCTTCATACTTGGCCTATCAGTTGTGCATGTCTACCTTGCTGGAGGTGTTCAGTATTTGGGCTTTGAGAGCGATTTGTGAACCTTCCAAAGTCAGCTAAAGCTGCTTTATTAGGCAAGTGAGATATCAAGGCTTGGACTGCTGTTTGATCTGTGAATTCTTTCCCTGGCATGATGGAGGAATGCTGAGATTGAATGTCCTAGTCAGCAATTTTGTATGCATCGGAGTGCCCTGCATCATTTGGCAGTTTCTCTAAGAATTTCTCCATGACCTTGCTTTGTTTTAATCCCTGAAGTTTGGGAGTTTTTCCGTATAGATTTGCCTAAGTTTTCCCATTTTTTAGGAGATGAAGCCCAGAAAAGTGGAGCTCTATAGAATAACATCCTGTTCAGATTGACATCAGGCCACGCCCCCAAGAGAATTTTTAAATCTAAAGTTGCAATTTGAGGAGTTAGAATTAAAATAATGTTGGTAGTGACAGATACTGTTCAAGGCTTAGACACATTATTAGTAATGACCGAATCTGTTCCGATTCCAAACCGCATTGAAGTCAATGGGCTTCAACATATTTTTAAGCATGACAAATATTTCCATGCAGGTACATTTTTTCTCACTCCAAGTGCATTAAAGTCAATGGCGTTTTTCTTGTGGTGCTTTTTTTGTCTTGGTGAATTTTTTGTCCAAAAACATTAAAGTCAATGGGCATTTTTTATAAGGGGCCACTTATTTGTCTCTGCAACAATTTTGTCTTGGTGACTAGTGATGGGTGATCTGACCCATTTCAATCACCAAAAATTAGTAAAACTGGAAAAAACGCCAAAATGCTTTATAGTCTATAGGCGTCAAAATTTTTTTGTTGTGCATCAATTTTTTATTGTCGCACATACATTTTTTTCACCCATTGAAATCTATGGGCGTCATTTTTGAGGCTAAACACAGGGAAAAATTTCGCTCATCACTTTTGACGACTTTTTTGTCACGGCGAATTTTGCAGATGGCGAAATGCATTAATTTGCCACAAATCCATTGATACACATTATGCATACGAGACATGACCACAAACAATGAAAAACAGGAATATTTTGTTGTTTACATTTAGGACTAATTGAGAATGGCTTAACGTTTAAACATCTTTCATAAATGTTATTATAACCAAGATGTAAGAGTCTGAAATCCTGATCTTTCCTGATCTTTCAATTTTCAGAGAATATGCCCCAACCACCAGAATACCTGGCTTTCTGGGCTGTTTCAGTATCTGAGAAATCTATAAGTGAAATAGCAATGTGATAATTGATTTGCTGTTGCATGCCATAAGTCCACCCCCAACCCCCCGACATTGAAGGAGAAGCCGGTCTTGAGTTTTAAAACTCTTTTAAGCTCTATAATAGCCAAATGATCAGCACTTAATAATATTTGCATTTAGCTTGTATGATGTGATCCAGTTACATAGACACATGGAAACTTTTTTCGATAACTCTTTGGTGGAGTAATAACAAATGTAAGAAGGACAGTAAAGATTCAGAAAACAAATTAGTCCATTATAATATCAATAAGTGAGCCAACACCATAGAATCGCCAGTGTGTAACGTTCACAGCGGGAAACAGGAGTTAAATTCACACTTGGTAGTGCGTATGGTGGAAGCCCAGGGAAAAAGCCACAAATACTTGAAGCAGGCATGGTGAAATATACAGGATTTAATAGAACTGAGGCAAAACAGGAACAGGTCAAAAATAAAGTCTTTACCAGGCAGGCAATGAAAAGCTGGAACAAAACACAGGAACAAGATACAGGAACTTGGAATATCCAGGCACAGATTCAGGAACAAAACCAAACAGATTCAGATTCAAACAGATTCAAGGTTTTCAAGGTTTAGATCAGGAACAAACAGAGTACATTCAATGACTCAGCCCTGAGCAAGGCTCAGGGCGTGGTTTATAAAGGGCAACTGATTCGAAAACACAAAACACATGAGAGTAACAAGAAGGGAGGAGACCAGGGAGTAGACAAACTGGAAACATAACAGGATACAGGATCACTATAACAAGATCAGGACCAACCCCAGGAGCCTCCAGTGGCTCACTTGGTAAGTGCACCGACTGTGCACTTAAAGTCCAGCAACCCCAGTCCCAAGTGTTCAAATTCCCGATGGTCCTTACACAGTGATTCACAAAACTAAATGATACCAGTCAATGGCAAAGACTGGGATTTAATATGGCAGCTTTGTGCCAAGAGGGTTTCCAGAATAACAGTCATGCTGTTAAAATGATGAAAATGTCGGTACTCACATAGGACGCCTCTCGAAATATAGATTAGAGTGTAGCTGTGGAGCATATTTTCTTAACCCTGGAGCATCTCTTGACTTTTAAGCATTTCTTAACTCTAACCTACACATTTGCTGTTCTTTTTGCTTCAGCTCACTGTTATGCAAAAAGTTCAGAAGAAATTTCTTGCCCTTTCCTTTTTTGGGTTCCTCACATATTTCATCCGGAAGTTGACATCTTCCAAAACAATGTTGAGAAAATGTAAGATCTCCTTGTGACGCACTTGTGTTCTGCCATGATCCTCCATTGTGTAGTTTTCTATCTTTTTTCTTCCATCAGCAGAAACTCCTTCTCAGTCTGTATGACGTCTTCAGAGGTTTTGCGGGTCAGAACCACAATTGGATAAACTCCTGTTACAAAAATACATTTGAATTTTACTTCCTAGCTTGACATATTGTGGCAAAATCAAACCCCATTTGAAAGAAAAGAAACAACATGCATAGGGCGAGTATTAGGGCAGCTTTAGACCCCAATAGAAGAAGTTACAAGATAAGAAACAAGCTATAGCCCAGCAACTGGTGGCCAAATATTGGGTAGAAGCTGGACATGACAACATGACATGGCAACCTAGGGATGGGGCGAATTTGATCAGTTTCAGTTCGAAAAAAATTTGCCGCTGGTGAAAGTCTATTAAAGTCTATGGGCGCCAAGCTAATTTTTTTTTGACGCGCATCATTGTTTTTAGACACACGCTGCCATTCAAGTCTATGACCGTCATTTCCGTGTCAAAACAAGGCAAAAAAATTCGCCCATCCCTAGAAACTGCCTTTAGATACATGCCAATAGAACATATACCCAGCCATGCTAGAGGAGGAGATACAGATAAGAGCCTGCTGAAACGCAAAGCTTACTGGATATAGAAGCTTGATTTTGTGGCCCATAGGGGTCTAAATGGGCAACTTGTGCTAAACTGTATTTGTGGTTAAAACTGTGAAATTGTTCTGCTTCCAACCATTATATTATAATTGCCACAGTATAACGTCTAAATAAGGCTGTAATGGATCATATTTTATTCAACAGGATGGATTGTTTACTGTATCTATTACATCAGAAGTATATATTTTTTCTGGACTTGATTGGAATAAATGATATGTACACTTACACTGGGGATGTACACTAATGACACCATTTTTTTTAGGTGATGGGTCCCCTTTAAAAAACAGAGAGTGGTTTCACTGTTTAAAGATGGTAGGAGCCAGGCCAGACACTCTCTTCCCCAAATCCAGTACAGTTATTGGACTCACCTTCCACAGGAAGGTTTTCCTATGGAAAGGATATTTAAAGGGAATTCGAGTGTTAGGAGTGTCTCATAGCAGGGCACCACAGGTAGGAGATCTGGCTGTGTTGGGAACTCTCAGAAGAGCTGGGGGTACCACCTGTGCCTGCACAAAGCAGGAGTTGACTGGGACCATGAGCTGGTCGAGATTCTGGATTCAGAGTCTGGGTAAGACTGTGAGTATAGCCAGGAGGAAAAGTCCTGTGAGTACAGGGGTGAATCCGAAACCTGTGTTGTTTTGCTGGTAGTCCACATGGGGCTAGGTCTAGTTAGGCACTTCAATTGTGTGAAGGTAGTGCCCAGTGGGCAGGGTTTTATTTTATGGTTTCTGTTTCTATGCTGCAGTGCTCACCCATGTGTATGATCAAGTGACTGTGTCATTTAAAAGCTGGAAAATAAGAAACTTGTGTCACTGTCTTTATGCTCTGGATCCTCTGCCTACCTTCTGCTAATCCCCCCAACAATAGGGTGTATAAGCAGCCAGCTTGTAACATTAGAAAGCAGCCTTTTATTTTAAGAGAGTAACTTGGAAGAGGTCCCACGTTGTGTCCCTCAAAGATGATGTTTCCCGACTGTTCTGTTGAAATCCCACAGGTCATTTTCCGGCAGTTATCGATGAATTCTTTTGTCTCTTTCTTCTCCCCTTCAGCATGACTTTGGTCACCTGGCGACTAATCGCCTCATCTTTGCGGCGACCAATCTCCCCAAACGCCTTCCCTGACTCTGCGATGGCTAAAATGAAAAAACGCTGGTGCTAATCACACGCAGCGATTGCGTTTTTTCATTTTAGCCGGCGACCAAATCTCCCCAAAATGCCCAGTGTGGCCCTACCCTTATGTTAAAGATGTCTTTCTGTAATATGAGAGTAAGTGGGGGTGTTAAGTGGGTAATGTGTGTGCTCTCATACAGATCCCATACTGGTCTGATACTGATAGAGTATCACATGACATGATCTTTGTCTGCTAATGCAGAAGTGTTAATAAAGTTATGTCTTCTTGAAGCAAGAGAAGCATGGTGTCTGTGTGCAGTTTCTCGTCTGTCTAAAGAAAGCTGCAGGCTCACGTGAGATTGAGCTACTGGTTATCCCATCCTCTTGAGAAGAATGGCAACATATGACCAGACATCTTCTCGATACCCATCAATTCTCACCCACTTCCTGGATAGCATAAACCTTTAGAAGAATTTTAATTCATAAATATTCACATAGAGAATTCACTTGACACTTGACACTTGTTTTCAAATTAATTTCACTGGTGTACAGTTGAACTGAGTATGGGGTCACACAGCTTTTTTTTTTAGTTTTGAGCACCATCCACTGGCCTCTTTTTTTATTTGAGGCAAATACAGCTTTATGTAACTATATGTCTTTCATTTATATTGTGTACGTTTTTTGTAGGTGTGGGACATTATAGGGCTTGTTTACAACCACCGTAAAAAGTGTCAGTCATGCAACAAGGAATACAGATGTGAGCATGAGTGGACACCATTAAAAAATTAATTAAAAGTACTTGTGCCTCCCAATAGTTTCACTCTGTGGTAGGTGCTTCTGTCCTTATACATGTTCCAGAATTGCATATTCTGTTAGTGTGTCTGTTGACACAAGGGAAACCCAGAGCTACTGCCACCTTGCACCTAAAGAATTGTGCACAGGCATCAATGTTGAAAATTATGCAACCCTGATTCTGAAAAATGTTAGCACATTGCGACTTATGAAATTTTAGCATTTTTGCATCATCATCATTTATTTATATAGCGCCGACAAGATATGCAGTATATCTAGTATAGGTCAATCTAAAAAAACCGAGAACTTCCCACACCAGTCAGTTGAACTGAAGAAGCTGCTCGGATGAGTAGTGAAATGTCTTCAATGATTACTCAGCAAGTCCAGTTGTTTTTAGATTGACCTATACTAGATATACTATGACCTGGATGAATGAAAATCTTCATAGTCAAGATACGCAGTGCTTTACCTTATTTATAACAAACGGAATAAGTGGTGGATAACAAACAAGGGTTTACAGAGTACAAGGATTAGAGTGCCCAACAAATTAGAGTTTACAAACTAAAGGTTAGGGTACAATTGAGACATTAGGATTTTAGAACAATTTTTGGATTTATGATACAGCAATGATTAATTAAGGTACATTGAATAAGCTTCTTTGAACAGGTGGGTCTTTAAGGAGCGTTTGAAAGTTTGGGAAGAAGGAGAAAGTCTAACAGCTCAAGGCAGAAGGTTCCAGAGAAAAGCAGAAGCCCTAGAGAAGACTTATAGATGGGAATGGGCAGAAGTGATCAGAGGAGAAGCGAGGCGAAGATCAGAAGCAGAGAGAAGGTTATGTGAAGGAGAGTATTTTGAGATTAGAGATGAAATATAGGGAGGGCTTCATTGTTGAGGGACTTGAATGTGAGTGTTAGTAATTTGAATTTGATTCTAGAAGAGATTGGGAGCCAGTGGAGGGACATACATATGGGAGCAGCTGATGTTGAGCGGTGAGATAGATGAATGAGTCTAGCAGCCACATTTAGAACAGATTGGAGTTGTGAAAGGTGACTTGTTGGAATACCTGTGAGGAGTAGGTTGCAGTAATTAAGGCGGGAGAGGATAAGAGAAGAGACTGAATATGTGTTTTGGTTGATTCTGAACTGAGATATGGTTGTATTCAGGCAATATTGTGCAGCTGAATATGACAAGATTTTGCAAGTGTTTTAATGTGTGTTAAAAAAGACAGATGCGAGTCTGTCATACAAAACTTCTACTTACAGACACATTTAAGCTGTGGAAAAATACTGCATTCTGGAATAAAAAAATTATAAGTTGCGCCCAAAATTGCACTTTGTCCATTGAACTTGTGGTCATAATTGACCCTCTATGGATAATTAATATTCTGCTGCATTGTGACTTCCATAGACCAATCCAAAAACTAGCAGTTTTATCTTTTATCTAAATTATGAGCAACTATTTATAGCAATAAACATGAGAAATTGCTATGAACTAGGTGAACATCAAAGACCAAAACTCATTTTTAAATAAGGAACACAAATCCGTTGGTGGCAGTGCTATTTTTTTTCTCTTAGTTTAAAGGACTTGGGCATTTTCCATATATTCTTCTATGAAAATAAAAGTCCCACCTCCCTTCTTGAATGAGTTTTCTATAAAGCTGTTTGTGTTAACCAGTCAGGGCTAAGTTCAGTCAAATGAGTATTTCAAACAAGGAAATTGAGGGAGTAATAAAAGTGAAAGAGGACAAAGAGCAGGAGAATTGACTGAGAGTCAGAAAGTAGATCAGCAATGGATGAAAGTAAGCTCAGAAAATGTGTTCAGAAATTCAAGCTAAAAGACTGTAATAGGGGGGATCCTCCTACAGCTGTTTGGATACACAGGACATGGCAAGTCTACCTTTATTAACTCCTGTAAATATGCGATTGATGGAGGAAAATATGAGATACATGCTAAGGCAGAAGTAAATGATGGCTGTGTCACAAGGGAGAGAAGAACTTATCAACTGACCCCCACAATCTCCATTGTGGACAACAAAGGCTGTACAAAACTGGACCATATGGAAATGCTGGAGATCTATGCTCAGCTGGGTGAGTGAGGTTCTGCAAATATTATTTACAAATATGTATGTATGTATAATTTTATTTATAAAGCAACGTAAGGAAGCACAGTACTGTCTTACAATATATGAAAGTACTCACAGGGAGTAACATAAAACATGCAATAAATATCTATAAATACACAGAGCTTAAGCACCATGTGGTAGAAGAGATAGTAGAAAGGAGGTCTCTGCCCTGTAGAGATTACAATCTAAGTGGGTGAATAACATACAGGCACAATTTGGAGGGGACAAGTGCACAAGGTAAAGGCACCAGGTTTAGACTACTATTCTAGTGCTCCAAAAGGTACAATCTGAGTTTCTTCTTGAAGAGATTGACAGAGCACAACATATAGAGGAATTGAGGGATGGAATTCCAGAGGGAAGGAGCAGCAAGATAGAAAGGTTTAAGATGAAAATGGTAGTGGATGTAGATGGTGTGAAGAGAGGTGACTCTGAGAGGAGCGGAGAAGACCAGAATCATATAGTTAGACAAGAGAAGAAATGTAGTGAGGAGCATAAGAGTGAAGGACTTTGAATGTTAGTAAAATGAGTTCATATGTTATCCTTTGCTTAACAGGTGGCCATGCTAAAGATTTTATCTAGTGATGGGCAAATTTCTCCCGTTACGCTTCGGAAAAAATTCGAGACTCTCCCACAAAATTCATGAAACAGCTAAAAATTCTCGAAAAACCGTGAAATCGGAAAGTTCACAAAAAATTGTGCAATTCGAACATTTGCACTACAAAATCGAGCAATTTCTAAAGCTTTCACGGAAAAAAACTTGAAAATCTGAAGTTTTCACAAAAAAATCATGAAAATCGGAAATTGACGGCGAATTTTCACCGGGAATTTTCACAGGAGATTCGCAAATTTATTTGCGGCAGCGAAACGTGGAAATTCAGTGCGAATTCATGCCAGACAAATTTCGCCCATCACTATTTCTGGGGTTTAACAGGTTCCCTCTTAAGAGAAAGGAGGAGGATCCTAGCAGCAGAGTTTAAGACTCTGAATGGTCAAAGATGAACCCCAGGAAGCATGCTGAATTACCATGGGTAATGGTCAGGCCATCAATAGTAATGGTGAAAGGAAGAGAAGGTCTACTGTATGTTTGGAGGGGAAACCATGATCTCAGTTTAAGCCAGGTTGAGTTTGAGGTGTCTAGGTGGCAGGAGATAGCTAGGAAGTAGGTAGTGATCTGGGTCTGGACCTCAGTGGTTAGTGAGGGTATCTAAACATTTCTGGATGTCATCAGCGTATAGGTGATATTTAAGGCCAAATGAATATGTATGGTTTTCTAAACAGCAGAGAAACAAGTATAGAACCCTCATGCACATTTGCCTTACTTGAGAGATGGTAACACAGGCACTTCTCCTACATACTGTACCTCCTATCTATCTATCTATCTATCTATCTATCTATCTATCTATCTATCTATCTATCATCTATCTATCTGTCTGTCTGTCTGTCTGTCTGTCTGTCTGTCTGTCTGTCTTTCTGTCTGTCTATCATCTATCTATCTATCTATCTATCTATCTATCTGTCTGTCTGTCTGTCTGTCTGTCTATCATCAATCTATTATAATGATTTCCCCACAGGTAATTTCCTTCCCGTTAATGAGAAGGTTGAAAGTAAAGAGAACTACAAGGATTATGCTTCCAGACTGGAAGACTCTGAGCTGCATCCAAATGACACAGATATTGTAGTTCCAATATTTGTTTACAGGTAAATGACTCTTTTTCTGATATTTCAAAATCCATAGGATAATGACAGAAGGAGTAGAAATAATGACTGCTATTACACTTGGGCCCCAACCTTCTCCATCCAAAGAATCTGCATCTACAAGAGGGTCTGGCCTTTGCTGGCAAATTGTTAAGATCTCAGACAATATTCACTGTTCCCATATAAAGTCCATGAAGAATAATGTAATTGTTTGACCATTTTGCAATAATATTAATGGCAAGTACCCCAACCCAAGTCTTGAATGAAACTATAGAAGTTAGAGACATGTAGCAACTCATTTTAAGCTTAGAATGGGCAGGCTGATCTAGGGACCTCAGATGAGCCTATAGACAAAAATAATGTATTCTTACTATTACAACATGGCCAATCCACGTATTATACACAAATGGGATAATGGATATGTAACAGGGGTGGGGGTTTTTCCAAAATTTAAATGGGGTCCCTTAATAGTTAAACATTGTAAGAAGCAGAACTGGCATGGAGGTGCCACAAAGCCGACCTCATATGAATCTCAAACAGTTCAATCACTTTTTTAATCTTGTTTCAGTGCCCAGAAGGGATTATTGGACCAGGAGAAGCCCGCCTTAAAATCGTTCCTTCAAACCTGCAGAGAAATAACAGGTAGAATAATGTTTTTTGAGCTATCGTTGATCATTTAATGTCCCATCAGATAAAGCAAAAAGTGCAGCTACAATTTCAGGGGGTGTTGAATGATCCGGTGTGCAAAAAAGAATATCCTCTATTCCCTCACTTATTTTTGCATATGGCTATTGGTGCATTAAGCACTGAGGAGAACAAGAGCTCCTATTTGCCACCCATTGACTTCCCATTATGAAGACAGTGCTGCAAACACAGCCAACCTATAGCTACAGTTGTTTTAACCACCAACAAATCTATGGTTCTTGTTATTTCTTAAGCTAAACAGGACAAAGAGCGAAATAAAAACAATTTTATATTTGGTTCTTGCGAGGCAGACAATTGAATTCCTAGAGCACCGACAATGCCCCTACACAATACACGAACAGGAGGACGGCACTCCTTATAGACTCCTGCTAACAAAACAGTCACAACAAAGGGTAGTGTGGTGTTTATACAAAGGGCTAGTAGGTGTCACTGTGCACAAGAGTTGTACTGTGTACATAGTACTTTCTAGACTGCTTTAAAGTATTAGAGTTGAAGTGTAATGGTGAATCCAAAGAACAATTTGTAGCAGCTTTGAGAGAGCTGCTTGTTATCTGTGAGTTTGGGATCTAACAGATGAAATGCTAAGAGACCAAATAGTGGAAAAAACAAACTCACCTCTCATTAGAGAGAGACTGCTCCTAGAGCAGGATTTTACCCTTTGTGATGTTTGGGGGATCACAGCGGGGTTCTTTCACCAAACATGCAGGCCACTCCACGTTAAGGGAAACATTTCGTTTATTTTCTTCAGTTCAAATAAATCTCTCACAGACAAGCAGTGGCATAAAAAATCAAAACAGCTTCAATTCAGCAACAAAATAAGTCCCAACAAAAGAGCCATGTACTTGCCCAGAAAACTTGCAGTGTCCAGTCTGCCGGGAGTGAACTCCCTAGTCTTTTAGAAAGAACTTTCTCCAACTCCACAGTGAGTAACCACACTTGAAAACCAAACTTTTCAGTTTCACACAGCAGTGAGTTTCCACACCTGAGAAAAAACTCCCACCCCTTTCACCTGCTGCTCACCTCCATTAAACACCCCTTGGATGTCCAGGCCACCTCTGGCTGGTTAACCCCATGGTGTCTTTTAAAGAGGTAATTTTAAAACCTAAAGAATGGGGATATATATCGGTCATCTACAATATATCCCCCCCAGCTTCTACATATCCCCCCCTCTGCCTCTACCCAGGGGAGGTGGAGGCACCAGAAGAGCCCAAACAATGGACTCGGGAAAGAGCATCAGCATTCAGGTGCTGTTTTCCGGGTCTGTGCTCTACCCTAAACTTGAACTCCTGGAGTGCCAAGAACCACAGTGTTACTCTGGCATTTGCCCCTTTTTTCTGCTTCATCCATGTGAGTGGGGCATGATCAGAAACCAGCCTGAACCTTCTACCTAAAAGGTAATAACGGAGCGAGTCCAAGGCCCACTTGATGGCCAGGCATTCTCTCAACTATTGCATAGTTTTTCTCTGCTGTAGTCAACTTTCTACTGAGGAACACCACGGGATGCTCTTCCCCATTAATGAGCTGAGATAGTACAGCTCCCAAACCTACATCTGAAGCATCGGTCTGGACAATAAACTCCTTGGAGAAATCTGGAGCCACCAAGATGGGGTGATTACAAAGTGCGGACTTGAGCTCCAGAAAGGCCTTTTCAGCATCAGTGTTCCACTCAATCATAATTGACTTACGACCTTTGGTTAGGTCTGTTAATGGAGCAGCTATAGTGGCAAAATCAGGGACAAACCTACGGTAGTACCCAACTATTCCCAGGAAGGCTCGTACCTGTTTTTTTGTTTTAGGGCGGGGCCAGTTCTGGACTGCATCTATTTTATTTAACTGGGGTTTTACTAGCCCTCTTCCAACGATGTACCCAAGGTACCTTGCCTCTTACATACCTAGGGCACACTTTTCTGGGTTCACTGTGAATCCTTCCTCTTTCAAGGAGTCAAGAACTTCCTGGACTTTAGGCAAATGGGACTCCCAGTCCCTACTAAAGATGACAATGTCATCCAGGTAAACGGAGATGTACCTGTGATGGGACCTCAAAAGCTTGTCCATTGCCATTTGGAACGTAGCTAGGGCTGTTTGTAAACCAAAGGGCATTCTCCTATATTGAAAATGGCCATCTGGAGTGGAAAATGCAGTTTTCTCCCTTGCTGCCGGAGTTAGGGGTATTTGCCAATACCCTTTCATGAGGTCCAAAGTGGTGATATACCGGGCAGGACCCAACCTCTCTATAAGTTCGTCTACCCGGGGCATGGGATAGGCATCAAATTTGGAAATTTCGTTGTTTTCGGAAATCATTGCAGAATCACAGAGTACCGTTGGGCTTTGGTACCAACACAATAGGACTCGACCATTCACTCTGTGACTCTTCAATAACTCCTAATTCCAACATTTTTTTTACCTCCTCTGAAGCACCCTTCCGGCGAGCCTCTGGAATACGGTAAGGCTTTAGACACACCTTTACTACGGCTCTGTAATTACGTCATGTTCTTTGACATTAGTGATCCCAGGCAAATCAGAAAAAATATCTGTTTCTCTGCAGAAACTCCCTGACTTGCTGGGTCTGAGCTTTTGACAATGCTGTTGCCACGCGGACACTGTCAGCACCAACCTGAGACTCAAGTTTCCCACTAGCCAGTGCCGAAACTGGTTCTCTATCCCTCCAAGGCTTTAACAAATTTATGTGTTAGATTTGGTAGGGCTTTCTCTTACCAGGTTGGTGAACCTTATAGTTCACCTCACCCACTTTTTCTAAATTTCAAATGGGCCCTGCCACCTGGCCAAGAATTTGCTCTCTACAGTGGGAATCAACACTGCTACTCTATCTCCCACCTGGAATTGCCTCACTTTAGCAGACCGGTTGTATACGGCGCTGAGCCTCTTGGGCACTTTGCATGTGTTCCTTAACCAGGGGCATCACTCCTGCAATTCTTTCCCTCATTTGAGAGACATATTCCAAAACACTTTTATGGGGAGTAGCTTCACTCTCCCAAGCCTCCTTTACAATATCAAGCAGTCCCCGGGGCCTGCGCCTGTACACCAACTCAAAGGGGGAGAAACCTGTGGACGCCTGAGGCACCTCTCGAATTGCGAATAAAAGAGCAGGTAATAAACAATCCCAATCCTTATCATCTTTTTGCACCACCCGCTCCAAGCCATCTGTCTGAGGATGGTAGACAGATGTATGTAACTGCTTTATCTGGAACAAGTTACACACACCGGCCATAACCTTTGACATGAATGGGGTACCCTGGTCAGTGAGTATCTCCTTTGGGAAACCTGTCCTTGAAAACATTAGGAACAGCTCACGGGCAATGGCTTTAGATGTGGCATTCCTTAAGGGAATAGCTTCCGGGTATCGGGTGGCGTAATCAAGGATTACCAAGACATACTGATGCCCTCGGGCAGATTTTACCAGGGGACCTACCAAGTCCATGGCTATACGTTCAAATGGTACTTCGATAATGGGTAAGGGCACCAAGGGGCTACGAAAATGAGAAGCCGGGGCTGTTAATTGGCAGGTGGGACAGGACGCACAGTAGGTTTTTACTTCCGACTTTAAACCTGGCCAGAAAAACCGGTCTGTGATTCTTGCTTCGGTCTTCTCTGCCCCCAAGTGTCCACCCAGGGAATCATTATGCGCTAGGTGAAGTACCATTCGTCTGTATGGCTGGGGAACTAACAATTGTTCAACAACCTCCTCACGGACCTTGGTGACTCTATAAAGGAGATCATTATTTACAGCAAAGTGTGGCCATCGGTTATCTGCACCTGGTTCTTGGGGAACCCCATTTATCACCACCACCTGTTCTCTAGCATTAACTAAGGTGGGATCCTGCATCTGGGCCGTGCTAAAGGCTCCCCTTGACACATCCAGATCAGGAGAGACGGGATTTGATGAATCATTCTCATCATCCTCCCCTAGCATTACCTGTAATGGAGAGAAATCCCCCCCTCAGAGGACAGCTCGGTCTTCTGACTGGGATCCTCCATTGCCTTATTATTTTTCTCCTGAGTTTGGGGCAGTGACACATCATCATTTTGAAAATCATACATCACATCATTTTCAATATCACTGGGTATATCAATTATCACATCCCTTGGGTTTTGGGGACCCAATCCCACCCTCAAGTCAGTGGTTTCCTTCCCCACACTTTCCCACAAGTCCCAGAACTTTGGAAAGTCACGTCCCAAAATAGCGGGGTGCAACAGTTTACTCACCACCCCAACTTCATGCACAATGGATTCACCAGCAATAGTGATGGTCACTGGGACTAGCGGGTAGGACCGGATATCCCCGTGGATACAAATTACCAGGAGTGATTTGGCTGCTGGTTCGAATTCTCCAATAACACTGTCTAGTACCAGGGTTACCATACTCCCCGAATCTAGGAGAGCCTTGACAGGAACCTGTTTGATGTAAACCTAACACTCAAATTGCCCCTCAAACAAGTCAGGGCATGCAGTATAAACTTTCTGTGCATAACAGGAAAGCTTGGTGATAGCCCCACACTCCATGGTCTCGTCTTTCCATGGGCACTGTGCTCTGGTGTGCCCCCAGGCTTGACACTTCCTACACTGCACGTTCCCCCCTTTCCAGGGTGAAGGGGTATCTGTGGGTGCCCCTTGTTGGGCCGGTGATGGCACTTCTCCACTTTCTTTCACACTAAGCCTAGGACTCTGCGGGGAACTTTTCCTGGCCGGTGTAGATTTCTCTGGACGTGAAATGGCAAATGGTCGCTGACGGTTGGGAGCAAGTAGTTCCTCGGTAGCCGTGTACCTCTCAACCATCTCAACCAGCTGATCCGCTGTTTTGGGGTCCCCATGACTCACCCAACGCTGTAGGTCAACAGGGAGGGACCGGAGGTACCGATCTGTCACAACTCGCTCCACAATCTGGGGTCCATTCACACATGGTGGCCAAATGGATAAGGTCGTGAATCGGTGACCTAGGTGATAAGTTGGTTTGATATTTCCACCTGTGTACCCTTTGGGCTCTGACTGCAGTGGTTACCCCTAGGCGGGCCAGGATCTCTGCCTTTAACCGATCATAATTCATGGCGTCATCTGGGTTAAGATCATAATACGCCTTCTGTGGATCACCAGACAGAAATGGAGCTATTAGGCCAGCCCATTTATCTCGGGGCCACCCTTCTCGCTCTGCAGTCCTCTCAAACGTGGCAAGAAAGGCCTCCACATCATCTGTGGGACTCAACTTTTGGAAAAAATAACTTGCCCGGGTGGTTACCTGGTTCCCCTGAGCCACGGCAATGGACTCCCGTCCTGGAGCACATTGCTGTACAGCCTCAGCCAATGCCTTGGCTTGGGCAATTGTAGCCTCGTGTAAGGCGGTGGCTTGTAAAGTTACAGACTCTCGCAAAACGAGCAACTGAGCATCTGTGGAGTGCTGTTGAGATACCATGGCTGATAGCTGGGCCTCCAGGCTCTTTTGCTGAGCATCTGTAGCCTGCTGCTGCACGACCATGCTCTGCTGTAGCTGAACTGTAGCTCGAGCCAGTTGCTGCAAAAGTTCCTCCATCTTAGCAAAAATGGGTTACTGGCTCTTTAAATGTCAGTTTTCAGAGAGAGAAGAAAAAAAAATGTCTTTACCCTTTGGTAGTGCCTGCCCGCATCCGAGCACCAGTTGTGATGTTTGGGGGATCACAGCGGGGTTCTTTCACCAAACATGCAGGCCACTCCACGTTAAGGGAAACTTTAGTTTAGTTTATTTTCTTCAGTTCAAATAAATCTCTCACAGACAAGCAGTTGCATAAAAAATCAAAACAGCTTCAATTCAGCAACAAAATAAGTCCCAACAAAAGAGCCATGTACTTGCCCAGAAAACTTGCAGTGTCCAGTCTGCCGGGAGTGAACTCCCTAGTCTTTTAGAAAGGAACTTTCTCCAACTCCACAGTGAGTAGCCACACATGAAAAACCAAACTTTTCAGCCTCTCTAGGATCAAATATGGTATACATTGGGTTTCCCTGTTTAGATCAAGAAATAACAAAAACCTTAATTTTTTTTAGGATTAAAACAAATGTTGCTACCCCCATGAATATAAAGCTGGCTGTGTTTTCAGTGTATTCAATGGGGCAAGCGGGGGATGGCACATAGGCACTCTTGCACCCTTTAAAAGTATTGCATTTCTGCCTAGGGGAAAAGTAAATGGTCCTTCAGGTGTGACATTGCCCCAATATGAACATAATTCAGAGCCACTTTATTACAGAACTGCTAGAACTAAGTTCAGCCCAAGCCCTACTGATTAAACTCCTCTTGAATAAAGGTTTATGTTGATCTCTTTAATATATTTAACCTTTGGTTTTCTCTTGTGTGTAAGGCATTGTCCCCATTGTTGTCCTCACCTTTACAAGAGAGTTTGACAAGGAGACGATAAAGAACTGGGAACAAACGTTTGTACAAATGGGAGCAGAGTCAGTGCTGGAGGTAGAGAATTACACTGAGAAGGATCCCACCAAGGAGAGACTTTTAAGTTTCCTCAAAATTATCCACTTGGCTTTGGAAAATGTCCAATTCTGTATGGAGAGACCCAAGGAACCAAAAAAAGAACGGATAAAGAACAAGAAAATTCTACTTAAATTAGCAAATGAATATTATACAACAAGCAATATGGGATAAACGAAGATACTCAAGAAAAGAGATGTAAAGTACTGTGCAAGATATGTTATAATGTGTTTTGCCTCGGCAGTAGATTCCAACACATGTAAACCCAACTCATATCCTTTAATAAATCACCCTAATCTAATTCATGCACTGAAGTCATCCATATCTCCCAAGTGTCAGTTTTCTGCAGGACACTCCCGATTTTGAAAGCTCAGCCCGCAGTCCTGGGTTTCTTACTGAATTGTCGAGACTTTCTTTTTGATCTCCTGCACTGACGCCAGAAAAAGATACAAAGTTTTTGAAACTTAATTAGACTAATAGGCTTTTTAGCAGACAGCCCAGAATAGAGTCCTGCAGCGGGTACCTGTGGGTTACCCGTAAAAACCTGTGGTACCATGCAGGTTGCGGGTAGAAGTTCATGGTGCGGGTATAGACACGGGTTGGCGGTTTTGCGGGTAGCTGGGCCGGCCATGAGTCTTCTCAATAGAGAATTTTACTCCCCTTTTTTTGGGATCACGCCTACTTCCGATGACGTCACTTCCGGTTTACAATGACAGCACTTCCGGTTTTACTCCTTTTTTTCTGATCACGCCTACTTCCAATGATGTTACTTCCAGTTTACAATGACAGCACTTCCTGATTCTTGATGGTCAGCGGGTTGCGGGTCCGGGTTGCTGATAAGGCACTTGCGGGTTGGGTTGTGTTGGGTCGGGTAGCTGGTCCAAGCAGGTAAGAATGCAGGTTGCGGGTCCGGGTTGCAGATTGCAGGTTGCGGGTACAGGTTCCAAAATATGGACCCGCGCAGGACTCTAGCCCAGAACATAAAGCAGCTGCACATTTGTAACAATTCAAGATAAGCAAAGAAACAAATGTAACCATTTCAAATAAGCAGGCCTCTTGGGGGAACTGACTCACAGCTTAAAGGGCAATTTCAGCTTCATTAGCAAAACTGTTATAACACATAAAACATGGCCCTAAAACTCCCAGAAATGTGTTCATACTTTCATAACCTGCCAAATTTTGTAAAATGGACATGGTAATTAGGGGGGTGTGGCCATAAAATGGGCGTGATGAAAAACTATTCACAGCTCGTAGCACGGCTAATATTTTTGTCCCTCTTTACATTTTTCAATTATTGGGGGGTATAAAGTCATCTTTCTTCTATGGCATACATTTTCTGGGGGCAAGGCAAATTTGCCAACATAAAACATTTAATTAAATTAATTGGGGCAAGGTGTAAAGAGCAAGTCTTGCAAAAGAAATAACAGCCAACAGCAACCCATATGCAGGTAATGGTCTAGTTCAAGTGTGGGACCTGTTACCCAGCATGCCTGGGACATGGGGTCTATCGGGTAAGGGGTCTTTTTGTAATTTGGATCCCCATACTTTACATATGCTGAAAACCATTTAAACACTAAGGGCTAGTTTAAAGTAACAATAACTTCACAAAATTAAGGTGTTTCAAACTAATACAAATATAATACAGTGTTGCCCTGTACTAGTAAAACTGGTTTGTTTTATTATTATTCTTTTCCCAGAGACTATCATCCCACTGTTACTATAGGCACCATCTCTCCCTACTATACCTGCTATCCCACAGTCACACTCCCTTCCCAGAGACTATTATCCACTGTTACTATAGGCACCATCTCTCCCTACTATACCTGCTATCCCACAGTCACACTCCCTTCCCAGAGACTATTATCCCACTGTTACTATAGGCACCATCTCTCCCTACTATACCTGCTATCCCACAGTCACACTCCCTTCCCAGAGACTATTATCCACTGTTACTATAGACACCATCTCTCCCTACTATACCTGCTATCCCACAGTCACGCTCCCTTCCCAGAGACTATTATCCACTGTTACTATAGACACATCTCTCCCTACTATACCTGCTATCCCACAGTCACACTCCCTTCCCAGAGACTATTATCCACTGTTACTATAGACACCATCTCTCCCTACTATACCTGCTATCCCACAGTCACACTCCCTTCCCAGAGACTATTATCCACTGTTACTATAGGCACCATCTCTCCCTACTATACCTGCTATCCCACAGTCACACTCCCTTCCAGAGACTATTATCCACTGTTACTATAGGCACCATCTCTCCCTACTATACCTGCTATCCCACAGTCACACTCCCTTCCCAGAGACTATTATCCACTGTTACTATAGGCACCATCTCTCCCTACTATACCTGCTATCAAACAGTCACACTCCCTTCCCAGAGACTATTATCCACTGTTACTATAGGCACCATCTCTCCCTACTATACCTGCTATCCCACAGTCACACTCCCTTCCCAGAGACTATTATCCCACTGTTACTATAGGCACCATCTCTCCCTACTATACCTGCTGTTACTATAAGTCCTTATACCTGTGGCTGAGACTAACCAATAAAGATTGTAATTTATTTCTCATGTGATCTATTAAATCTCTTTCTTTGTACAAGATCATAAAGTAACTATTTCCTGAAATATTTTGTTCAGCAATTACATTTCTGTTATTTTTTTTAAAGACCATCCAAATCTATGACCTACTGTACCAAACTGTTCCTTAAAAAAAATAACCTCTTTTAAATGTGTATCAACTTAATGACCCTTTACCAGCTGAGAGAGTTGCATGTAATGTGAGTGTAGGAAGCAGCAGGAGCTACATCGGATTAAACTGTCAATTGTATGTTAAAGCGATGCTATGGGAACATCTATTGTTGCAAGAGTTAATAGTAATGAAAGTGAAAGAATGATTGCAGCGTTCCCAGCATCGCAGTCTGTAGGAGACAAGAGGAGCTGGAGAAAGAAAACAGCAGGTACTAAAGGAAACAAGGAACATTTTGGAGGCTCATAGCAGCAGAATAATGATTTGTACACAAGAGAGGTAGGACTATTTATTCTGTTATTCTCACCAGAGGGGGTTCTGGGGTCCAAGAGTACAAGTATTGCCTGATTTCAGCAAGTACAAAAGAAGGTCATTTGGGGTTAAGAGAATAAAATGTAGGTGCAGTCTGTGGTGTAAAGTGAATATAAAGTGAAGTTGGGTTTGTGGGCTGCAAGTTGTTAGAAAATTCTTGAAATGGCACACGGAGTATAGAAATATATGAAGCGAAATGTGACAACAAGGGAGAGATCTGGGTACAATTATCAGTGCTGGAATAATATGAAGAAGATGAAGATGAAGGTGTGTACAGGCGTAGCTTTGCTATAATGGCAGGACATTAAAGAAATATCATTAAGACTCCCCATAGACCAAACTAAGATTGTAAAGGTTTATTAGCTAAAAATTATGGATACATATCTCATACCCATTAAAGGGACTAGCCCTAATGTTTCAGATCTTTTGGATAAGGAAAGATGGTGAATATCAATAATGAACTGATACTCAGAATACACTGCACATTGTAGTCGTTATATTGTTGCATAGAGAGAGAGTTGCTACGTACATTTTATTCATGACAAATACACAAGCTCTGTTGTTTGTTCTGTTACCAAGATACTTGTTATTGCTGATCCCAACCTGAATTCACTGTTGTGCTGAGGAAGAACACACCATGCTATTGGTTGGGCACATTCCCTTCCTTCAACATGACCTACCTAAATCCCTAACACAGTCTGGTTGGCCAAAGTAGACAATGCCCAGGTCCATGTTCCCATCTGTACATGGTTTTGTCTGTAGAACAGAGCACCATACTCTCCTCAATGTAGTCTTAGAAACATAAGAATATCCATGTAGTGGCATACTTTGGGTTATGACACAACTTTCAACTTTTATCAGTAATTACTATTGGCAACTTTCCATGGGACAATTCCATTTTGATACTTAGTCACCATTGCAGCCAAAGCGAAACTCACAATGATCACTGGTACAGTATCAGTCAATAGCCATTATCCATGTATACAACATGAAAGCTAACTGGATTTAGGGCCCATTGATCTTCTCATGATCCTTCCTCCAAATACTTTCTTCAGACTGGCATTGGGCTTTGGCTATTCATTGACATAACTGCAGCAAATCACTGAAGGCAGTGCAACACTAAGGCCCAAATTCACTAAGAATCATAGTTGCGCCAGGTGAAAATTCGCCGCACTTCGCCACACTTCGCCACACTTCGCCAGGCGTATTTTCACCAGCGCTCCGCAAATTCACTAAAATCCAAAGTTGCGCACAGGGGTAGCGTAAGTTTTCGAAGTTGCACTAGCGTTAATTCGCCAAGCGAAGCAAAGTTTCGCTAGCGATGGTTCATTTGCATACGGTGCGAAATTCAAATTTCAATGGAGGAACACGTATTAGCACTACAAATGCCTAGAAAACCTTCAAATCAGTAAATAAAAATTTTATTTTGCCCTACACATGTGCCCACTGTCCTAAGTTGTCAGGAAATGTAGGGGGGAAGGAGGGGAGCCCCAAAAATATTTTCCATCTTTTTCAGCCGATCACCCATCATGTAGAAAACACGCCAGCGTTTTTTGGGACTTAGAAAAAAATTGACTTTTTTGGAAACAATTCCTATCTACTCTATTGCGCTTCGCCAGGTCTGAGATGGCGAAGGAAGTCTAGCGTAAAAGGTAGCGTTCAGTACACTGCGGAAGTTAGTGAATTTGTGTAGTTACATCGCTAGCGAAAATTCGCCTGGCGTAAGGGTGCAAAGTAACACTAGCGAATTTACACCAGCGTTCGTTAGTGAATTTGCGAAGTACCGAAAATGCCAAATGCTAGCGAATTGACGCTAGCGTTTGGCGCTTCGGCGCTTAGTGAATTTGCGCCTAAGAATTTTGCATGTTTCTATGTTTCTGGTCTCTTGTGAGATGCTAAACATCGTAACAGAAAGGAAGAAGGTGCTCCAGAATAATAGTATAAATCACAATTATGAATAGCTCACCAAGTTGATCATGTGGTCCAGGTGCACAAGCCCCAGACCCTCAGCCATGGGGAGCGGAAAACTGAATTGTATAGCAGAAAAAGCGAGGCTATCCGGCAAAAGTACATTTTATTGGTCAATGTTAAAAATATACATACATCTCCTGGGCCCTACACATTTTGTACCACTACTGTACTTGGTACTTAATTATGAGCTGAGATGCTAAACATCACAACAAGATTTAGGGATATATATCATATTGCAGCCTTGCTAATCTGAGTATTTCTTTATTTTCTTCAAGAGTACGGCAGCATGTAGGGATCATCTCCAGATGTCCAGAGTACAACCTTCAGTGGCTGATGGACCTGCTTAATTCACATTTCTCTCAGCTTCTGTCAGGAGTGCAGTATGTTTCAGTCACTAATTCAGATCAATGGAAGAAGAATATGGAGAGATGTTCTATCGGTATCTTATACCACAGCCTGAAACATGGATGGATCAACAAATACAATATGGTCACAGAATACAAGGAGGAACTTAAGCATATGTCCAGTTGTCTAGGTAAGAGAACTTTCTAGTGACTAGTCTATCATTGAAACCATTAAGGGGCCGATTCACCAATGGTCGAATATCGAGGTTTAATTAACCCTCGATATTCGACTAGGAATTGAAATCCTTCGAATTTGAATATCGAATTCGAAGGATTTAGCGCAGGAAATTTGATCGATCGATCGATCTAAGGATTATACATTCGATCGAACGATTCGAAGGATTTTAATCCAACGATCGAAGGAATATCCTTCGATGAAAAAAACTTAGGCAAGCCTATGGGGACCTTCCCCATAGGCTAACATGGAGTTCGGTAGCTTTTAGCTGCCGAACTAGGGGGTCGAATTTTTTTTTAAAGAGACAGTACTTCGACTATCGAATGGTCGAATAGTCGAACGATTTTTAGTTCGAATCGTTCGATAGTCGTAGTCGAAGGTCGAAGTAGCCCATTCGATGGTCGAAGTAGCCCAAAAAACACTTTGAAATTCGAAGTTTTTTTAATTCGAATCCTTCACTCCAATTTAGTAAATCTGCCCCTTAATGTCATGTTATCTTCAGTATATTAAGACATATATTATTTTGTTATACATTGCTTATTACAATGTGTCTTTGGTTTGAGTGCACTTCACCCAGTATTACTGTTTCCTGGTTTGTCAGACCAGTTCCTTTCCAAAACCTTCCTCTTCCATCTTTTATCATTCAGTTTTTACTTTCTCATTTACTTTCTCATATAGGAAAGCAGAATGTAATGGTTGTGGTGGATGATGTGGAGCAATACAACATGGATGAAACTAAGAGAATCCTAAGTACAAATCCCACTGTCACTGGCTGCTCCTCTCTTCTCCTTCTGATTCCAAAATACAAAAAGCAAAAGACATTTGAAGACCACAGGACTTCTGTATCTGAATTTCTGCAAAGAGGTAATATTCTACCGTACTATGTGCTCTTGGGTGTGGCAATATTGTTTCTCAGATCTGCTGCTTTGTAAAAACTGAACTAAAGACTGAACTTTCTGGATTCCCTGAAACAACAGAGGAAAACGTCACTGGGCCATTTAGAGCAATCAAAGATAGTCACATACTGTATATAACTGGGTTTATTGAAGTTGTTAACAGGGTGTCCTGCCTGCATTGCATACTGATAGGTGCTAAAGAGTCAAAGTATTTAATGTGTCCAGGAAACATCATCCATTCTACTAAATATCCCCAGTGCTGCTACAGATTTCCAGTGTATTTATTTTCCGGTACTTTTCCTCCTATAGGTCTGTTAGAAGGAACATCAGCTTCTTCACCAGGCAATTCTGATGCTTGCTACAAACAAGCAAACCCTGTAAGTAAGGAACGCTTGTGCAAATAAGAGCTGCTGTATAATACAGAAATGGAAAATGTATTTGTTGAGATCATACTACAGGTATGAGAACCCTTATCCACAAACCCATTATCCAGAAATCTCATAATTACAGGAAGGCCATCTCCCCCAGGGCTTTATTCAACTCCAGTTTTTCATATAAAGCCAGATGCAATTCACTGGAAAAACATATCTTAGTGTTATCACATGAAAACTCTACTGAAGTCTATGGGAAAAAATAGGCACTCGATGTGGAGAAAAGGTTTTTCTCCTTTCTCCTCCCCATGGGGCAAATTCACTAAGATTCGTAGTTGCGCTCAGGAGTAGCGTAAGGTTGCGAAGTTGCGCTAGCGTTGATTCGCTAAGCAAAGCAAAGTTACGTTAGCGATGGTTAATTTGCATACGGCTATGGATGGGTGAATTTTACCCGTTTCGCTTTGCCAAAAATTTGCCACCGGTGAAATGTCGCCAACGCCCATTTAAGTCTCAAAAAAAAATTTGTCGCGCGGCAAAAATTTTTTGACGCACAAAGCCATACAAGTCTATGGGCGTCGTTTTTTCAGCAAAACAAGGTGAAAAAATTCGCCCATCCCTACATACGGCGCCAAATTCAAATTTCAATGGAGGAATACGTAGAATCACTACAAATGCCTGGGAAACCTTCAAAACATCAAACAACATTTTTATTTTGCCCTACACATGTGCCCACTGTATAGTTAAGTTGCCATGAGTTAGAAAATGTAGGGGGGAAGGAGGGGAGCCCCAAAAAATTTTTCGATCTTTTTCAGCCTATCACCCATAATAAAGAAAAACGCCAGAGTTTTCTGGGACTTACAAAAATGTTTAACTTTTTTTGAAGCAATCCCTATCTACTCTACTGCGCTTCGCCTGGTCTGAGGTGGCGAAGGAAGTCTAGCGTAAAAGGTAGCGTTCAGTACAATGCGCGCATTAGTGAATTTGCGTAGTTACGTCCGTTGCGAAAATTCGCCAGGCGTAAGGGTGCGAAGTAACACTAGCGAATTTACGCCAGCGTTCGTTAGTGAATTTGCGAAGTAACGAAAATGACCAACGCTAGCGAATTGACTCTAGCGTTAGGCGCTTCGGCGCTTAGTGAATTTGCCCCCATAAGTGGTAAAGTGATAAACCATAAAAAAATGTCAATTTTCTAGTTTTTGTAAATTCTCTTCTTTTTAATAATAATAATTAAAAAAAACTTGGTAAATAAGCTGCAGGAATTCATGATGGTGGCAATTTTTTTGTGCACAATTCAGCAAAAGCACTTAAAGCAACTATATGGAAGACATTTAGGGCAGAGACACACACTGCTATCTCGGGAGATTAGACGCCCAGCGACAAATCTCTTCTTCTTTGAGCGACTAATCACCTCGAACTGAATGTAACTCACTGGCGGGATGGCACTCGGATCACTTTGGTTTTACGAAGCCATCCAAAGTTTCCTCGTAATGCAACTTCGGGCAACTTTGGAAAATCAGGCAATCTAAGAATATTGTTATTTACTGTTTTGAGATCTTTAAAGGGATACTGTCATGGGAAAAACATTTGTTTTCAAAATAAATCAGTTAATAGAGCTGCTCCAGCAGAATTCTGCACTGAAATCCATTTCTCAAAAGAGCAAACAGATTTTTTTATATTCAATTTTGAAATCTGACATGGGGCTAGACATATTGTCAATTTCCCAGCTGCCCCTGGTCATGTGACTTGTGCCTGCACTTTAGGAGAGAAATGCTTTCTGGCAGGCGGCTGTTTTTCCTTCTCAATGTAACTGAATGTGTCTCAGTGAGACATGGGTTTTTACTATTGAGTGTTGTTCTTAGATCTACCAGGCAGCTGTTATCTTGTGTTAGGGAATTGTTATCTGGTTACCTTCCCATTGTTTTTTTGTTTGGCTGCTGGGGGGAGGAAGTGGGAGGTTGATATCACTTCAACTTGCAGTACAGCAGTAAAGAGTGATTGAAGTTTATCAGAGCACAAGTCACATGACCTGGGGCAGCTGGGAAATTGACAAAATGTCTAGCCCCATGTCAGATTTCAAAATTGAATATAAAAAAATCTGTTTGCTCTTTTGAGAAATGGATTTCTGCGGGAGCAGCACTATTAACTGATTCATTTTGAAAAAATTTTTTTTCCCATGACAGTATCCCTTTAATAAGTGCAGATAATCACACTGTTCAAAAAGTGTAAGTCATCTGTTGATTTATAGTCCAAGGGCACTTTTGACAGTTTATAGGAGTCCTTTAAATCATAGAGGTAACACATTACTTAACTGCCTTCCATATCTTTTTTAATTAAATGCTGTGTCAGCAGATCTATGAGACAGATAGAATGAAACCCAAGTCATATCTCTAGACGTCCCATGCAGTTATCTCTGAGGACATTTGCAGATTTGAATTCTTGAGCATTCATTTAATATGGCTAAAAAAGAACCAATGTCTTTTAAAGCTCCATCTAAACTTTACCTTCTATACTTCTTCCAAATATTTGTATGTATGTATATCTGTATACCATTGCATGTATTTCCCATCCAGTATTGCAATGACTATATTACTGCTGGGATTGATGGATCAGGTGATCTTATACAGTAACTTTCGAATCGGAGCCAGAAAATGCATGCATTATGCAGAATTCATTGTGAATGGGTTGCTAGCCTGAGGACAACACATAGCAGGTACAGAGAGTTTATTCTGGTGGTCAAGGCAATGCCTTAGCTGATGTAGACATTTGTATAAAATGTAGGGAAAAGGGAAACCTGAATTTAAAATTCTTGCTTTTCCTAAGATACAAAACCCATATGTGACTGTTTTCAGCTAATCTGAAATATTCACTTATGTTAATGTTGTTGCAGTTTGATGTCGGTGTGATTGAGCAATTCAACAGGAAGAATCCAAAGGTGGACTTTGCATCTGGCCAAACGCATTCAGTCAGAGTCTTCTCTAGGTGCGCAAAAAGTACTTATAACTGGCTTGTGAACCTGCTGAGAAGTGAAGAATTTGGGAGCCTAGTGAAGGAGGTCCAAGGAGTAGAAATATCTAATGATTTTTCTCAGTTTTTATCTGACATAAATCACTGCACATTTGCCATTGTTTATCATTCACTCAACTATGGACGAGTAAACATTACTAATGTGCCTGACTCATTGTATGATCAACATCTGGAGACCTTATGTCGGCGCCTTGGTGAGTGTCTGTTAAGTATTGTCTAACAACAGAGAGAATCGCATGCTTATGCTGCTCTACAAGATTTTACAAGGTTGCAAAATGACAGAAGTTCACAATATTCCTGCTCTTCTGTATGCGATTGAAATGTTCAGTACGGCTGCACCTATTCTTTACTTTCTCCACTTCTCACACAGTTCTAATTGCCTTTCTGTAATTACAGCATAATAGTGCATACTAATTCAGAATGATCTGGCCCACTGAATACACCCATACATACTCCAACAATTCAAAATTTTCCAAGAACGCTCATGACTAATAATTTGGAAGATTCCTCATAGCAGTCAAATACATTCAATTTCAGGGATGTGTTAGTGCTTAATGTAGCTCAGTACTAAACCCCTACAAAATCTACTCCTAAACCCTAATCTCCTGGGGGAGGAGGATCCAGACAATTATTTTTTTGTGCCAGAACAGAGGGTTACTGCATAGAAAACAAATGATTGAATGCAAAAGTACAGTACTATGTAACAGAACAGTAGCTATCATTAGCACTCAGTAACATTTAACAACTTGATAAACTGCCCCCTTATTCTTTGACTTTCTTCTTCAGCATATTCTAATACTCAGTTTCCTACTTATACAGTATGTCTTTCTATAAATATAGCCATGTTTTATGCAGGGAGGTCATGGGGCAAAGAGTGATAAATTGAACTGAAAGGAGAACTAACCCCCATATCAAAAGCCCTCCTAAACTGCCTGCCATTGCCCCCCCTCCCTTTTCCTCCCCACACTGAGCATTAGTCAAAAAACAACCCCTTTAAAAAAATCTCACCCTAAAAGGCAGAGCAGCGCAGCAGAGCTCCTGGGCACTTCTTCCACCACGTCATATCCTCTTCTGGGCTCATCATTGAGGGGTTTAGTTCTCCTTTAAACAGATTCTGACAGCCCATAATACATGCCATTAAATAATTCCAGGTATATCTGTATATTTAAAGCATTATCATTTCTTTTAAAGTCTTGTTCAGTTTATATTTATGGTTTTGTAGGCAAGGAGAAAGTCATTGTGGTCATTGATGACTTGAAAGATAGCAGTTCTGAAAAAAAGAAATATATACTCCATGAACAGACAAGCATTGGGCGATATTCCCAAGAACTCCTCCTCTTCAGTGAAACAGAAACTAAGAAGGGAAGTTATACATCTCACACTATACGGAATAAACTGGAGATGCTCAAGAAAATCTTGGAGACCAGCAGTAAGTTCATAAAAATATGCCCCATCAAGTCAAATACAAATATGTCAGAGCAGCAAATACTCAGCCTTCTCTCTTTCCTTTTCTTTAAAATTTTAATGCTACGTGTCTGCTAAATCAAAGTAGTGAATAACTTGACAAGAATGTATTTCAATGTTCCTGTTTGCACCAAGAGGATGGTGTTTAGTAGTAGACAGGTTGTCCTTTATGCCAGTGACATACCCAAAACAAACGTAAGGGCGTCATCCTCTGGCCTTCATGGTGCTTCATTAACTCCTAGCTGAAATGCGCTTACACTTGCAGATAATACAACCAGCAGAATTGTTCAGTGGAAAGGTCAACACATAGCTGACCCATAACCCACCCTCAACCAACCTCATACATTCCAGATCTGCTGTGCCATTGGCATTTATATACCTGTGCCCTACCCACCTATCAGGCAGTCAGAGGGGGAGTGCTAGGAGTTTTTTTAACGTGTAGTCATGGTATATTGCAGGTGTGGCCTTAAAGCAGAGTGTAGTAGGACTTGAAAATTAAATAAAGAATTCTGTAAACCGTAAAACTGCCCCATTGCACTCAGTCTCTATGGAAGTTCACCAAAAATGTTTTGTTTTCGATTAGGTTCAGTTTTTTTGCTGTTAAGGTTATGAAGATAAGCATGAGACAATGGGCCAAGACTTACGTTGACCACCTACTGCTCACATTTACTGCACTTCAATAGATATGGAGGGAGTATGACAGAGTATAGATGTAAGTCCATTGAGTCGGGTAGCCAGCCATTAAATCATGGAAACAGAATAATTAAAAAAAACAATAGTTCCAAACAAGTTCCTTTTTTATCAGACACAGTCCATTCGATTGTCCTTTTAAACTTATCTTTCTTTATTTCCTTAGGTGGTGGAGGTGGTCATTTTGCTCAGTTTCCTAGGAACAGAGTGGGACCTGTTCCCTCTTCATCTCTTGTACCAACGACAAATTTCTCTACTCCTGTTTCCTCAGATTTAATATCAAAAGGGGCACCTATTATTGTTTGTGGGCAAATTTTGGATGAGTTTTTAAAGCATATGCCCAGAGAGGCAGCCTACATAAAACAACTGTTTGAAGAGGTTAAGAAAGAACATACCATGGAGATATCCAGACTGAAAAAGAAACATGATGCAGAGATAGCCGACCTGAATCACCAGTTGGAAGAGTCTGAAAAGAAGTATTACATGGAGATATCCAGACAGAATCGGCTGGTTGAAGACCAAGTTAAACTCTACTCTCAGCATAAGAACAGAGGTTCAGATGCCCGAAATCTGAGTCAAAACCAGAAATATGCTGTTGTACCGAAAAATTCACATCTATTGAAAAAAAAAGATTGCTAGATCATATTACATGGATCAATAAATTGAGTTTTAACCAGTCTGTAAATACTTTGAGTTGAATTTTTTGGAAAATAGACAATAATTAAACACATCCACAATTCAGACACAAAGGGGCAGATTTATCAAGGGTCAAATTTCGAGTTCCCATGAACTCAAAAATCAGGCAATTGCAATTTATTTTAAAAATCAAATTTTTAGAACTTGGGTGAATAGGATTGACCCACAAACTTAAATCGATTTTAAATCGAGTTTGTTCGAATGTCAGGAAGGCTGCAAACAACTCTAAATTGATCCCTGGACGTCCTCCATAGGCTAAAACAGCAATTCGCAGGTCCACAGTGGCTAATAGTTGAATTGAATTCTTAAAGGGCCAGTGTATGATAAATTTCAAAAATCTAATTTGAATTAAAAAAAACCCTCAAATCGAATTTTAACAATTCTCTAGTTGAATTTGACTGTTTTGGCAATAGAAAATGTGATGACTTACCCTGGTGGTCTAGTGGGAGGAGGTCTGCAGGGACGCCTGCAGCCTCCTCGGCGGGGACGCCAGCCACGCTGTCGCTCCTCTTGGCCGCAAATAGGGGAATAGATAGGGCGTGCGCGGTGCGCCTCTTCCTGATTCATCTGCACATGCATACTGGCGTGTGACGTCAGCGCGTAGTGGCGTGAAATTTGAAAATATTTAAAGCCAAAACACATTACACACATTGCCTGTTATAGGATCTTGTTCATGGTGCTTCTGTGCGTTTGAGCTTCTGATTACTCCATATTGATTCCTGTTGTGACACCCTGCCTGGCTTCTGACTATTCTGACCTCTGATTCCTGACCCTTGCCTAAACACCGACTACCTCTTCTGCGTAACCCTCTGATTGATATCCTGGTTTGACCCTTGCCTGCCTGACTACACTTTTTCTCTGCCTGCCCCGACCCGGCCTGATCTGACTACTCTATTTGCCTTATACTACGACCTTCTGCCCAAAGACTTTGCTTTACAGTCGTGCCCCTCTGCCTATCCAGGACCTCTTGCCTTGCACCTCTCGTTTAAATCCTGGTGGCATCCAAGTAGCTGAGGGCTCCTCCCGAGGCCCAAAGGCGGTCCACTACATTTGAAACAAGAGCTGAGACCAGGGTGCTTGCCATTTGTTCTGGTGTTGGGTGCCGACCGTGAAAGTTTAATCAAATTTAAATTTGAGATTTCAATTTGAAAATTCTTCACTTCGACCCTTGATAAATCTGCCCCAAAATGTAGTAATGTTTACTCCAGTTTATGTACTGTAAATTGAATCTAAATACCAAAAATAAAAGAATATACATTAAATGTTTTACAGTTTATTGCACAATCCATCCACTGTTCTACTTTCCAGTAGTAAATGCTTACATCCATCCCAGATCTTCACTGTTAAAGGGGCTTTGTTCAGCTGTAATGCTGCCTAATTGCTAGTTGATACAGAAAAAAAGCAAAAATATCTAAAAATTGATAAAAAGCCATCCACCCCTTTCTTAAAGGTATGAAATGTATTTCATTGTATTCTCCAGTTATTCATTATTACTTGTGTGTCCTTTCAGTGGAACTCTGAAGGGGTGGCCTCTGGTACGGTGATCCACTTTCTGGGTAAAAAGGTCCCCTGCTATTTGTCTATAATGTCCTCTAATGTACTTGTAAAGTCTAATCATGTCCCCTCGCAAGCGCCTTTTTTCCAGAGAAAACAACCCCAACCTTGTCAGTCTCCCCTCATAATTTAACTCTTCCCTCCCTCTAACCAGTTTAGTTGTACTTAGTCTCTGCACTCTCTCCAGCTCATTTATATCCCTCTTAAGGACTGGAGTCCAAAACTGCCCCCATACTCCAGATGAGGCCTCACCAGGGACCTATAAAGAGGCAGAATTATGTTTTCATCCCTTGAGTTAATGCCCTTTTTTATGCAAGAGAGAACTTTATTTGCTTTAGTAGCCACAGAATGACACTGCCCAGAATTAGACAACTTGTTATCTACAAAGACCCCTAGATCCTTCTCATTTAAGGAAACTCCATTTAGTGTATAACTTGCATTTATATTATTTTTGCCAAAGTGCATAACCTGCATTTATCAACATTGAACCTCATTTTCCAGTTTGCTGCCCAGTTTTCCAGTGTAGACAAATCACTCTGCAAAGTGGCAGCATCCTGCATGGAACCTATAGTTCTGCACAATTTAGTCTCATCTGCACAAATAGAAACAATACTTTCAATGGCCACCTCCAGGTCATTAATAAACAAGTTGAAAAGCAAGGGACCTAGTACAGAGCCCTGCGGTACTCCACTAACAACACTGGTCCAATTAGAAAATGTTCCATTTACCACCACTCTTTGTAGTCTATCTTTTAGCCAGTTCTCTATCCAGGTACAAATACTATGTTCCAGGCCAACATTCCTTAATTTAACCAGTAACCTTTTGTGTGGCACTGTATCAAATGCTTTAGCAAAGTCTAAGTAAATCACATCCACTGCCATCCCAGAATCGAGGACTCTACTTACATTCTCATAAAAAGAAATTAAGTTAGTCTGGCAAGATCTATTACACATAAAACCATGCTGGCACAAACTCATAGTATTATGATTTGCTATGAAGTCCAGTATCTTATCCTTTATTAACCCTTCGAAAAGCTTTCCTACCACTGACGTCAGACTAACTGGCCTATAGTTTTGAGGCTGAGAACAGGATCCTTTTTTGAATAGAGGCACCACATTAGCAATTTGCCAGTCTCTCGGCACTATGCCAGATCTCAATGAATCCTGAAAAATTAAGTAAAGAGGTTTGGCAATCACAGAGCTAAACTCGCTAATTACCCTGGGATGAATACCATCTGGCCCTGGACCTTTGTTAATCTTAACATGTTCTAGTCTCTTTTGAATTTCATCATGTGTGAACCATGCATCATTAGTTGTATTACTAAAATTGGGACTGTTAAGAAGGAAACCTTCACTTACTGATTCCTCATTTGTGTAGACAGATGAAAAATATGAATTCAGAATCTGCGCTTTTATTTTGTTTTCATCAACCAGCTGACCCCCCTCTGATAGTAAGGGACCCACCCCTTCCTGCTTCATTTTTTTACTATTAACATATTTAAAAAATCATTTTGGATTTTTTTTACTGCTTGCTGCAATATCCTTTTCTATAGCAATTTTAGCTTGCCTTATAGCTTCTTTACATGATTTATTGGCCTCCTTGTATCTTATAAATGATTCGGCTATACCAGCTAACTTGAAAGCTTTAAAAGCACGTCTTTTCTTACCCACCTCAACACCAACACTTCTATTGAACCAAAAAGGTTTTGCTTTGCAACGACGTTCCTTGCTTACAAGTGGAATATACTGACAAGTATATTTATTAAGCAGCATTTTAAAGACTTCCCATTTTTGTTCTGTGTTTACCCCTGAGAAAAGCATGGACAAACAATCCCTGTTTTGTTTAAAGGGTAAGGCGTTTTTCAGTAGCAGTATGCACAAAATGTCTCTGTCTTAAATATATTGATAATGGGTTGAGTGCAGAGGACGCTTGTATTTGTCCACAATGTACCATAAAGTCATAATTAAAGGGGTTCTAAACCAAATAATAGAGTTGTCCCATTGCTCCCCCTAGTTACATATCTGTAGAACCAAATAGACCAAGATTAATTACTGGTAAGCAGCAATTAATTGATTGATTCTCTTGTATCTGTAATTAGGCAACTTTTTTTAGAGCGGCTAAGGGATAGGTTTTTCAGGGCTTTGGTTACCTTTAAAAGTGGCCTGAGGTTTAGATTTTTCTGTTTAACGTGTGTCGGTGTCTACAGGAAGAACCCTCAGCAATTTCACACTGTATCACATTCTTCTGGGAATTTTATAAAGAAACAGGGGGTGATTAATAGGGTGTTAAAGTGGTACCACTGTAGGAGACTCAACATATAGTACAACATGTCATGGGCTTGCTACTCGTATTTTCAATTACAATCAACTTTTGGATGACATTAACAGAACCAAAGGCAAGAGCAGAAAAGTCACGTTTTGGTCAATTAACATAGGATACAAACCAAAGGTGCTTTAGAGAGGTGATCCCTTCTCTGGCCTCCAGTCGAGAATATGTGGTTTGGTAGTATCAAGATGTGCTGTGTGATTGGATCAAAGGGAGTGTTGTAGAAAAGGGGGCCACTATGAGCCTGTGAGTATTGTGGCACAATGGAAAGCTCTACAATGGCAATCACTGGAATGCAATTGTGAAGTAAGGATACTAGGAAACAGAATTGCGATGGTGCTCAATATGTTGGCTGTTGCTTTGGTTTTGAGATCTAGTAAATTATCTGGTAGCAGAAACACAACAATTTATCTATACTCCAGATTTTGCTAGTCATTTAAGTCGTTTGCATATATTGTTCCACACTATAGTGAAGTGCTCAACCTCTGTGTCTTATCCTTTTGGACCAGGTGCTTAGCAGTCAATTACCCACTCTGCCATGGGTTGAAATTATATATAGCATCCATGAGACCGCAGCACACTGACAATATTATTCAGTTTTGCTTTGTGTATTTATTAGATCATTTTAAGTAGACAAAAAGAAGGCAACGTTTCGGGCCTCTCAGGACCCTTTATCAAGCCTGGGATCATATACATCTCTCAGTGTTAAATATCAATAAGTGAGGGCGGGGGAAAGGTCAGGGGGAGTGTTCGGTGGGAACAGTGTCGGAATAGGACCCACTTTCCAAACTATTATTTCTCATCTCCTCACTCAACCTCTCTTACTATATTCTTCAATTATTATGCATTTGTTCCCATAAAGAAATAGGGAATAACCATGAAATAGGCCAAATGGTTAGAGGCAAAAGGGTCTTCTGACACCTGGGCCCACCGGGAGTTTTCCTGGTATCCCGGTGGGCCAGTCCGACACTGGTTGGGAACATACAATAAAATTACAATCTTGATTCACTTGGTGTAACAATTATTTCCCATTCAGGAAAAGTGTCCATTATTATTTGTGTCCATAGTCCATGAATTTGATACAGGTGTCCATGACAATATATTGTGTGGATTAATACTAATCGCTACATACAATCATAAATTTCAGTGACATAAATCGAATAAAATAAACGAAATAAATCCAACAATCATGTTGTTTAAATCAAAACTAGGAGAACAAGGAAAATCTGAGACGCTTATATTACCTCTCTTGCAATTCACGTTCATATTTGTTCCTTGTTTTTCAATATTTGCAGCAGGTAATGTCAATTCTTTATATATATATATATATATATATATATATATATATATATATATATATATTGTAAGATATAGGCGTCTAAAGGGCATGATATTGTGTGTATTTCACCAGCATTAAGCTGGTGAAATCAAAACTCCAGGGAAAACTGTGTTGCTGCAGCATATAATGCTGCTTAATTCTGCACCAGCTTGGTAAAAGCTGGATTAAGGGTCCCTGGAGTGGATGGAAGAGAGCAGGGTGGGCTTCCATCCCTTGCTCCATGTAAGGGTTTTGCAGCTGCCAAGCTAAAGGCAGTTAGTGTTAATTAATGATAGTTAAAAGGAGGTGTGGAGCAACACCTGAGAGCTGCTGCTGCTGCTTCCTGATAGAGACCTCCTGGAGTGAAGGAGGGTGAGGGGCTACATGTGCTTGTGAACACCAGGGAACAAGAGTGATTCCCCTAAGCTGGAGAGAGGACCAGAGAAACCACTTCCCGGAGACAAGAAGTGTCTCAAGTGTGGCCAGAGAGGATTCTGGGATTTGTGGTCTGCTGAAAGCCATTGAGGGCTAAACTCCACTGTGAGTAAGGTGAACACCAGTGAGGGTGTGAAGCGGGACTGTTATTGCTATGAGGTGAAGCCTATGTGATTTCCCCATGTGAAGCCAGTGGGCTGAAGAGTTTGTGTTTCTTGCAAATAAAAGCCAGCAAAGCGGCAATTTGAACTCTTTAAGGTGGTCAGTCTCCATTTATGTGCTGAAATCTGTCCCGGGGCCTAGGGTTTCGCTACCAGAAGCTCTCTCTCTATATATATATATATATATTATTAGAGCAGGGGTGCATGATCAATATTGTAGATAGTGGTGTGAAGGATCAGCACTCTCCCATTAGCTTAGTGAATGAAGTGTTGTTTTATTGAATACACAACATTAGATCCGACGTTTCGGTCCCTCTTGGGGACCTTTTTCAAGGATGGTGTGTACATACATGTGAAAGCTTAAATACCCACCCCCCAATTAGTGAATTTGGCGCCCTTATGACGTCATGTGTCCATATACAAAATGCTGCTTCCAAAAAAAGTCATATATATATATATATATATATATATATATATATATATATATATATATATAAAAACCTTCTCACAAACCGCACTCCAAGGTCTTGTAAGGTGTCAAAAATCAAAATGCCTTTATTTCAACGTTTCGGCTCTCACTCGTGAGCCGTCTTCAGGAGAGTGAAGACGGCTCATGAGTGAGAGCCGAAACGTTGAAATAAAGGCATTTTGATTTTTGACACCTTACAAGACCTTGGGGTGCGGTTTGTGAGAAGGTTTGATAGTAATATTTTACCAGCACCCAGGCGGATGTTTGTTGGAAGAGAGTGCACCTGACTAGGACTGTTCTCTATATATACATATACAGTGGTGTGCAAAACGATTTGCCCCCTTCCTGATTTCTTATTCTTTTGCATGTTTGTCACACAAAATGTTTCTGATCATCAAACACATTTAACTATTAGTCAAAGATAACACAAGTAAACACAAAATGCAGTTTTTAAATGAGGGTTTTTATTATTTAGGGAGAAAAGAAATCCAAATCTACATTTTCATGTGTGAAAAAGTAATTGCCCCCTGAACCTAATAATTGGTTGGGCCCCCCTTAGCAGCAATAACTGCAATCAAGCGTTTGCGATAACTTGCAACGAGTCTTTTACATCGCTCTGGAGGAATTTTGGCCCACTCATCTTTGCAGAATTGTTGTAATTCAGCTTTATTTGAGGGTTTTCTAGCATGAACCGCCTTTTTAAGGTCATGCCACAACATCTCAATAGGATTCAGGTCAGGACTTTGACTAGGCCACTCCAAAGTCTTCATTTTGTTTTTCTTCAGCCATTCAGAGGTGGAATTGCTGGTGTGTTTTGGCTCATTGTCCTGCTGCAGCACCCAAGATCGCTTCAGCTTGAGTTGACAAACAGATGGCCGGACATTCTCCTTCAGGATTTTTTGGTAGACAGTAGAATTCATGGTTCCATCTATCACAGTAAGTCTTCCAGGTCCTGAAGCAGCAAAACAAGCCCAGACCATCACACTACCACCACCATATTTTACTGTTGGTATGATGTTCTTTTTCTGAAATGCTGTGTTACTTTTACGCCAGATGTAACGGGACGCGCACCTTCCAAAAAGTTCAACTTTTGTCTCGTCGGTCCACAAGGTATTTTACCAAAAGTCTTGGCAATCATTGAGATGTTTTTTAGCAAAATTGAGACAAGCCTTAATGTTCTTTTTGCTTAAAAGTGGTTTGCGCCTTGGAAATGTGCCATGCAGGCCGTTTTTGCCCAGTCTCTTTCTTATGGTGGAGTCGTGAACACTGACCTTAATTGAGGCAAGTGAGGCCTGCAGTTCTTTAGATGTTGTCCTGGGGTCTTTGTGGCCTCTCGGATGAGTTGTCTCTGCGCTCTTGGGGTCATTTTGGTCGGCCGGCCACTCCTGGGAAGGTTCACCACTTTTCCATGTTTTTGCCATTTGTGGATAATGGCTCTCACTGTGGTTCGCTGGAGTCCCAAAGCTTTAGAAATGGCTTTATAACCTTTGAAATTGAACTCGGGTGTGATAAACCACAGTTAAGTTATTTTTTAACAAGGGGGGCAATCACTTTTTCACACAGGCCCATGTCGATTTGGAGTTTTTTTTTCTCCCTTAATAACGTAAACCTTCATTTAAAAACTGCATTTTGTGTTCAATTATGTTATCTTTGACTAATAGTTAACGGTTTTTGATGAGCAGAAACATTTAAGTGTGACAAACATGCAAAAGAATAAGAAATCAGGAAGGGGGCAAATATTTTTGCACACCACTATATATATATATATATATATATATATATATATATATATATATATATATATATATATATATATATATATATATATATATATATATATATATATATATATATATATATATATATATATATATATATATATATATATTGTGTGACTGATAAATAAGCAATGGTCTGTTCTATGAGTAAAAAGCAGAGAAAAGTTTTATAGTTGTCTCATCCCAGGGAACCCCCAGTCCAAGGGGCAAATTCACTAAGATGTGAAGCGTCAATTCGCTAGCGTTTGGCATTTTCGGTACTTCGCCAATTCACTAACGAACGCTGGCGTAAATTCGCTAGTGTTACTTCGCACACTTACGCCAGGCGAATTTTCGCTAGCGATGTAACTACGCAAATTCACTAACTTGCGCAGTGTACTGAACGCTACCTTTTACGCTAGACTTCCTTCGCCACCTCAGACCTGGCAAAGCGCAATAGAGTAGATAGGGATTGTTTCCAAAAAAGTCAAATTTTTTTCTAAGTCCCAAAAAACGCTGGCGTGTTTTCTACATGATGGGTGATAGGCTGAAAAAGATCGAAAATTTTTTTGGGGCTCCCCTCCTTCCCCCCTACATTTCCTGACTCATGGCAACTTACCTAGACAGTGGGCACATGTGTAGGGCAAAATAACATTTTTATTTGCTGATTTAAAGGTTTTCTAGGCATTTGTAGTGCAGATACGTGTTCCTCCATTGAAATTTGAATTTCGCGCCGTATGCAAATGAACCATCGCTAGCGAAACTTTGCTTCGCTTGGCGAATTAACGCTAGCGCAACTTCGCAAACTTACGCTACCCCTGTGCGCAACTTCGGATTTTAGTGAATTTGCGGAGCGCTGGCGAAAATACGCCTGGCGAAGTGCGGCGAAGTGCGGCGAAGTTGCACCTGGCGCATCTTAGTGAATTTGCCCCCAAGAGTTACTAATCATTTAAGGAGTATAAGAAAAAATCAAATGGGAAGAGACCCACTAATAGTAAAGCAGTAGCCCAAATAATTATAAAATTAAAAAAAATCTTTATGAGGACATGCATTAGCCTAACGCGTTTTGTGCCTAAATTGGCACTTACTCATAGGCTGGATTGTGTGACTGCACTGAAGCAAAGGTGAACATTTATTAAAGATGTTAAGTGAGTAAGTAGTTCTGCATAATATCCTGTAAGCATACAAACCTGCATCTATGCAATATGTGATAATTAGTGATGGGCGAAACACATTGAAGTTAATAGGCGTCAAAATAATTTTGACATGAGCAACAATTTCTATATGCGCTTCTATTTGGTCCAAATGCATTAAAGTCAATGGGCGTCTGAATAAGACGTGCAACAATTTTTTTTTTGACGAGCCAGATTTTTTACTGGCGAATGGTCGCTGCAGTTTCGCAAATTAATTTGCTTGCGGTGAAATGTTGAAATTCACCACAAATTCATGTCTGCCGAATTTATTCACCCCATCACTAGCGATAATCCATATATTGTGGAATAAAACTAATGAGACAACAAAGAGGAATGAAATCAGTGGCACAGTAATTTATTGAAATCATCAATTTAATTTAGATATTCTATTTATTCTCATTTGTAAAGTATATTCAGTGTCATTGCAGGGAAGTAAACAGTGTGAGGGTCAGAAATATATAAATATAAGAATTATGGTACACAGTGGGGCCAATTCACTATGGGTCGAATATCGAGGGTAAATTAACCCTCAATATTCGACTGGAAATTAAAATCCTTCGACTTCGAATATCGAAGTCGAAGGATTTAGCGCAAATACTGCGATCGTACGATCAAAGGATTATTCCTTCAATCGAACGTTTAAATCCTTTGAATCAAACTATTCGAAGGATTTAAATCCAACGATTGAAGGAATATCCTTCGATCAAAAAAACTTAGGGAAGCCTATGGGGACCTTCCCCATAGGCTAACATTGACTTCGGTAGCTTTTAGCTGCCGAACTAGGGGGTCGAAGTTTTTTTTAAAGAGACAGTACTTCAACTATCGAATGGTCGAATAGTCGAACGATTTTTAGTTCGAATCCTTCAATTCGAAGTCGTAGTCGAAGTAGCCCATTCGATGGTCGAAGTAGTCCAAAAAATACCTCGAAATTCGAAGTTTTTTTACTTCGAATCCTTCACTCGAATTTAGTGAATCAGCCCCAGTGTATATAATAATTGAAGGTCAAGACCGATTGGGCATTTAGTGACCCTAATCATACTGCAATTAAATATTATTCAACTGTGCTAATACAGGCTTCCTAATTATTCTATTATTTAGCTAGTATGAGGCAGCTAATGTAAGGCACCGCAGCTCTGTCATGGAGCTTGCGGCCGCCTCCCCCTCAGCCTATTTAAGTTTGCACATGTACAGTAACGATGCGCAGTTATACTTACTCTATGTGGAAGTAAGGCTGGTGTCTCTCATGCTCCAAGATCTTCATGTCAAGAATCATCTTGCCTGCAGTCTCCTGTTCCCAGTCCTTCTACCTTTTCTCAGCCTTGCCTCATCAGTGTCCTGGCCTGCTCCAGCACCTCACTTGAGCCGGCATCTTCAAACTTTTGCTCGATCCGTTGCTAGACAGATCTACCCTAGCAACCACAGCTTCCTTCTCCTCATTTCAGTAATCAACGTCCAGCTTCAGTCTCCAGGCCATTGCTAATAGTTTCCTCTTCACCAACAATTCTTCCCTGGCAACATCCATAGCAACGGTCCGCATGGCAATCCCTCTTTACCTGCGTGAGTTATAATAAGCTTATATTCACGACTGCATTGTTGTTGCTGCAAAGACTGTTATTTCACCCCTGCCTGATATCTACTGTATATCAAAGACTGTGTATTGAATCTTTACTTGCACCTTGCCTGTGTCTACATCGTCTGTGCTCATTACTTCATGCTTGCATCCAGCCAAGACTGTGCTCAATAACCCCTTGTCTGCAGCCTGCTTGTGTCTACACCAAGACTGTGCTCATTAACCTTTGATCTATTGCCTATTTCTGTTAACGGGGGTACAGATGGTTACTCCCCAATCCAAGACTTTCATGCTTGTTCCAGTTACCGTGTGTTTTGCTACTTACCTTGAGTATTAATTTGCTCTCACTCTATGCACAGTCAAGTTTCTTTCCTAAAAGAGGACTTATTCAAGGTCATATCTGCTCCTCTGATTTCCTGTGGGAAGAAAACTATTTTTTCAAAGACTGTTGGACTTTCCTAACACAGTATACTCTCCTAGAAGCTCCTGCTTATTTCCAGAACTACTGCGGGTTTTCCTTCTTGGGATGTGCAGGGATTGTCCTTCTGTAAGACCTGAAAATAAAGAGTTTAATTGAATTCATTACGGTGTTCTTATTGCTGCACAATACAGGGTTCAACTAACACATTAAATTCCTAACAGCTAATCCGTACATATGCCATATTACTGTATCTATTAATGGATGAATGGGTCTTTTGTTCTTTAACTGGATACAAGTGCTTCCAAAACACTTCTTGATCCAGTTATTCTTTTACAGAAAAAAAAAGAAAGAGCCTTTATCAGATTAAGGGAAGTCAGAAACATAAAAAGAAAATTATCAGTATATACAGCTCTGTAAAGATGTTAGAAAGTTGTGCACCTTGATGACTACCATTGGGAGATCAATGTCTAGGGTGCTGGCACGATGATATGGCAGGAGCAATGCATTCATTTGTGTCAGGACAATCAATCATGTGAGGCATGTCTTAAAATGTCTATTTTGACAGAATGGATAATTAAAGGGAGTGAACTACCAGAATACAAAAAAGGGTGAATTGCAGTAGGGACACTGGCTAGTTGGTTTGGAGACAACATGTTTGAGGAGACTGTTGTCAAAACCACACAATTCCTGCCAGCAGTATTACAGTTATTTTTTTATATAAGGAATAAAACCATGGTTATCTTGCATATGTATGTTTCTCAATCTTTGATTCATATCTCTCTCTCATGCAGAAAGTTAAGAAGAAATATCTTGCGCTCTACCCTCTGTTCTCTTGGGTTCCTCTTGTATTTCATCTGGAAGTTGACATCTTCCAGAACATTGTAGAGAAAATGTAGGATCTCCTTGTGGCGCCCTTGTGTTCTGCCATGATCCTCCTTTGTAGTTTTCTATCGTAATCACCTTTTCTACTCCCATCAGTAGGAACTCCTTCTCAGCCAGTATGAAGTCTCCAGAGGTTTTGTGAGTGAGAACCACAATTGGATAAACTCCTGTAAGGAAGAATACAGTTGATTACTAGATTGTTTTCACAGAGAATAGAAAAGCCTTGATTCTCTATTCAGCCAACCAAATAATATACTTGGTGTTTAATAATGTTTCATTTCCATGTCATCTAAATGTCTTAGGATCATTTAAAAATCAATACATGAAGTAATATAAGAAATCTTTCAAAAAAAAGAACACATCACATTCAGGTTCACCAAAAACATTGGGTTTCTGTTCATTCTCTTTTCAATATACAATCATATACAATACCAATAACATAATTGTAGGGAACCATACAGCTAGCAATCCCTATGCTTGGAAATGCTCTACAAGCTAAAAATCTGCTTGAAAATAGCTATCTTGTGTATGCCATTATTTTTTGTTATTTATGTATGTATTTGTAGCCTTATACATATTTATATATTATACAATAAAGGACTTTACAACCAAATAGCAGAGTCATTTGCTAATGTGCCTATGATTATAATAGCCAATGGTGTAACAACAGGTTCATGAGTCTAATCTAATCTGGTGCAGTCCTTCCAGTCACTCCATTGTCTTTTTTGGTTTTTTTGTTTTTTTGTAATTTATTTTTTATTTGCATTTTTCAGAGAAAAAAAAAGAAAAAGAATCACAAATATTTATAACCACCCATTGATTAGAAGCATATGTTACATTTTGGTGTCAAGTGAAATAAGAAATAAAAAGTTCAATCAAGAATATACAATGTTATAACTTAACAGATAAATGCAGTGGCAATGTAAACTCCCAGTAACAGTTGTATACTCAGATTAAGGCAAGTAAATAAGAAAAGCAGGAAGAGCAATAGGAAACTGGACATATGTGCACAGTTGAAACATTGGCTACTTCTCGAGGATAGCAGGCTTGGGATGAGCAAGTGGAAAAGCCTCTTAAGATGGCAACTCATTGCTTAGAGGCCAAGCCCCTCAGTTCTCACATCGACCAGACCCTGAGGTAGTGATCCATCCTGTTTTGGATAAAGGCAATGCCCAACATTCTATTGCTATTCACTCTCCTGATTATCTCAGTTTTCATGGGTGGTGTAGGATCTTTCCATTTGGAGGCGATTGCTAGGCGCATAGCAGTTAAGACTTGATTCACCAGGGCTTGACCACATTTGCATAATTTGGGTATAGGCTTACCAAGTAAGAGTATGACTGGGTACAAAGCTATTGGATGAGCTATTCAATGACTGATGAGAGCCGCCACCTCCTTCCATAGTGGTTGTATAAGTGGGCAATCCCAAAAAATATGTGGAAGAGTGCCCCGGGCACCACAGTTCCTCCAGCAAGCGGGGGAGTGATTTTGAAATAATTTGTGTAGCCTGTCTGGGGTGTAGTACCAAAAGGTTAAAATCTTATAGATGCTCTCCTTTTGCCGTACGCATGTGACTAGTGATGGGCGAATTTGGGGCGTTTTGCTTCACCAAAAAATTTGCGAATTTCCTGCGATATTCGCAAAGTGGGTAAAAATTCGCTGGCGTCCATTTTTTTGGCTCCGGCACAAATTTGTGGGGGTTCACGAATTTATACACCGGCAGCAAATCACGGGAATTCGCCACAAATTCGCGCCCGGCGAATAAATTCTCCCATCACTACATGTGACCATCCGTTTGGCATTATCCCAAATCAAGGGTCAGTCTGCAGCTGCTATTGTTTGTGGGAAAGCTTGATCACATTTGTCCATATATTTGTGCCTCTGTTGTGTCGGTTCCAAAGGGAGGGAGAGTAGCTGATAGATTTTGGTAATGAGACCTTTTTGTGGTAGGCCGTTAGCCGCCAAAAGTTCAAAAGCCGTGGGGTGGTTTAATTTAGAGTGAGCAATGTAGGGGTCCAAGAAATGCTGGATTTGGAAATACTCAAAAAGGTTGATTTTTGTTTGTGGGAGCTTTATCTGGATCGTCTGAAGTGGTAAAATCTCATAGGTAAGTGGATTTAATAAGTCTCGCACTGTGAAAAGATGAAATCTACTTTGTGTAAAATGAAGATTCCATTCCTTGTAAGAATGCAGGGTTGCGTAGGAATGTTGTCAGAGTTGACTTGGTAGAGCTTGAATTATATTTGTGCCTGTTTTTGCGCCATATTGAACAAGTGAGTCGGGTTGCAGATAAGGCAGAGGTGGGGATCCGGATAGAGTCTGAATGATCCCAGATATAAGCGTTCAGGTGATAGTCCTGTAGTAGGGTGTTTTCAATTTGTCCACAACTAGTGTGGGGAGACCAGCAGGACCAAGCCAATAACTGCTGTAATTGGGTGGCCTCATAATATTTTTGCATGTTGGTGATACCCAGACCCACTAGGTTTGTTGGGTCAACAAAACTGATTTAGCTACTCTGTGGCTTCGTTGAGACCAAACAAAGTTGTGAAATTGAGACTGGATGTCTTTAAATGTGGCTGGTGAAATTGTGACTGGAAGAGTTTCAAATAAGTATAGGTATTTGGGCAAAATGGTCATTTTTAAGGCTGCCACCCTACCTAACCATGAAATAGTTCATTTGGACCACTTCCCCAGGAGGGCTTTTGTTTGCTGTAGAAGGGGTATAAAATTCAAATTATATATTTGGCCTAGATCGGCTGGAATTTGGGTGCCCAGGTCGGTGATGGAGGAATCTTTCCATTTATATTTGAAGGTGGCCTTCAAGGCTTCTAAGTCCTGTTGTGAGATATGCAAGGGTAGGGCCTCTGTTTTGTCAACATTTAGTTTTTATCCTGATATGTTGCTATATTTATCAATTGGTGTAGATTCGGTATGGAGATGTGTGGGTTTGATATGGTGAGCAAAACGTCATCAGCAAATAGAGCTATTTTGTAGTGTGAATTCCCTACGGGGACCCCTTTTATGTCAGGTTAAAAGGCATATAGCTGCCGCCAAGGGCTCTATGCTCAAGGCGTATATATATACTTGGACTTCAAATAAAACATTTTTCATATTTTTTTAAAAACTAAATTAAATCGCAAATTAAATCTGGTCAATAAATTTTCTCATGATAAACCATAAAATATAATTTTTTCATTGATTTAAATCTGACTTCAATAGCATTTTTATCTGATAAACATTGAAATAAGCTTTTCTCATAAAATTGAATGTGGCCCATAATTATCATGGTATCCCTGCACTGATTATGCTGTTGGAAACGTACCTGTCATTTTCTGGCAGTTATCAATAAATTCTTTAGTCTCTATCTTCTCCCCATCAGTGAGTCCCTTTTTAACACTGAAAAAACACATATAATAAGAATGTAAAAATGTTTCAATGGAAGTCATAATTTTCTTATTATTATTTCTCAAGATATTATTCGTTTCAACATGGGTGGCTAAACTAACAATACAGACAATATATACATATAAAAAGAAAATCACAAAAATTGTGATATAATTGGTATCAATGAGACCTGGTGGGATGAAACATGTGACTGGATTGTGAATTTAAATGGTTAAACCCTTTTTAGGAGGGACAGAGGGATTAAAAAGCGTGGAGGAGTGTGTTTGTATGTAAAGCCTGAATCAAAGGCATGCGCTAAAAAGAAAATTATCATTGGTGAATGCTATAAACCACCTCGTATAAGTGATGAGTAGGGATGTAGCGAACCGCCGCCGATGTGTTCGCGAACGCCGTTCGCGAACACCGGCAAAATTTCCGAACAGTTCGCGAACTGTTCGCGAACTGTTCGCGAACTTCGATCATCCGAAAATCGTTCGATTCGAACGATCGAAGGATTGTAATCGTTCGATCGAACGATTTTCGTTCGAGTCGAACGATCGAAGCCATTGGATCGCATGATTTCATTCGATCCAATGCTTCGATCGTTCGATTCGAACGAAAATCCTTCGATTTTAGCGCTCGAATGGTCGAACGATTTTGACGCGAACGCCTATTGGCGAACGACGCGCGACGTTCGCGAACTTGCGGCGGACGCGAACAGCCGATGTTCGCGCGAACAAGTTCGCCGGCGAACAGTCCGCGACATCCCTAGTGATGAGTATGAAGCCCAGCTACTTTTACAAACAGAAGCTGCTTCACAATGTGGTCAAGGTATTATTATGGGTGACTTCAATTATCCAGACATTAACTGGGGTAATGGGGTTGCCAAGATGGAAAAAGCTAGTAGGTTTGTAAATATGCCAATAAATCATGCAAAAAAATCAGACAAGCTAAAATCGATATGGAAAAGGATATTGCAGCAAGCAGTAAAAAGAATCCAAATTTATTTTTTAAATATGTAAATAGTAAAAAAATGAAGCAGGAAGGGGGGGACCAATAATATCAGAGGGGGTCAGCTGGTTGATGAGAACAGAAAAAAGCAGAGATTCTGAACTGTCATTTTTTGTCTGTCTACACAAATGAGGAACCAATTAATGAAGGTTTCCTTCTTAATAGCCCCAATCCTAGTAATACATCTAATATTGCATGGTTCACACATGAGGAAATTAAAAAGAAACTAGAACATGTAAAGATAAACAAAGGTCCTGATACGGATGGTATTCATCCCAGGGTACTTGAGGAGCTTAGCTCTGTGATTGCCAAACCTCTTTACTTAATTTTTTAGGATTCATTGAGGTCTGGCATAGTGCCGAGAGACTGGTGAATTGCTAATGTGGCTGGTTAGTCTGACAAGGTAGGAAAGCTTTTCGAAGGGTATTAAGGGATAAGATACTGGACTTCATAGCAAATCATAATACTATTGCGTTTGTACCAGCATGGTTTTATGCGTAATAGATCTTGAATAACTAATTTCCTTTTATGAGAAGGTGAGCAGGGGCCTCGATTCTGAAAGGGAAGTGGATGTGATTTACTTAGACTTTGCTAAAGCATTTGATACAGTGCCACACAAAAGGTTACTGGTTAAATGAAGGAATGTTGGCCTGGAACATAGTATTTGTACCTGGATAGAGAACTGGCTAAAAGATAGACTACAAAGAGTGGTGGTAAATGGAACATTTTCTAATTGGACCAGTGTTGTTAGTGGAGTACCGCAGGGCTCTGTACTAGGTCCCTTGCTTTTCAACTTGTTTATTAATGACCTGGAGGTGGCCATTGAAAGTACGGTTTCTATTTTTGCTGATGATACTAAATTGTGCAGAACTATAGGTTCCATGCAGGATGCTGACACTTTGCAGAGTCATTTGTCTAAGTTGGGAAACTAAAATGAGGTAAATAGTAACAAGGTTTTGTGCTAATGCCACATGAAAGAAAATATAAACAGTACCACTCAAAAAATGATAGATAAATAAAAAAAAAATACAAAAATATTTGTTTGAAATTACAAGCAGAGGAATTACTCACAGTTCACCCCAGTCCCGAGGCGCAAGTCCAAAACACTAAATCCAAAAGAGATGTGAGGATCTCCAGTAATAAAGAAACAATAATGTGTAAAAAATTAGAAACATTTATTAGGACATGAAAACCCAGGTTTTCATGTCCTAAAAATGTTTTCTATTTTTTTTTACACATTATTGTTTCTTTATTACTGGAGATCCTCACATCTCTTTTGGATTTAGTGTTTTAAACTAAAATGAGGTTCAATGTTGATAAATGCAGGTTATGCACTTTGGCAGAAATAATATAAATGCAAGTTATACACTAAATGGCAGTGTGTTGGGGGTTTCCATAAATGAGAAGGATCTAGGGGTCTTTGCAGATAACACGTTGTCTAATTCTGGGCAGTGTCATTCTGTGGCTACTAAAGCAAATAAAGTTCTGTCTTGTATAAAAAAGGGCATTAACGCAAGGGATCAACATATTTATGACTCTTTCTAGGTTCCTGGTAAGGTATTCAGTGCAGGCTGAGTTATACAGGGAACTCTGAGTATCACTCATGTATTATAAGGGATAATGTACCCCCTACTGTAAATGATAAGGATATTAGAAGTCACTGAGGGGTTGTTCTGTGACCATATAAAGGCACAAGGCTGCAGGCTGAGTTATACAGGGAACTCTGAGTATCACTGATGTATTATAAGGGATAATGTACCCCCTACTGTAAATAATAAGGATATTAGAAGTCACTGAGGGGTTGTTCTGTGACCATATAAAGGCACAAGGCTGCAGGCTGAGTTATACAGGGAACTCTGAGTATCACTGATGTATCATAAGGGATAATGTACCCCCTACTGTAAATGATAAGGATATTAGAAGTCACTGAGGGGTTGTTCTGTGACCATATAAAGACACAAGGCTACAGGCTGAGTTATACAGGGAACTCTGAGTATCACTCATGTATTATACGGGATAATGTACCCCCTACTATAAATGATAAGGATATTAGAAGTCACTGAGGGGTTGTTCTGTGACCATATAAAGGCACAAGGCTGCAGGCTGAGTTATACAGGGAACTCTGAGTATCACTCGTGTATTATAAGGGATAATGTACCCCCTACTGTAAATGATAAGGATATTAGAAGTCACTGAGGGGTTGTTCTGTGACCATATAAAGGCACAAGGCTGCAGGCTGAGTTATACAGGGAACTCTGAGTATCACTCGTGTATTATAAGGGATAATGTACCCCCTACTGTAAATGATAAGGATATTAGAAGTCACTGAGGGGTTGTTCTGTGACCATATAAAGGCACAAGGCTGCAGGCTGAGTTATACAGGGAACTCTGAGTATCACTCATGTATTATAAGGGATAAAAAAAGTATGTGTTAAGAAAGGGGAAATTTGTGGACAATGGCACCATTTTATTGTACATTTCCTTCATTGCATACAGCAGTGATGAAATAATAATTCTAAGCAATTTAATAGAACCATTTTCAGTTCTGACAAGTACATTTCTATCAATTGCCACTTACCCAGCTGGGCATAAATCTCTCCAGTCTCATACGCATTGAATGTAGCGCACCCCCTGTTATCCACAATAGTGATGGTGTCGGTGAGTGGGTAGGCTGTTCTGTTGAAAGTGATTCCACCATGGGAAGCCAATGCTTTTGCATACATGTGATATGCTCCATCATCTATAACATACTTACAGGAGTTGATGACCCATAAACCCAAACAGTTGTATGAGAATTCGGTTATAGCCCTGGTTCCCAAGAGCACAGTTATAAAGGCAGAAGTGCTTGATATAGTCCCTGATACGATCCACAGAGCTCTCATATCCAGCCATCGTAGTGATTTGTCTCAGAACTGCAGATCACAGAATGAAGTAAAAACAGTTGCTTTGTTATACTTCTTTACTTTTCAGGCTGTGCTGTGTAAAAATTTGTACAAAGGAGTATCATATTACTTCTGGTGAGTAAGTCCCACTCACACGGATTTCAATATGTCGTGACCTTTCTCTAGTCTACTCATTCCTCATAAGGATATAATAGTGAATTTGTCACCAGTCTGTGGGTGCATGTATACATTACCAAAATGAAAAATATGAGATTTTTTCAAAAACAATAAACCAAAAAAATTTTGGTTTAATAAATTATTAGGACAATACAGGTGAAGGCCTAATGTGTTTGTGCCTATTGGGGCACTAACTCACAGCCTATGAATAAGTGCCCCAATAGACACAAAATGCGTTAGGCCTTCAACTGTATCGTCCTAAAAAATGGATTTAAACTTTTAACCATTTTTTGGTTTGTTTGTGAAAAAATCTCATATTTTTCATTTTGGTAATGTGAGAAGGGCTCCTATACTATAGAATGCCGTAATGTATTTGGTCAGAGAGGTTGGGGTTTGTATTCAGGATTGACTGGCTAACCAATCTGATTTGCATGCACATATACTACATAACAAAGTCTGAAAATGCCTGATAGAGGTATGGGACCTGTTATCTAGAATGCTCTGGACCTGGGGTATTCCAGATAAGGGATCTTTCAGAATTTTGGATCTTCTTACTTTCAATCTACTAGGAAACCATATACTGTAAACATTGCATTAACCCAAATAGGCTGCTTTTGCTTCCAATAAGGATTAATTATATCTTAGTTGGGATCAAATACAATCTACTGTTTTATTATGACACAGAAAAAGGAAATCATCTTTTAAATTTTGGATTAATTGTATAAAATAGGGTCATAAGAGACAGCCTTTCCATACCCCAGAGCTTTCTGGATAATGGGTTTTCAAATAACAGATCCCTTACCAATATATAATTTCTTATTTACAACAATGTGCTGTTTAGTACTGTTGCAATGTATATTTTTATTTATATGAATTTATATTTATATACAGATGAAGCCACTTGGATTTGTGAGTTAAATGCGTCATGACTCAGGGGTAATTGAAGAAACTGCGTTATCTTAAGTCATCTTAACTCATTTAATGCATTTAACCTTTTCATTAGCATACCAAAGCTCCATTGTTCACAATGGTGAATGCTTTAATTAGATGGGATGTTGTGACGCAGTTTTCTGTGTTAAATGAGATAAATGGGATATCTGTGTTTAGTTATTCTGTGTCAAACAGACAAACCAAAGTGGCTGCATCTGTATTATATATATATATATATATATATATATTTATATGAACGCAGCACTGTACAGCAGTACAATAGATTAATAGAACAAACAGAGGGTCATGACAGTAATAAATACAAATAAATACAAAGTACAGTTGAATTAATGATTACACAGAGCTAAATGTCCAAGAGACAAGAGCATGGAGGTCCCTGACTTACCTGAGCTTATCTACAGTATCTATCTAAGTGGGAGGGTAACTTACAGACACACATAGTAGGGTATTAAGTGTTTCCATACAAATGTAGTACAAGTTTAGGTGCTATGTGAGTACCCCATGAGGGAGTATTTGAGTTTAGTTCTGAAGAGACTGAGGGAGGATTGTCTCAGGAGGAATTCAGGAATGTCAATCAAAATGTAAGAAGCAACAAGACAGAAGGGTTCAAGGTGGGAAACAGCAGTGGTAGTAGGGGGCACAACCAATCGGTTTTTCTGAGAGGAGCGGAGAAGTTGACCATGAAAGGTTGGGGACACAAGAGAAGGAATTTGAAGCTTGTAAGAAGGACTTTATAAGAAATTCTTTGATTCATGGGAAGCCATGATAAGGACTTCAGCAGTGTAAGGGGTCTGTACTCTCTTGGATGAGGGGAGGAGAATTTTGGCAGAAGTATTTAATACAGACTGGAGAAATTGCAGTTGTCACTGTAGATTGGTGGAGCATTGTGGATAGGGAGACTGAAGTTGATATCCTTCTTGCACTTGAGAGAACAGTCCCTGGAAATTTTTGTTGCAATGTTCCAATGAATTATTTGTGGAACGTGAAATAACACATGACATGGGGCTCCAAAATAGGCCGGGATAATGCGTGGGGGGCCTGTTTTGACCAAAAAGACCTGTTGATCTTTTCAGAGACAGTTCCAGAATTTTTTGTTATATTTGGCTAAAGTGTCTCTAAACAAACAACATCTTTTCTTTCTGTATACGATAATTATGCCTAGCAGCACCCTACTGCTTTGATTTGCCATTACACACCATTTCCTTGGTAATTGCTCCTTAATGAGTGACCAGGAGATAAAAAAACCAACCATCACAAACAGGAGCAGCTGACTTTATGGCAGGTGGAGTCTCCTACTTTCCAGCTCAATGGCCATTTCATGTAATGCAAACTGTTGATTAAATACATTGCACAACAGCCTGATATTGTTTCCTAGTGACCTAGAAAGAAACAAAACAATAGCTTAGGCTGTCATTTAAAGAAAACATTCAGTGTGAAGGACAAGTGTCACCATAGCTTTGTACATTTAAAATATGGAAATAATTTGCATTTAATTGTTGCCGCTTGTAATGCCTTATTAAGAATTATCTGAAAAACCTTGATATCCCAGAATGTACAAGAGATCCAACAGTACTCAACATTTTGCACTGTAGGGTACCAGCCAATACTACCATCCCACAAATACTATTAGGACACACACAGGGGCCAGAGAGGATCTATGATGGGGTTCCAATGAAGTTGCCTTTTTTTAACAATACCTTCTAGACCAAATTTAACACATATTTAAAATAAATATATTACAGGTATGGGATCCATTATGTAGACACCTGTTGTGCAGAAAGCTCAGAATTATAGCCATCCTCCATTGGCTCCATTTTAATAAAATATTTAAAGTATGTTAAAAAAAAGTTTTTTTCCCCCCTAATAATAAAACAGGTACCTTGTACCTTAACTTAGATATAAGTAATCCACATTGAAGGCCACACAATCATTTTGGGTTTATTTAGGGGCCCATTTACTTAGTTCGAGTGAAGGAATAGAGGAAAAATAGTTTGAATAGTTTGGAATTTCGAATATGGCTACTTCGACCATCAAATGGGCTACTTTGACCTTCGACTACGACCTTCGACTTTGAATCTATGATTTGAACTAAAAATCTTTCAACTATTCGACCATTCGATAGTCAAAATACTTTCTCTTTAAAAAATTCTTCGACCCCCTAGTTCGCCACCTAAAACCTACTGAGGCCAATGTTAGCCTATGGGGAAGGTCCCCATCGATCGAATAACCTTGATCGATGGATTAAAATCCTTTGATCGAACGATTATTCCTTCGATCGTTCGATCGTAGGAATATCGCAAAATCCTTCAACTTCGCTATTCGAAGTAGAAGGATTTTACTTCGACTTCGAATATCAAGGGTTAATTAAGCCTCGATATTCGACCCTAGGTAAATGTGCCCCTTAATGTTTAAAAGATTTTTTGGTAGACTTGAAATATGAAGATCCAAATTAAGGAAAGACCCCTTATCTGGAAACCCCCAGGTCCTAAGAATATTTGGGTAACAGGCCCCCACACCTGTATTTATAATTGCCTATATGATGAGATTATTACAAATGCTATATATTCTGTTTCAACTGTATGTTTTTCTTAGTATGTTTTATGTATCAGTAGTGTGTTCAAAAGGAATCACTATCAGGTTACAAGTCATTGTTAGTGTGTTTCAAGGAACTTCCATGTGCACTTCGCTCGCTGTTAATACAGAAACTGGTTAAGCAAGGTATAATCACTAATATACTTTAGGTAAAAAGTACTGTTATGCTGAGGGTTATTTAATAGAAAAACAACTTACTTAAAGTGGAATTCCGGCTTCCAAACCAAAATTTGATAGAGAGACCCAGATAACACAGAAACCCTTAATATAACCATCACAGTTACCTGTTTCTTCAAAAAGTATGAATAAATGCCATTTTCTATGCTGAAATCCAGCTGATTAACAGTTCTTCTCTTTCTGCATCATTTGAAATCCTGGCAGGGAAGGAGGGACTAAACACTGATGTTACAACTTGTAACAACTTCTCCACAGCTTACAGACAGCATGCAGGAACTACATAACCCACAATGCATTGCACTGGGATGTTCCTTTACTTATTGAAATCACATGTGCAGGGAATTGTGGGGTTTGGAGGATGCAGGCTGAGGACAGATGGCTGTTGATACAAAGTAACAGTAGTCAGACAGCTCAGCAAAGTAGTCAGTAGTGATGGGCGAATTTGCGGCGTTTCGCTTCGCCGAAAAATTCACGAATTTCGCGCGAAATTCGCGAAACGGCGAAAAATTCGGGAAACGGCGCTGTCTCCGTTTTTTCGAAAAAGAAGAATTTTTGCGGGCGTTTCACAAATTTATTCGATGGCGGCGAAATGCGCAAATTCGCCGCGAATTCGCACCTGGCGAATGAATTCACCCATCACTAGTAGTCAGACAGATCAGCAGGAGAGAAGGGGCCTAGGCTTAGGGAACTGTTAGAAACCATTAAAAATCATCAAAAGTCTGCATCTTTTTTAATTGATGTACAGTACAAAGTTGCTTGAAATTATGTTTACTTTTCAAAAAGCATACTAAAAAACATACAAAATTTTTCAATATCCATTAATTCAACATTTGCAATAATTAATTTCAAATGAAAGATACGCTAAGCATGTAAGTTTTTTCGCGAATTTTATTTTCTAACATTATAAATTACAATAGTTTTGAATGAGATTCTATAAAAGGTTTATTTATGGAGCCTCTGTTATCTAAATAAAAAAATGCTGTTTTTCATTTAAAAAATATGAAGAGGAATTACTCATCCAAAAAATAATTGAAGAAAGTGATATAATAATTAGTGATCACAAAATCGGAAAGTTCAAGAGAAAATCATGAAATCCGAATGTTTTCATGAAAAAAACGAGCAATTCGAACACTGCTCGAGCAATTCAAACATTTTCACTATAAAATCGAGCAATTTGAACGTTTTCACGGAAAAATCACGCAATTGGAACATTTTCAAGAAAAAATCGAGCAATTTGAACGTTTTAACAAAGAAACGGAAATTGGTGAAATGCGTAAATTCGCCGTGAATTTGTGCCAGTCTAATTTATTGAATGTTTTCATGAAAAAAACTAGCAATTCGAACATTGCTCGAGCAATTCAAACGTTTTCATGATAAAATCAAGCAATTCAAACGTTTTCACAGAAAAATCAAGCAATTTGAATGTTTTCATTAAAATCGAGCGATATGACCAGTTTCATTTAAAATTCAAGGAAATCAAATGTTTTCACGGAAAAATCACGCAATTGGAACATTTTCAAGAAAAAATTGAGCAATTTGAACGTTTTAACATAAAATCGGAAATTGACGCCGGCACCACTGAATTTTCGCGGGAGATTCGCCGGCGGCGAAAACGTGTAAATTCGCCATGAATTTGTGCCAGTCTAATTTATTGAATGTTTTCATGAAAAAAACGAGCAATTCGAACATTGCTCGAGCAATTCAAAAGTTTTCACTATAAAATCGAGCAATTCGAAAGTTTTCACGCAAAAATCAAGCAATTCCAATGTTTTCGTTAAAATCGAGCGATTTGACAGGTTTCATTTAAAATTCGAGGAAATCGAATGTTTTCACAGAAAAATCACGAAATTGGAACATTTTCAAGGAAAAATCGAGCAATTTGAATGTTTTATCAAAAAATTGGAAATTGACGCCGGCACCACCGAATTTTCACGGGAGATTCGCTGGCGGAGAAACGCGTAAATTCGCCGTGAATTTGTGCCAGTCTAATTTATTTGCCCATCGATAATAATAATTAATAAGTAGAGTGCCATGCAGCCAGAACTCAATTCATTACATTTCATTACATTTTTTAAAAAGTCAGTATCAAGATCAATCTTAATACTGACTTTTTAAAAAAAAATGTAATGATTAATCAATCTTAATAATCTTAATCTTTTTGAATGATTAGTCAATCTTAATACTGACTTTTTAAAAACAATTTAATGATTAATTAGTCTTAATCATCTTAATCTTATCATTATCCAAATGGTAATTATTTGCAATGTAAGCAATGTCATTTAGAAAGAAAAAGTAAACAATAATAATAAAATCATGACACAATCCCTTTAACAGAAATCCGTGCATTTTTTTCACAACTACGTTTTCCACAGAGCAGTAACTTATAACTAGAACAGCCTTTTCCCCTGTCAATCAGATTGCACAGCTCTTGCCTTTTTCCGTTTAGCCCTACTCAAGGTGGCCATACACGGGCCGATAAAAGCTGCAGACAGACCGAGTCGGCAGCTTATTGGCCAATGTATGGGGCCCCCCGACGGGCTTCCCTGATCGAGATCTGGCCGAAAGTCAGCAAATAACGCCGCATCTGTTTGGTGATGCGGGCCCGCGATCTTACCGCGATCTGACCGCCCGTTCCCATTCGTTAGGATCCGATCGTTGGCCCTAGGGCCCAAGATCGGATCAGCCCGATATTGCCCACCTCAAGGTGGGCATATCGGAGAGATTCACTCGTTTGGTGACATCGCCAAACAAGCGGATCTCTCCGTGTATGGCCACCTTCAGAGTAGTATGTCCATATATCTCTTTACCCCAGTGTTTGCACAAGATTATCCATAGCCAGGGCCGCCATCAGGGGGGTACAGGGGGGACAAGCGTACCAGGCCCGGGCATGAAGGGGGGCTCGGCAGCGCTGCATTTTTTGAAGATCCGGGCCCCCCTTACGAGCGCCCGAGTCGTACTTCCTCCCTCTGCGTTACCGAATGCGGAAGTGCCGAAAAGCTGAAGCCGATCCGCCGAAAAGACCCGAAGTCACTAAGCGCTGAAAAGACCCGAAGTCATGAAACACCGAAAAGACCCGAAGTCACGAAAACAGCCGAAGTCCTGAAGCGGCGCAAAGACCCAAAGTCACAAAAGGAGTTCAATTCTACTGAAAACAAGTTTGTGTATTTTATTTTTTTTTAATCCCCTGGCCACCAATGTATTATTTTAATATTCTATAGGCCCCTGCCACCAATCTTTTTGTAAAAAAAATTTTTTGGGGCCCCAATTTTTTTTTAACTTGTAAGGGGGCCCCTGCCACTTTTTTTTTTTTCAAAAAACTTTTTTTTTTTCAAATTTTTTTTTTTGGGGCCCCAATTTGTTTTTAACTTATAAGGGGGCCCCTGCCACCAATGTTTTTTTTTTTTTCATTTTTTTTGTTGGGGCCCCAAGTTTTTTTTTTAACTTATAAGGGGGCCCCTGCCACCAATGGTTTTTTTTTTTACATTTTGTTTTGTTGGGGCCCCAAGTTTTTTTTAAGTTATAAGGGGGCCCCTGCCACCAATGTTTTTTTACAAAAACATTTTTTTTTTTTTGGGGCCCCAATTTTTTATAAGGGGGCCCTGGCCATCAATAGCTTTTTATAACTTGTGTGGGGGGTTACTTTTTTAGCGCTGATGTCTGTGTGGTCTTTTAACTGCGATGTGGAGTGGGCGGCATATGGGGTAGAGCTTGGTCGTCAGTGTGGGCGGGGCCCAGGGGGCCCCAAAAATTTTGTTGTACGGGGCCCCGTGATTTCTAATGGCGGCCCTGTCCATATCTGACAGCTTTCTTCTTCTATGGTATGACCCATCACCCACATAAACTGTGGTAGTTGATTTAAAGACAGTTTCTGTAATCCTGTTCATATTTTGGGTCACCTTCTTGGAAATTTGTCCCTTCCCTCTAGTGTTTTCCCAGCCTCAGTGGCACAAATTCTATAACTCTCTTTGCATCACAAAAAAGAGAGCATCCTAGCGGGATTTAGAACACATCAAGTGAATCACCTATTAGATTACTAAACAATGTGACCAATCCATGTATATGGCATTACCTTGTTTAGGATGAGCAGGGATACCAATGTTGTAGTAGGCAAAGATGGGTTACCAAAACTCTCTGAGGGAGAAAATGTGGTGCCATACTATGCACAGAACCAAAATTTGACCAGGTCCACTTTAAAATACCAAGACCCTTAACTGGAGAGACTGATATATAAATTTTAGGTTTGAGAAAAAAAATTGCAATAACAAAAAACGTAAGCAACTTTTTTCGTATTCTTAAATGCTAGTTTATTTAAGAAAACATTTGATCTAATCAAGATTGTGTTTAGTCATGAACATATGTAGATGGCAAACAAAAATTGAACCGTTCCATTCATTTTCAATGAGGATGTAAAAATTCAAAAGTTTTTTTAACTTAACAAAATGGAATACAGTTGCTGGAAATCTAGAAGTATTCAGATACACTTACCCTGGACTTTATTTGAAATGTTGCAATTTTTTTTGATACATTTTGATAAATTGTGAAAATTATAGTTTAATTTTGGCAATTTCTGTCAAGTCTTAAATTTTCTTCTTATAAGGACACCTGATGTTATTCACCTGTAGAGTATGATAGCTGTAGAACTGGATAACTGTTCCTGAACTGATATTTTCTACTTTTGTCTTATTTCCTGATTAACACACTGGCTGAGTCAGGGGCTTATTTACCATTTAGGCACTCGAGGAACTGTGCTTCTTAAAAGGGGCAGACCTCGGATGCCTATATTGTAAATAATTTCAGAAAATCGGAAATACATATAGATAATCTCCAACAAAAGTCAATGTCCTTGCTCAGAAGCCTACAGTCTACACAGGAACTGTATTAATGGCTCTTTTCACTCCGAAACATTAAGGGGCAGATATATCAAGGGTCGAATTGAAAATTTGAATTCGGCTAGGGAGTTATTAAAATGTAATTAAAGTTTTTAAAAAAATTTAATTTGATTTTTGAGATTTATCATACTCTAGCCCTTAAATAGCTCAATTTCGACTATTCACAACCTAAAACCTGCCGAATTGCTGTTTAAGTCAATGTAAGAGGTCCAGGGAACAATTTTGACTTGTTTGCAGCCTTCCTGACATTCAAGTTTTTTCGGAGTAAAAACTGGAATTGAGTTTTTTTTAAATTTAAATAGAATTTGATTTGAGTTTTTTCGTCGATTTAACTAATCCAAGTTTCAAAAATTAGATTTTTTTAATAAATTATGATTGGTTGAATTTCAAATTTATGGGACTTTAGGGGAGTTTTTAAAATGAATTTGAAATTCGACCTTTGATAAATGTACCTTGATATAGTCTTCAGCTGTGCTATTGCAGGCTTTTTTTTATTATTCAACCATTTAGTTAGTATGAGGCAGCTAATCCATAAAAATGGGAAATTATTTCTAATGGGTAAATGTTCTTTTCTTTTGGATACAATTTTTCCTCCTTGCTCGAATAATTATTTTACAGAAATAGCAAAAGAACCTTCAACAGATAAATGGATGGTATCAGTATGTACAGCTTTGTGATGATGTCAGGAAGTTGGGCATGTTGATGACTTCCATTGAGAGATCAATGTCTTGGGTGCAGGGAGATGGCAGGAGCAAATCAGTCATTTGTGTCAGGGCGGAATGTTGTAAAGCGCCTATTCTAACAGCATAATTGATTATAGGGAGTGGAGTGCCCAAATACAAAAAAGGGGAGATAGAAGTAAGGACACACTGGCATAATTCCTGCCAGCAGTATTATAGTATTATAGTCACTTTACTTCATTTATCAATTTCTCATATTTTGCGTTTGCATTTGCTCCAGTCGTTTATTCATCTCTCTCTCATGCAGAAAGTTCAGCAGAAATTTCTTGCGCTCAACTCTCTCTTTTCTTGGGTTCCTCTTATATTTCATCTGGAAGTTGACATCTTCCAGAACACTGTAGAGAAGATTTAGGATCTCCTTGTGGCGCCCTTGTGTTTTGCCATGATCCTCCTTTGTGTAGTTTTCTATCTTAATCACCTTTTCTACTCCCATCAGTAGGAACTCCTTCTCAGCCTGTATGAAGTCTCCAGAGGTTTTGTGGGTCAGAACCACAATTGGATAAACTCCTATAAGGAAGAATACAATTGATTACTAGATTGTTTTCATAGAGATTAGAAAACCTTAGATCCTCTGTCCAACCAACAATAGGCTTGGGATGTAATAGTGATTCAACTAGATAGAGAAAACAGAAATATACAACAGAAAGATCATCAGATGGACAGAATAGAATCTGACAAACTGTTCTGCTTTGGCTCCAATATCTTAAAATATCTTTTTGTATTTGTGCTTACCTAACATGCTTTCTTCTTTGCTAATTTAATAGGTCAATAGAAGCCCTGGTTAGCAATAATACATTAAAATTGATTAATTAGTCACACATACATATCCTTTATAACTTCAAATCAGCAAATAAATATATATCTCATCTATAATAAGCTGCAAATTGATAAGAAGTAGCCCAAATCTACCCATAACCAATCACACCAGTTTCTTATTCCAAATCTCTTGTGCAGTGGCCTTGTCATACCATAATTTTGTAACGAAAGATAATTCCCATTGTGTCCATCGGGTCCTCTCAGAGGACCCTAGTAGTGATGGGCGAATTTATTCGCCAGGCGCGAATTTGCGGGGAATTTGAGCGATTCGCCTCCAGCGAATAAATTCGCAAAACACCCGCGAGAATTCGCGGCAAAAATTCACCGGCGTCAAAAAAAAAAATTTCGCCAGAGTCGGAAAAACGGGTTCCGGAGTCAAAAACGAGACAACGGCGGTGTTCCGCGAATTTTTCGCCTTTTTGCGAATATCCCGCAAAATTTGAGCATTTTTCTGCGAAACGGCTCAAATTCGCCCATCACTAGACCCTAGTATGGTTTTATCCTCTGCAGTCCCTGAAGTTACATTCCTGACAACAGATACAGATAGATTTTCTGAGTCTGCACATTGCAAAATATGGAAGAATGTATGTATGTTAAAATATCATTGACATAAATATTTAGTAGTCATTTAACTGGTTGAACAGGATTAAAGAAGATTAATAACAGAAATACTTGTTGTATGAAGAAATTCTAATATTCAGAAATACTTATGTTCAGGCATAGAGACAAAGACTGGTGGAAGGTCCAAGAACATAAAGAGCTTAGATAACTTCCTCAGCATTTTGCAACCCCATTGACGAATGGTGCAGCAACTGAATAGTGTTAAAAGTGCTTAAACTGCTTATAATCTAAAGACTTTCAATCATATAAGGCATTAAATGCTCATAGAACACAAGTGACTATGCCAGCAGCTCCACAAGGAAAGATAATCTTTATGGTATCCCTGCACTGACTGTTCTCTACAAAACCCACCTGTCATTTTCCGGCAGTTTTCAATGAATTCTTTAGTCTCTTTCTTTTCCCCTTCAGCGAGTCCCTTTTTAACACTGCAAAACACATACAACAATATGCTTAAAGGAGACATACTATACGACATTATATCACAAAAAAATGGATGTGCTGATTCAGGAATAAATTATTCCAAAGATTGAGTATATGTTGGAGATTGATTGTGAACCCTGAACAGAAACAAGCATAGAGTACAAAGAGAGAGAGAGAGAGAGAGAGAGAGAGAGAGAGAGAGAGAGAGAGAGAGAGAAGAGAGAGAGAGAGAGAGAGAGAGAGAGAGAGAGAGAGAGAGAGAGAAAGAGAGAGAAAGAGAGAGAGAGAGAGAGAGAAAGAGAGAGAGAGAGAGAGAGAGAGAGAGAGAGAGAGAGAGAGAGAGAGAGAGAGAGAATTAAATCTTGGCCATGATAATTTATTTATTGTACCAATTCATTTGGTTTCTGTATATACAGAACTCATTTTCAGTTATTCGGATATAGAGTTCCCCTTTAAATCATTTTTTAGTGGTGGAAAGGAGTTGGGTCTCCATGGAAATTGTAAACGTAGATGGTGGAGAGGTACCAGTGGCCATTTTGGGTGGTGGAATTCCCTTTCGGCCGCATGAAATATTGCGCAACATAAGGGAGTTGCAGACGTAATGAAATGGCAAACGTGATCACAACTAACGGAAGTTTCGGTCTTCCTTAAGAACTTTGCCTATAATATTATAGGGGGAGAAATTGATGAAAGAACTGGTGAAAGTCTATTTTAGCCCATCTTTTAATTTAATCATACTGTATTTTGTTTTGCACACGTGGGAATTCTTGCATTGTTATTGGGGATATTAACTCCTCGATAAATAGTTTAGTGACTCTGGTTTTCCTTTTAACACTTGAAATTGAGTTGTAAGAATTTTACCTTGGACTTGGTTAATGAGATACTGAGGATGAGTCTTATTTTAATTGAAGAACAACGTTTTCTGCAGATTTCTAACTCTGCATGTTGCCACGAAATCCCACCATACCTGGGAGATCAATCCACTGAACTCTACAAAATTCTTTTAGTAGGTGCTGGGTTCAAGGCCAACCTGGAGACACAGAATGCTTCTGGGGCTCAAAAGTCAATGACAAACGTGCAGCTTCCTTAGTCCATGGTAAACCCCCACCAATAGCAGCAATAGGGCAAAATACACCACTCTATCATGCCGATGAAATTCCATTCCCCAGGAAGCTTTCTTCCAGAAGTCAATAAGACAAGTGAAAGCATGCCCCTCTAACATCAGTCTTAGTAGTGGCTCTCCTAATTTTCGGTTATTCAGATATAGAGTTCTCCTTTAAATAATTATTTAGTGGTGGAAAGGAGTCGGGTCTCCATGGAAATTATAAACATAGATGGTGGAGAGGTAGCAGTGGCCATTTTGGAAGGTGGAATTCCCTTTCGGATGCATGGAATATTGCAAAAACATAAGGGAGTTGGAGGTGCCGTACAGACGGAATAAAATGGCAACCGTGATCACTCGAGATCAAGTGACACAACTAACGGAAGCTTTAAATGTCCCTGCCGCATAATGACTAGGATTGCCACCTTTTCTTGAAAAAAATACTGGCCTTCCTATATTTTTATGCATTTTCCCTTTTAGTAACATTGGGATCAAGCTTAATTTTTACCGGCCAGGCCAGTAAAATACCGGGCAGGTGGCAACCCTAATAATGACAATGGTTGCCTTGATAAAGCTTACACAAAACAATCGTCACCACCACCTTCATAACCTTTTTTATTTTAAAACCTTTTATTAGCTATAACCACGGTAATTTTTATAGGAGCTGATTTAGTAGCGTGCGGGTTCATGCGCATTATCTCCTTTTCCTTTATCCTACAAATCTTATTTCTTTCCAAGGCACAGTCGGTTTGTGGTTTTATAGAAGAGGTCGTTTCTCCTTATTATAATAAGGGAAGGTAAATATTGTGACCACAGTTCTCTGTGTCCTGACTGGTGTCCCAGGGCTTAGCTTGAGAAAACATCAGTTAGTAGCAACCGGGACACCTCCACCTCTATTTTTTTTGAGGATAATGAAATCTTAATTCATTTTTAATTAATCACTGCTGTTTTTTAAATTGTTTGGTTGGCAAACACTTAGGTTCAGTTATTGGCGCTGAGCCCTTCATTAATAGTTGGTTTTATATATATATATATATATATATATATATATATATATATATATATATATGTATGTATGTATATATATATATATATATATGTATGTATATATATATATATATATATATGTATGTATATATATATATATATATATATATATATATATATATATATAAATATATATATATAGAAGATCAGCACACTCTATGAAGTTTGGTGAAAAAACATTTCATGTTTATTCACACTTTTACATCTTATCCGACCTTTCGGTCCCACATTGTACATTTTGTACAATCCCTATCACACTTTCTCAGGAGGTAATATTTGCCCCATTGAGCTGAAGAATTTGTAGTTTATCAGAGCACAGGTCACGTGACTGGGGGCAGCTAGGAAACTGACAATATGTCTAGTCCCAGATTTCAAAATTAAATATAAAAAAGTCAGTTAGCGCTTTTGAGAAATGGATTTCAGTGCAGAATTCTGCTGGAGCAGCACTATTAACTGATGTGTTTTGAAAGAAACATTTTTCCCATGACATTATCCCTTTAAAAACTATCTCAATTCTGTGCACATTTTTAAAAAAAAAGATTTCCTTTTTCTCTGTAATAATAAAACAGTAGCTTGTACTTGATCCCAACAAAAATATAATTAATCCATATTGGAAAAACCAAAACAAAAGTAAAACCAGCCTATTGGGTTTATTTAATGTTTACGTGATTTTCTAGTAGATTTAAGATATGAAGATCCAAATTACAGAAAGATCCGAGCATTTTGGATAACAGGTCCCATACCTGCACTGGTTCAGGGTGACAGTATTGTCAGCGCCCCCTTTCATACACTTGCACATAATTCATCAGCAGGCTGGCGTATGCAGGGTCGGACTGGGGGGCCGGGGCCCACCGGGACTGCTGTCCAGGGGCCTCCCTCCGAACCCCCGCCCCTCTACTAAAACGCGTCGGGCCAGCAACAGCGACGCTCAGCGCGCATACACAAGAACGCTGTTCGGCGCGCATCGCCTGAAAAAAAAATATTTTTGCCGATTGGAAAAATCTGGAGAAGGGTTCTGGCCCGGCGGGGGCCCACGAGGGTCGGGCCCACCGGGTTGCCGGGCCAGTCCGACACTGGGAGTATGTATGGGCACAAGTACTTGTTTGAGTACTCCGCATGCTCCGGCCCGGCGGGACCTGGCGAGACACCGGGAAAAAAACCCAGACCCTCTCTCCAGATATTTAGATTTGAAAAAAAAAATTCCGGCGCTGTGCATGCGCGCCGAGCGGCTCCCTCGCTGAGCTGGCGCGTTACAGTAGGGGGACGGGGGGCTGGAGGGGGGGGCCTAGACAGCAGTCCCGGTGGGCCCCGGGTCCCCCAGTCTGACCCTGACAACAAAATGTGAGACATGGAATAACCAAGACTCATAATATTTTACCTGTAAACGAACACTGGAATTGTAAAATCTGTGAAATTAGGATCCATTTCTGAGTCCTCCAGTCTGTTTATCATCGCTGCATAATCATTTGTCCATTGAACTTTCTGATTCAGAGGAATAAAGTTACCTACAGAAATGAAAAGATTTTATTCATAGGCTTGCTACAGTGTATACAGTACATTATGAGGACACCAGAAATCACCAAGGAGTTTCATAACACTGAAGGCACATGGCTGCAGGATGCATTATAGAGAGCAAAGAATTCTGAGTATCACTCATGTATTATAAGGGATAATGTACCCCCTACTGTAAATGATAAGGATATTAGAAGTCACTGAGGGGTTGTTCTGTGACCATATAAAGGCACAAGGCTGCAGGCTGAGTTATACAGGGAACCCTGAGTATCACTCATGTATTATAAGGGATAATGTACCCCCTACTGTAAATGATAAGGATATTAGAAGTCACTGAGGGGTTGTTCTGTGACCATATAAAGGCACAAGGCTGCAGGCTGAGTTATACAGGGAACCCTGAGTATCACTCATGTATTATAAGGGATAATGTACCCCCTACTGTAAATGATAAGGATATTAGAAGTCACTGAGGGGTTGTTCTGTGACCATATAAAGACACAAGGCTGCAGGCTGAGTTATACAGGGAACTCTGAGTATCACTCATGTATTATAAGGGATAATGTACCCCTACTGTAAATGATAAGGATATTAGAAGTCACTGAGGGGTTCTGTGACCATATAAAGACACAAGGCTGTGATTTATACAGGTCAGCTCGATAAAGGGATAATATACTCTCTACCGTAAATTCTAAGGAATCACATTGCAATTTATTTCTTATGAAACAGCACAGAATTATTTAGAAGTACAAAAAAAGTTTGAAATCTTTAAAAAATGGTGTACAGGTGTTATTTACATTTACTTAATTGTACAGATTTTATAAAGAACGTATGCAAAGCAATTTAATACAATCATTTTCAATTCTGCAAAATAAATAAAATGCCACTTACCCAGCTGGGCATAAATCTCTCCAGTCTCATACGCATTGAATGTAGCGCACCCCCTGTTATCCACAATAGTGATGGTGTCGGTGAGTGGATAGGCTGTTCTACTGTAAGTGACACTAGCGTGGGAAGCCGAAGCTTTTGCATACATGTGATATGCTCCATCATCTATAACATACAGGCAGGAGTTGACGAGGGAGGACTTGCCATGACCCATAAACCCAAACAGCTGTATGAGAATTCGGTTATAGTTCTGGTTCCCCAGAGCACAGTTATCAAGGCTGAAGTGCTCAATATATTTCCTCACATGATCCTCAGTTCTCTCAAATCCAGCCATCTCTATTCTTCTGATTTAGCCCTGCAGAGCACATTCGGATTATAGAAGTAAAAGTGAAAGCAGTTTACCTGTCTCTGATTCCTTATCTTGCTAAGATGACTCATTAAAAATGTGTACAAAGGAGTTTCATATTACTGCTGCTGGGCAAGTCTGACTTACACAGATTTTATAATATGTCCTGCACTCACTTGTTCCTCATAAGCAATACCATGCTATAACTTGTGCCACACAGATTCTCTTTTTAATTGCAGTTACATTTAGAATGTATATTAAAAAAATAGTTAGAATTACTGTGTATTTTCCTTCACTTTGTTTAGACAGTCTCTTTTAAATGTTCTTGCAAAACATTGACAGCATTGAAAAGTTCTCCAATACCATGGAATTCTGTAATGGAATTGGTCAGAAAGGTGGGAGGAGCCTGTTGTGTACTGCTGCAATACTGCAGAATGGTGTATTCTCATTGGTCAGATTGGGGCATGTGATTTTATTGCAAACGGTGTCAAGGATTAGGTTAGGGGGCGCTGTGGAGGCAGAGGTGGGAAGGAGAGTCCTTAAGGTACAGTGCTATGCAATATGTTGGCGCTACAGAGAGGTAGGACAGGAACAGGGTGAAGAGGGTGATGATAAAGATCGAATTGGGAGCAGAATCAGTAAATACTATAGAAACGCATGCTGGAGACCTCTAGTGACCAAACAGAGGTAAAACTGCAAATACGAAAAAACTTTTCTCCAAAGCATGCTGATTAGTCAAAAATATATATTTTATTCACATCAATGATAAAAAACATTAAGAGTATACCCTCTAACGCCTGACGCGTTTCATGCTTACCCAGCACTTAGTCATAGGCAGAATCACATTCTTTACATAAATGTTTTTTTCCTTTCCCACAATAACTTGAATAAGTAGTGTTGTGGTAGACTTAAATGATCTTTTGCCTTAGTGGACAATCGATCCGGAAACCTTGATGTATCGTGTGGTGATGTTGCGCAATCCCCCGGAAACAACGTCACAGCAGTCGTTCTTAGCTGGGGTCCAGTATTCTGCCTGCTTCTACAATGGCCAGTGGTTTATTATACACCAAGACAAAAGGTGGTCTTACAATATATCCAATCAATGAGCATGTTATGCTATGAATCAATTGGTGGAACCAGCACACAGACACATGTCCATAGAAGAGGGGGGGGGAAGGTAGACTGCCCTAGGCCAACAAAAGACACCAGGACAAAAGGCACTTCCCCCGGTAATATACATATACACAGACACAGTGATCTTAGCATGGCTTGTACTGATCTTGTAAAAGTACACCTTTGTTCAGTGGTCCGTATTCCTCAATCCCAACCGGTGCCACACCCGGCATGCTGCAGTCATGAATGATGAACACAAATCGGATGGGAATCGGAATGATCGGGCGACTGTGCAAATGTCGGTCGTTAAGACACTTATCCCACATCGGTGGCGGCCATATGGCGAAATATGAAAAATTTCCACGTCAGTAGTTGTCTAATACTATAGCATGGCACACTCTGGTCAGTTGAACTGAAGAAGCTGCTCAGATGAGTGGTAAAACGTTTTCAAGAAAACTCAAAAAAGTCCAGTTGTTTTTAATGTAACTCTACTAGATACTGTAATGCTAAAATAGGATTTGTCGAAAAGATTGGTGGACCCTTGTGGTCTAAATGTAGTTGATGGCCTTCTCCCACATGAGAGGACAGTGCTGAAATTGTTGTTGCATTTTGTGTCCACATGAAGGATTTGTGAAATAACACTTGAAATGTAGCTTCAAAATAGACAGGGCTATGGCAATGGATGGGCCCAGGTTATATTGAACCAAAAGACTTGTTGATGTCCTTGTGGATTAGAGGATGGTCCTTGAGCATTTTTGTTGCATTTGGTTAAACAGTGGCCAATATTTGAAAAAGCTTTATTTTTTATATATATAAGAAACTGTATGGGTGGTTCCATCAAGATGAGCAAAAACTACTGAGTTTAATGGAAGCTGCAAAAATAATGACTTTGCTTCCCAAGAAAGAGACAGATTTTAGGTCAAGTTTTTTTACAGGGCTAGAGGAGTCTGTCTGCCAGTCTAATGAACAATAGAGTATGAGGATCGTGCCCCGATCCCCAAGGCACCATAGACGAATTATTACTAAAAATGTGAAGTATATGTAAAAACACATAACATGTATTATAATATTCAATTATTAAAGGTACACTAACTAATAAATGTTGATTTTTATGGACTTTGAGTTACAGGATATTTTTGTTAATAACAAGTTTTAAAAGGGGCATAGTGTGAAGAACACGTTTTGCCATTGCATTATACACTGATTATACACAGAGAAGAAGATCTTGGGTCAAGTTTTTAAGGGGAATTTGTATCATTGCATTTAAGACTTAGGAATTTAACTTTAAATGTTGCCTTTTGTAATGCCTAAAACCTTGATATCACCACCCAGTCATTCCACTTCCTACTGACTGCATTCCCAGGATGTACAAGGAAGCAAACGCTACTCAATACTTTACATTGTAGGATACAAGCCATTTCGTTGGCGGTCATTCAGTAGCTTAGTGAATCTGCCATGGATTCTTTGAGGGCAGAGCTGTGATTGGCTGCCCACATCTGACTGTACTTATGGTTGAAGGACTATTAGAACACATTGTTCAGACAGTGAGAGGACTCTAGTGGTTCCAATGACTGTTTGTAGACTCCGAATATAATGAAAGTGAAACAATGAGACATAGAATTGAGCAGGGAAGCATCAGAAGACACTTCTTGCATTAGTAAACTAGGGTTAGGGTTAGCTTTTGCCACTCTGTCCACCCTTCACCTAGACTGAATAACAGTGGGTCATTGTCAAGTAGAAAGGTGAATATGGGTTACAACCAGTTACAGGGAGCGGAGCCGCTGTATATGACCACATGTATATGAGAACAGCTTATTCTAATGACGGACGAATGTTTATGTGTCAGAGTGTAAGAATAATAAAGTCTAATACCAAATGCATAAGTCCCCTTTTTTTTACTGACAACTATATTACTATATTATTTATATATACTATATTATTACCAATGTTTTCTTTACTAGTCCAGTAGGAAAATTGGTCTCATTTATCAACACTGGGCAGATTTTCAAATTGTATTGAGTCAACATGCTCTGCTCACTATCATTTCTTGTAAGAATATAAAGGCTCAACCTACGTGACATCTTCAGCAGTTCAATATATATATATATATATATATATATATATATATATATATATAAACAAATACAAGATTCCTCTGCACTCAACCCATTATCAATATATTTAAGACAGAGACATTTTGTGCTACTGAAAAATGCCTTACCCTTTAAACAAAACAGGGATTGTTTGTCCATATATTGCAATATATTTAAGCTGAACAACTACGTCAAAGTCATCCCATATCTGGCCAGTCCTATGCTCAATTTTCATCTGATTCATTAAGAATTCAATTGCTTCATTATACATTTTATAAAAGGGACGAATACGTTTTACCTGCAACTTACTTGCTGCTTTCTAAAGTAAAACTCCCAACCTTGGCTGCCCTTTTATTAGACACCAGTGGGATCACCTGACTATATTATTAGACACCAGTGGGATCACCTGACTATAGCTGGGAAGGGTGGGAGCTACAACATGGAGCTGGTCACTGCTCCTGTATAACTATAACAAACAAGAGAAAGTTGTGCTCACCACTAGTTTTTAAAACCATTAGGCGGGGGTGCAATGAGGGTGTGACCACAAAATACATATAGTCAAATACAAGAGTCCTCTGCACTCAACCCATTATCAATATATTTAAGACAGAGACATTTTGTGCATACTGCTACTGAAAAATGCCTTACCCTTTAAACACAACAGGGATTGTTTGTCCATATATTGCAATATATTTAAGCTGGCCAACTACGTCAAAGTCATCCCATATCTGGCCAGTCCTACACTTAATTTTCATCTGATTCATTAAGAATTCAATTGCTTCATTATACATTTTACAAAGGGACTAGGTTTTACCTGCAACTTAAAAAAATCATATATATATATATAAATCCCCATTTCTATCAATCCCACCACTCATGCAAGAATTGGAGAGATTTGGCCGTAATTTCAAAATTAATATGACCAAATCTGAGGCGTTAAATGTATCTCTGTCCAAGACTGATGTACTAAGATTACAGCAATATTTTCCGTTTGCATGGCAGTCTACTTCCCTTAAATACTTAGGGATTTTGGTCCCACGAGACAGCTCTATTGCCGCAACACTCAATTACTCCAAATTGCTATGCCAAATTAAAGCAGACCTGCAAAGGATTAACCATTCAAAAATCACTTGGTTTGGGAGGATTAACTTTATAAAAATGATAGTCCTCCCAAAATTCCTATACCTCTTCAAGACCCTCCCCATGCCACCTAAAATGAACATCATGCAGAAAGCTAACAGACTCCTCACGCAATTCATTTGGGCTAATAAGTCACCTCAAATCAAAATGTCAACCTTACACAGGCGCAAAAAGAATGGGGGAGCAGGATTACCTGATTTATACACTTATTGGCAAGCGGCAACCTGCGCTAGATTGATAGACTTGTTTCCATCATCAGGATCAAAAAGAATGGATTCAGATAGAGCAGTTTCAGGTGAAGCAGCCATTGAATGCGTTACCTTGGATAAGTCCCAAAGATAGACAAGACACTTCGACGTTACCCATAACTATACATAATATATCATTGACATGGGATAAGCTTCTACGACAAGTACCTTTATCAATCAGAGCAGGGCATGCTAAGTAAGGGATTTTTGGCTAAACGACAGAGAGAGTAATATCCCTTTATAAAGGTGAGAACTTTAACAGGAGTGGCCCCTCTAGAAAATATCTTAGAGACTCCCACGCATTCCTTTCGTCAGAAGTTAATGTACCATCAATTAACCCATTGGTTTCGAGCAAACCCAGAGAAAAACTTGTTATTGGCAGAAAGCACAGCTTTTGATGAACTTTGTTTAGCTAAAATGAAACCTACTCATACTTTAGCGCAGGTGTATTCCATACTCTTGGACCTGAAAGGTACACAAGAACTTAAATTTAAAACACAAGGACCTTAATATTTCCTTTAGTGTCAAAGACTGGGAGCAGTCCTTTGTCCTTACCCACAAATTGGCTGCTGCATGCAAAGCACAAGAGACTAACTTCAAGATCCTCACCAGATGGTACAGGTGCCCCACCACCCTGCATACTATTTACCCCGGGGTTTCAGATATTTGCTGGCGCTGTAACACGGAGAAAGGTGATATGAAACATAATTGGTGGGATTGCCAGATATTACAACCCTTTGGGTTTCAGTCTTTCAGTTAATCTCCAAAGTCATGGGGATAGATATTCCAGCTGACCCTTCTTTAGCATTGCTAACGATACCATCTCCTAATGCACCATTGAAAATTATACCTAAGGGCTTTGTAGTGTTTGTAATTGCGGCAGCCAGAACTGTAATTCCCAGACTATGGAAATGTACTTGGCCTCCTACAGTGGCCGAATGGGTAACAGAAATTAACCAGATACAACACATGGAGGAACTACTCTCATACACAAATAAATCCCCCAATCACTATATTAATTCCTGGACGGCCTGGGCCTTATTGAAATCATCCCTGGATTATACCCGTGCTTTAGCTGCTATATGATGTTTCTTGGTGGGAAGGGTAGTATCAAACTATGTGAATTCCTTGCACTACGAGCTGGAACATAGATCGCAATGTTATTATGTTGTTATGATACGATAGATTGTGATGTGCTGATTCACCTTTATCTTTTTATTGGTTTGAAAACCCTTGAGACAACTGATTAGAAGAAAGTTAATGTGTAACACTTTTATTGTTCAAGAGAAGATATCAAGTATTATGTACAACTGAGTGCATTGATTGGATAATTGTCATGTGAAAGCAGTCAAGGGTTACACCCTACTGATTCTATTTTTGATTATTATTTTGTTTATTCATTTTCTGTATATTGTCTTTGTCTTATCTTTCTGAAAAAATGAAAAATAAAAAATATGTAAAAAAAAAGCCAAATCATCCTACTGGACTTACAGTTTGGTGGTTATTACAGAACTCCGCCAGGATGTTAGCTCAGCTTTTCCGTTGTGTTGTTCCGATATCACCTCCAATGCAGGTACAGAGGTTCACGTATTAAAGGGATACTGTCATGGGAAAAAACATTTTTTTTCAAAATGAATCAGTTAATAGTGCTGCTCCAGCAGAATTCTGCACTGAAATCCATTTCTCAAAAGAGCAAACAGATTTTTTTATATTAAATTTTGAAATCTGACATGGGGCTAGACATTTTGTCAATTTCCCAGCTGCCCCCAGTCCATTTTTTTAGGAAAAAAATTTTTGACGCCGCCGAATTTTTGACGCAAATTATCGCGGAAGTTTCGTGAATTTATTCGCTGGCGGTGAATCGCGCAAATTCGCCGTGAATTCGCGCCTGGCGAATAAATTCGCCCATCACTAATCGGGAATTAAAAGGTGCAGAAGCCCGGCTCACTGTAAAACAAGTTTGGAAAGCAACTATTCTACTTTGAGAGTAGTAATACCGGAATATTTGGATTTGGTGTATATATCAAAATAAATTACTATTAGCCGTTACATCGCTGGTATCAGACCTGTCCCAACATTAATATGCAAATAGCTGTGTAGGCTTGTTTGGCTAGCGTCAGTAACCTCCTGTTAGTAATCGGCAGCTCCTGTAACACGTGATCCGAAATCCTGTGTGGGGCCTGCCGACATCGCTCTGCTGAACTGCACCTCCCAGCGGAGAAAAGATTAAATCCTAAGACAACGGAAAGAAAATACATTATACACTTCGAATAATTATGTACTTAATAAAACATTGTAACAATGTTCATATAACCCTTTAGTATTAGATTTAACATTTTGCTACTGTATAGGTCAACTACAGTCCTTGTGGCCATACCCTCAGGTGGCAAAAAATCATCTCAGTAATCCGACATGAATTATAATTATCATCATATCACTGGTCCTCTGGACAAGCTCAATGGGAACCCTCTAACATAGAGTTATTAGTACCTAGAAAAGGGGAGACATTGGTAAAGTTTCATTGAGTCCTTTTTGAGCCAAGGTTTCTAACTTAAATATCCACATAGACTCTCTTTGTGTCAACAACAAGTCTCTATTGCCACCCCTACGGGGTTCTGGTATATGGTCTATAGGCCTGTGGCGGAACTGTGGTAAAATGTGTTTGTATTGTAACCAGTGTTTCGACACAGGTTGATCCGCTTTACCCGTCGATAGTGCCAACCACTTCTATGGTTGCTCATCCTCTCTCGGTACTTGGTTGTAGTTTTGCTTATGTAATGCAGTCCGCAGGGACACCATGCCATGTAAATCCACACAAAGATGGAATGCTCTACCTCATGTGATGAATCCTTTTGGATCAGGTGCTTTTAGCAGTATTTGATCCAACCTGCACGGGTCAGAAAATCAATCCAATATACTAATCAAAAGTGTACTTCATTGGCTCAATAATTATTATATTATTGAGCCAATAAAGTACACTTTTGATTATTATACAATTTGCAGTGTGCTGCAGTATATTGGATTTTTACCATGCCATGTAAATGACATGGTCTGATGTAAATGTCAATCTGAAATAGATTGAATATTTGTGCCCAGTAGGGATGGGTGAATTTTTTCGCCTTGTTTCGCTGAAAAAATGATGCCCATAGACTTGTATGGCGTTGTGCGTCAAAATTTGTTTGACGCCCATAGACCTTAATGACGTCGGCGAATTTTTGGCGAAATGAAACAGGACAAATTTGCCCATCCCTAGTGCCCAGTCCTAGCATGTCAGAAATGCTTTCCCTTTTTTTTACTGAAAACTATATTACTCCCTCTATTTCAGATTGCAGAAACTATTGAGATTACATAAACTGGTCAAACAAGTTAACAAGGTACAGGTAAAGGGTCAGGACAGACAAAACACAGGAACTAGGAAGCAAACACAGGAACAAGGCTGAACTGTACCCTAGAACCAGCTTGGGCAATCAATGGGAGCCCAGAAATTCAAATTGGTTCCAAAGTGACGTCACAATGCAGTGCCATGCATTAAAGCATGCACAAGTTCAGACACACGGCTTCACTAAACCCACCGATGATCGCAAATACACAAAGGAACCCAGGGACTGAAATGGTAGGAAGTCACACTGGTCTCCTGACGCATGCAACAGCTTGCACATGCATGAAAAGTAAGCTATTGACTAGGACTGTAGTTTCCTATCAAGTAGTGTCTGTGTCAAGGAAATTGTCATAAATAACCTCCCATTCCAGTTTATTAGAGTTAAAAAAAATCATATCATACTGGGCAGATTTTCAAATTGTATTGAGTAAGCATGCTCTGCTCACTAGCATTTATTGTAAAATTGAATTACAAATTGAAGAGGCTTCAGATGGGTCTTTGCCTGACGCTGCATTAACTGTTAGGCAGGTTTCCCTTGGAAACACTTTATTTTTTTACACTTTTTTCAACACCTTTCTTGCTCCAACAACTTGGCACTCCCCACTGACATCAACCAGTGAATTATAGTTTGTTTTTCCTGTACTTCTTCATAGACATTACAGAAAACAAATAAAGGTGAAGTAAATATACACACCCATTTGTCATGTTATACAACTGATAATAATGGGTTAAACCGACAAATTCTGCACTCCTCAGAATAAAAGTGAAAGTAGCAAAGTCATTTTCCGAGACCCAACTCTGCAGCAGTAAAAAAAAACAGCCAGAGAAAAGGGAACAGAAAGGAAAGAGAGACAGAGAGAGGGAGGGGAATAAGAAAAAGATCGAACGAAGCAACATTAAAACAAACAAATAAATCTGAAGTTCTTGGCAGCAGCATATAAAGAAACCATGGAATGGACACAGATGAGGTAAGACTGCAATTTGTTCTGTTCACAGGTTCTTTGGTTCCAGGGATGTAAATATCTCATGATTTCTGCAAGTAAGGGGAGAAAGGGGCTGTTGGGTTTGTGATAATAATGCTAAAACTATAGGTATATGTGTGTGTGATTAACAGTGAGAATGGGAAGCAAGAGTGTGGGGGTCAAGGAGTAATGTGAGTCTTACACAATCCTACAAACCAAGCCACATGTAGGGGGATATACTGTATTAAGCCATACGAGAGAACTGGGGATGGAGTCAACTGTGAATGTAATAACAATATGAATAAGAGAGGAGAGGGCATGGGGTTCTGCCGGGTTCCTTTGTGGACCAAAAAACATCTAAAATCAGTAATTATATGCCTGACTAAAGGCTATTGTACTGTTTTTAATGGGTTTAAATCCTGTTGGTATTTTGTATACCAAGACCTCGTTTTATAAGACAAAACTCAGAGAGAAAATTCTTTAACAATAATTGAGGTCTTTTATTAACCCAACAATTCAATACAGAAGTTTTGTCTGGGAAAGCTGTCGTAGTCACACCACAGTGGGGCACGTAGGTGTAATATGAGGGCTTACCAAAGTAACACCTCTTTGACACAAGCTTTTATACATTTTACAGGGCATAAAATAAAGGTACACAGACATGCCATATATGGTCAAAGCCCTCCTTCTACATTGGAAGGCACAAGAGAATCTTAAAATATATTTTACAATACCTATAGCATCAGATAGTGTTTTCTTGATACCAAAGGTCACAAACCTGACAAACTTTGTCTGCTAAACACAGACTGGGGATAAGCATTCGTAGTTCAAGACAACACTTCAATTTCGTTTATGAGATGTTAAATATTTGTCTTCTGTCTGCAGGCTCTTGGCCTTTGTTCAGCCTGACTCAATATTCTTATTTCAAACCACTATCTACTTTCCCCCCCATCTGCCTTAGGTCAGCCATTGTGTATCAGGGAACTGGGGGTCTTAAAATTGATATTACTTTTATATAATTTGTCCCTGTTTACAGGCTTTTACCTGTCATAGATGGTGTTCTCATTAATTTTATCATCAATCCCCAATCCACTTTAATGCAACATCTACTCTCTGTTCACCCTTTGGGCAGATAGCTCAAGAGATTTGGACCTTCTGTCTATGGAGAGAAATTCAGTATCAAGAAGGGACTGATACTCAAGATAAACAACAATATTCCACACATGCCATAACCCTTCTTTGTGCTTCTTTTGTGATTTTTTTTGCCAATACAGTATCCCTTTTCCACAAACTGAAAGAAAACCGAGGGCTTAATTATGGCGACTTTAGTCCCACAAAGATGGATGCCACTTGCTGAATTTCTGGAGTTCATTAAAGCTTTATTAAAGTTTGATTTCACAGTCACTTCCCTTTAGTTGTGCTCAGTCTACTCTGTCTCCTCTTCTCAATGTCATGCAATCAGTCCTATTTGGGAAGTGGAACTCTGGAGCTTCTTTTAAGCTCCCTGTAATTCCAAGTTTTTCTTCTGTGGGTTGTATCAATAGGCGCAACAGAGGTGTAACCAGGGAGTCATCAGCAAATGTCATTTTAAAACATTGAATGCTGGAACCAAATCAATCCCCACTCTGAACATTATGAATGCCATTGTGCCAGATTCATCAACACACACACCCACAGTTACATTAGTGTTGACCCAATGGATGCAATGCAGTTACAATAATTCTTGAATATTGGGGGAAAATACTAATACATTGAGTGTTAGTGATATTTAGTGATATTCTGAGACAATATACAGTGTATTTGTAGTGTATTTACCAGGATACTACCCACTGTAACAACATTCAGAATGTTTTGTGTGTGTGCCAGGTGATACAACAACAGCAGAGGGGTAACTGCGCAACACAAGGAACTTTGAATCTTGCTTGTGGTTTGTGTCATTTTAGTGATACCCTAATATTTGGCAAAATATATACGTATAATTAACTTTACTTCTAGTTTTTCTGAGCATTTCTTTTTTATTTCCCTTGCAGTTCACCACGGATGGTAGGGATCAGCTCCAAATGCTTGAAACATAACGTTCAGTGGCTGATAGACCTGCTTGAGTCACATTTCTCTCAGCTTGTGTCAGAAGTGAAATATCTTCATGTCCTGAATATCAATGATTATCATTGGAAGAAGGACGTGCGAGTTTGTCCTGTTGGGATCGTATACCACAGACTGAAGCATGAAACTATCACTGATGTGACTGAATCACTGTACAAAGAGGAACTTATGTATATGTCCACTTGGCTAGGTTAGAACATATATCAGTATGTTTGCGAAGATTCTCATTCATCCAGGTCATGGTATATCTGTAGAAATAAGTCAAATCAACTGGACTTGCTGTGTTTTTTCTTGAACACATTTCACCAGTCATCCAACTGGATTTCTCAATTCAGAATAACTTGTACAAAGATCTTTCTGAAATAAATACCCTGCTTATTGGAGCAACATTCCAGGGTATGTATTCCAGAAAGTTCTTTGTACAAATCATTCTGAATTGAGAAATCCATCTCTTGGTGAAATGTCTTCAAGAACAAACACAGCAAATTATCATATCAAAATTATCAGGTTCATAAATTCATTATTGGTCCGTACAGATGTCTCTTTCAAATGACTTACATTTACTGCATTGTTTCTGAAATAATCAAGTTTATCTTCACTATTCCTCTCTCAGCATATGATTCTCTTCATTCTCTCTTCATGCAGCAGTTGGGTGTCAAATGAATGATCCAATATATCTTATAGGGGAGCTCCTGTTGCCTAGCAGATGTATTAGAGCTCACCTTAATAAAATCACCAGACATCATGTCTCTCTACATGCAGAATTTGTGCAAAAGGCAGTTATTTTGTTAGATTAAATTTGAACTGGAATCAGTTATTTGAGTGAGCTCTAATACATCTGCTAGGAAAGGAAGCCCCCCTATAAGATATATTGGATCATTCATCTGACACCCAACTGCTGCATGAAGAGAGAATGAAGAGAAACAGATGCTGAAAGAGGGATAGTGAAGAAAAACGTGTTTTATTTCAGAAACAATGCAGAATTTTTAATTGATTATAATTCAGTATGATGAAGCTTATATTACATTTTCATTTTCGCAATAGTTCCCCTTTTTTTAAAAAAAATTGTGAGTATAGAACGAAAAAAACACAAAGACAAATTAAACTTTGAAATCGCTAAGTCTTTATTAAAAAATAACTTACCGAGCTTGTGCTCCTCTTCAGAAAAGGCGACAATCCATTGTGCGGCGCATTTTTTACTTCCTTGTTTTCTGACAAAAAGTCACACACTGTCCCTCCCTGCCCCTAATTTGCATATGCAAATTAGGATTCAGATTCGGTTTGGCCGAATCCTGCTGAAAAAGGCCAAATCCTGGCCACATCCCGAACCGAATCCTGGATTTGGTGCATCCCTAATAACAATACATGTGTAGCTTTACAGAGCATTTGTTTTTTGGAAGGGGTCAACAACGCCCATTTGAAAGCTGGAAAAAGTCAGAAGAAAAATAATAATAAATAAAAAAAAACAATTGAAAAGTTGCTTAGAATTGGCCGTTCTATAACATAATAAAAGTTACCTTAAAGATGAACTACCCCTTCAACTATAAAGAAACTACAGCACAGTTCTATCAGGGTCTCCTAGGGCCCACCAGACAACCAATCAGATCATAGAGACTTATGGAGGCAACAAGCTAGGCCCAAAACCCTTTGTGATATCCTCTGGAAGGCAAGTCAGACTTTGGAGGGGTTCACTCCAAATATAGGGGCCCTGTGTGGGTGGGTCTGAGCAACCGAGGGGGAGATAAGAAGCTGAGATACCCCTACATGGGGCTAAACACTGGCTGGAGTTAGAGGGGCTCCTGGCTATGCAGAAAGGCTCAGGGACCACATGTGTAGGGGGACGGGGTTACATATAAAAGATATAACATGTAGCTTCCTGGCACATGTCATGCTGGAGAGTTACAGAGTTAATATCAGAGCTACACTCTCATTAATCATCAAATGTTCTAAAATGCCCTTCAAAGGGGTTGTTCATCTTTTAGGCTTCATCATACTGAAATAAGAAACTTTCATTTAAATACATTGTTAAGCCCCACAGAGTGTATTTACATTCTCAATTCTCTTGTCACGCAGGCAAGAAGAATGTTATGCTTGTGTTGGATGATGTGGAGCAGTTTGACATGAAAGAAACTGAGAGAATTCTACGTGCAAGTCCCACCATCACTGACTGCTGCTCTCTTCTCCTTCTGATTCCAAAGTACAATAAGAAAGAGGAATTTTTAGACAAAATTGACTCCATATCTCGATTTCTGAGAAGTGGTAACGTTCTACTTTCATATTATTTGTGTTGCTATCATTGCTAAGATACCCTACTTTCTGTAACCTGATCATATTGTATGCTCCCATAATGCTATGCAGTGCTCTATGATCTGATGATCATCCACTTCTGTATGGAAAGTCTTCGCTTCTAGAGATGTTTAAACAGGCCCTTCTAGGTTTAACAATTAGATTTGTTACTGAAAAGGGTCCTGTTTGCTGAAACAGAGAAGGGCAATTACTATTCTTAAATATAGTATTTTGCAAGTTTTTTAAGTTGCAACTAGTGATGAGCAAAACAATGTTGTGCGAAACAATGAAAAAATTCACAGATGCATTGAAGTCAATGGGCGTCAGCATTTTTTTTACGCACATGTGCACCATAATCTTTTTCTCATGCATTAAAGTCAATGGGAGTTTTTCTTGTGGATACTTTTTTGTCTCATCAATGTTTTTGCCTTGGCGACTTTGTTGTCTCGGCAACTTATTTGTTCAAATGCATTACAGTCTTATGGTGATCTTTTTTTTGTTTTGGTGACTTTTTTGTGGTGGCAAAATTGCTCACAGTGGATTTTTGCTTCAGTTTCATGGGGAAAAAAAATGCAGATGACAAAATGCAGAATTTCTCCTCAAATCCATGCTTGGTGAAAAGATTTGCTCATCACTAGTTGTAACTGCTTAACAAGAAAACTAGAAAGCTGCCAAACTAACTGGGAAGCTGCTAGACAGGTGGAGTTCTGTGTAAATTCTGAGTAGGGGTGAGGGCCCTAGTTTAATGTTGGCCAAATACACCACACACATCATCGGGCATTGCTTCATAAAAAAAGCTCAGGCAGAAAGCAACTCCATCTCAACCCAATAAAAAGTCTCTCATAGCACCTGGTGCAAAGGACAGCTGGAATTAACCTTTATCTTTGCTGGATAGGGCAACCTGAGAATCCCTAACAAAAGTAAAAGTACATTGTAGAGTTTACTCCACTGAATGTGTTTCTCGTTATTATTTAATGCATCTCAGAAATTAAAGCTAAAGAATACTGCTGCTGCAGGCTTCAAATTTACTTGTTCTATTATTGGTTTCCTCCTAAAGATCCATCAGAGAAAACCTCAGCTTCTTCATTAAACTTTCCTGAGGAAGATTACAAACCAACACCCTCAGTAAGTAAGAAAATTCTGTAAAGGGCGAATAATCGCTATAATGCAGAAATCGATAATGATCATTAATGGGTATGATGACAAATGATACTAAAGTTAAGTTTACAGGATACATTAAAGGAATTGTTCAGTATAAAAATACTGGGTAAATAGATAGAATGTGCAAAATAAAACATGTTTCTAATATAGTTAAAAAAATGAATGTAAAAAGGCTGGCGTGACTGGATGTCTAATAAAACAGAACACTATTTCCTGCTTTTCAGCTCTCTAACTCTGAGTTAGTCAGCGACTATAAGGGGGGTCACATGGGACATAATTGTTCAGTGAGTTTGTAATTGATCCTCAGCATTCAGCTCAGATTCAAAAGCAACAGATATGACCTATGTGGCCCCCTCCTCAAGTTACTGCCTGGTAACCAATCAGTGGAAACCAAGAGAGCTGAAAAGCAGGAAGTAGTGTTCTGGCTATTATGTTACACATCCACTCACTCCAGCCTTTATACATTACAAATTAAATCAGAAATGTTTTTATCTTGCACATTTATCTTGCACTTATTTATTTACCAAGTTTTTCTTTTTATAATGAACAATTCCTTTAAATGGTATTTCAACAACTACATGTGCCTGGTCCAAGATCTCACAATGTTTAAGTACTGGCCCTACTTTCTTTGTATGAACAAAGATACTGTGTTCTAAAATTAGTATAGATATTGGTATATATAGTTTATGTGAGTGTATGGAGGGGTCAGTGTGAGTGTGTGTTTGTAATTGCTTGAACTTGATGGAATATGGTCTTTTTTCAACCCAAAGTACTACTATATGTAACTATGTTAGATGTTAGTGAGTAATAACTTACCAAAAAAGAAGCAAACAAGATAGATTTTCAAGTTCTGGAGCTTCACTTATTTATAGTGTTTTCAATATTGATAGATTTTATGAACAGAAATACCCAAAAATCTATTCTATACACAGGTCCAGATTTCACAGAACATGCATTGGTTAATTATGAAACCCATTGGTGAATAAAGACAAATGGAAGGCACTTGTAAATTTTCGTGAAGCACAACAGAACTTACAAATAATAGCAAGAGAGGGAGCCTGGCTGCTTCTTATTCATTATTTGGCTCATGTATTCAGAATTCATATTTTAATCTGATATATTCTCTTTTGTTATTATAGGATTATTCTCGGGCAACTGAATTCAGAAGGACGGCTTTGGACATTCCACCTAGGCCAAAGCATTCAGTCAGTATCTTCTCTAGGTGCACAAAGAATGATTATAACTGGTTCATAACCCAACTACAAAATGAAGACTTTGGGAGTCTAGTGAAGGAGGTCCATGTCGTGGAAATCTATAACAGTTATTCACAATTTTCAACTGATATCAGAAACTGCACATTTGCCATTCTGTATCATTCACTCAACTATGGACGCCTAAGCATTACTAATGTGACCGACTCATTGTATGATCAACATCTGGAGACCTTATCTAAGAGCCTTGGTGAGTAGATGTCAAGTAATGTCCAACCACAGAACAAAACATACACTCATATTTCACTCTGAAGTCTTGAACAATTCTCTCAGAAAAATATAGATATTTTCCAGAAATTGTAAAAGTAAAAAAAAGTAAAAGTAAAATATTATGAAATTAAAATCCAGGCAAAGGTCTAGTGTCATTACAATGTCAAAAAGTGGTGTTGAGACCTGCCCTGGAAACCTTATACAGAGGGCCTACTATCAATTATACTCTTCATTTCCATCCATTTTTCTCCAGGAATTTCCACTTTCTTCCTTCCCTACCCAAATAATCCATCCAGAATGTTAAAAGGTGTACTGCCCTAAAAGGTCCCATAATTTCTGGAATTCTGCCTGTACAGGGTCTGTGGTCTAATATTTTGCATCACCATAGGTTAATGGAGGAGAGTAATGGTGCCAGTAGTGTACTGTATGTAGACCAACGAAATGGAATATATATTTACTGATACAGGCAAACATAATCCAGTTTTATATGTGGTTACATGATTTAAAATGAAAAGATATAATCATAGATTATTATGAATCTTGTTCAGTTCACATAACTGTTTACTGTGTTTATAGGCAAGGAGAAAGTCATTGTGGTCCTTGATGATTTGAGTGAAAGCACTTTTCTGGAGAAGAATAGAATCCTGCAGGAGCAGCCAAGTATTGGGAGATATTCCCAGGATCTCATTCTCTTCAGTCAAACAGAAAAAAAGGCTGGGAATATACAATACAAACTGGAAGCACTCAAACAATCCTTGAAGACCAGCTGTAAGTTCATAAATTATATTTAATAGCCTCAAATTCATACCCTCCTTCTTTTATTTTCTTCGTGATTACATTAATGATAAAAACCAGAATAACATGGGTGCTGGGGTCTAGCATGTGTTAGTGTATGGGTCATCCAGTGTGACCACAGTAGTCATAGGCCTTTCATTTGGGCAAGGTCTTATTGCTGCAAAAATATTACAATTATCTTACATATAAATTAATATATTGTGCCTAGTGGTGTGGTGTTATATTTCAAGTGGGCGTTGACAGAATTTTCATTTTTCATTTGAGTGGAATACCAATGTTGTGGAAGATTTATGTCCAATTTGAAAATTGTATTAAAGGGATACTGTCATGGGAAAAAATTTTTTTTTCAAAATGAATCAGTTAATAGTGCTGCGCCAGCAGAATTCTGCACTGAAATCCATTTCTCAAAAGAGCAAACAGATTTTTTTATATTCAATTTTGAAATCGGACATGGGGCTAGACATATTGTTAATTTCCCAGCTGCCCCAAGTCATGTGACTTGTGCTCTGATAAACTTCAATCACTCTTTACTGCTGTACTGCAAGTTGGAGTGATATCCCCCCCAGCAGCCAAACAAAAGAACAATGGGAAGGTAACCAGATAGCAGCTCCCTAACACAAGATAACAGCTGCCTGGCAGATCTAAGAACAACACTCAATAGTAAAAACCCATGTCCCACTGAGACACATTCAGTTACATTGAGAAGGAAAAACAGCAGCCTGTCAGAAAGCATTTCTCTCCTAAAGTGCAGGCACAAGTCACATGACTGGGGGCAGCTGGGAAATTGACAAAATGTTCACATTTATTTATTTTCTTTTAAGTAAAACCTGACTCTTCAGCATCATCATCATCAATTAACCAGAATCAGAATTTCTCGAACACAGAAAGAAAAGCATATGGTGAGTTTCATTTCAGAAAATTTGTTAAAACAGAAAATGTTCCATAATGATATAATAATTTTCCTATCAGCCCTGATAAAATGCATTTCAAGAATACTCAGAATATTTATACCTTTATGGTAGGATTTCCAGCCAGTCAGTCTGGAGTCAGGATTTATTGAAGATCAAACTAACTGACCTGTTGAGCCAATGAAATCCAACAAAATCAATTTAGCATTGGCCAAGTGTTCAGAAATACATTATCTCAAACCTCAAATGGACAACAGGTCATATAAATACAAACAGTTGATAAAAAAAACAGAGAAAGTTCCCTTTGTTACAGGTGATGTGATTAATTTCAGTGTTAATCTATCATAATTAAAGGGTGGATACACTTTCCTAGTTAATTGATCGGATTCAGACTGCTTTAGAATCTAAATGCGCTCCATTTCAATCCAATGTATAACGTTGCTTAACGCTGTAAATCACAAAAGGATTTAATATTGCATCCAGAAAAATCCCATTGAAATTAATAGAGTGGTGAAATATCACTTGGGTGGTTTAATATGCCCCACAGAATATACAGTAGTTGTAAATATAAAGGGACCATTTAAAGGTACATTAACACCAAACATGAAAGGAAAATAATGAAAATATGTTGCACTGTTGCCCTGAAATGGTAAATCTGGTGTGTCTGCTTCAGAAACACAACTATAGTGTATATAAACAAGCTGCTGTGTAGCCATGGGGGCAGCCATTCAAGCACAGGATACACAGTAGATAACAGATAAGTACTACTATAGTTTATATAAACAAGCTGCTGTGTAGCCATGGGGGCAGCCATTCAAGCACAGGATACACAGTAGATAACAGATAAGTACTACTATAGTTTATATAAACAAGCTGCTGTGTAGCCATGGGGGCAGCCATTCAAGCACAGGATACACAGTAGATAACAGATAAGTACTACTATAGTTTATATAAACAAGCTGCTGTGTAGCCATGGGGGCAGCCATTCAAGCACAGGACACACAGTAGATAACAGATAAGTACTACTATAGTTTATATAAACAAGCTGCTGTGTAGCCATGGGGGCAGCCATTCAAGCACAGGACACACAGTAGATAACAGATAAGTACTACTATAGTTTATATAAACAAGCTGCTGTGTAGCCATGGGGGCAGCCATTCAAGCACAGGATACACAGTAGATAACAGATAAGTACTACTATAGTTTATATAAACAAGCTGCTGTGTAGCCATGGGGGCAGCCATTCAAGCACAGGATACACAGTAGATAACAGATAAGTACTACTATAGTTTATATAAACAAGCTGCTGTGTAGCCATGGGGGCAGCCATTCAAGCACAGGATACACAGTAGATAACAGATAAGTACTACTATAGTTTATATAAACAAGCTGCTGTGTAGCCATGGGGGCAGCCATTCAAGCACAGGACACACAGTAGATAACATATAAGTACTACTATAGTTTATATAAACAAGCTGCTGTGTAGCCATGGGGGCAGCCATTCAAGCACAGGATACACAGTAGATAACAGATAAGTACTACTATAGTTTATATAAACAAGCTGCTGTGTAGCCATGGGGGCTGCCATTCAAGCACAGGATACACAGTAGATATCAGATATGTTCTGACGAATCCCATTGTATTCTACAAAGTTTATCTGCTCTGTATCCTGTGCCTTCTCTACTTTTTCAGCGTTGAATGGCTGTCCCCATGGCTACACAGCAGCTTTTATCATAGTAGAGTTTCTGAAGCAAACACACCAGTTGTACCAGTGCAGCACAACATTGCATTATATTCTCATTACTTTGAAACACTTTAATTTTTTTGTGTTATTGCTCCTTTAAGACAGAAGCTATATATTTAGAGAGCAAGAAGTCGACCAGAATAGCAACAATTATTTTTAGGCTGCCTTGCAATTTGAGGTGCACTTTTTAATTATAAGTGCTGAACTGATTGCACTATGATCGAATAGAAATTTTACTCCCATTTTAGGTATAGTTCATTTGGGTAAAAAATTCGTTAGCCTAGGAAATATGATTCATTCGATTTATTCAAATTGTTAATTATGAATCATTCAACATTGAGTGTTCTTTAGTTAAATGTCTTTGTGTCTTTACTCATTTATAATTTATTTTAAACCATAAAAAATAAAAAATATATAAATAAATAATTAATTAAGGTTGAGACATTCAAAATGACACAAAAAACATAAACTAATTAATTTTTCTAATCTTTCAAAGTTATTCAATGAATCCAAATAATTTTAACTTATGGCCTTTTTCAAAGATTTAATTTAAAATCCACTTAATGAAATTGAAGGTCCATTTTCTACTAGTTAATACATTTGTTTTTCATTTAGATATTTTCCGAAGGCTTTTTCCAACTTGTTTTCAAATAATATTTTATCCAATTTTAACATACACGCAAGGTTCTACACGGCAGGTTTTGTTTGATTTATAACAATGTTAAAGGCATCGCTAACATCTGTTAAAAAATTCGTATTAATTCAATTAAATTAGTGATGTCATTTCCTTTGATAATGTGTTTAAAAAGCCGTTACGAGCTTGTGTGAACTTATGCCTATGACTACGTATCGCTCAGATACGAAACGCGTCAGGACATTCTGGTTTTAAAGTATTTGGAATAAAAGTTGAATTTTACCCATACGAAGTGACGTCCGGTCGTGCTTGCCTTTTCCTCTATACTTGAACACTGAACTGAAGGGAGGTTTAAGAAAAATGAGTGTGGCAAATTAAATGTTTGTGTTTACGTCACTGTACCCGTTGTACACTTTTCATTTGCTTTGCACTTCCAACTACACATACATGAAGAGTGATGAACTAATATAGGCTAAGTTTGCTCTGGTCCACTAACTCATTTCACCAAATCAGCTTTACTAATTTTGTTTTTTTCCAATTTCTTTTCCTAGGTGGGGGGAATTCCCAAACCCCTCAGGGGCCTGGGGTTTTAAGGGGAATGGAATCAGGCAGGCCACTCAATGAAACTGATCCCCTTGGTCAAAAGTTGGATGACATATTAAACACTGTGCAACAAATAAAGATATCCACCCAAAAACAACAGCTTGAAGAGTTTAAGAAGGAGCTCTGCGTGGAGATATCCAGCCTGAATCAGCAACATCGTGATGAGATATCCAGCCTGAATCAGCAACATCGTGATGAGATATCCAGCCTGAATCAGCAACATCGTGATGAGATATCCAGCCTGAATCAGCAACATCGTGATGAGATATCCAGCCTGAATCAGCAACATCGTGATGAAATATCCAGCCTGAATCAGCAACATTACAAACAGATGTCTCAAATGATTTTGAAGTTTGAAGAGTTCATGAAGGGTCAATCTAAATCTCAACATCAAAGAGGATCAGATGTCCCAAGTCAAGGTCACAATGGTTTGATGTAGTTGCAATAGGAAGAAATTCAACTTCATTTAACTTTTTTACACTGCTAGATCATAGGTCATGCTTCAATTCCTTGAGAAAAACGTGTCTCATAGTTTAGCTCATGATAATGATGATCACAATAAAGGAATATGCCTTTAAAAGCAAACTATGGCTGTACATACTGTAAGTATTTACTAGAAAAGGGCCAGTAACCCCTTAAGAAAGGTTACCAGATCACTTGTGAATTTAAGGAAACAGCTAGAATAACTGTAACAGGAAGAAGTGTGGAAGCAAAAGACAGAACTCTGTCTGTTAATTGGCTCATGTGACCTAACAAGTATGGTTTGTTTGGTTTGTTTGTGTGCACCATGAATCGTACGATCCCAGGGGAGGACCTTATTTTTTATAATGGCAATTTTCAATTTATGATTACCCAAAGGCACATGCTACTAAAAAAGTATATTACTATGAAAATGGTTAATTTACATGAAGAAGGGTTTTACATATGTGCTGTTTAATGCAATATATTTTTATAGAGACATACCGTTTTTCTTTAAGCCATCCTTTATATTAGTGGGTGGGACAGAGGAGTCTGTGGTCTTCAAGGACCAGTAATATTGAAAAATGAATTTGTACTTAACGAAAAAAAAACACCAAGACACTTTTAACTTGAAATTTGCAAAGTCTTTATTAAGAAATAACTTACCGATTCTCCGTTTGCTCTCCTCTTCAGAAACGGTGACAGGGCTACGATCCATATATAGGACGTATAGAAGATAGGGAGGAGAATCCAGAACCGCATGATGGATCGTCGCCCTTTTTACATTTTTTTTTTGTTACTGGTCTTTTAAGGGGAATACACACATCAACAATGCGTTTTTTTATGGCCAGGTAAATAGTCTGGATTTAACTCTTTTGACCCTGTTTGTACACTGACTGCCCTTACCCACTGAATGAATTTGGACTCTTATGGGGGAAGGTAATAAAAGTCGGTAGCAGAAAAAATATTTGTGATGCGAAAAGTTATGCCTCTACAAATTGAATATAGCTTTTGCAAACCCAGAAACTGTTTAGCGACCACTTCCGACAGTGGAAGAAGGTTTGCGTATTTTATAGTTTGCGCCAGTAAGCAGTGAATGTAATAAAACTTGTTATGTTTGCTCCAAAAGATTAAGACACCTTCAAGCACTTCTTAAAAGTGGGCAATGCGCAATGAAAATCCACAAGGCAATAACAGTTTAAGGAAAAATTTTACATTGCGAAATGCACATTTTTATTCTTATTTGTGCAAATTGACTTGTTCGTTGTGACTTTTATTACATTCCCCCATAAGACTTTGCTTTGCTCTGAAATTTTCATCCCATTGCTTGTCTGTGCCTGCCAGTACGGTCAAATAATGTCAACCTATTTGCCAACCACCTTACTGTACCTGTGTCCCAGTTCTGCCTTCTCTTCTTTGGTCCTGAACTCCAACCCTTAAGTACTAAAGGCCCATAAGAGTACAAGCTGGCAAATGATTGGTGATAGCCCCTTGGAACTAGTAGGGATATGTCTGGAAAAGGCACTTGCATCTCTAACATCTCAACTCAGCTCAGCTTTAAATGCCTACTTTGGAGACATAAGGATCTATTGAGTAATACTCAATACAACTGTCAACTATCCCCATATTCTGTGCAGACTATAGAAAACTAATCCTCAATACATTAACTGTTTTTTTTATTATTTAGGGCAATTGCACACTGAGTGCTCTGCCACCCATGGAAATTTGCACTACCTGTGGACGACAAAGTGCCGAAAAAAAAAATGTTTTTTCATTGTGAGTCACAGGAACAACCACAACTAAAATTCTTAAATCACAAAATTGTGTGAATGCGTTTCTGAATTTTGACATGATTACTTGTGGGACAAAACATACTAGGCTTAATTTATAAAATCAAGCAGAGCCTATTTATTCATAAATGTATTCATATTCCTAAATAATTAAATACTGCACTGATGTGCATGTATTTCCTTTTTTTTTGCAAATTCTCATTGTGCACAAATATTCACAAATGAAATGGGTGTTTGTGTAAGCACAGCAACTGTACAAGGTTGTGCATGAAAATAGTGTTGACAGTAATTTAGATTCACAAATTGTGAAAAAATGTTTTTCACATGTAGGGGACTGGTAAATGGTGTCCTCATTCATTAAGCATTCCCCTAAGGTTTGGCCACTAAAGGTGAATTGGTCTTTGTTCCTGGGTCACAACATGATGCCTAGCTATCCTTAGTTTGGTCAATAGTAGTGATGGGTGATTAAATTCGCCTAGCACAAATTTGCGGTGAATTCCCGCGCTTCACGAAAATTCGCCAGTGAAAATTCGCCGGCGTCAATTTCCCATTTTCACTATGTTTTCATGAAAACATTCGAATTGATCGATTTTTTTTTTGTGAAAATGTTCGAAGTGATCAATTTTTTTGTGAAAACGTTCGAATTGCTCTATTTTTTCATGAAAATGTTTTAATTTCAAGTTTTTTTTTGGGAACTTTCCGATTTCACAATTTTTCGTGAATTTTTCGCCGTTTCATGAATTTTCCAGGAAATTCGCCGATTTTTTGGAGCAGCGAAACGGGAGAGATTCGCCCATCACTAGTCAATAGGCGGCAGTATACTAAAGTATAAAAAAAAAGTTGTGCTTCAGCTTCACCAAAGGAAGTGTGGAGAAGTGGAACCCCAGCTGGGCATAGGTTTTAGTGAGTATTAGTTAGCTTCTGGTCATAGGTCTCTCAAGGAGAGCCAGCCAAGTTTATGGATGCCTAGTTGAGCAGCTCTTGACTCCACTAAGCCAGGTTTATATAGACCTAGTCAAGCAGTCTTGACTCATTCATGAATATAGAAGGGATTGGATTTCCATCGGCATATTGGCCTAGTCAGGGAACCAGTGACAAGTTATAGGAATTAGATAGATGCCCACTTGGGCATCGCTTAAGAGGTGTCTCCCGAGAAAGAAGAGGAGCTCTGGATGAACTCTCTCTCAAACTCTATTGGAGGAATTGCTCTACTTTTTTAGTCAATTACTATGCCCTGTTTCATGGAAATTCGCATACTGGAGACCACTTGAAGTAAAGAAAAGAAAAAGTTTATTTGACATGAGCTCCTTGGATTGTGATCTAAAAAAGAGTCAGACCACCAAACAAAGAAATAACAGAGTTTTTATAAACTTCGGAACATTTAACATAGGAACTTGTGGGCATAAAGGGAGAGCACAGAGATATCGCTTCATCGCAGCGAAAAACAAAGAACTGCTCTTACTGTTCTGCTCTCAAGGTCAGGTTAAGCTAACTTGAGAACAAAATCCATCCAAGTGGGAAGGGGGGTCCAGGGCAACGCTACACTATTTATTCATTTCTTAAAAACACTTTCACTTTTTGATGTTTCTGTTCCTTTAAAAAACTACAGTTTTGGCACAAGATGTTTACAGTAACCTACATTTTTTGAGGAAGAAGAAAAAATAGGGAAAACCCCCGCCCCAGGTGCCCAAACACTGAAATTCCTACAGGTCAAAAACAATATGAATGTGAACAGTAGGAGCTGCCTTACCTACTGATGGAATGGGGCCCCTGAGATTCTCTTAACTCATACTGTAACTGGGTGAGATTACAAGAACTGGTTAAGCAAGTTTATAGCACAAATATGGCTTAGGTAAACACCTCAACTTCTCATCCAACTTCTTTTAAAGAAAGCTAATAACGTAAAGACAAACTGCACCAAGAACAGAGGGAAAAACTGCACCTGTGTGCAAAGCATTGTGGGGGATTGGAATTTTACCTTCTACGTTGTTTTAATACAACATAATAAGAAGATAAGCAGTTCAGAGAATAATCACATAAATATTATGATTTCAAAAGCAGTTGGATTTACGAATACATTTAAAGAAAATGACAACAAATGTCACGTTTCTTCTGATTACACTTTCATTCATTATGGAAATTATAATTTAATTGAATTATTTTTTTACAATATTTAGGTGGAGTTACCCAATAAAAAAAGCACATTTTTAAAGATTTGTTGAGCTTAAGATGGAATTATAAAGTATTAGTTTAACATAATCTTTCTTACTAATTTTTATCAGGGGACCCAAAATGAGTACAGGTATAGGATCAATTATCTGGAAACCCGTTATACAGAAAGCTCTGAATTACGGAAAGGCCGTATCCCATAGACTTCATTTTATCCAAATGCAAAACAAGCCTATTGGGTTTATTTAGGGGCCAATTCACAAAGGGTCGAATATCGAGGGTTAATTAACCCTCGATATTCGACTGGGAATTAAAATCCTTCGACTTCGAATATCGAAGTCGAAGGATTTTAGCACAAATAGTGCAATCGAGCGATCAAAAGATTATTCCTTCGATCGAACGATAAAATCCTTCGAATCGAACGATTCGAAGGATTTTAATCCAACGATCGAAGGAATATCCTTCGATCAAAAAAAGTTAGCCAAGCCTATGGGGATCTTCCCCATAGGCTAATATTGAGTTCGGTAGCTTTTAGATTGCGAACTAGGGGGTCGAAGTTTTTTCTTAAAGAGACAGTACTTCGACTATCGAATGGTCAAACGATTTTTAGTTCGAATAGTTTGATTCGAAGTCGTAGTAGCCCATTCGATGGTCGAAGTAGCCCAAAAAACACTCGAAGTTAGTGAATCGGCCCCTTAATGTTTAAATGGTTTAAGTTGAACTTTTCCTTTAATACAGGGATACCCAACACATTTTACCCATGAGCCACATTCACATTTAAAAAGAGTTGGGGAGCATGAAAGTTCCTGGAGGGTTGTGATTGGCTGTTTGACAGTCCTTATGTGAACTGGCAGCCTACAGGAGGCTCTTTTTGGCAGAACACCATTTTTGTAACCAAAACTTGCTTCCAAGCCTGGAATTCAAAAATAAGCATCTGCTTGAGGTCACTGGGAGCAACATCCAATAGGTTGTGAGCAACACATTGCTCAAGAGGCACTGGTTGGCAGAGACGGAACTAGGTGGGGGCGAGCCCTTTTTCCTAATCTGATCCTGTTCTCTACTCACTTGTCCTCTTCTAGCCTCCTCTCGTTTGTTAGTCTCCACTCTTTCCAAAGCCTCCTTTGTTTTCCTTGCTGCCTCTCTTTTCCCAGCCTCTTTTCTTCTCAAAGCCTCCTCTTTTTTCCTATCCTACTCTCTTCTCAAATCCTCATGTCTTTTTTTTGCTTCTTCTCTCCTCCAAGCTTCATCTCTTTTCAAAGCTTCCTCCCTTTTCCCACCCTCTTCTTTTTTCATATCCTCCTCTCTCTTCCTAGCTTTCTCTCTGTTTTTAGCCTCCTCTCTTTTCAAAGCCTCTTCTAACTCAGTTACTCTAACTCCTGAGTGTATTACATCCTTGTCTCTTTTCTTTGCATGTTCCTTTGTCTTCTCAGCCATGTCAATATCATGGCCATATTTGAGCAGGAATTTCTTTATCACTATACGTTCTTCCTTTGGGTCTTTTTTTTTGCTCCATCCGGAATGTGATATCATCCAATGCATACTGAAGGAACTGAAGAAAAGCTCTGCTTCTTTCCGCTATATGTAGTTGATCCTCTTCAGTGTAGTTGTCCACTCCCACAACTATCTCTGCCCCCAAAGTTTTAAACATCTTCACAATCTCAGTATAATTCCCAATCTTTTTGTTAGTGAGGACAACAATTGGAAAAACGCCTAGAAAAATGAAGAACAAAAATATGCATGAAGCGTTAGCTTTTATTCTAAATGAAATGTTTTATATTGAACAGTGTATGTTGTGCAGTACATTAACCAGTGTTCAAAACAATATTGTTCTTATATAGTTGTGCACTTAATTTTGAGGGCAGCTGCAAAGGGGTTAAAATATTTCTTGCACTCATTCTCTCTCTCACTTCCATGCAGTTATTAACTCTCATGTAGGGCATACGTTTTATACATCCATTAAACAGTTGTATAGTTAAAATCAGGGGCGATCCTGGCCCCTCCGCTGCCTGAGGCAGCAGCACTTGCTGCTGCCCCCCCTACCCCGGAAATTCGCTCTTAAAATACCAGGAGCAGCATTTTTGCTGCCCCTGGTACCTAGTGGGGTGCTGCCGCCTGAGGCGACAGCCTCAACTTGCCTCATTGGCGAAGCACTCCTGGTTAAAATGCTAGAAAGCCCATAGATCACCAATTACTCAGTGTGTGTCTTCAGGTTCCTGGGGCAGGAGAAACAATAGATACACTCTCAATCAGCAACCAGTCCCCAAATGTGTCACTTACAGATTTGTATACAGTTCAAATTGGTTTCATACAGTGTGACTATAGAATTATATAAGCTGGATTCTACATACATACAAATGTATTACCTGTCACGTTTCTGCAGTGTCTAAAAAAATCCCTAATTTGTGACATCTCCTGCTGTGGCAATATGACCAGCACCCTACAAGTAAAATGGACAATATAATGAAACCAGCTCCAAAGGAGAAAACCCTGCTTTTTTGGTATCATTAGTATGTTACACAAAGTGAGACTAGAACAATGGTTTATGCATCTGTTGATAACTATTAGGAGTATGTTTTGTGCACAAAAGCAGGCTTATTGTAAAACATGAGAATAGAGGGGAATTTAAAGCCCAACGTTGTGCTTGTTTGACACAATAAATCCATAGGGGTATATCCCCTTTTGCATTAATTTCTGTGTGCCGTTTCCTCATTTGCTTGTTTCCTGTGGACCCAGGGGAGTGCCGTCTCCCTAGAGGACTGAGCACCATATAATTGCATTACGGAAAGGCCAGGAAGTGCATACGAATTTCACTTTGACCAATGATACATTGTACACATTATGCTAATAAACAATGGGGGCAGATTCACTAAAGGGCGAATTCTCGCCAGCGACCACTTTGCACCACTTCGCCTGGTACAAATTTGTTACCACTTCGCTAATTCACTAAAATGAGGTTGTATCCTGGGCGTCGAACACTGGCGACATTTCGCTAGCGATATTTCTTCAGCGCAAGCATTTCACAGTGAAGATTTGCTAGCGTTAGTTTGTGCCTATAAAATTCACTAGTAATCATAGGCTTAGGTCAATTTGAATAGGGGAGGCACATAAAAGTCTTATACAGGTCTTTTTTAGAGTTGTTGGTGGAAATGCTTGAAGTGGCCACTTTTTATTTCAAATGTCCAAGGAAGCTTAATAAAGACATAAAAGCTCCTCTAATGTCCTAGACATGAGCCCACCCTAAAATATATGTGGCAGGCCCATCAAATGTATTACAAAAAATGTTCACACAAAAATCTTTAATAGTTGAAGGCAATACTACTTTAAAAATAGAAAAGTCGCCTGCGTTTTTTACACTTTTTGTGACTTAACGGGGGAAAAGGATATGTTGTCACTGATATCAGATTGAGGAAGATGTAGCTTTGTTTCAGCAGTTTGCCTGGTCTGAGGTGGCAAATGAAACTCTGGCAAAAGAGATGATGTTCAGTAGAATCCCCAGTTTTGTGAATATGCAGAGCAACAACCATTTGCAAGAGCAAAAAGTAGCCTGGTGATAGATTATGAACGAACAATAGTGAATTGTCATCTGTACCTGTTAGTGAATAGGGATGTAGCGAACTGCCGTCAATGTGTTCGTGAACGTCGTTCGCGAACACCGGCAAAAAAGCGAACAGTTCGCGAACAGTTCGCGAACTTCGAACGCTCGATAAAATCGATCTAAGGATTTTATTCGTTCGATCGAAGGATTTTCGTTTGAATCGAACGATCAAAGCTATTCGATCGAATGATTTTCATTCAATCGAATGCTTATAATCGTTCGAACGAATGGAAATCGTTCGATTTTAGCGATCGAATGGTCGAATGGTCGAACTAAATTTTACTTCGAATCGAACGCAAACACCAATTGGCGAACGTCGCGCGACGTTCGCGAACATTCGGCGGACGCGAACAGTCAAAGTTTGCGCGAACTAGTTCGCCGGCGAACAGTTCGCTACATCCCTATTAGTGAATTGGTGATGTCCCAGCAGATGGGATTTCTGGTGAAAAGTCACTAGCTTTAGCCTCTTCACCCTTTAGTAAATCTGCCCCATGGGTTTTTGCCCAGCAACCAGAGGACGAGAAAGTGTAGACATTTAAATCCATAGGGGATCATTAACCTTATGGGTCCATACATCAAGGTCGAATTTTTGTGGTAGAATGGCTTCTTTTTTATAGTTTTTGAATTATTTACCTTCTTCTTAGGGTTGCCACCTGTCCAGTATTGATCCGGACAGCCTTTTTTTCTTTTTAAGGAAAAAATTAGGAAAACTGGGTAAAATCGGCCAGTCAATGATTGCTATGTGGTAGCCCCACCCCTCTACTTCACGACACTCACCCTTTACATCATGCCCCGCTATGTCACATGCCCGCCTCCTTGGCTGGAAAAATTCGCCAGTGACGGCTTCGCTCACAGCACAACACTTCGCCAGGCGTAGATTCACCAGGATAACGCTAATTCAGTAAAATCCGAAGTTGCGTCTAGCGTGCCGAACGCTGATGAAGTTGTGCTAGCTTTACTGTGCCAAGCAAAGTGAAGTTACACTAGCATTGCCTAATTTGCATACGGCGGGAAGTTAAAGTTGAATGGACGTATATGTTGCAGCAAATACATTATACTACATAATCCTGGGAAACCTTAATAAGAGAAAATAAAGTTGTTATATTGCCCTACACATGAGCCCAGTGTATAGTTTATGTGCCATATGTTAGGAAATGTAGGGGGAAAGCAGTTACCCCCAAAAAAATTTACGTTCTTTTGCAGCATATCACCCTGAAAAAAGGAAAAGACGCTAGCATTTTTTGGAACTTTCAACTATTTTTTTTAGGAACTCCTATGTACTGTATTGCACTTCGCCTGGTCTGAGGTGGTGAAGGCAAGTCTGGCGCAAGAGTAACGTTCAGTAAAATTTGCATCTTAGTGAAATTGCCTAGTTACGACCATTCGTCAGAGTGCAAATTCTCCTGGCGTTAGGGAGCAAAGTACCACTAGAGTCTATCTCCTTCGCTAGCAAAGTTACGCCATAATACATCACTCATGTATTATAAGGAATAATGTACCCCCTACTGTAAATGATAAGGATATTAGAAGTCACTGAGGGGTCCTGTGACCATATAAAGGCACAAGGCTGCAGGCTGAGTTATACAGGGAACTCTGAGTATCAGTCATGTATTATAAGGGATAATGTACCCCTTATATATAGGATATTAGAAGTCTCCATATAAAGGCACAAGGGTGCAGGCATCATATGTTTGCCAATAAAATGTTTAAATAGCATTGACTGAGTTAATGTACAAGGATAGTGATCAAATTGCCTTGAAGCCCCAGAGGATCTGGGAAAAGAAGAGAACCCAGAGAGAGCCTGGATTTGGAGAATTCTGAGTGGATCAGAAAGAGAGTTATTGTCTAGGCAACCAGATAGGAGTTTGCTTTAGTTTACGTGGAGCTCTGCCAGGAGAAAAGGTTTAGAGCTCCAGTTGTACAGAAATATCCCATCCTGTTTTCTGCCAAGCTGCTAGAGACACAGGAGGTGCTGGTGCCACTGTGGGGAGTGTCTGTGTTGAAGAGCTGCCTATAATCTCCAGTGTGACTGCCTTTGAGAGCGCCGGGTGAGTGAGCCACCCAAGGGAGGATAATGGCAAGACTACAAATGTAGGGCCCCTCTGTAAGGACAGGTATTGCATGTGTACCTGCTATGTAGAAGAGGCTACTGAGTCCAAGGAGAGGTACTTTGGGAAAAGCAGTGCTACCTGGGGTATAAGAGCTCTTGAGAAAGGACATATTGCATTGAACTGAATTGTGCATTTATCATCCCATTCCTGAGTTTTTCTTTTGAAATTAGCATTACTTAGTGGAGAATTATACGTTAAGTTAGTATTATTCTGTTTTCTTTGTAACAGAGGGACCTCTTTAGCTGGTAAACTGTATGCCCCCTCACTCCTCCCCCACTGCCCCGTCTACCCTAGCTTCCCCATAATCCTTTATCTCACCCACCCTCCTTGCCTAGTTTAAACACTCCTCCAACCTCTTAGCCATTCTTTCCCTTAGCACCGCGGACCCCCTTCCATTGAGGTGCAAACCGTCACGACTGTATAGGTTGTACCCAAACGAAAAATCAGCCCAGTGCTCTAGGAACCCAAACCCTTCCTTCCTGCACCAAGACTTGAGCCACACATTTAGCTCCCTAAACTCCCGCTGTTTTCCTAAACTTGCACGTGGCACAGGCAAAATTTCAGAAAAGATGACATTGTAAGAACTTTCCTTGATTTAAGCACTGCTTATCTTGACAGCGCTATATAAATAAATGATGATGATGATGATCTTAGAGCCTAGATCCCTGAAATCACTCTTTAAGGTCTTCCATCTACCATTTATTTTGTCATTAGTACCAATATGCACTAAGACAGCTGGGTCATGCCCAGCCCCACCCAAAAATTTGTCTATCCGATCAACCACATGCCGAACCCTGGCACCAGGTAGACAGCAAACTGTTCGGTTGAAGCAATCCGGACAACAAATTACCCTATCCACTTTCCTAATAATTGAGTCCCCTACAACCACAATCTGCTTAGGCCTGAATCTACTCTCCTCCCCAACACTACTAGAGAAACTGGTCTCCCGGCTGTTAGAGAGATCAGCCCTATCTAGAATTGCCAATCCGGAGTTCATTATCCCATCATCTTCACACAATCTGCCAAGTTTTCTGCGATGTATAAGCTCCGGATCAGCCTCCATTTTCCTTTTGCCCACCTTAGATTTTCTAACTGTCACCCAGCTAGCTGCCTCAATATCCTGCTGCTGTTCTGTTTCGCCCAAACTATCTGACCCCGCTAGGTCCTGCTCAGTGAGCAAAAGACTCCTTTCAAGATTGTCAATCGACCGCAGTGTTGCAATTTGTTGCTCTAGTGCTCTAACTTGAGCCTCCAAAGTGGCAATTTGCTCACAACCACCACAGAGGTAAACATTGTGGATCTCTTGTTCCAAATCTGCATACATATGGCAGACTGTGCACTGAGTCAGACCTTCAATCTTGCTAGCACTCATTATCCCAGTTACAGAGCAAAACAGGAAAAAATAAAAATAAATAAAATAAAAATGAGGGTTTAGAAAAAACTTTTGACCTAGTTTTAACCTCCTTTAGTTTTCAACTCCGGTGTTTATAACTCCACTTACAGATCCCCCACTTAACTCCGGTGTTTATAACTTCACATACAGATCCCCCACTTAACTCCGGTGTTTATAACTCCACATACAGATCCCCCACTTAACTCTGGTGTTTATAACTCCACTTACAGATCCCCCACTTAACTCTGGTGTTCATAACTCCACTTACAGATCCCCCACTTAACGAGCAAACACTTAAGAAAAGCTAACACTAGAGCAAGCTCCACTGGAGTCCCAGGGGTTCTATTTATACAGTCTGTTCAGGTGCAACTAATCAAACCCCACCCCCTCAGACAGAGGGAAAACTGCAAAGTAAAAGGAAATTTGTTCTTACCGTAATTTCTCTTTCCTTTGGATCCAAGCAGCAGCACCTATGAGATTGATTCCTCCCTTCAAAAATAGGACAGTTAGACACACCTCCAAACAATTGAGTATCCAATAAAAACCCCCCTTCGCCCCACATTACTCATTGTCATAACAGGTAAACCATAATGCATATTAACTATTTATTGAAAACAAACGGGTGGGAAACTACTGCTGCTGCTTGGATCCAAAGGAAAGAGAAATTACGGTAAGAACAAATTTCCTTTTTCCTTTGCATCCTTCGCAGCAGCACCTATGAGATATAGAAAGTAATTCTTTTATACAGGGAGGGAACTTCCAGACATCGCCGTGTGGAGAATGTTTCTGCCAAAACTTGCTTCTTCTGAAGCCCAGATGTCAAGCCTATAATGCCTCGAGAAAGTATGCAAGCTACTCCATGTAGCTGCCTTGCAAATTTGCTCTGCTGACACTTGACTCCTTTCAGCCCAAGATGTGGCCACAGCTCTGGTGGAATGTGCTCTGACAAAAACTGGAGGTGGAAGATTTGCCAATTCATAACATAAGTGAATAGTATCTCTAATCCACCTAGCAATAGTAAACTTGGAAGCCTTATTGCCCTTTGTTCGACCTGAAAAAGTCATCAGTAAACTTTCAGACTTCCTGATGGGACTGGATTTCTGTAAATAACTTCTCAATGCTCTTGCTACATCTAAAGAATGCAGATTCTGCTGCTCTTCTCCCACGGGATTTGGAAAGAAAGATGGCAAAATTATTTCCTGATTTATGTTTGAAGCCGTGGCCACCTTTGGTTGGAAGGATGGACAGTTCTTAATACCACTCTGTTTTCCAAAAAAAGAATATAAGGCTCTTTAGCAGATAGAGCTCCCAGTTCACTGATCCTCCTCGCAGAGGTAATTGCTAGCAAAAAAGTCACTTTCATGGATAATATTTTAATGTCTGAGTCTTCAATAGGTTCAAATGGGGCATTACATAATCCCTTTAGAACAACATTCAAGTCCCAACTCGACACAGGCTCTTTATAAGAAGGACGGATCTTCCCAATAGCCTTCAAAAACCGTGTCACCAAAGGATCCGATGAAAAAACAATCCCAGTAAAAGCAGAAATTGCAGAGACATGTGCTCTAATTGTTTCAGGCTTTAATCCCTTGTCAAACCCCTGTTGTAGGAAATTTAACACATCACGCACAGAAGGGGTCAATGGCACCACCTTGTTCTCAATACACCATTTGCTAAAGACTTTTTGAATCCTTGCATAGGCTTTATTCGTGGAAGCTTTCCTAGAATGCAGCATGGTTTCGATTACCTGATGTGAGAGCCCATACTTCGTTAGTAAGGGCCTGTCAAGTTCCATGCTGTCAAGCGAAGTATCCCCAGATCCTTGTAAAGATATTTGCCCTGAGACAGCAGGTCCTTGACCTGTGGGAGAATCCAAAACTCTCCATGACTCATTTTCATGAGTAGGGCAAACCATGCTCTCTTGGGCCAAAAAGTATTGCGATTACTCTCGCTTGGTCCTCTCTTACCTTCCTCAGTACCCTGGCTATCATCGGGAAAGGAGGAAAAACATAGGCCAGGCTGTAATCCCACGTCACTGACATTGCATCCAGACCCTCCGGAGCATCTTGAGCAAACAGTGAATGAAACCTGGGGAGTTTGGCATTCTTTCTCGATGCCATTAGATCTATTTGTGGAACACCAAATTTTTTTGTTATCTTCCAAAACATCTGAGTTTTCAAGGACCATTCCCCAGGCAGAATTACCTCTCTGCTCAGTTGATCTGCCCATACATTGTCCACACCCTTTATGTGGACTGCCATGATCTGCATCAGATTTGTCTCTGCCCAATAAAGCATCTTCAGAGCCTCTCTTAGCAACAGTGGAGATCTGGTCCCTCCTTGGCGATTTATATAGGAGACGACCGTAGCATTGTCCGTCTGGACCTTTACTGATTTCCCCGTGACAAACTCTTGAAAATGTATTAATGCTAGGCTTACTGCTTTCAATTCTCTGAAGTTTGAGGATAAAGTCCTCTCTATTATGGACCATGTCCCCTGGACTGAGTGACTGCCTAGATGGGCTCCCCATCCTTTGCCGGACGCATCCGTTGTCAGTATACACCACTTCCTCTGAAGTAGTGACCTGCCCTTTTTCAATCTGACAGCCTGAAGCCACCATCTGAGCTGGGATCTGGTGTCTCCTGACAATATCCAACATTTGTCCAGAGAGTCGAGTTTTCTGTCCCACCTTGTTAGCAACTCTTGTTGCAACAACCTCATGTGGAGACGAGCCCAGGGTACTGCTTCTATCATTGATGACATTAATCCCAGGACTTTCATTACTCTTCTGGCAGATATGGGTACCGGCTGTCTTAGCTTCTTCACATGGTCTATTAATTTCATCTGTCTGTCCTGGGAAATCGTTAGACTCATTTGTCCTGAGTCTATCACAAAACCCAGGAATTGTTTCTTCCTCTCTGGTTGTAGAGATGACTTCTGTAGGTTCACCATCCAACCTAAAAATTGTAGGAGATTCAGGACTCTGTCCAGGTGTTTTCTCAACAGACTCTCCGACACCGCCTTGAGCCACCAGTCTTCTAGATATGGTACTATGACGATGCCCTCTGTTCTCAATACAGCCACCACCGCGGCTACAATTTTTGTGAAAACCCTCGGGGCACAAGAAATACCGAACGGTAGGGCCGTGAACTGGAGATGCCAGACTTCTCCCATAATGTGAACCGCTATTCTCAAATATTTTCTGTGTGGTTGAAAAATTGGTACATGCAGGTAGGCATCCTTCAGATCTATGGTTGCCATATAATCCCCCTGCTCCAACAGATTGATAACTGTCTTGATCGAATCCATTCGAAACGTCTTTTTCCTTATAAAGGTATTTAAGTATCTTAGGTCTATGACCATGGGAACTCTTCCATCCGCCTTTGGAACCAAAAAAACCCCCGAGTAAACGCCTAATTTTACTTCGTTTGTAGGTACTCTTTCCAAAACCTTGTTTTGGACAAAATCCAGAATAGCTAGTTGCAACGCTAGCTGTTTCCCCTGGTTTGTTGATTGAGGGGTAATAAGGAAGCGTGGGTTGGGTGACTTTATAAACTCTATCTTCAAGCCTTGGTGTATTATTTGAAGTACCCAAGGTTCTTCAATGACCTCTACCCACTGCTGTGAAAAAAAGCGCAACCTTCCTCCTACCCCTTCTCTTCTGGCGTCATGCATCTGAGGACTTAAATGAGTAGGGATATTTACCTTTGGGCTTAAACTCAGTATTCTTCCTATAGGGTCTAAACTTTGCCCTATCTCCTTGGTTCCTATATCCACCTCTATTGCCATATCTAGGGGGAGATTTTTTCTGCCCACGAAAAAAAGATTTTTTCCAATTACCCTTCTTTTTCTGGGGTAAATTTTTCCCCTTGTCATCTGACAACTTTTCCATGAGATCATGTAATTGTTTTCCAAAAAGATGTCCAGGTTGAAATTCCATATTGCATAAATTATTCTTAGAGGCCACATCTGCTTCCCAAGGCTTTAACCAAATGGCATCACAGAGAAAATCTGTCGCCATCTTAATATCCTGGAGAGATTTTAAGATATTTTCCCTTGAAACTTTTCTCTCCACATCCTGCTCTAACTGCAGAATCCATGCTCTGAGAGCTCTAGAAACGGAAGTAGAGGCTACTGTAGGTTTGCATTGTGCCGCCGCCGCCGAGTAGATTCTTCTTAATGATGTCTCCGCCTTACGGTCCATAGCCTCCTTGAGGCTTGACCCATCCTCCACCGGAATCACTGTTCTTTTGGAGAAGCGGGCGACAGCTACATCCACCTTTGGTGGTGCCTCCCATTGATCAACCTCACTCTGTTCTACTGGATATAACAGCTTGAACCTCTTATTTATGACTGGAGCTTTCTCTGGATTCCTCCATTCCATCTTCATAAGCTCCTTCATAAGCGGGTGCACCGGGAAAGTTTTATTTCTTATACAGCCTTTAAGATCCCCCTCTGGGTCTTTTGACTGAGACTCTCCCTCAGAAATCTCTATTTCTGTTCTTACCGCTTTTATCAATTTGGGCACTTTTTCCGTTTGGAACAGAGCCAATTCCACCTCCTCCTCTGAGGATGATGAACCAACCTCATCTAGGATTACTAGATCCCCTTCTGGACCTGTATCAGAATCCTGATGAGCAAAACCTCTCTTAGGGTCGCTGTGATGTCCCGACTCCTGCATGGACTCTTTAATCAATTGTCTGATTAAATTAATGGAGGACACCGAGAGCTGGTCTCCCCTCTGGGATTCCCTCTCTAAACACTCCACACAGCGCCCCCTCTGATAATCATCAGGAAGAGGTGCCTCACACTCCCTGCATATAATATGCTTGCTCTTCCTTTTCCTCTTTTTAGGTCCTTGACCTTCCATAGGGCTTGACATCTTATTCCAAAGCTCCCTGGAGGTGCTACTGCCCCTTTCTCTTCTCTCTAACCATCCTATCTTGTCCGGTAGGACAGAAAAAACAATGAGTAATGTGGGGCGAAGGGGGGTTTTTATTGGATACTCAATTGTTTGGAGGTGTGTCTAACTGTCCTATTTTTGAAGGGAGGAATCAATCTCATAGGTGCTGCTGCGAAGGATGCAAAGGAAAAGCAGGTAATGACAAACTTGCTGTAAGCACACTAGCACACCAAACTTTGCTGTTTAGCACCCCAGACAGAAAAAAAAACCTTTAAAAAGTTAAATATAAACCTTAATATAAAATAGCAGTTAATAAATACTTATCCTTTTTAGTTCATTTGTTTGCTTTAAGTTGCTTTATTCCAGTCAGCAACCTAATTCAAACAGAGTACAGCTCTGAGTAACCTTATAGTATTTGTGCAAACATCTAACAATTAATATTTAGGTTTTTTTCACAAGGAATGTTGGAGACACTTGCCTATGGGGACCACAAGCTACAATAACTCATTATCTACTAGCCACATCAATGTGGCAATTAAATTCATAGTTTTTAATATAAGGCCTTTTGCATGTGGGACATATTTTCTACCACTGCCCTCAAATGGAGAACATCTGTCAACAAAAAACCTCCATAACTTAAGACTGTAAATGACAAGTGCACAACTGAATGCGGCTGGAGCCATGACAATTAGATTTTGGTGCCAAAATACTAGTGTTTTTGCACTAATGCCAGTCTGTCCCACTCCTTGTGGTAAAGTTGTGCCCTTGAAAACAGCAATTAGGAAGCTACACAAAGAGAAAAAATTCTTGCACTTGTAAGTTGCTGTAAATCACTTATCTAGGGTGAGTCACTACTATGAAGATGTATACACAACAAAAAAGTGTTTTATTTGTGCAACAAAGAGGCAACATACATGTGCAAAAACAGCAATAAATTAAGGGGAGGAGGATCTCCAATGTTTTTGCCTCCCAAAAAAATAGTTTGAATGTCATTCAGGGGTATAATAAGAGATGAGAGGTGACAGGTGGAGGGGGCATAATGTCCACCGATATTCTCTAGCTGAAGGCAGCAGCAACTTTTTATAATATCTTCAGTTTTAATTTTGTAATATTTTTTAATAATTGTTTGGGTATTTCCAGAAGCATATCTATCTGTTGGAGTAATAATCCTGTAATTAATAAAAAGACTATGGGGCAGATTTATTGAAAGTCAAATGAGTAAACCCAGAGGGATTCCCAGCAGTCCCATATTTTTCTTGATTTAATATAATTCTGTTTCCTAGTCACTCGTCTTCTTCTAACTTGTTCCATCAATTCAGTTTTCTGCCGTTATATCTCTCTGAGTCAGCTTTGCTTTCCTAGATTATTTTCTTCCCCTAGCCTCCTCTCTCCCCTTGCTCTTCCCCAAGCCTCTTCTCTTCTCCAAGCTTCCAGTTTCCCTAGACTCCCTTCTTCTCCAAGCCTTCTCTATTTTCCAAGCCTAATGTCTTCTCCAAGCCTCCTATCTTCTCCAAGCCTCTTCTCTTCTCCAAGCCTCCTCTATTTCCCAAGCCTCGTGTCTTTATTATTATTATTATTATTATTAATAACATGTATTTATATAGCGCCAACATATTGCGTAGCACTGTAAAGTAAATGTGATTATACAACTACATCACATGAATTACATGTATAGAATATATGGAGTAACAAACATCACAATCAATACGGGTACAAAGAGGTGAGGAAGGCCCTATGCATAGGCATACAGTCTAAAGGGAAGGGAGTAATACACAAGGTGTGGGAGTGGGCAAAATCAAAGTAAGTGGGTGAGAAATGTGGTACTGTATGTGGTGTTGCGTTTGGTAGTTAAGCAGAGTGAGGGTAGGCTTCTCGAAAGAAGTGCGTTTTCAGAGATTTTTTGAAAACAGAAAGGTTTGGAGAAAGTCGGACAGACCGTGGGAGAGCGTTCCAGAGGAGGGGTGCAGCCCTTGCAAAGTCTTGAATGTGAGCATGTGAGGAGGTAATGGGAGAAGAGTTGAGTAGCAGGTCAGTAGAGGAGCGTAGTAAGTGAGTAGGTGAGTATATAGAGATGAGTTCAGAGATGTAGGGTGGAGCAGAGTTGTGAAGTGCTTTGAAAGTCAGTGTCATTAATTTGAATTTGATTCTGAAAGGTAACGGAAGCCAGTGCAGGGATTGACAGAATGGCGAGGCAGAGGAGGAGCGGTTGCTGAGGTGTATGAGCCTCGCAGCAGTGTTCATTATGGACTGGAGAGGTGACAGTCTCTGGAGGGGGAGGCCAATTAAAAGAGAGCTGCAGTAGTCTAGACGCGATATGATGAGAGAGTGAATAAGACTTTTGGCAGTGTCTTGGGTGATAAATGATCATATTTTGGATATGTTCCTTAGGTGGAAGTGACATGATTTAATAAGTGATTGGATATGAGGAGTGAATGACAGGGCAGAATCTAGGATAACCCCAAGGCACCGGGCCTGGGGAGAGGGGGTGATTGTGGAATTGTTAACTATGATGGATACTTCGGGGATGCTACTGGTGTTAATTGGAGGAAAGAGAACCATTTCAGTTTTAGAGATGTTTAATTTAAGGTAGCGTTGCGACATCCAGGTAGAGATAGCGGACAGGCAGGTGGAGACGCGAGTTAGGAGTTCTGGGTTGAGATCAGGAGATGAGAGATAGATCTGAGTATCGTCAGCATAGAGGTGGTAGTGGAAACCATACGAATTTATTAATTTGCCAAGGGAGGAAGTATAGAGGGAGAATAGTAATGGTCCCAGGACAGAGCCTTGAGGAACTCTAACAGAAAGAGGTAGGGGAGAAGATGATACTCCATTGTAGGAGACACTGAAGGAACGATTGGTGATGTAAGAAGAGAACCAGGACAGGGCTGTGTCACGAAGGCCAAGCGACTGGAGGGACTGGAGGAGGAGAGGGTGATCTACAGTGTCAAATGCGGCTGAGAGGTCAAGCAGTATTAGTAGTGAGAAATGATTGTTGGCTTTAGCGGTTAAAAGGTCATTAGTTAGTCGAGTCAGGGCAGTTTCAGTGGAGTGTTGTGGCTTGTCCAAGCCTCCTCTCTTCTCCAAGCCTCTTCTCTTTTCCAAGCCTCTTCTCTTCTCCAAGCCTCCTTTATTTCCCTAGCCACCTTCCTTCTCCAAACTTTACCTAGTCTCCTCTCTTTTCCAGCTTCCTCTACTTCCCTAGCCTTCTCTCTTTTCCTTGCATCTTGCTTCATGTTTTCTTTCTTTGTCTTCTCAGTCATGTCAATATCATGTACATATTTGAGCAGGCATTTCTTTCTCTGTATACATTCTTCCCTTGGGTCTCTTTGTTGCTCCATATGGAAGGTGACATCAATCAATGCATTCTCAAGGAATGTAAGGAAATCTCTATTTCTTTCCAGTGTCTGTAGCTGACTGTTTTCAGTGTAGTTCTCCATTGTCATAACAACTTCTGCACCCAAACTTCCAAACATCCTTACAACCTTAGTATAATTCCCACTTGTTTTGTAGGTGAGGACAACTATTGGAAAAACACCTTGAAGAATGAAGAAAAAGAATATGCATGTAGTGTAAGCAACCATCCAACTATTCTTTTTTACATGGAACTGTTTATATATTATGATACATTACATTATTAATAAAACACCATCACTATCACATACAAGCTATCTGCACACATGGTGTTGGCTGTAAATGAAAAAAGTTAAATATCTCTTGCACTCTTTCTCTCATTCACCTTTGCCACAGTTTTTAACTCTGACATCAACATCACAAAGGAATCACTCCACTACATATTATGTAGGACATTCCTTTGACTCATGTCTCTGCCATGAATCAGGGACAAACCTATTATTAGCTTTATTAAAATGACACCATAACATACTTTACATATTTCAAACTGTTGTAAAATGGAAAGAGGAAATATAGGAAATCTATACAACACCAAAACCTAGGCATGGTCTTCTGGTGTCTGGGGCAGGAAGGAGGATGGATACACTCCAGCAACCAGTGCCCAGACTTATACATGTCTTTATTATGAATGTAAGTACAACGTACAGACACAAATCTGCACCCAAACATTCCAATATAAATACAGGTATCTCCTAAGAAGAATGGATCACTAATAAGCAGCTTTCAGTTTCTGATTGGTTGCTAAGTTATGAACTAGTGGCATATGGCAAAATATTCTGTAGGGGCAGATTTATTTCAATTCCAGCTTCACACTCTTATTCCACACTGGGCCTCATAATGTGTTGAAGGAAAGGTTGTAGGAAGCTGAACTGAAACTCTGTGAAATGTATTTCTACCTTATTGTGAAACTATACAGCTGTCTATGCCAGCCTTGTACTCACTGGGGAACATTGATGAACACTGGGCACATTTGCTCATGGCCAGTAACCTATAGCAACTGATAAGTGAGTGGCTTTTTTCAGCCAGCTGCAACAATTTAATTGGTTGCCATGGGTTATTGCCTCCGGGCAAATTTGCCCAGTGTTGATAAATGACCCCCATGAGCCTTGATGTGCTCAAGAGTCATTTGTTGGTTGCTGTTTCTGCTTTGTTTGTGCATATGTACTATATCATAAATACAATTCTCCTGCATTCCGTCTATATATTAAGGTAAAGCTAAATTCTAACTAGTGACAATGCATGACTAGGGACGGGCGAATCAAATAATGCAAAACATTTTAAATGATTTCCCTTTTCTCTGTAATAATACAATAAAACAGTGATGTGTACTTGATCCCAACTAAGATATAATTAATCCTTACTGGAAGCAAAACCAGCCTCTTTGGTTTAAATGTTATATGATTTTCTAGTAGACTTAAGTTATGAAGATCCAAATTATGGGAAGATCCATTATCAGGAAACCCCAGGTCCTAAGCTTTCTGAATAACAGGTCCCATACCTGTATTGGAATGCCAAGACACATATGGCAGAGTGAGTGGTTGTCTCTGGTTTCCAGATCTATTGGGGATCTCTTGCTAGGCAGCCTGTGTATTATTTTACTGCAGCTCTTCTGAGTGGACAAAAACTTAAAACTTAAAAACAGTGACTTGAAAGGATCTCTATAAATGGACAGGTCTGAAACAAAGGGTATATTTTATGCCACAACACAAGAAAAAGAGTAAAAAGTTAAAAAAAAAATTGTTTCTCAAATACCAGAACTATAAAGTCTGTATAATTTGGGTCCAAGCCAGAATCCTCTATCTGGGACACAAAGATTATGACAATCATCTTCCCTCATTAAGAGGCATGAAGTTACCTGGAAGCAGAAATTAATCTTTATAATAATAATAATATGACAGACACATAGGGGCAGATTTATCAAGGGACGGATTTCGGGATTATGGGAGTTATTTTAAACTCCAATGAACTCTAAATTCAAATAAAAATTTACCAACCAAAATGTATATATATATATATATATATATATATATATATATATATATATATATATATATATATATATAAATAAATAAATTTAAAAAAAAAACAACAATTTTTTTAACTTCGGATGAATAGGCTGTATCCAAAAATCCTAATTGAATATGGATCGTTATTCTGCCTCCAATAAATTGTAGAAATGGATGAACTTACATTTGACAGTAGCTTACTCACAAGAACACAGCATTATATGAGCTTTAATTCCTTGGCTTTAATTGTAGAATTGTTGCAAGCAATTGTAATCCAAAAAGAAAACTGTATCCTCGAGGTAAAAACAGAATACCTTCTCACCCTATGCTGAACAGGTATGAATGGCTGCCACTGTGAAGGGAAATAACGGCTGCCCTATGATCACATGACTCCCTTGAATCAGTGGTAGTGAGGTATTGGCTAGCAAATTTAAAGCTAGACGCTCTGAATGAAGTAACTAAGTAACAGTAATATAATTGGGCTATCAAAATATATATAAAGAACTATAAAAGCCCAATGGGCAGCACACTCCCCGCTTGGTATCTGTAGATACCACTATTATTTAAAAATTATATCTAATTAAACTTATTAGATATATCAACATAAATATGTATGTACATCTAAGAACCAATAAAACAAACAATAGTTCAATTCTGCATCTTCCACAGGAGCCTGAAAGAGAAAAAAAGAGAGAACATGCAACAACAATCCATAAAGGGAATACTTGATAAACAGTCACTATCCCTTGTCATTCATGCCTTCTTTGATATTCCCATGAGTTGACCTTGAGTTGTCCTTAACTTCTTTGCAGGTGGTGACACTACAATATTTTTTGAAGAGTTATCTTCCTCATCTTCTGAAGATGAGGAGGCGGAGGAGGAAGAAGAGGATGATGATGATGATGATGTAGAGGACGATGACGAAGAGGAGGAAGAAGATGATGATGACGATGAGCACAGAGATCCAGATTTCCCTTTCTTGGATGGGTATTTCTGACTTACATTGTGTCCTTGGGACAGTTCATTTACTTGAGATTCCGATGTCATTTCTGATAACACACATTCAGTTTCAGCCGTTACCTCTTCCATGCTGGGGTTTGATGAAGAAGCCTTTAAATCGGACTGCTGGCCCTCAGTCAAAAGAGGCAGATCTAATTTAGTCTCTGATCCATTAATAGCTGGACAGAGTAACGCTTGAACTGTGGAATGGGCATCAGTCATACTTTCCTTGGGAGAAGACTTAGTTTTATTGGTTTCACGAGGCGGAACCAAACCTGCATACAGTGAAAACTGGTCTTCAGACTCCGTTGATTTAGATTGTACCAATGATTCATCAGCAAATGCAAGGGATTCAGTCCTGGTATTTGCAGAATGAAGACTGGATTTATGCCGTTTAGAAGTTGTATCTTTATGTGAAAGAGGTGAGGCTGATTTTTGAGGAATTTGTAGTGGTAAACCTGTATGTAAAGATGTCTGCCGTTGGTCAGAATTTGTGGTCAATGCTGGAGACTTTGATCTCCGGGTAACTGCATCAGTGGAAGATCTAAGTGCCCGCAAAGGTGAGCCATACTGTGTTCTGTGTGGAGGTGTTTTAGATGATGATTTTCTCTCCGATGACGATTCAGACCTGCTACTATGTGGTTTTTTCTCACTCTTCACATAATAATGATTTTTACATGGCTTGAAAAAAGAAGTGCGACCATTCTCTAGCACGTTAGTCTTCCATGTACTGATTCTATCTGGTGGGTGTACCTTACTAATGCACACTTTTCCAACTATCACCCATCCAAGATCGAGTCTCTGGGCATAAGGGGCATTTCCAGGACCATTGCAATACTGACGAACCTTGTGGACCCGCAAGATGTCTCTGCCCAGAAGAAGTAGTATGTTTGCATTTTTGTCTACTGCTGGTATCTGGTCAGCTATGTGCATCAGGTGGGGATGAAGACTTGCAGCTTCACGTGTTGGAATCTCATCTCTATTGTTTGGTAATTGATTACACTCTATCAAAGTTGGCAGTGGTAACTTAAAAGTGTTGTAAAGTGATGCTATTATGAAGCCATTTGCTCTTCTTCCGATTGATTCTGTTACACCAGCACATGTTCCAAGTGTGTAGGGTTCAGTGTTCCCATTAATATTGAACAGTTCAAAGAATTCAGATCTAGCTAGTGATCGATTGCTTTGATCATCCAAGATAGCGTACATTCTCACAGTTTTCTCAGGATGCCCTTTAGGATGCACATTAACAAGACATATTTTGGCACATGACTTGCTATGAAGGCGATCTCCACAAACTTGTGTGCATGTAGAAGAAACCATGGGAGATGTAGTGGTTAACACTGCGTCCTCCCCGCCATTCTCTGCTGCAGGGGTTATCTGTTGCCCAGACGAAGGATTGAGAGGCTCTGGATGAAGGGCAGAAACATGCTTAATACTTTCACACTCTGAACATTTGATGACAGCCTTACACTCTTTAGCAAAGTGTTCTGTTGATGCACAGCACCTGTAGCAAATGCCATATTTTTGAAGAAGCTCTTTGCGTTCCTTGAGGGTTTTGTCCCTGAATCCTCTACACTTCTTAAGAGCATGAGGTTTTTTATGAAGAGGACATTGTCTGTCTGGATTCTCAACCTTTTCTCTTTGAATAACATCTGTTTTCTGAACAAATACTGGCCCAGTTTTCTCTTTGTACCTGGAATCTGGCTTCTGTGACTTAGAAGAAGGAGACGTAGGTACTCTTGAGTCAGTGTATATGAAGCTTGGGTCATTCTTGGCTCTGGCTATATCCTTGATGAACTTACAGAAGTAAGAGAAAGGTGGAAAGGAGACATGGTGCTCCTGTTTGTATTTTGAACCTAAAAATGTCCACTTATCTTGAAGGTTGAAAGGCAGTTTCTCAACCACTGGATTAACTCCATGTGCAGTATCAAGATAACTGAGGCCTGGTAAGCAAGGGTCTTCTTTAGCAAGTTGTAATTCCTGAAGAAGATAACTCAGTTCTTGAAATTTAAGATTTTCCCTGTTGGAGATTTTTGGGAAATCCTGTATTCTCTTGAACAGGGCATTTTCTATAATTTCTGAGCTGCCATATGTCTGCTCTAAAATTTCCCAAGCAGCACTGAGGGCTGCTGTAGAATTGTGCACATGCACTCTTCTGATCTGAACAACATGTTTAGAAGACTCTGAGCCTAACCATTTTACCAGTAGGTCAAGTTCTTCTTTTGCAGAGATTCCCAAATCCCCTATTGTTGTTTTGAAAGTTGACTTCCAAGATCTGTAGTTTTCAGGATAATCATCAAAGTTTGTAAGACCAGTGCTTATAAGCTCACGTCGGATCATATACTTGGCAAATTCAGACATCTCTGACCTTTCCGTCTTAATGATCTGAGGAGCGTGTTCTAGCCTGGTATCTGTATTTGTTACACTTGAGGTTGCAGGAATGTATGGAGGTGCAAAGGTGTTCGGTCCTGGAGGAGGTTCAATGAGTGTTGTTCTCGCTTGTCTCTGCGAGGGAGCCATATCACTTAGAAGTGTTTGTCCCAGGGAAAAGGCCTTTGTGTCATGCGGTGTATCCAAACTTGTGATGCCAACCTGTTGTAGTGCACCCATCTGTAGCTGCATGGATTGAGCACTGTAGAGGCTTCTAGCATTAATATTTGTATCCGCAGTAATTTGACCTTTGTTACTGGACAAAATGTATGCTTCTTGTTGGGACTGCTCCTGAACTTTATGTGTAAATTCATGCTCCTCTGAGGCATTGTCTACTGCTTGCCTACTGCTGAGACTTGCAAGATAGTCTCTAGTACGCTTCAGTGGGTCCTCTGAGGCAAGTGAAGCAGCAATACTTATTGGTTCCTCCCCACTTTGTCCTTTTACAGCCTCCTCATACACCCTCAGCCTTGCTAAAGCTGCCGCCTCATCTCTTTCTGCTTGCATTTGTGTTTGAGAAGCTTTAAGCATAGCCTCTTTTACAGAGAACTTTGATAATACTTTTGCTACTTCCGCATCTGCACGTGCTTGAATAAGCCTTTCACTGACTGTGGAATGGTGTGAATAGGCGGATCTGGAAGATTTAGAGAACCTGGATGTGTGTTTTGAAGATACACTCCTATGTGATCTAACTTCATGTAAATCCGCAATCCTATGTTCAATCTTCATTATTACCTCAAGAACAGTGTTACACCGTTGCTCTTTAATGAGATAAATTCTATTCTTCTCCTCAGATAAACCTTTAATACCTGATCTGTTTAAAAATGCAAGATATCTCTCAGACAGTGTTTGAAAACAGTCAAAGGCATTTCTTAAACGTTTTAGAACATCATTCAGCTCACTGGAATTATCAGAATTGGCATTAAAAAGTGACATACAATAAACATTCTTCTTCCAAATATCATCCAGCTTCCCTAAAATAAGATCTTTTTCGGTCTCATAGTTTTCTATCACCTTTTGGGAAGGTTTGGTTGCACGCTTTGGCATCACAGACATTTGATTTAATTCTTTTGCAGATGCCATTTCTTGAATATTTGCATTACTTGAACATTCAAATCCTTGTAAAGACATTATATATATTTGACAGAAAGCTGGGTGTGATGAAAATTATTACCACCTTGCAGACAAAAAGAGTCCAGTATAAGTTTGTAACTTGATCCTCTCAATAAGAGCAAATAAACTGTAATCCTTAAGCTTTCAAAATTCAAAACAATATAAACTTCTATAGATAATGAAATCCACGGATTTATGACAAGTAGAGAAATTATATCTGTCTCTGAAGATATTGTAGGGATGCAAAGATCCAGTTAACCACAGTTCAGTTTAGCAAGATTAAATAGCAGGCTGGCAACAGCTGTCAACAGACATAGGCATTTGATTTTTAACAGTCCCACGTTAGCAAAGCATAAGCAGACTTAAGCAATTTTTGATTCAATCCTGTGAGCAGGCTTGTTGTATAACAAGAAACAAGTCTCAATCTTGCTGTCTTTACTAGTACAGGGTGCAAGCCTTTGTCTTCACTAGCAAAGGGTGCAAGGCTCTGTTTTTACTATTCTGCCTCCAGTAAATTGTAGAAATGGATGAACTTACATTTGACAGTAGCTTACTCACAAGAACACAGCATTATATGAGCTTTAATTCCTTGGCTTTAATTGTAGAATTGTTGCAAGCAATTGTAATCCAAAAAGAAAACTGTATCCTCGAGGTAAAAACAGAATACCTTCTCACCCTATGCTGAACAGGTATGAATGGCTGCCACTGTGAAGGGAAATAACGGCTGCCCTATGATCACATGACTCCCTTGAATCAGTGGTAGTGAGGTATTGGCTAGCAAATTTAAAGCTAGACGCTCTGAATGAAGTAACTAAGTAACAGTAATATAATTGGGCTATCAAAATATATATAAAGAACTATAAAAGCCCAATGGGCAGCACAATCGTATTCTATCGAATTCAATTCAAAGTTTTCTTAAAAAAAACTATGATTCTTCAAAGTCCACCAAATTACTCCAAATTTAGGAATCTAGGAGGTCCCCCATAGGCTAAAACAGCAATTTGGCAGGTTTTAGATGGTGAATAGTCAAAGTCAAATTTTTTTAAAGACATGAAAGTACATGATACATTTCAAAATTCAGATTTAGAATTTTTTTTAAAACTCTAATCGCATTTGGATTATTCCCTTGTCGAATTACTGTAAAAAAAAAAAAAAAACCTTGAAAATCGAATAAATTGAGATTTGAGACTTTTCTAGCAAAAATCTGAAAAATTCAAGATTTTTAGGGAAAAAGCCCAAAAAAAAATCGAGCAATGGGAAAAAAACTGCGAAAAAAATATACAATTCGGCTTTTTGCTTGATTATATTGAGTTTGTCCCTGATCCGGTTAAATCGCAATGTTTTAATAATAAACAAGATCCAATGGTGGATTCTAGTTTTGTCCGACTTTTTTATATAAATACTAAATAAGCCCCTCTGTGTTTCTTTAAATTTTTTTTTGGTTGAGTTAGGACTGAGGTTTGGTTTCACTGCATTGGACACAGATCAGAACATATTTTAGGGCAGAAATCACCTGTACTGTATCACCAGGGTAAGGCAGTTCCTACTCAAATCAATGGGAAGAAGCAAGTATGATTTTGTGCACTTCTTGCCCGGCTCAAATAGGCATTTGTTGTTTCCTTAGATTTTTATTTAGTATCATTAAAATTTGAAATGATTACTGAATGCTATTGCTTCTGGACCAAGTTCATGATATTACTGGATTGGTTAGACATAAGAACTTCTAGGGGGTTATTTATCAAAATCCTAAATGATTTTTTTCTGAAATATACTCCAACCAAATCCGCATGGGTTATTTTCCCTTATTTATCTATACATTTTCCTGGAAATTGTGAGTGCGGGAAAAAACTTGAAAAAATCGTAAAAATCGTACAAATATTCAAATCGTACAAATTTTCCGGATTTTCCACCCGAAAACTCAGATTTTTGGGGATTTTTACAAGACAACAACGAAATCTTCGGATTTTAGCACAAAACCCAACACAGATCAGGATATCTTGGGGACTTCTCCATTGACTTATATACATTCCTCCAGGCTGAAGTTCTGAATGTTGGCTAGGAGGTCATTATAATCCATAGCCAAACAGTCACTGAGAATCACTCTGCGTGTCCAAATTTGAGCTCTTACACTTTCTTCAATTCTTAACTTTCATTTTCACTTAGATTTACTTGTGTTTACCTTTCCAATGTACCAGCACTTCTGTCTCTTACACTTCCCCATATTTGCAATACAAGTTAGACGGGTACTGCCCCAGTAGACAACAGATCTGGAAAGAGGTGAATGCAGTTCATGTTTTACATAAAAAAAGCCAACTATCAGACTGCTGAGGGGCTCGGCTGCCTTTTACATATGGTGAGGTATCACCATACGTCCAATATGGAGAGTACATGAAGACATAAAGGGAAAGGCACGGATGTGAGCACCAGCCAAAAGTTGAGGAAATAACCCTCTCATCATTTGGGATGGTAGATATAATTAATCCATATTGGACCTTAACAATCCTATTGGATTTTTATTAATGTTTCAATGATTTTTAATAGACTACAGGTATGGATATCCAAATTATGGAAAGACTTGTTATTCAGAAAACCCCAGGTCCTGAGCATTCTGGATAACAGGTCCTATTTCCTAGCCTCTTCTGCTATTCTCAGCTCTATTTATTTGCAATTATCCCCTAAACATAAAGAATGATTCATATAAAAGAAAAACAAACACCTTTCTGGGTTTCCTTCATTTTTTTTAGTGGTTAATGGTTTTGTTTTTTTAATCAAGCAAAGGAGTCAACGGCAGTTACCCTGTGGGCAAATTACTAAAAGTTAATTTAAAGGTGAACAACCCTTTTAATCACAAATACCCACGTGCTAATAATTGAATCATTTAGTTAGTATCAGGCAGATGATTTACAAATACAGGTATAGGATCCATTATCCGGAAACCCGTTATCCAGAAAGCTTCGAATTACTGAAAGGCCATCTTCCATAGACTCCATTATATTCAAATAAATAAGATGATTTAAAATGATTTCCCTTTTCTCTGTAATAATAAAACAGTAGCTTGTACTTGATCCCAACTAAGATATAATTATTATTGGAAACCAAACCAGTGTATTGGGTTTAATTAGTGTTTTAATTATTTTTTTATCAGACTTGAGGTATGGATATTCAGATAGAAAGATCTGTTATCCAGAAAACCCCAGGTCCTGAGCATTCTGGATAACAGGTCTCATACCTTTACTACAAATCCAGCTGATTCCGACCAGTTTATAGTTTCACCCAGATTCAAGATGTGGGCTATTCTAAGTCTCCTCCTTGTCCCAACACCAACTGGTCTTTGGTCGGCTGGTATAGTGGAGAATAGAAAACAAATGTTACCTTCTGTTTTTAGATGTCTATGATGCCTATTGAGGAGGCTCAACCAGTATCAGCAAAATAGAAAAGTGACTTTCACATAGGCCAAAGCATGTTCTGTCCAATAGAAATGTCCTCAGTAGATATGACCCTGAAGTTGGGTACAAACATCTGTACAAAATATTGCTGGGAAGCAGTTGCAAAGGGAGGTCACTGAGATACAGAAATAATGGGATACTTTCATGGGTCCTTTCATGCTCCTCCCCCAATTCAGTGGGTGAGTGGCACAAAGTTCTCCAGTAATAATGAAAGGACGTGCTGTGCCTCTACTATAGAGTCTAAAACCAGTTGTGGAATAGCTTTGATTCAACCAGTCCATTCTCCGTGAAGGTCACTTTAAGCCAGTACTTGATATACAGTTAAACCGGTAAATTCATCTGTCACTTGTTCCATGAGTGTCACAATTTCTGGCACTGCTGTGGCTAACTAAAGGAGGCACTACTTTATTCAGTCCTCTGTAATCAATGATTAAAGGAAAACTATACCCCCCAAACAATGTAGGTCTCTATAAAAAGATATTGCATAAAACAGCTCATATGTAAAATCCTGCTTCATGTAAATAAACCATTTTCATAATAATATACTTTTCTAGTAGTATGTGCCATTGGGTAATTATAAATAGAAAATTGCCATTTTAAAAAATAAGGGCCGCCCCCTGGGATCGTAGGATTCACTGTACTCACAAACATACCAACAAACCATACATGTTAGGTCACATGAGCCAATTAACAGGCAGAGTTGTGTCTTTTGCTTCCTCACTTCTTCCTGTTACAGTTGGGGGCCGATTCACTAAATTCGAGTGAAGGGTTTGAATTAAGAAAACTTCGAATTTCGAAGTTTTTTTGGGCTACTTCAACCATCGAATGGGCTACTTCGACCTTCGACAACGAAAATCGAAGGATTCGAACTAAAAATCATTCGACTATTCGACCATTCGATAGTCGAAGTACTGTCTCTTTAAGAAAAACTTCGACCCCCTACTTCGGCAGCTAAAAGCTACCGAAGTCAATGTTAGCCTATGGGGAAGGTCCCCATAGGCTTGCCTGTGATTTCTTGATCGAAGGATTTTCGTTCGATCGTTGGATTAAAATCCTTCGAATCGTTCGATTCGAAGGATTTAATCGTTCGATCGAATGAAAAATCCTTCGATCGATCGATCGCAGGATTTGCTCTAAATCGTTCGACTTCGATATTCGAAGTCGAACGATTTTAGTTCCTAGTCGAATATCGAGGGTTAATTAACCCTCGATATTCGACCCTTCGTGAATCGGCCCCTTAGAGTTGTAGTATTTCTGGTCAGGTGATCTCTGAGGCAGCACAGATAGAGTCACGAAATGGTGGTTCAAGGCAAGAGATATAAAAGGGCAATATTTACTTAAATATATATTCCAGGTTGGCAAGATTCTTTAATATGTCACTTAATATGGTATGAACTATCTGTTGCTTAAGTATTCATTTTGGGGATATAGTTTTCCTTTAAGCACCATAAGATATCTGGCCTTTTTACTGGCCATACCAGAGCAATGAATAGACTAACTGCCAGCCTGAAAACAACCCCCACACACATATATGAATTATCTCTGTTATCTTCTTTGGCCACCTGGAAATCAGCATTGTTTCAGTTTCACAGTTTACACATAGAGATGTATTTATCAAGGGTCGAATTTCGAATTGAAAAAACTTCGAAATTCGAATTCAAAAAGTTTTAAGTCAAAAATTTTTGTTTGGTCAAATAGGTCCGTTTTCGATCAAATAGGTCCATATTCGGCCAAATTCGAATCATACGAATCTAAATCGATTCAAAGTTTTTCCCAAAAAAACCTTTGATATTTAGAGGCCGATTCACTATGGGTCGAATATCGAGGGTTAATTAACCCTCGATATTCGACTGTGAACTAAAATCGTACGACTTCGAATATCGAAGTCGAACGATTTAGCGCAAATCCTGCGATCGAACGATCGAAGGATTTTTCGTTCGATCGAACGATTAAATCCTTCGAATCGAACGATTCGAAGGATTTTAATCCAACGATCGAAGGAAAATCCTTCGATCAAAAAAATCACAGGCAAGCCTATGGGGACCTTCCCCATAGGCTAACATTGACTTCGGTAGGTTTTATCTGCCGAAGTAGGGGGTCGAAGTTTTTTTTAAAGGGACAGTACTTCGACTATCGAATGGTCGAATAGTCGAACGATTTTTAGTTCGAATCGTTCGATTCGAAGTCGAAGGTCGTAGTCGAAGGTCGAAGTAGCCCATTCGATGGTCGAAGTAGCCCAAAAATACTTCGAAATTCGAAGTTTTTTTTATTCTAACCCTTCACCCGAATTTAGTGAATCGGCCCCTTAAAGTCCTCAAATTGACTCCAGATAGGTTCTAGGAGGTCCCCCATAGGCTAAAACAGCAATTCGGCATGTTTTAGATGGCGAATTGTCGAAGTCAAATTTTTAACGAGACAGTAAATGATAAAAAATAGCTCGAAATTCGAATTTGTTTCATTCGAAAATTCACCTCGACTTTTGATAAATCTGCCCTTTAGTGTAGCTTGCTGTATTTAGTTATTTATAAGGACGTGCCATGTAAAACCACAGTGCATCATATTACTGTTGGTGATCAAGTTCTACTTATACAAAGATTTGTATATACATTGCTCTCACTTTGTTGTACACAGCCCTAATTGCTATAATATATTGCATGACAGCCAGTCTATACTTTTCCATAAATTTTATTCCAAAATGCATCGGTTGCATTGAAAATCCATTTTTCAAAAGAGCAAACAGATTTTTTTTTATATTTCATTTTAAAATCTGACATGAGGCTAGACATATTGTTAATTCCCCAGGTGCCCCCAGTCATGTGACTTGTGCTCTGCTAAACTTCAGTCACATTTTACTGCTGTACTACAAGTTGATATCAACCACCCCTCCCCCAGTAGCCCATCAGCAGAACAGTGGGAAGGCAACCAGATAACAGCTCCCTGGTAGATATAAGAACAGCAATCAATAGTAAAAATCCATGTCTCACTGTGACTCTTTCAGTAATGTTGAATAGGTAAAACAACAGCCTGTCAGAAAGCAGTTCCATAGTGCAGCACTGGCTCTTTCTGTAAGCACATGACCAATCCTTCATATAGCTAATTCATCATTTGTTCCATGAATTTATATCGATTTTGGTTGGCAAATGTACATTTAGCCAAAGATAATGATGTGACCCTGAACAGAAATGTTTGCAAAAATAAATCTGCAATTCTTAATTTAGAATTTATAAACATGATACGTAATAATACTACACATCTTTATTAAAAGCACATTTCTGTGTTTGGTCGTTTAGCCTATTGTGGGGGAGTGATAGGTTTATTACAGCAAATTCTAACTTACTGTTATGATATACAAAATATAAAATGAGAATTCATCCTATAGAGATATACGTACATATGAAACATGGAAGAGCACCCACCAAAAGTACCAAAAAAGTACAGCACTCAACAGGCTCATTGTTTATTAAAACGCTAACTGAGCCTTTTGAGTGTGGTACTTTATTGTTGCTATATATGAATAACTATAGATCATCTTAAAAGTTTACAGATATAGGGGCTGATTCACTATGGTTCGAATATCGAGGGTTAATTAACCCTCGATATTCGACTAGGAACTAAAATCGTTCGACTTCGAATATCGAAGTCGAACGATTTAGCGCAAATCCTGCGATCGATCGATCGAAGGATTTTTCGTTCGATTGAACGATTAAATCCTTCGAATCGAACGATTCGAAGGATTTTAATCCAACGATCGAAGGAAAATCCTTCGATCAAAAAATCCAAGGCAAGCCTATGGGGACCTTCCCCATAGGCTAACATTGACTTCGGTAGCTTTTAGCTGCCGAAGTAGGGGGTCGAAGTTTTTCTTAAAGAGACAGTACTTTGACTATCGAATGGTCGAATAGTCGAACGATTTGTAGTTCGAATCGTTCGATTTTCGTAGTCGAAGGTCGAAGTAGCCCATTCGATGGTCGAAGTAGCGCAAAAAAACTTCGAAATTCTAAGTATATTTAATTCGAACCCTTCACTCGAATTTAGTGAATCGGCCCCTAAATGTGAATGTTTCATTTATTTTATAGTAATGACAAAACTGCAAATTGTTACTGAATGCTGCAATCTTTCTTTGTTTTACTTTCTCGATCCAGAATCTCAGCCAAACTCTCTTGCATGGCCTCCCCCGCTGCTAATCTAGCCAGTCTTGCATTGCCAGCTGACCATGCTTTCATAAACTCTTCATCCAAGCCTTGTTTCCAAGGTTCCATTGCTGCTTTTTTAATGGCTTTTGTTGTCCTAGCTAGATCTGCTACTGAAGCCACCACTTCTACTTGTCTTCGAAACTGATATATTTTAGCCTGCTCTGGTTTTCTAGCATCTTGCTTCACTTTTTCTTCCTTTATCTTTTCAGCCATATCTATATCATGAATATATCTTAGCAGGAACTTCTTTCTCTCTATACGTTCTTCTTTTGGGTTCCTTGGGTGCTCCATTCGGAATGTGACATTATCCAAGGCATACTTGAAGAGGGTAAGGAAATCTGTATTTCTCCCCAGTGTCTGTAGCTGATCCTCTTTGGAATAGTTCTCCACTGCTACAACCACCTCTGCACCCAAACATCGAAACATCTTCTCAACCTCAAAATAGTTCCCACTTATTTTGTGTGTGAGGACAATGATTGGGAAAACACCTAAAAGAGAAAAGGAAAACTATGAATAGTATAAGCAAATTCCCTATAATATTGTCAGTTATCTATCCATACAAATTATTTAGGATTTATGGTAGTAGTTTATATTGTACTGTACATGACAATTAATACAACACTATCCATGTCTTGTATAGGGGGGTTATTTACTAAAACACAACTTTTTGCCATAACTTGAATAAAACAAACTCAACCTAACTCACATCCACAAATTTGACTAATTTACTAATAATTCAGATTGCTATAATTGGATCGACATAAAACGCCGAAAAATCATGGGTCAAATTGAAGTGTGTGACTATTTTGACTTGTCACGTGACAAACTCGAATTCATCGAGTTTGAAATACAAAAAAAAAATGAAATTTGAGTTTTCAAGCGAAAACCAGCATCAATCACACTTAGGGGCAGATTTATGAAGGGTCGAATATCGAAGTCGAAGTTTTTTTACATCGAATTTGCCCATTTGCTGTCAAAGTAAAATCATTGGATAGAACAATGAAATTCTTTGAATCGAACGATTCGAAGGATTTCATCCATTGATCGAATGATTTTCTTCAACTTCAAAAAACTTAGAAAAATGCTCTAGAAGGTCCCCATAGGCTAACATAGCACTTCGGCAGGTTTAATGTGGCGAAGTATTGAAATACTTTTTACGTTTTTTAAAGAGACAGTACTTTGATTATCGAATGGTCGAATATTCAAACTATTTTACTATTTTAGTATCCTATTTGATGGTCGAAGTATCCCAAAAATTACTTTTGAATTTTTTTAATTCGAAAATTCCCTCGAATTCACTTCGACCCTTGATAAATCTGCCCCTTAGGGGGTTATTTGCTAAACTCTAAATCTATCTCATATTTTATCAAAAAAAAAACAGCCTTATTTATTAATAAAAAAAATGAATTAATCGGTTCAGGAAAAAACCTGATAAAATCTAGCGAAAACCCGAATCTTTTTTGCTCGGAATTTTTGTGGGGGGAATTTCCGCCTAAACTCAGCACAAACCACAATATCTTCAAATTGAGATTGGTGCTTCTCCCATTGACTTATACAGGACCTCAACAGGTCTTAGATGGCAGCTTTTCAGATTCTGGCTTTTTGCAGCATCAGGGTATAATACTGCAAATCTCTAACATTTTGATTTTTTTTTCCCACTAAAAATTCCAGTTTTTGCCCCAAAAAGTCCAACCAGATAAATTTAAGGTTCAGTAAATAACCCCTTAAAGACCCAAAAAATCACAAGGGCAAAAAACATTTTCAAATGGTTAAAGGGACCTCTGCCATTGACTTTACATGGTTTTAGCTGGAGTATTTTCGCATTAGATTTTTTGGCAGCTTCAGAGCTTAATAAATCTAGAAAAATTCAAGATTTTTTTATCTTTAAAACTTGACCAGAGAAACACAACCTTTAATAAATAGACCCCCATAGAGTATTTATGCACATGGTTTTGGGTACAGCTGCAAAGGACTCAAGTAAATACACTGCAACTGTGGATGGACCCACAACAGCTCTTCTCCTCACCTGTATGGACATTTCCTAAGGGTGGGCTAGGCAGTGACAGAAGAACCAATTATGCCTCTTCTATCACCACTTGGGCATTGGTTTGGACTATAATACTCAAGATAAAATAGATATTGTATTGCTGCCTATTGTACATTGTAACATCCTTAACATGGGCCAGTGGCCATTGGAAAAAAAACCTTTGGGACCATGTAGTCTATCCTGTGTAGATTTTTAAATTCCATTTACAGGAAAATCCGATGAATGTGACCATTGCTGTGCATTTACGACACACATTATAGATATTATAGATATAAATACCCATAAAAATGTATTATACAATGAAATAAAACAAAATATACGGCTCTTTCACATTTTAACATTTCAACAATTTATTATTATTGGGTGTAATAGATATTTACCAGTTAGGTTTCTGCAGTTTTTAAAAAAATCTCTCATTTGTGACATCTCCTGCTCTGACAAAGTGACCGACACCCTGCAAGTAAAAATAGACAATATAAAATAAAATCAAGAAGATTTTTAAAATTTTCATTAAAAATCCAAATATATACAGTGGCTGTGCCCAATATGAATCTGTAAATTTGGGGCTTTGTTAAATCCATGAGATGAAGGTCCTGAAGAATGGACTGAAACAAAGAGCTTCTTTTTGCCACAAAATGCGAAAAAAATTAGGTAAAAAATATTTCTTACTTATAAACAAATACTGGAACTATAAAGTCTGTGTAATTTGGGTCCAACCCAGAATCCTCTATAAGGGCCACAAAGTCTTCATAATCACCTTTCCATTCCACCTTCTCATTCATGGGCAAGAAATTACCTGAAAGTAGAAATAAATCCTTATAAAAAACCTTTGGGAACCATGGGTGCAAGTTGCTTCATAGTATTTTGTTCATCTACAACACATATATGAGAATTTTTGTATTCCAGACTCTTTTTTTTTTACTTCAGGTGGTTCAGACCACCTTTAATCATAATAATAACATTAGAAGATTGAAAGAGAATCCATTGGAATTTATTATGCAGTAATTTATATTTTAATAGTGACCGTTGTTTGGGGGAAGAATAATAGAGGAGTGATCACTTTCTGACTGGACTGAATGAGTGTAATTTTTAAAAAATGATTTTACTTAAGATGGCCATACACGGGCAGATTTAAGCTGCCCTTTCGACCAATTCAGAATATATAAATATCTATCCAAAAATCGGGCAGATCTTGATTGGCTCATTGATGCGACCTTGCTCCAACTTTTCTTATTCCCTACATTGTAATCGGTGTCGGACTGGCCCACTGGGATACCAGCAAAACTCCTGGTGGGCCCAGGTGTTAGTGGGCCATTTTGCTTCTGACCATTTGGCCTATTTCATAGACATTCTCAATTTCTTTATGGGAAAAAAGAGGATTAATAATGGAAGAATATAGTAAGTAGATGTAAAAGACTAGGAGAATAAAGAGGTTGACTGGCGAGAAGAGGAATAATGGTTTGGAAAGTGGGCCCACGGTCAAGGTTTTATGGTGGGCCACCGGCATCCCAGTCCGACACTGATTGTAATGCCCTACGGCCAAACAATGGCATAACCACAATATTGTCCACCCAAGATGGGTCTGTTGGGTGAAAGATTTGCTCGTTTAGCAGTTTAGTTTGAAGACAACTAGATCTATAATTCTGCTCAATAGATAGATATCTGGCCAATTTTTGGCCAATCAGAGACACCCATATACATCAATAAGCTAACACCTTATACTTACCCAGCTGAGCATAAATCATTCTTCTCTCAAAGTCATTCATCCTTCCAAACCCTCTGTTATCCACAACTGTGATGGTGGGTGTGATTTCATAGGTTCTTCTCTCCATCGTTACAGCACACCCACTGGAAAAGACTCCTGATTTAGCATTCATTGTAAACTTTCCTGAACGCAGAGCATATAGAAGTGAGTTGATGAGGGCAGACTTGCCGTGCCCTGTGAAGCCAAACAGCTGCAGTAGGACCCGGTTGTAGCCCTGGTTCCCCCGAGGACAATTGTCCAGCCTGAAGTTTTGAATGTAGTCTCGGAGCTGGTTATAATCCATAGCTGAAAGATCACTGATAATCTCTCCACTTGCTTCTGTAGGTGATCCTTTTCTTGTGACACCTTCTTAGATTTATGTTTTACTTTCACTATCTGTGTTTCCTTGTTTATTGACTTAAGTTTGCAGTACTGCGGAGACCAGTACCACCCCTTGTAGACAAAACGTCCATACCACAAAGTTACAGAGTTTTCACCTACATGTATACTGGCTATAAAGCTGGCAATACACCAACAAAAGATTTAACTGAACTGAAATTTAACTGATTTTCAGTATATATATATATATATATATATATATATACTCACACCCCAACAGGCATTGCAATTATGGAGCGGTCAGTACCCTATCTGAGTCTTGGCCGGTTCAGGCTACATACACATTGTGTAATGGATCGACTGTTCAATGCTACCACACACACATACTTTGGAAGGGCTAGGTGTCGCTAGCCCCTTTTTGACCTCATTCAGGTGGCTGACCCTACCTATTATTCCAGTGTGTGTAGGTCTCCTGTCCCTACAATATTGAGTACTAAGCCTAATTAATTTTCTATGTAGTCCACCTTGCGGTACTGACAGTTATGAGGTATCGACAGACAAATTGTTGGAATTTTACTCCTATAGTATGCCTTTGATCCAATCTATATGGATACTATGCGCCAGTGTATCAGCCAGCCCTCGTGTATTATTTTCACTTGTCTTTGCTTCTCTCCCCATGTTTGTATTTTCTAACTCATGCCAGTAGACTCGGTAATTTGGATTCTCTCAGTACTATTTTTGTTTATATTTATTTTTATTTTTCCATTTTTCTTTTTTCATTTTTTTCATTTGTTTCCTTAAAAAATGTTTTATACTTTTTTGATGCTCTCCTCCCATGTTTTATTGGAATTACAGTACTTAAATTATCTGCTTGATTACAGAAAGGATCAGACTGGCACGATTGGTGGCTGTCTAGTGGCACCATTATTTTCATTGAGCTGCAATTCCTCCCCACGGAATATCTGGAGCGATCGGTTACTATGGACTGAGAGGTTGACAACGGATCTGACCGAGAGCCCAGGATAGAGTCATGAAACGCATAGGTGTTGCCAGGGGTTAGCGATCCCACTACCGGATGTTCGCTGTCCATATGTAGAATACCACTCTTTACACCGACTAAGCCACCTGAGAGGAAGTGCCATTTCGGGAACTGCTGCACTGACAGAGCCAGGGGACGCGCGGACCTCAGCGATCGGTAATGCACTGAAGGAACATGGAACCGCCATGATGTAGATACCTAGATGTCCAGTTGGAGACCGATATCATTACGCTTCTTTATAAATAATACTGAGAACTGTCTTATGTTGTGTCTATTTACCTGAAAGCGCTCATAGGAACTGAGTTATTTGCCTTTCAGCTTCAAAGATTGTTTATAGCTTTGCTACCTTACGGACACTATTGTTGCTCACATACTGCTTATAACTATGTAACAAACATGTTATTGCTTGCACCTGATATTATTGTATCCTTCTTATGTACTGCTTATTGCTTTTTACTGCTTTTATTCACTTGATTTATTGTTAGCACAGTGGAATTTCCCCACATTTCTAGTCTGCTTAGTGGAATTTCCCAACACACGTCATTATGATGTCACCACCCCCTATTTTCCGCCATTTTGGGTTTAAATGGTTGATGTTTGTTTGCAATTTTCACTTTGAGAAAGGCTTGAGTGCAAGCCGAAATGTTAGTTGCTTTTCATTGAATAAACACCAATTTTTGTTTTGATAAGACCTGTGAGTGCGAGCTTCTCTACTTTGCTATATATATATATCTCAATGGTTTCCAAACCAGCACTCTCTTTTGGTGAAAACATACAATCTTTTATTGTGACATGGTATGTTGTTCCAACGTTTCGATCCCTATAGGGATCTTTTTCAAGGAAGATCCACAGTGCTAACAATAAAAATCTTAAATACCCTAGTGCTTCACAACAAGCCAATCCGTACTCCGGTGCCTCTTAATTGGTTAATTGATTAAAATTTGAATTAGTGACAGCATTTTAACAAATTTATATATGTGCAAAACATCGTTTTTTTAAAAGACATATCCACATCATATGTCATTTTACTTTAGTCTTGTGCTCTATAAATATATAAATATATGAATATATAAATATATAAAAAAATCCTACTGTTTTAATCTTTCTGTGTCAGTGTGAATTATTTATCACCACATGAAGAGGTACAATGTTAGACAGCGGATGAATTGTGAAACCACAATGGTGGTATACATTATAAAATGCCCCTGTGGGTTGCTTTATTGTGGGAAAACAGTAAGGCAACTAAAGGAGAGGATTGGCATGCATCGATCGAGTATTAGGGCAGCATTGAATCCCGAAAGGATAGTAAGAGAGGGAAAGCAAGATATTGCCCAACAGCCGGTCACGAAGCATTGGGCTGAGGCCAGACATGATGATTCCTCTTTTAGGTGTATGCCAATCGAACATGTTAAGGCACATCCCAGGGGTGGGGACATTGAAAAAATGCTATTAAAGAGAGAAGCATTTTGGATCTATGAGCTAAACTGTATGATCCCTAATGGCATGAATGGACAAGTCAACTTGAGCTGTTTTTTGACATAATTTAATTGTAATTTCCCCCAGTCGGCTGCTATACTGCAAATGGAAACTTTTTAATGGACACATTACAAACAGAAACCTTTCAGTGGATACAAAAATGATGCCTATAGTACTTATGTGGTTATTACAGTAATGTTTTTAATAGTTACACATCTATTTTTTTGTTTCCTTTTAGGATTTATGTCTAATGGACACTATGGACACTGTAACACAAACTTAGAATGCACTGGTGACACCTTGTGGAGACACTAAGGTTTTACAGTTTTATGTTTTTTAATGTGGTGATAAATAATTCACACTGACACAGTAAGATTTAAACAGTAGGATTTTTTTTATATATTTATATATTCATATATTTATATATTTATAGAGCACAAGACTAAAGTAAAATGACATATGATGTGGATATGTTTTTTAAAAAAAATGATGTTTTGCACATATATAAATTTGTTAAAATGCTGTCACTAATTCAAATTTTAATCAATTAACCAATTAAGAGGCACCGGAGTACGGATTGGCTTGTTATGAAGCACTAGGGTATTTAAGATTTTTATTGTTAGCACTGTGGATCTTCCTTGAAAATCCCTATAGGGATCGAAACGTTGGAACAAGATACCATGTCACAATAAAAGATTGTATGTTTTCAACAAAAGGGAGTGCTGGTTTGGAAACCATTGATGTATGCTAATATTACCGTGCACCCCTCCGTATACTTATTGCCTTGCAGTGCGGATACTCATCTAAGAACTATATATATATATATATATATATATATATATATATACAGTATATATATACAGTATATCGTCCAGAGGATCTTGGCCAATATTGGTTGGTTAGTTGAGCAAGTAGCACATGATCTATAGGTAGAAGAGGAATTGCAAACGTTTTAACTGGGAAATAAGGGAAGCTATTCATATCCCCTATTTCTATGCTATCACCTTAAAGGAGAACTAAACCCTTAAAATGAATGTGGCTAAAAATTACATATTTTATATAGTGAACCAGCCTAAAGTTTCAGCTTGTCAATAGCAGCAATGATCCAGGACTTCAAACTTGTCACAGGGGGTCACCATCTTGGAAAGTGTCTGTGACACTCACATGCTCAGTGGGCTCTGATTGGCTGTGTTAACCTAAGCTAAGGGCTCGTCACTAATTATCCAGCAGAAAATGAGCTTCCCTGGCTGTAATATAAGCTGATGCTACAGATTTGCTGATTATTCAATTCTGATGCTAATTGCACTGGTTTCTGTGCTGCCATGTAGTAATTATGTGTATTAATTACTAATCAGCCTTATATTGTGACATTTCTATTCTATGTGTACTGTATATTGTGAGTGGGTCCCTAAGCTCAGTAAGTGACAGCAGCACAGAGCATGTGCAGTGAATCATCAGAAAAGAAGATGGGGAGCTACTGGGGCATCTTTGGAGACACAGATCTTTACTGCTAAAGGGCTGTGGTTGCCTTGGGCTGGTACAGAAGCACAAAACATCATGTACAACATTTCTACCTACTTCTCTAGTTAAGCTTTAGTTCTCGTTTAACAGCTATTCTATAGTGACGGGCAAATTTATTCTCCAGGCACGAATTCACGGGCGAGTTTGCACGTTTCGCAAATTTGCTGTGAAATTTTTTCCCGACGCTGGCGACAGTTTTGATGCCAATTTTGACACTGGCGACAGTTAACGGACGCCCATTGATTTTAATGGGCATCTAATGTCGCCGGTGATGAAATTGTCATTGGCGTCAATTTTGACGCCAGCATCAAAGTCCGCTTTCGTGAATTTTTTAGCACAAATTTGCCTAGTGTTCTATGCAGAGCTGATAATTGTACAACTGAAAATTGTCTATAGAATAATAAGAAAACCATTTTTGTATAACCAATACACATTGATATTTGTAAAGCCAACAACTAATTCATTGTCTATTAATGCACTAACACATAAATGCATTGTAGTGCCCGGGCTTCCTTGTATGCTGTATTACATTTAAAAAAAGCTAAAAGATGCTACAGTTCTTAATCATTTTTTATTGATGATTTTAATACATACAATGTTTCTGTTGCGCTCACCTTTAATCAGTATATTTCAGACACAGCATGTTGTTTACTCTTTGCCGATCTCCCTCTCTCTTCTGCAGCTCCTGTCACGTATCTCTCTTCCTGATCTCTCCGGCACTTTTGAGTCAGGGGAATGAATATCGCCAATCACAGTAACTGCTTTCGATGTACTCACACTCTTCTTGTCTGAATCCAGCCTTCTATATACAGAATGTAAGGGGATGAACAAAATGTTGTGACTGGTCAGTGTATAAAGTTGGTCAAAATGTTGTGTGAATATATGTGAGGAAAGAATTGTGAGTGTAATGTGGGTAAATTGCCACTAGATGGTGTACAAGTGTATTATAAGTAGAAGTGTAATTACTACCCCTGCCACTAGAGGGAGCTAGAGATTCTTGAGGGTATAAAAGAAGGCTACACCCTGGGTTTAGGGTCTTTGATGAGAAGTAGTTTCCCGATTCAAAGGTTCTTCTAGGAGAAAGACCTGCAAGAAGAAGAAAAGGTAGTAATTAGAATAGAAGTTATAAGTATAGCAGGCACTAGGTGTCTGAAGTACGTTAGCTAGAAAGGGTATTTTGCTGCCCCAACCAGGAGTTTAGTGGGAACAGTTTCCCGTGGATACCCCATGAGCTAGAAACCAAGAAGGAAGGGGGTTAGGCAGGACAAGGTTAACAAAGGCTTTAAGTCAGAGAGCTGCCAATGAACCTGATTGGAATAACAAAGGGGTGCTGGATGAGTACCGGATTGTTGGGACGGGAAGGCTTGGTGGAATGGTAAAGGGGTGCTAAGGTGCACCGGATTATCCAAACCAGGCAGAAGGAAACCGGAGCTGTAACTGTTAATCCATCCCAATCTTCCGGGTCAGACATTTTGGGATTACAGTATGGAAGAGTGTGAACAAATCAGTAGGGGTTTAGTGGTGTTGAATGTTTGTACTTAAGTTGTGCCTATTTGGATTCGTACTGCTAAGAAATGAAAAAAACTTTTTTATTCACAAAACCCCGGCTTGAATCATTCGTGTGAGGGAAGTTCCCCATACAAGCATATCCTCCCCCGCTGTTCTCCACTGATCTTCCCTCGATCACCCGTGTTTCCTCCTTTCTCCTTTCCACTAATTTTTCCACTCTGCAACGGCAGAATCAGGGGGAGGGGGGACATCGCTTCTTTGGAAGATCGCCTTTCTTGAAAGGTATAAAAGAAAACGTTTTTGTTCTGCTTTAAATAGATTACTTTTTATTTCTCTAAGTTATAAAAATCCCAACACGTTTCGTGTGCTATGCACACTTCCTCAGGGGTGCTAATAATCCACCAACCGGTGTCTCGAACGATTTAAATGTTCCCTGACTAGGGATGTAGCGAACTGTTCGCCGGCGAACTAGTTCGCGCGAACTTCGACTGTTCACGTCCGCCGAATGTTCGTGAACGTCGCGCGACGTTCGCCAATTGGTGTTCGCGTTCGATTCGAAGTAAAATTTCGTTCGACCATTCGACCATTCGACCGTTCGATCGCTAAAATCGAACGATTTCCATTCGTTCGAACGATTATAAGCATTCGATTGAATTAAAATCATTCGATCGAATAGCTTCGATCGTTCGATTCGAACGAAAATCCTTCGATCGTACGAATAAAATCCTTCGATCGTTCGATCGAACGATTTTATCGAGCGTTCGAAGTTCGCGAACTGTTCGCGAACTGTTCGCTTTTTTGCCGGTGTTCGCGAACGGCGTTCGCGAACACATTAACGGCAGTTCGCTACATCCCTATCCCTGACATCCTATACAAAGAAATATGATAATGCTCAGCTCCAGTGTATCAAGTATAAATGACAAATTGTATAAAGCGCTAAAATGTTCTCTTAACAATTTCAGGCGGGTGACAAAAGAACTCTCTTCTTGAGGAGTATATGTGTTTTTTTATGTATATATATGCATATAATACACAAAAGCCATGAATATCCTGTAAATTATATCCTTATAAACGGTGAGTTCTGATGTCATCAGTTGTAAACGGTGAGTTCTGATGTCATTTCTGTCACATGACTCACTGAAACTTGTGTATTATAATAAATAAAGTACCCCTAGTTGCAAAATATGAGGATATTAGAAGTTACCTCGGAGTTCCATGACCTGTAGAAAAACACTCAGCCTTCGGCCTCGTGTTTTTATATGGTCGTGAAACTCCTCTGTAACTTATAATATCCTTATATTTTACAAGAGGGGCTACTTTATTCACTATATATTATACTCGCTCACTCTGTTTTTACAGTGAACTGGGTGTATATGCCCCAGGTCTTACGCTTCTGAATACTCAAATGTTAACAATCACAGATCAAATAAGGGAGGTGCCGCACTCACCGAGTTGAACGAGTGGTCCGGGTGCATCGCCCAGAACCCATAGCTTAGGGGAAAACCATGTAGTGCAGAAAAAAAATAAGCAAGCACACCGCTCGTAGGAAAAAAATGTTGAAATTTATTTCAATATGTTTAAATCATCAGTTTGGTATCTCATATACGTAATCATAGGCATAACATTCAACGTGTCCAGCTTTTTAAACCCTTAGGAACCGGAAATTACATTTTCTCTATCCTTTACATATTCATTATATCCATTATATATATCCATTCAATCATGTAAAAACATGACTTTCCTTTCAAAATGTTCCTTTAGACGCGATAAGCTAAAAGTGTACACTTGGAACACAACATCCAAATGGTTTAAATTTAAAATTCGATCTAGCTTATCGTGTCTAAAGGAAAACTTGTGAAAGGAAAGCCTGTCAGAATGCCTAGTTGAGCCAAGTTTAGCCAAGCGTTTTTAAGAGAAAAACTCTAAAAATAGAGCCTTTTAGAATAACTAAATTTTAGCTAAATGAAATGCCTTAATGGATTGAACATCATGAAGTTAAGGGGCAGATTTATCAAGGGTCGAAGTGAATTCAAGGAAATTTTCAAAGTAAAAAAAATTCAAAATTCAAAGTTATTTTTTGGATACTTCGACCATCAAATAGGATACTACGACTTTGAATTTACTTCGAATTCGATTCGAAGTAAAATAGTTCGAATATTCGATAATCAAAGTACTGTCTCTTTAAAAAAAATTCGACTTTAATAGTCCGCCAAATGAAACCTGCCGAAGTGCTATGTTAGCCTATGGGGACCTTCTAATGTATTTTTCTATGTTTTTTGTAGTCGAAGTATATTGTTTGATCGATCGTTGAAATCATTTGAATCAAACGATTCGAGCGATTTTAGCGATCAATCGAACAATTTTACTTCAACCGCAAAATGGTCAAATTCAGTAAAAAAAACAAAAAAACCAAGAAGTCGAAGTATAGCCATTTGATGGTCGAATTTCGAAGTATATTTCACTTCGAAATTTGACCTTTGATAAATCTGCCCCTAAGTCTTATTAATATCATTAAAATCATTAAAAATTCTGAAAAAAACTTTCAGGATTCAGGATTATACAGATAAATTCTATACAAATGATTTGAAGTAATAGAACCAGTGAAATTGGCCATTTGATTTAATATAATTACGTTCATCTTTTTTTTTAAAAAAAATCTAAAATAAATTCAATTTAATAAACATTGAATAGAGTCCACAATAATGGTACACACTGAGGCCGATTCACTATGGGTCGAATATCAAGGATTAATTAACCCTCGATATTCGACTGGGAATTAAAATCGTACGACTTCGAATATCGAAGTCGAACAATTTTGCGCAAATCCTGCGATCGATCGATCGAAGGATTTTTCGTTCGATCGAACAATTAAATCCTTCGAATCGAACGATTCGAAGGATTTTAATCCAACGATCGAAGGAAAATCCTTCGATCAAAAAATCACAGGCAAGCCTATGGGGACCTTCCCCATAGGCTAACATTGACTTCGGTAGCTTTTAGCTGCCGAAGTAGGGGGTCGAAGTTTTTTTTAAAGGGACAGTACTTCGACTATCGAATGGTCGAATAGTCGAACGATTTTTAGTTCGAATCGTTCGATTCGAAGTCGAAGGTCGTAGTCGAAGGTCGAAGTAGCCCATTCGATGGTCGAAGTAGCCCAAAAAAACTTCGAAATTCAAAGTTTTTTTTATTCTAACCCTTCACCCGAATTTAGTGAATCGGCCCCACTATGTTTAAATAGTGAAATTAATAGCGTTATTCTGCTATTAAGAATACATACAGTTTTAATTATAAGTGGTATATTTTTATTGTAAAGGTTTTCAAGCCAGATATGGATACATTTACGTATTATTTATTTATATTCACAATTGATCATTTAACATGGGTATTAACAACAAAATTAAAATGAATGTTTGGCAGAGCAAATTGATATTTCTAATTTAGTAAATCATTGAATGAATAAATTAATTTATGTAGTGTACCCAATCTTTCCATATGGCTCAGATCTGTTACACAGAATACGCCTTTTACGGTATCGAGTATGAATAATAATAATGATGTCCGTTGTGCTGTTTATACCTTATCTGATGGCATTGTAATGTTAGGTTGTATGCATTAGTATTAGTTTAGCTGTTATGTGCTGCCACCTAGTGGACCATTTTATGATAGCTCCCCACATGTTAATTAGACTCATCATTCAAGGTTAAGCCTTCCCACTAAAGTTCACAGGAAGTAGAGGAGAATCCATTTTGAGCTCACACAGACTGCTCACAAGCAGAGGGACACTTTCACTTTTACACAGGCCCCTGGTTATATAACCGTCTGTAAGTAAGATGATATGTTTCCTGTATGTGTTTACATGTGTGTATATGCTGTACAGGTTGTGATGCAATGTTATTATGTTTTACAGTTTTACAGTTTTACAAAGTAATAAAATAAGAACCCATATAAGGATAAAGCATTCAAGTTTATTCAACTCACAGAGCATTCTGGGTATTCTTTGCTGAGTCTTATGTGGAGTGTGTTAAACTGGCTGGTTAACCTATATTACGCAAAGGCACAGTATAGTGTGGAAACAGTACAAAAGCAGTGTTTGTGCAGACTGACCAGAACCCACGGGTTGGGCTGGTTCTCCTAGTGTCCCACTTCTACCAGATGCTCTCCTTTTTATATACTCATGCGCCTGAGTTGCCCTGCCCCCTTTTGTGATGTCACAGCAGGGCAGGTGCGGGTATATAAATCGGCAGGTTAGGATTGGGTGAGGGTTCGCAAGGGTTGGGTGCAAGTCAAGTTTTTTTCTAACCAAACATCACTAGTGTTTGTCCCCGTCTATTCTCTGCACTGGTGGCTCAGACTGTTGATCCAATGAAAGACAAGGCAGCTGATTAACAGCTTATGGGGAACTCAGCCTTTTGCAACACTGTTTAAAAGCAACAACCCGGAGTAAAGCAAATGTTAAATAGCTTTATTTTTATAAAGGTATATTGGAAAGTTGAATTATGATTTCTTTTTATGAGGCAAATTTTTATTTTGGAGTTGACTTGTCCTTTAAGGCACATTGCAGCTAATACTCAAATGTGAACTTGGACTTTGGTATATAAGAATTTGTATGTGTTTGTATTTATATGTATTGAGAGCCAAGTGATTTCCTTGATGGGTCTCCGTATCACTCTGAAGCATACACCATGTAGGTTGCTGAGAAAGAGCACAGAGGCAGAACTTGCTGCAAATAGTGTTTTATTCCCACGACATGTTTCGGGCTATGTGCCCTTTATCAAGTGTACTTTACAATTCAGTGCAAGTATAAACTGGTCCATCCAGGAAGTGACGTCAACACCTCTTAATGGTACAACACAAATAAAGCAAATGATTTCACACAATAGTCCAGTTTAAAGTTCAAACAGATCCATAGACTGCACGGTTTCATTTGTGGTTTAAAGGTAAAGTCCACAATACATTGTTGTGTGAGCACCCAAAGTCCCTAAATAGAAGCAAAACAACCTAAAGAACTGCCCTATAATGAGCCTACCTATAATCTTGATCTAGCAATCAATGCGGAAGAAAATAGCCCAATATCTTACCATTTATCTGTAACTGTACGATTAACTTCAAGAAATACAATAGAACCCCCATTTTACATCCCCTGATTTTACGTTTCCCCTCATTTTACATTGTTGTTTCGTGGTCCCACCTATATATTATACATAATACATTTCCCTGATTTTACATTTTTCTGGATTTTACATCATTTTTTTTCTAGTCCCCTGAAAAACGTAAAATGGGGGTTCTACTGTATTCTTGTTTTCATAAATGGGCTCAAATAAAGGTCTAAATGATAGTTGGAGTATTACGTGTTTCCTGTAATTTTCCCCCTATGGTTGGCTTATTTGATACTAATCGTGTATTCTCTCTGTTACAGATAAAAGTATTTGAGCCCATTTATGAAAACAAGAATATTTTTTGAAGTTAAGTTTTTGCACTTTACAAATAGTTGTTAATTACAAGATTTATTTAAATATATATATATATATATATATATATATATATATATATATATATATATATATTTATATATAAAAGGGCTTTACAATGTGCAGTTCAAGATGCAAAGTGCAACAAATAAGGTGCTACTAGTTTTTTTACGCTTATCCTGTTTCATACTAAGTAGGGATGGGCAAATTTTTTAGCCTTTTCGCCACAAAAATGACACCTATAGACATGTATGGCGTTGTGCGTTAAAAAAAAAAAAGACGCACGTCAAAAAATGTCGCTGTGCAACAACATTATTTTGACGCCCATAGACTTTAATGGGCATCAGCAACATTTCGCCGGAGGCAAATTTTTGGCAAAACGAAACGGGTCAAATTCACCCATCCCTAATACTAAGTCAGCCAAAGGTGAATGGACTTACACTACCCTGATGAAGACGCCACCTGCCTTTGCTACTTCTGCAATGCCTTCCTACATTCTGCTCTTCTAAAATCAAGATGATTCCTGGAATATTTATGTGATAGAACAAAATAATGACCACAACTGTTTTAAATGGCTACTGGTATTCTAAGAAGTGCAGTCATACCTACAGTAGCTTCAGAACCTGTGCGACTCTAACCAACATGTCAGTGCCCATTTGCCTCCCTCTTGTACGAAATCCTGCCGGTTTTACAACTTTTTTCAGCCATCCAGGGTGACAGATAGCTTGACATTATAAGAGCAGGCGCTATGGGGGGAGGACAAGGAGCATCGTAGATAAAAGACATTAGACTTTGCATCTGTTTTTTGATTTTGAACCCAAATTTTATATGAACATTTAAGAGCCTATGTGAAATGAAGAAATATATATATTTTTTTAATTATGTAAACAGTCATGTGAAATCTGTGAAGGCTCACATTAATCCCAATAGTCTCACACATTAAAATAAATAATGGCCAATATAAGACATAACATATATAATTACCCCTGCACTTACTTACCCATCTCAAGATCATCCTTCCTTCCAAACCATCTGTTATCCACAACTGTCATGGTGGGTGTGAGAAGACTCTCCACTGCATAGTTACAACATTCCCCCCCACTGGATGTCACCCCTGATTTGACATGCATTCCATACTTCTCTTTAGAAAGAACATATAGACCTTGATACTGTATTGCTAAACAGTTTCCTAACCCAGGAAGCAATTCAAATCCAATTGTACATTCAGGCCCCTAGAGGCCACAAAACCAAATTCATGGATCCAGTATGCCTCTCTCTGTAACACCATTTTATTATAATCACCACCTTGCATATGTTTAGGTACATGCTCAATGGCCATGAACCTAAATGTTGCTGGGTCATGTTTTGCCTCAGCCCAATGTTCCGCTACAATTTGTTGGGCTATATACTGTTTTTATCCTGAACTCTAGAGGTTCTTCCCAGATCCACTGCTGCCCATATACTGAATCTATGCATACTGATGTGTTCTTTTAACTGTCTTATTGACTTGCCACAATGTGGTAAACCACATGGGCATCTTATGATGTACACAACCATGGAAGTAACTACCTCTGTCCAACAGGAGAGTTATTTGGGCCAGTAGAGCCACCTTGGGGAAAGTTAAAAGCTCTTGGAGAAAAGGGACTGGCATGCTCTTTGTCCACCTGGAATGAAGTGTGGTACTCTGCCAGGGTTGAGACTTACCACAAGGGTTCCCCAGGGCAGGGGTGTAATTCATGAGTAATTGTATTTTACTCTGCACTTTGCCAGTCATATAAAGTTTTCTCTGTTTTACTGCAACTGTGTGTGTGTGTACATTGTTCTTAGTGGGCTAGGTGTAGTCACTGTTATTAAGAAAAAATCCCAGTACCCTTTCATTTAGCAAAGGGGATTCAGGACCTGTGTATGGAAAGATATTGATGATGTGCATCCTATAGCACACGGGGGGTTAAAAGAGGGTTACATTTTCAATGGATTCAGCCTGCCTAACCTCTGCTTTTCTGGAATTCAGTTGATTCCATGCACATGATCCTAAACATCAGATTATTCTTAGTGTTATAATTTAATACATATTATACATGTATTATTTAATACACATGTTTAATTACCCTAAGTGCTAGAACATGGCTACTTGTGCTGCACCCAAACCAGTCACACGTAACTTGGGAACTTGTGAGAGTCTCATATTGTATTGTCATGACCATTCCATAATCCAGACCCCAAAAGTCAGTTTTAAGCAGGTCATAGACACACAGATTCTATCATACGAATCCTCGATTCGTACGATTTTCGGATCATGTGTGGAGTATCCCAAAATATATCTTGCCATGCCGATCGGTTGATCAGTCGATCGGACAGGTTAGACATTTTTTTGTCAGCTGCCAATCATATCTCCAGCGCCGGATTTCAACGTGCGGCGCCCCTAGGCCGCGCGGTCCGACCAGGCCGCCGCGCGGTCCTAGCGCCCACCTCACCTCCCTTTCCCAGCGCGCTGGCGTTTTTTCGCCGGCGCAGCTGCAGTAATTGAATGGGGACGCACGCGTCCCCATAGTGCGGCTGGGCGGCATGCCGCCCCTATTTTTTTGCCGCCCTAGGCCCGGGCCTATGCGGCCTTGCCGCAAATCCGGGCCTGCATATCTCTGCATGTATTACCGATCGGATGATTTTCAGTGGGAGACTGTCACCAGCTTAGTCGGACATAAACTTTTGTATGATTGCTGTCAGGGGCAGAACATCGGCTGATCTGTTCTTTTACTACTTTATTTGGACTGAATGGTTAATGGCAGGTCAGGAGATAAGGACGAACGATCGTGGTCCGATATTGAGGAAAAATCTTTGCGTCTATGGCCAGCTTTAATCCATATGTGTAAGACATTTAGTCCCCTGGGAATAATCCTGATGTTGCTTACTTTTTCACTTACTTGTAGCCCCTAAAGGAACCTAAGGAGAATGCACATCTAAACACATTTTTATTGAGTCTTTTATTGAGAACTACATACTGTAGGGCAGTCAAGTCCCTCAAGCTCAAGTTGAGCTTCCCCTCAACTCAACCATATCTTTGCCTTCTTATACAGAAAAAGAATTACAAATGAACCAGCTTTTGGTTCTCTGCTGACGTTGGTTATTAAGATTTATTTTTACATCTCACTCACTTACCCAACTGTGCATAAATCATTATCATCTCATAGTCAGTCATTCTCACAAGTCCTCTGTTATCCACAACTGTGATGGTGGGTGTGAGTTCATAGGCTCTTCTCTCCATAGTTACAGCACCCCCACTTGCAATCATCCCTGATTTAGCATGTATTTTATATTTCCCAGCTTGCAGAACATATAGAAGTGAGTTGATGAGGGCAGACTTGCCGTGCCCTGTGAAGCCAAACAGCTGCAGTAGGACCCGGTTGTAGCCCTGATTCCCCCGAGGACAATTATCTAGGCTGAAATCTAGAACATAGTCTTGGAGCTGGTTATATTCCATAGCTGAACTGTTCCTGAGAAGGTGATCCCTCAACTGCTCTATCACTCCTTTATATTATAGGTCTATATTTCACTTTCATTTTCCACTCCCATTTTCTTTTGTTTACTGTTTACACTTAATCCTTTTAATTGTTCCTTCTTGTGTACAGGTATATTGTATTACTATTTGTATTAGAACCGGTTTGATTAAGGTGAACATTCTTACAACAATTACTTCCTCTTTAAACATGATCATGACCCATTTTACCTTTTTTTTATCTCTAAACAAAGGATACAAAATTCATGAAATGAGTTGCAAGCCAATCAATAAATTTGTATACTCGAAAAAATTAAATTTTTGTATAATAATTTATTATTATTTGTAGGTAATTTGTAAAAATAATCCCCCATGAAAGTTATTCAATATAGTAAGGGAAATGAAGGTACAGGTATAGGATCTGTTACCGGCAACCCATTATCCATATCCCATAAACTCCATTTTAATCAAATCAACCGTTTTTTTAATGATTTTCTCTGTAATAATTAACCAGTGCCTTGTACTTGATACCCACTAAGATAAGGGGTTGTTCCTCTTTGAGTTAACTTTTAGTATGATGTAGAGAGGGATATTCTGAGACAATCTGGAATTTGTTTTAATTTTTTATTATTTGTAGTTTTTATTAAGCAGCTTCCAGTTTGCAATTTCAGCTGCCTGGTTACTAGGGTCCAAATGACCCTAGCTACAATGCACTGATTTGAATAAGAGACTGGAATATGAATAGGAGAGGCCAGAATAGAAAGACGAGTAATAAAAAGTACCAATAACGATACATTTGTAGCCTAACAGAGTCAGTGAGCCCCATTTGAAAGCTGGAAAGAGTCAGAAGAAGAAGGCAAATAATTAAACTATAAAAAATAAATAATGAAAGTCAATTGAAAACTTTTTAGAATTTATAACAAACGAAAAGTTTACTTTAAGGTGAACAAAGCCTTTAATCCTAATTGGAGGCAAAATAATCCTACGGGGATTCTTTAATGTTTGAATGATTAATTAGTTCACTTAAGGTATGGAAATCTAAACTACTGAAAGACCCAAGGTCGGACTGGGCACCGGGAAAAAAACCCAGTGGACCCTCGGCTCTTGTGGGCCCCTCCGGTCCAGGCTAAATCTTTCTGCCCATGACCTGCCTTTTTTGGGCAAATACATTGCACACGCATTTGCAGTGCGGGCCAGCTCCCCGGGGGAACCAGGCAGGGGACTCGGAGGTGGCCCTGCGACATCTGCGCCAGTGGGCCTTCCTTCCAAACCATCTGTTATCCACAACTGTCATGGTGGGTGTGAGAAGACTCTCCACTGCATAGTTACAGCAACCCCCCCCCCCCGAACTGGATGTCACCCCTGATTTGACATGCATTCCATACTTCTCTTTAGACAGAACATATAGACCTTGATTCTGTATTGCTAAACAGTTTCCTAACCCAGGAAGCAATGCAAAACCAATTGTACATTTAGCCCATAAGGGGCCACACAACCATGTTCATGGATGCAGTATGCCTCTCTCTGTAACACCATTTTATTATAATCACCACCTTGCATATGTTTAGGTACATGCTCAATGGTCTTGACCCTAAATGTTGCTGGGTCATGTTTTGCCTCAGCCCAATGTTCCACTACAGTTTGTTGGGCTATATACTGTTTTTATCCTGAGCTCTAGAGGTTCTTCCCAGATCCACTGCTGCCCATATACTGAATCTATGCATACTGATGTGTTCTTTTACCTGTCTTATGGACTTGCCACAATGTGGTAAACCACATGGGCACATATATATATATATATATATATATATATATATATATATATATATATATATATATATATATATATATATAAATATATATATATATATATATATATAATAAGCAAACTGGAGCACTCACGTAACAAAAATAGGCAACTGCCTGGGTGCTGGTTATATAATAATACAGATAGCAACCAAAAAACCGCACTCACAGGGCTTGATTCGTGCACTTTGTTTGCACGAATCAAGCCCTGTGAGTGCAGTTTTTTGGTTGCTATCTATGTATATATATATATATATATCTATCTATATCTATCTATCTATCTATCTATCTATCTATCTATCTATCTATATATATATATATATATATATATATATATATATATATATATATATATATATATATATATATATCTATATATATATTTTGGTAGAGTGACTCAGAAAAGGTGGAAAAGGTCACTCTAGCCTTTAATTTCTCCCCATGTGCTGAGATAGGCTCCAGGAAGGGAGTTGTCTTTAAACAGAAAACGGATTCTTTGTTTAACTTTAGTAGCCAGGGACTACATTCCATATTTGTGCCACGTAAAGAAGTCCCAGAGGAGCTTGTAGTGCTGCCTGTGACTGTCTGAAGCAGAAGGTGAGTCTGGCTACAAGAGTGAGGGAAAGAGTCCCGTGAGTTCAGGGGTGAGCCAAACTATATTGTTTGTTGTGCTGGTCGTCCACAAGATGCCCAGTCTAGTCAGGGACTGCTTCAAAGTGTAAAGTTAGTGCCCAGTGGGCAAGGTTTTTATTTTATGGTTTGTTTGTATGGTAACAATGGTCATCCCCGTTTCTGTGCATAATTGTGTTTGTTTAAAAGTGGGAAAATAAACCCGTGTTTTCCTTGAAGAAGCCTGTGTCTCATCTTTCTGCTCTTTGTCCTGTGATGCCTGCCCACCTTTGACCAATTCCCCCAAAAGTTACGTGTGCAAGCTGCTAGTTTGCTACAATATATATACAGTATATGTGGTTAAACTTTTCAAGTACATTGATATCTTCAATAAAGAGTTACCCTTGTTTATAATCACACCAAAGAAATTTCACAGGTACAGTTTGAGACCCTTGTCAAATGCTGACACAGAGAAAGAAGCTTTATTGGTATTAAAACATCGAGCATGGAATACATCCACATTCAATATCATCAGCATAAACCTGTGACAGCACTAACATTAGGTTTTATACCAAAGAACTTTCTAATCAACATCACTTTTAGTTCTTTGATTGATTACTCAACATTCTACTTGTCATTTTTGCAATCTATTGTAAATGTGGCATCAAATCATGGCAATCACAATATCTAAATTTCAACAGGTCCATATGTTTATAAGTGCAAACCAGTAAATATCAGAAAACAGTAACTATAATTACTAGGAAAGCTTTTTAAGACTGAATACCTAAGCCAAATGTTTTATATTGATTCAAGAATTTTAAGGAACAATTTAGTTACTATATATACATCACCTTTTAGTAGATACTGTACATAAACTGAATTGGGCCTCAGTTTTAGTAGTCTGGAAAATATGCAAATATCACCAAAAAAAAGTAAGAATAACAATAAAAAGTTGAACTTCACCTTCTAAAGATTTTAAAATTCCAAATTGTCACTGAATAAAGCAGCTTCCCTCAGTCTTCCTTCTATGCTCCTCAGCTCTCATCCTAACCCTCTCTCTTTCTCTGGCCTCCTCTGCTCTCCTTGATGCCGCCTCTCTTCTCCTAGCCTGCTCTCTTCTCCTAGCCTCCTCTCTTTCTCTAGTCTCTTCTGCTCTCCTCCTAGCCTCCTCTCCTTCTCTGGCCTCCTCTGCTCTCCTTGATTCCTCCTCTCTTCTCATAGCCTCCTCTGCTCTCCTCCTGGCCTCCTCTATTGCTCTAGCCTCCTCTGCTTTCCTCTTAGCCTCTTCTGTTCTCCTCCTAGCCTCCTCTCTTTCCCTAGACTCCTCTTCTCTCCTCCTAGCTTCCCTTTTTCTTATAGCCTCCTCTCTTTTCCTAGCAAAAAATCTTTTCCTAGCCTCCATTCTTTTCCTAGCCATAAATCGTTCTTTCTTTGATTTCTCTTCCATGTCAGTATTATGACTATATCTGTGCAGGAATTTCTTTCTCTGTATACGTTCTTCCTTCGGGTTCCTTGGGTGCACCATTCGGAATCTGACATCATCCAAAGCATATTTAAGGAGGCTAAGGAAATCTGTATTTCTCCCTTGTGTCTGTGTCTGATCCTCTTCAGAGTAGTTCTCCACTGCCACTACCACCTCTGCACCCAAACATTTAAACATATTTTCAACCTCAAAATAATTTCCACTTGTTTTGTAGGTGACAACAACGATTGGAAAAACACCTAAATGACAGGAAAAAATATGCATGTAGAGTAAGCAACATCTCCATCATATAACAATTTTTTTATGTGACTCAATTTATAATGTATTATACATTACACAATGCTTTTATCTCAAAGGATAATATTTTGTGTGGACTCTCTGTGCATATGACACTGGGTAAAGCTGTAAAGGGCTAATTGCTCCTGGCACTCAATACCTTCTTCAACTTTCACCCAGGTTAGAAATTCAAGCACCATCACACCCCAAAACTCTCACTGCCACCATACATATATTTATTATTGCTTTATTAATATTATTCATACTTACATTTTAAATCTCTTATATATATATCTTCGCAAATGTTAAAATGTTATCACTTTCTTGACTGCCAGAAAAATGGGTTCAGACCAAAGTCCTTCTGTCATGAGTTTTATACTATCACCATGTGTCTTGATTTAATGTGGGTGATTCAGTGTCATATTTAACTGGATATAAAGGTTTAAATGATTCTTTACTGGTTAGTAATCTTGATAGAGTCCTTAGAGTCACTGGTTCTATTCTGTCTGCTGAAATCTAACACCTTACACAATGGGAGCTCCATCCCTTGCTGGGTCTCATGTCCACACCTTGTCTGTTTCTACACACCTACAGCCCAGAAAGGTAATCTGATGCAATGGATGAAATAGCCTTATCCTTCTGAGAGGAAACGTTTTGGGAATACAATCAAAAAGTTAGGGAGTATGATCTAAGAGACATGCATCTAGTTTTGGGAGTTAGTAGATGAAGAACCACCTAACACCAAGGGTCTAACTCATTATTGGAACTTTAATCCATTGGATTTATAAAACCAACCCTTTTCGAAGGATTAATAAAGGATTAGATGCTGGACTTCATAGCAAATCATAATACTATGAGTTTGTGCCAGCATGGTTTAATGCGTAAAAGATCTTGCCGGACTAACTTAATTTCTTTTTATGAGAAGGTAAGTAGAGACCTCGATTCTGGGATGGCAGTGGATGTGATTTACTTAGACTTTGCTAAAGCATTTGATACAGTGCCACACAAAAGGTTACTGGTTAAATTAAGGAATGTTGGCCTGGAACATAGTGTTTGTACCTGGATAGAGAACTGGCTAAAAGATAGACTACAAAGAGTGGTGGTAAATGGAACATTTTCTAATTGGACCAGTGTTGTTAGTGGAGTACCGCAGGGCTCTGTACTAGGTCCCTTGCTTTTCAACTTGTTTATTAATGACCTGGAGGTGGCCATTGAAAGTACTGTTTCTATTTTTGCAGATGAGACTAAATTGTGTAGAACTATAGGTTCCATGCAGGATGCTGCCACTTTGCAGAGTGATTTGTCTAAACTGGAAAACTGGGCAGAAAACTGGAAAATGAGGTTCAATGTTGATAAATGCAGGTTATGCACTTTGGCAAAAATAATATAAATGCAAGTTATACACTAAATGGCAGCATGTTGGGAGTTTAAATGAGAAGGATCTAGGGGTCTTTGTAGATAACACATTGTCTAATTCTGGGCAGTGTCATTCTGTGGCTACTAAAGCAAATAAAGTTCTGTCTTGCATAAAAAGGGCATTAACTCAAGGGATGAAAACATAATTCTGCCTCTTTATAGGTCTCTGGTGAGGCCTCATCTGGAGTATGGGGGCAGTTTTGGACTCCAGTCCTTAACAGGGATATAAATGAGCTGGAGAGAGTGCAGAGACTACGTGCAACTAAACTACAGATGAAGCCACTTGGATTTGTGCCTTAAATGCATCATGACTAGGGATTAATTGAATAAACTGTGTTATCTATAGTCATCATAACTCATTTAATGCATTTAACCTTTCATTAGAGGGATGGAATACTTAAATTAAAAGGGTAGACTGTCAAGGTTGGGGTTCTTTTCTCTGGAAAAAAGGCGCTTGCGAGGGGACATGATTTGACTTTACAAGTACATTAGAGGACATTATAGACAAATGGCAGGGGACCTTTTTACAAATAAAGTGGATCACCGTACCAGAGGCCTCCCCTTCAGACTAGAAGAAAAGAACTTTCATTTGAAGCAACATAGGGGGTTCTTCACAGTCAGGACAGTGAGGTTGGGGAATGCACTGCTGGGTGATGTTGTGATGCTGATTCAGTTAATGACTATAAGAGGGACATGGATGATTTCTTGGACAGACATAATATCAAAGGCTATTATAGATATGGATGTATATAATTTATGTGAAAGTATGTAGGGGTGTGTGTGTGGATGCTGGGTTTTCATTTGTAGGGATTAAACTTGATGGATACTTTTATATCTTTTTTCAACCCGATTTAACTATGAAATTATGTAACACACCTACTACATTTGTACAACGTGGAGGAACAATAACATCAAGGACTTCAGTATAATGGCCTATCTGAGGCATCACTAAATGTGGGATACTGATTGCCCAGCCAATGGCTCACGAGCAACATGTTTCAAACCAACTAGATTTAACATACAGAAAAGTCATTAAATATTCACTATTTTATTATATGTAATTGATTTACCTGTCAGGTCTCTGCAGTTTTTAAAAAACACCTTCATCTGTGACTTCTCCTGCTCCGACAATGTGTTCAGCACTCTGCAAATAACATAGAAAAATAAGGAAACTGGCATCAGAGGGTATATATTCACTAGGCCACAGTCCCTCAAAAACAGCTACAACCACCATTCCTGGATGAGTTTAATATAGCTCTCCCGAGGATAATGGATAAATTAGTACAGTAAGTCTTGGAAGCTCCAACCATTGGAAGCTCCATCAGCTCAAAGATAATAACTCTAAAGAAGGGTGTGAGGGACTTGGAAGAGCTTTTGAAAACTCAAAGGGCAATGACTGGTGTTAAGCAATTGTCAGTGGCATGGGTGGCCCACTATTACACCCCCCACCATCGTTGGCACAAAAAAGACCTAACACAGCAAAAACTGCTCTCAACTCCACAAGTATTAAATACTTATTTGTGATTCAAGGACCTTACAAATACTCTTTCCATCATTTCAAGTGAAACTCAGGTAATAGACTTGAGAGAGATGAAGTATAACAGAGGCATAGAGCCAATTCACCAGTAAACACATCCATTGACACTAGATGGGCATGCCTCACATAGAGCCTCAAGTGCAAGATAAACAAAAGGAGCAAATAACTGGAATTTCTTACTTATATATAAACACGGGAACTATAAAGTCTGTGTAATTTGGGTCCAACTCGGAATCCTCTAGCTGGGACATAAACTCTTCATAATTGCCTCTCCATTCCACCTTCTTATTCAGGGGTACAAAGTTACCTGGAAGTAGAAATGAATCCTTATAAATATTCTTAGGAACAATAGATGCATGTTGCCTCACATATCTGTAACTTTTTAATTTTAACACCGAGATTTTCCAAGTTTTTGGGTCCAGTTGCCCTTGGCTTTGACGTGCAACATTTTTTTCAGACCACCCATCATTCAATATACAACTACATACTCTTTAAATTCTTTTTAAATTGTACAAAAAAGAAAACACTGTGGCATGTATTCATATATACTGAGCAAGTTCATGTATTTTGTTTCTTTATCAGTGTGTGCAGTTCTGGGGAAACATGAGGGAGTAAAGGGGACGAGGCCTTATTTTGACAGGACTTAACTGATCTGAAATGCAACAATGCCATAAAAACTGTTATAAGTCTGTATAAATGATAGGTCAGTATACTGTTAATATATATATATATATATATATATATATATATATATATATATATATATATATATATATATATATGGTTAACCCAATGGGTTAAGTTCCCACGGGGTTGGAAATCCCCTACTGTGGCCAGCTAAGTGTTGGGCCTACTCTTTGTCCCTGTGCAGTGAGCCCTGGTATTTCCAGATTTGAAGGGAATATGGGGCCCCACGTCTTAGGAGCTTGACATGGAGTGTCTAGAGCTTGAAGGCAGCGGAAAGAATGGGACAGAAGCTGCCAGTAAAGGGGGCTTTGTTGTGCTCACACTGTGGATGGTGCTGGGAGCTGTGCCCTGACGATTAAATCAAACTTTGTGTGCTCAGCTTAGATAGCTTGGGAACCCGGCTTGAGTATGTGGAGATGCTGAGGATGCCTGTACCAGCTCTGTGTGAGCCTTGGTGAGTCTGCCTGAGGGAAGAGTATAGAAAGGCTCCAGAGTATGTCTTTTGTGTGAGGACTGGTGTTGTCCATTTGTCTGCCACATGGGAGTAACCACCTCTGTCCAACAGAAGTATTTGGGCAGTAGAGCTACCTGGGGAAAGTTAAAAGCTCTTGGAGAAAAGGGACTGTAATGCTCTTTGTCCATCTGGAATGAAGTGTGGTGAGCCAGGGTTGGAACTTACCACAAGAGTTCCCCAGGGCAGGAGTGTAATTCATGAGTAATTGTATTTTACTCTGCACTTTGCCAGTCATATAAAGTTTTCTCTGTTGTACTGCAACTGTCTGTGTGGTCATTGTTCTTAGTGGGCTATGTGGAGTACCCTTTCATTTAGCAAAGGGGATTCAGGACCTGTGTATGGTAAGATATGTGTTTAAATCCTATATTTTCAATGGCATTGCCTTGGCAGGAACAGCAGTGACACCCTATATTCTTATTTTGTAACCAAATTAAACTTGATTCAGCCTGCTTTTCTTGAATTCAGTTGATTCCAGGCATATGATCCTAAACATCGTATTATTCTCAGTGTTATAATTTAATACACAAGTATAATTACCCTAAGTGCTAGAACATGGCTACTTGTACTGTACCAGACCAGTCACATATACAGTTGCTTGGGAACTTGTGAGAGTCTCATATTGTATTGTCATGGCCATTTCTTCACCCAGACCCCAAAAATTAGTCTTAATCCATATGTGTAAAACATTTAGTCTCCTGGGAATAATCCTGATTTTGCTTACTAATTCACTAACTTGTAGCCCCTAAAGGAAGCTAAGGAGAATGCACATATAAATAAATTTTTATTGAGTCTTTTGAGAACTACCTGTATATACTGTAGGGCAGTCAAGTCATTACATAAAGTTCTGTAGTAGATCAAAATCCACTGGAATGAGTTTCCCCTCAACTCAACCACATTTTTGACTTCTTATACAGAAAAAGAATTACAAATGAACCAGCTTTTGGTTGTCTGCTGACATTGGTTATTAAGATTTATTCTTACATCTCACTTACCCAACTGTGCGTAAATCATTCTCATCTCATAGTCAGTCATTCTCACAAGTCCTCTGTTATCCACAACTGTGATGGTGGGTGTGAGTTCATAGGCTCTCCTCTCCATAGTTACAGCACCCCCACTTGGAGTCATCCCTGATTTAGCATGTATTTTATATTTCCCAGCTTGCAGAACATATAGAAGTGAGTTGATGAGGGCAGACTTGCCGTGCCCTGTGAAGCCAAACAGCTGCAGTAGGACCCGGTTGTAGCCCTGGTTCCCCCGAGGACAATTATCTAGGCTGAAATCTAGAACGTAGTCTTGGAGCTGGTTATATTCCATAGCTGAACTGTCCCTGAGAAGGTGATCCCGCAACTGCTCTATCACTCCTTTATATTATAGGTCTATATTTAACTTTCATTTTCCACTCCCATTTTCTTCTGTTTACTATTTACACTTAATCCTTTTAATTGTTCTTCCTTGTGTGATTTGTGTTACTATTTGTATTAGAACCGGCTTGATAAAGATGAACATTCTTACAACAAGTACTTCCTCTTTATCTTTAGAGGAAAACATGATCATGTTTTACCATTTTTTTTTCTCAGGGATTATCTCAAAACAAAGGATACAAAATTCATGAGATGGGTTGCAAGCTAATCAATAAATTTGTATACTGGAAAAAATTAAATTTTTGTATTGAATGACTTTAAGGTTATTTGTAAAAATAATCCCCCATGAAAACAGTGCCTGTCTGTCTCTTGCTATTCCCATTTTAATCAAATAAATCATTTTTTTAATGATTTTCTCTGTAATAATTAACCAGTACCTTGTACTTGATCCCAACTAAGATAAGGGGTTGTTCCTCTTTGAGTTAACTTTTAGTATGATGTAGAGAGGGATATTCTGAGACAATCTGCAATTGGTTTTATTTTATTTTTTATTATTTGTAGTTTTTGAGTTACAGTATTGATGTTTTTATTCAGCAGCTTCCAGTTTGCAATTTCAGCTGCCTCATTACTAGGGTCCAAGTTATCCTAGCTACCATGTTTGAATTTGATTTGAATAAGAGACTGGAATATAAATAGGAGAGGCCTGAATAGAAAGACGAGTAATAAAAAAGTACCAATAACGATACATATGTAGCCTAAAGGTGGCCATACACGGGCCGATAAAAGCTGCCGACAGACTGTGTCGGCAGCTTATTGGCCCGTGTATGGGGGCCCCCGACGGGCTTCCCCGATCGAGATCTGGCCGAAAGTCGGGCAGATCTCGATCGGATGGGTTTAAAAATCCCGTCGGATAGCGGCCGCATCTGTTCGTTGATGCGGTCCCGCGATCCGAACGCCCGTTTGCGAATGCTAGGATCCGATTGTTGGGCCCTAGGGCCCACGATCGGATCTGCCCGATATTGCCCACCTCAAGGTGGGCATATCGGAGGGAGATCCGCTCGTTTGGCGACATCGCCAAACGAGCGGATCTATCCATGTATGGCCACCTTAAGAGAGTTTTTAGATAGGGTCAGTGAGCCCCATTTGAAGTCAGAAGAAGAAAGCAAATAATTAAACTATAAAAAATAAATAATGAAAGAAAATTGAAAACTTTTTAGAATTGGTCACTCTATAACATACGGAAAGTTTACTTTAGGGCGAACAAACCCTTTAATCCTAATTGGAGGCAAAACAATCCTATTGGGTTTATTTAATGTTTAAATGATTATTTAGTACATTGACGGTATGAAAATCGTAATTATGGAAAGACCCAAGGTCGGACTGGGCCAGTGGGGCACTGAGAAAAAAACCCAGTGGAACCCCGGCTCTTGTGGGCCCCTCCGGCCAAAACCGAATCTTCCTGCCCACGACCTACCTTTTTGGTAGGTTGCAGCAAATACATCGCAAGCGCATGTGCGGGGGCAGCTCAGTGGGGGAACCCGGCAGGGGACCCAGATGGTGGCCCTGCAAAATCAGCCCCGATGGGTCCTGGGCCCCCAAACCCGACCCTGGAAAGACCTCTTTTCTGGAAATCCCCAGGTTCTGAGCATTCTGTATAGAATGCCATACTTGTATTAAATTGGTTGTAATTGGGTCACCCATGTACTTTATACTTATAGAAAAAATAACTCTTTATAAATGTATATATATGCCAAATAAAATCACTAATTCTAACCATTCAAAGAGTACATTTATTTTTATGTATCTAGTAATCACCCATAAATAACACCCATAAATTGCAAGCCTCTAAGATTACATTTGTATGCACAGTGCACAGCTTTTCTTACTAGTCAGCTGTTTTGCTCCAGTGGTGCCCAAACCCCTCCTGGTTCAACTCATTTACTGGTCCTTTGTTGGAGTTCATGGAGAACATGTTCAAAATTCCATGTTTGTCTTCAACAATTTTTTTTTTCTTGCACTGCTGCAACAAAATTTTACCAATAACAAAATTAATATACAAACTTTAATATATTTTGCACCCAAAAAAAACCCCAACAATAGGCTTATTCTACGGTTTCACTCTCACTGCTGTTCATCTGAAAGTCTGGTAATAGCGGTAGCAGCAGTATGAATATGTGAATAAGTCCGAGTATTATGGCTAGTAGTGTAGAGAAGCCCATAACTTCCAGGAATGACCCCTTAGGTGTAGCAGGAGAACCTTTCCAGCTCCGGTCTTCACCGTTGCCCTTTTGTGGCCCGGGAACTTTCTGCTGTGAAACAGACAGGGGTCCTACACACAGCCAAGGTAGTCAGAAGCACGGTACCAAAGGGATTAGGCAAGGTCAGAGTCATATCCAGGCAAGGGTCAGTGGCAGGTGGCAAGATTCAGAAGTTGGTAACCAGGCAAGGAGTTAAAATGAAAAATAAATGCTGGAAAATAGCTTGAGCAGGATCAGAATACTAAAAACCAGCTTGGGCAATTGGATAAAGCTTAAAAGAGCCTTTTATTTAGAATTTTGGCACCAACAGTGACGTCAGCACGTTCAGTGACATCACAGCGCACCTCCCCTCAATCCAGATGCGGCGCAAGCACCATTGTGCATGTGCGCTTCCAACCGCGATGACCAGAGGAAGCCCGGGAACCAGCACAACGAAAAGTAAGTCCATGCACCGGTCTCCTGGGGCTTCCTACACTGAGTAAGTGTACGTCAATTCATTTTTTGGGTTTATTAGGTTTAGCTGCTTTTTGTACCAGAAGAGACAGTCTTCTTCAGTTTTCCCAATCTCAGCCAGTTTCTCAGCATCTGCCTGTCTTTTTATTTCAGTAGTCTTCTCCACTGCATCAATATCATGGGCATATTTGAGAAGGAATTTCCTTCTCTCTATACAGGATTTTTTGGGGTTTCTTGAGCATCACATCCAGAATGTGACACCACTCAAAGCAGATTTAAGGAGAGTAAGTAAATCTCGTCTTCTCCCTAGTGTCTGTAGCTGGTCATCTTTAGAAAAGTTCTTCACTGCCACAACCACCTCTGCGTCCCAACATTTAAACAGAAATCCAGAAACCCATTATCCAGAAGCTTTGAATTATCCAGAAAGCTTCAATAGACTCAAATTTATCCAACTAATTAATTTTTTTTTAAATTATCTCCTTTTTCTCTGTAATAATAAAGCAGTACCTTGTATTTGATCCAAACTATGATATAAATAAACTTTATTGGAAGCAATGCCAGCCTATTGGGTTTATTTAATGTTTATATGATTTTCTAGTACACTTAAGGCATGAAGATCCAAATTACGGGATGATCCCTTATCCGAAAACCTTGATCCTGAGCATTCTGGATAACAGGTCCCATTCCTGTACATGTAGTGTAAGTAACCTCGCCATCACACTGCAGGTTATTTACCCTTATGGCTTTGGTAGGGAATCTGTTATCCCGCAAATTATATTCTTATAACCGTAGGTATGTCATCAGTTACATTCCATGCTTAGTGATGTCATGTTTGGTCACATGACTCACTGAAACTTGTGTATTATAAAAAAAAGAACTCCCTGTTAAAAAATATTAGATATAAGAAATTACCCTGAGTACCAGATACCTTTAATATATAATCATTTAGTGGCTGGCCAGTCTCCCATCATAAAAACTTTTCAAAATACACAGATCCTCTGAATCTTAAAAAGTTGGAAGTGAATACACATTTTATTAGAATGGAGCAAATATATTCATAATTGATAATAACACTGTCACTCCAGGTGGTTTAAATAAAGAGTTTTTTAAAGTTGTGATACCAGACAATGTGTGGGTCTTATTTGGATAATATGGTTTATTAGGTTAGGTTACGCTGTCAGTTAACTTTCAGGAAAGACAGGGTTAGGTATGTGTCAATATATCGTAAGGTGGGAGAATATATAATATACTCTGTAAATTACTAATTAATTGAGACTAAAAATAGAAGGCAAACTATATTTTTATCTATTTTTATGGATTTGTTATATGAATGGAAATACATACAAATGTTGCTTTTAAATACGGATATATGTATATCAATTAATTAATTATACATAAAAATAGATATGTGGTTAGAAGTAGATATCAAATATATGCACAGCCTTCCACAGTGAGTAATGTAGAAAGGGTTACGTTTTGTAGAAGGAAGTATGTTAGTGATGATGCTCTCAATGCTTTTTAACTCAAGTGTCTTGTATTGTGAATTTATGCCCATGACTATGTGTGAGATCAAAGGAAAAACGTCAGGATAAGTTAAGAGTCTGTGAAATAAAGCTATTTTGCAATGTTACTGCTGTCTGGAGTTCCATGTTATGCTGTATCTAGACAAATTATATTTAGTTTGGTTATTTAGGAGCATTTCAGTTCTTTTCTTTCTATGTTAAGGAATTTAGTATGGTCGAGTCTAAATCGTGTTTATGTTGTGTTTCCAATGTATATATTTCAGCAAGAAGTTCATATATACTTTAGCAGGCAGGCAAATTCTTTGTTCTAGACACCTAAATGGGTCCTAATGGGGACTTGTGTCAATGCTCTGCTTTATGCTGTGCCCCTGATATTCTCAATAGTGACCAGTAGATGGCACTGTGCTAAAGTATAAAGAGAGCCATGCTCTCAGGGTCCATCTTGTGCTGGCTCTAGCCTGAGTAGGCAGGCAGAGCTTGAATGGAACCTAATGGTGGCCATACACGGGCAGAAAAAGCTGCCGATATCGGTCGTTTGGACCGATTTGACAGCTTATCTGCCCATGTATGGGGGCTTCCGACAGGTCTTCCCGATCGATATCTGGCCACAATATCGATCAGGAAGGTTGGATTTTTACCCGACCGACCCGTCGGAGCCCCTTGGCGCATCGTAATTCGATCGTTCAGCCATACGGCCGAACGTTCGAATTACCCCCGATATAGCCATGCCGTTAGTGGCATATCGGGGAAAGATCCGCTCGTTTGGCGATGTCGCCAAACGAGCGGATCTTTGAGTCTATGGCCAGCTTAAACAGGTCAGGTCTAGTAAGGATAGGCTACTCACCTTAAAAGGTCACTCTAGGAGTGACAGATAGACAGGCTATTTAGCTGAGCATCTTAAGGCTCTGGCCAGGAGAGTTAGATGGATTAAGATCATGGGTACTAATTGCCCAGAAGTAGGGACTAAGTGCATAGATTTAGGGATGTAGAGGTATTGGAATGGATGGCTGCTAAAGGCATTTACCCTGCATGAGATTTTGTTGTAGATTTTGTGCAAGAGGATTATAATGAGCAAGCATTTACTGAGGGGGTTAACTGCCTCCCCAATATGAAGGGTTCCAAGTTTATTGCACAGAAAACTTCCGGAAACCCGGGATAGTTCTTTATATGATCCCCGATGAGGTACCCCCGCCAACTGAGGACAAGTGTCTGGCTGATGAAGTTGAAGTGTTTTCCCACTTTTTACTAGAGCATGTTCAGGTCTCCTACAGGCTTGTTTTCATCTAAACGTGATTTGCCTGCTCTGAGGTAGCAATACCATTAAATCCATTGAGTTTTCTAGAATTTTGTCAAAATCTCCATTTACAAATTTGCCAAAAATATATTTGCACTATAAATGTGTTTAAATAATGTAAATCTATCAAAAACAAAGTCTAGCAGAGGAGAGTAAGGGGCAGATTTACTAAGCTCGAGTGAATAATTAAAATGAAAAAATATTCAAATTTTGAAGTAATTTTTTGGGTACTTCGACCATCGAATTGGTCAAATTTGATCAAATTCGATCGAAGTTTTTGCGCTTATTCCTTCGAATTCAGTATTCGAATTTGAAGGATTTTTACTTCGAGGGTTTTTTAACCCTCAAAATTCGACCCTTGATAAACCTGCCCCTAAATGTTTTTATAATACAGGTATGAAATCTATTATGTAATAACCATTTATCCAGAAAGCACAGTAATACTTTAAGGGGATAATTTACTAGCAATTGGATTGCAATTTTTTTTCCCATGCATCTCGAAAAATAGGTTTTCCTATATTAAAGAATTTAAATTCAAAAAAACAAAGTGAAAAAAACAAAACAAAAACCTTTAATACCAAACTTCACCAAGTTGACGAGGTCCTATAGAAGCCAATGGGAGCTGCGCTGATTTTATTGGACCGCTTTTAATCAGTTCGGGGGTTTTTGGATTTTTTTTTCACCAAAAAAAATAGCATTTTATAGGTTTTCAAGGTATTCATATTTTTTTAGCTCATTGTTGTATTAGCTCTATTTTTTTTCCTTTGCACTTTTTATGTTCGGATCTTGTCATAAATTCATCGACAGTTGTGGTTTTTGAGTTTGTGAGTTTTGCTGGGGTTTCTAAAACCTCGAAATCCACCAAAATCTGACCTTTTTTAGCTGACCTTAATAAATAAGCCTCTGAGGATTTTTTTTCCTTAGCGTCATACTTAAGCAAATACTGTAGTTCTTATTTTTTTACCTATTACCTTCTTCTCTATCATAACAAAAGAGCTACCCAGCGTAATTGCGTGCCTAATGAAACTTCAGGTCCCAAATTTTCCAGAAAATAGATCCAATATCTGTATTTTCACAAATATTAGAAAAAAAGTGGAAAAGGAATTGAGATTTTTTTCCTCAAAGTTAGCAAATCTCCCCCTAACATTAAAAACAATTATATAAAGCACTTGTTAGCTTTGTCAACTTTTGGCATTTATTATTGTTTTTATCATTGACTGAGTGGTTGGTTATTATCTCTCTCGTGCACGTATTTCAGAAGGAATTTTTTGCGTTGAGCTCTGTCCTTTTTTGGGTTTCTCTGGTCTTTCATACAAAAACTCACGTCTTTCAGAGCTTTATGGATCAGTTCAAGGAACAGTGTGTGTCTCCCACGTGTTTTAAAATGGTCATCATCTGTATAATTCTCCACTGCCAGTATCTCCTCTGCCCCCATGCCTTCAAATATATTGCGCAGCTTGGCAAAATCTCCACTGGTCTTGTTGGTGAGGACGATGATGGGAAATATTCCTGTAGGAGAGTGAGGAAAGGTTTGTGCGCTCCTAGATAATGTGAACAGTTTTTTTTTGTTTTGCCCAAAAACTAAAGAATTACAATTTTGGTTTAAAAGCTTTCGAGATGTTCGAGATTTATAAGTGAAGAAAAACTTGAATGTAAAACAACTTCCAAATGCTTTCAATCTGATAGTCTCAAGTTTTTCAATTCTTTTGAGAATCTGTAGGCTGAGTGAGTAGAATATGAATTTGATGCGTCTATGTTTTTCTTGAATAAATATTTTAAAAAAGAAAAGCAAACATTTAAGTTTGGAAAAATTTGAGCTTTGAAACTGGAAAGAAACCTACAAAATTCACAAGTTTGAATTTTGATAAATAATCTTCCCCATGGTAAAAAAAATGATGGTACCAGATTTGCATTTATAGTTAAAGGAGAAGGAAAGGTTAAAACTAAGTAAGCCTTATCAGAAAGGTCCATCTAAGTATACCAGTAAACCCCCAAAGTAGCGCTGCTCTGAGTCCCCTGTCAAAAGAAACACTGCATTTCTTTCCTTGTATTGTGTACTCATGGGCTTCTGTATCAGACTTCCTGTCTTCAGCTTAATCCTCATTGCCCTGGGCAAGAGCATGCTCAGTTTGCTCCTCTCCCCCCACCCCTCCCTTCTCTACTGTAATCTGAGCCCAGAGCAGGGAGAGACTCAGGCAGGAAGTGATGTCACACCACATTAATACTGCAGCTCCTATTCTAAACAAACAGAGAGTTTCTAGAGCTTTTTACTCAGGTATGGTAAAACATTATACAGAATAAATATAGCATTCTAGCTTGCACTATTGCAGCTAATCTATTGGCAATAAAATGCCTCCGCAGCTTTCCTTCTCCTTTAAAAATCATTGTAACCTTGAAAAATCATACTTTTATTTAGTGGTATAACTTGATGTTACAGGGCAAAAAAATTACATAGGGCCCCCAACATATCTAGAGGGTGTCCTGTTTACCAATATTCATTGAAATTGCTCAATAATTAGGCCTCATCACCTACACCTTCTGGGTTCCCCTGTAGGTGCAGGGTCTTCTTCCTTTGTAGTTACACCTCTGCCTTTATAGAAGCCCTCTCTAGGTCCTTTTTTTAAGATTTACTTGAAAACTGAATTTTAAAAAAATTGAGATTATGTTTTTTAATTTAGATTATCTCAGATTTGAAAAAAAAAAACCCAGGATCTGGAGTATAAAGAAATGTGCCCCATGTACTGTATATGTTTATCGAATGTGAAAGGAAACCTACATTCATGAGGAGAACATCCAAACTCCCTGGAATTGGATATTATTAAAAAAAAGTTTAAAAATGAGTGTTGATAATGATTACCTGTAAGATCTCGGCAGTTTTTAAGAAAGGGTTTAATTTCCTCTATTTCTGTGGTGGTCACTTCTTTCTTGACACTGGGTGGAAAAATAAATAGAGTAAGAAATGCTTAGAGATTCTACAGAGGGACCTTAAATAACTGTGATATGCACACTGCATGTGTAACATGACAAAAAGAAAATTTTTAAGTTTTTGAGCGTGTGTGTTTTATTGTTAGCATTTTTTAGTGGATTGGGCTAGAAATAACCAATAGTCATTGGAATACTAACAACACAGAAGTCCTGCTATCACGTTGAGGAGTTACACTCTAGATTCTCTAGAGATGTTCATTAACCTACAACAATAATAGTTCATGCTTCCATTTGCGAGTAAAGGCTCTGCTAGAATGGAGTTTTCCTTGCAGGAGAGGAGGCAAATAGGTGGGAGATGAACATTCCCTTCTGGTACATAATTCATAACACCAAAGGGAAGAATACAAGGGGGTGCAAGCTGGTCTGGAAACCTATGAGCCACACTCTGGCATTGCACTTTTGAGTAGCTCTGTAATCACCATAGCTAATTTAATAATATCCTTTTTATTACTGTCCCCCTGTTACATGTGTCTGAATTGCAAGTATGGTACAAGAAACCCCTTCTCACCTGCAGACAAATATTGGAACAAAAAAATCTGTAAAATTTGGATCCACATCATCATCCTCCAGTCGAAACATCATGTCCTCGTAAGTCTTGTTCCATTCTACTCTCTGTTCCAGTGGTACAAAGTTACCTGAAATATTTGTGATATGATGAATATTTTGGGCGGTCAACCAAGGACATTGTGTGTAGACACTACCAATATTATGTGTTATTGATCATAATCCAATATACAAGAGTGAAAGCTACTTTTAACCTTTTTTTAATTTTCCTAATTTCCCTCTTTATATTACACTTGGCAAATAAATAGCAAAATGTGTTCTTTAAGAAGACATACTGTAAGTTTAAACTATTGCTCTGAATTTTAGCTGTCAAAAAATAGTTTTCAGTGGTACAAGGTATTATTTCCTGCAGAACACGTAGCATGGGGGACCCAAAAGATTATTTTCCACTACTTCTGATGAAGTCTCAGCTCTGTAACATATATCCAGTGGGAAGGGAGTTTACCCAGTTGGCCCAAGTGGTGTATGACCTAATACTGTCCCTAGATAGTGATGGGCGAATTTGTCCCGTTTCACTTCGGCGAAAAGTTTGTGAATTTCCCGTGAAAATCGGGAACCGGCGAAAAAATTTGTGAAACGCCGCTGGCATCTCGTTTTTTGACGCTGGCCTCCATTTTTTTTGGACACCGGTGAATTTTCGCATGTGAATTTTAGCGGGAGTTTTTTATTCACTGGCAGTGATTTGCAGGAATTCGCAGAGAATTCACGCCTGATGAATACATTCGCCCATCACTATCCCTAGATTATTTAAGAAGAGTGCATATGGCTCATCCTCTTTGGTGTCCACCTAGTGACAGTGCTGACTGTACTGGGATCCTGGACTATACTATAAGTATCAAACTTTGGACCCTAGGGACCTGCTGTAGGGGAGCAGGGACCTTGTAAACAAGGCAAAAATGTTGATGGTTCTTATCTATGGTTTAGACAGCTAAGGGGCCAGCATAGCTGGAAAATAGTTTCCCTTTCCTAGGTTAAAGAATCCTCCTGTCAGTTCAGAGGGTGTCTCTTCTAATGTATATAAGCTGGACCACATGTGCTCTGGGACCTTTCTGAGAGATTCTACCTGGGCAGGCAGGGGGAACTAGATTGGAACCAAGGTTAAGTAGGGCCTATTAGGACTAAGGATATACTCTTTATAGGTCACACTAGGTGTGAAAGATAGTAGGGTTAGCTAGTGAGCAGCCTACATTACACCAAGCAGATAAAGTAAGGATTAGAATCCTGGGTGCATTACACCAGAGTAGATTCCACTTTCAGAACATTGAAAGCTGAGCTGAAATAATCCAATCCTAGATGATTGAACCCTGACAGGTAAAGCACTGGATGCTTGAACCTGTATTTATGAGTATATGATGGGAACTTAATATTGGGGAGCACCGATCATCAATCACAGGGGATGGTGTGCAGAGTCAAATAGTTAAACATATATAAGAAAAGGAAAGAGAAAGAGCTGACCCATATAAATGCACCCTGCCATCCACAACATCCGAAGGCTCATGTGTAATGGTTAATTAAAACGTAACTTTTAATAAGACATTTTTTAATAAAAAAAATTGATGTCCAGTGTGTAACATTAAAATATCAGTTAGTAGCAGGAAAGCTGAACGACCAAGGCAACACAACCCTCTGATTTTGCCTTTGGCGATCAGCTTTGTGGATGGGAGGGTGCAGTTATATGGATCTGCTCTTTCTCTCTTCTTTTCTGATACATGATGGGTATCCTTTGCCTCCTGCCTAATTCTCTCAAACACTTATATGTGAATCCAGTCAATATGGACTTTATTGTTACGTTCAACAACCACCGGAGTCCATTTGTTGAATTGAACCTAAGAAGTAAAGATCTACTCTACCCTGCCTTGAATATACAACTCCCTGATGGCACATGCCAAGGGGGCACACATAAGAAGGGGCTTAGGGTATTTTCCCTTAGAGGCTTCCACTAGACATTTGCTTAAAATGGAGACTATGGCATATGGTCTTCTTGTAATTCAGAGCTTTCTAGATAATGAGCTTCCAGATAAAATATTCCATACCTGTACAAACAGCAGTCACAAAAAAACTTACATAACTGAGCGTAGATTTCAGCCATTCCATTGGGGTTTATCATAGCACATCCTCTATTGTCCACCATTGTGATTGTCCCTGTTAGGGGATAGGACTTTCTTTCCATGGTCAGGCCACCATCATTGGCTGCAGCTTCCGCATGTTTTTTGAACTCTGTATCCAGCAGAGCAAATTTACAGGAGTTGATGAGAGAAGACTTGCCGTGTCCCAGGAACCCAAAGAGCTGTAGGAGGATGCGATTGTAGCCCTGGTTCCCCAGTGGGCATTCGTTAAGGCTGAATGATCTGATATAATCTCTAAGATGATCTACATCCATCGTGGCTAATTCTCTCCTGTAGTTTCAGTTTGGCTGATTTATACTGAGGCAGAATATTTCACAATGTTTTTTAACTTTCAGCTGCTGGGAAACTCCCCAGTGTTAAATCTGCTGCTTCAGTGGTTACACCTAGAAACAGTTCCCAGAGGCGACATTAAACTTTAATTCGGTGAAACAAGCGAAAGTGAAAGTAGCAAATGCTTTGGTTCCTTAAGATCAGTCAACTTAATCAAATATGGGCTAAGTGCCAGTGGTTAAGATTTTTTTTTGTCTCCTCTGGCACTTATAGGGTTAAATCAATTGCCTTCCCTAAGGAAAAGGTGCTTTAAGTCAGAATGGACTTGTACAGCCTTCCTGGCATAGGAATTGTTCAGTTGTCTTCCTAAAACTTTTGTAATGATCTTGTACAGAAATGAGAACATGATTACAAGAAGTTACCTGTATCACTGCCAGATCACTTTGCCAGTAATTAAATTTTTTTTGCGGGAACTTGTAGCTCCAGTGTCATGTTTTAACATCATTCTTTTCCATTTCTCATAAATGTTCCTTTTATAATAACCAAAGCACCAGCAACATCTCTGCAACACCTCTGGCTGTTTTATTATTATCCATAAAACTCACTCTGTGCTTGTAACAAACTCCCAAGTTCAAGGCAAGTTCAGCGTGTGAAACACTAATGGGAAAGGCCATATAAAAATTCACTTTTATGATATTTTAAATGCAAATAATATGAGCAACTTTAGAAAAAGGTCTATACAATAAGAAACAGTCAAATTAAAAAATATAAGCAATGACAGTATAATGTACTGTTGCCCTGCACTGGTAAAACTGGTGAGTTTGCTTCAGAAACACTACTATAGTTTATATAAACAAGCTGCTGTGTAGCCATGGGGGCAGCCATTCAAGCCCAGGATACACAGTAGATAACAGATAGGCACTACTATAGTTTATATAAACAAGCTGCTGTGTAGCCATGGGGGCAGCCATTCAATCACAGGATACACAGTAGATAACAGATAAGTACTACTATAGTTTATATAAACAAGCTGCTGTGTAGCCATGGGGGCAGCCATTCAAGCACAGGATACACAGTAGATAACAGATAAGTACTACTATAGTTTATATAAACAAGCTGCTGTGTAGCCATGGGGGCAGCCATCCAAGCACAGTATACACAGTAGATAACAGATAACTACTACTATAGTTTATACAAACAAGCTGCTGTGTAGCCATGGGGGCAGCCATTCAAGCACAGGATACACAGTAGATAACAGATAAGTACTACTATAGTTTATATAAACAAGCTGCTGTGTAGCCATGGGGGCAGCCATTCAAGCACAGACTATACAGTAGATAACAGATAAGTACTACTATAGTTTATATAAACAAGCTGCTGTGTAGCCATGGGGGCAGCCATTCAAGCACAGAATATACAGTAGATAACAGATAAGTACTACTATAGTTTATATAAACAAGCTGCTGTGTAGCCATGGGGGCAGCCATTCAAGCACAGGATACACAGTAGATAACAGATAAGTACTACTATAGTTTATATAAACAAGCTGCTGTGTAGCCATGGGGGCAGCCATTCAAGCACAGGATACAAAGTAGATAACAGATAAGTACTACTATAGTTTATATAAACAAGCTGCTGTGTAGCCATGGGGGCAGCCATTCAAGCACAGGATACACAGTAGATAACAGATAAGTACTACTATAGTTTATATATACAAGCTGCTGTGTAGCCATGGGGGCAGCCATTCAAGCACAGGATACACAGTAGATAACAGATAAGTACTACTATAGTTTATATAAACAAGCTGCTGTGTAGCCATGGGGGCAGCCATTCAAGCACAGGATACAAAGTAGATAACAGATAAGTACTACTATAGTTTATATAAACAAGCTGCAGTGTAGCCATGGGGGCAGCCATTCAAGCACAGGATACACAGTAGATAACAGATAAGTCCTACTATAGTTTATATAAACAAGCTGCTGTGTAGCCATGGGGGCAGCCATTCAAGCACAGGATACACAGTACATAACAGATAAGTACTACTATAGTTTATATAAACAAGCTGCTGTGTAACCATGGGGGCAGCCATTCAAGCACAGGATACACAGTAGATAACAGATAAATACTACTATAGTTGACAAAAACAAGCTGCTGTGTAGCCATGGGGACAGCCATTCAAACACATTTTTGAAATGCGGAAATTCGCCGTAAATCCATGCCTGGCAAATAAATTTGTAGTATATGTAATATATCCCTAAAATTTGCCACAGCCAACAATGAATAACCCTGCAGTTGCAGTATGTAGAAACAACTTTGCATGCACTGTGTATTTCCGCATTTACTTTACACTTCTCCTCAACTCAAGGTGCCTGTGATGCTCACCCTGGGCTCCTGCTCTCTGTCTCATTCTGGATATTTCACTCTCCCAAAAATCATTTGAATTGTTATTCCTCCCCACAGACTATTTTGTTTCTTTATCCCCCATAGACTCCCCTTCCACTGAACCCACTGACTCCATATCCCAGGCTCCTCAGATGCTTGCTCTCCCCACAGACTCTATTGCCTTTCTTCCCCCTGCAAACTGCTCTTAATATTTCTCCCCTCTCTCTGAGTTATGATCTCAGCTGTGGACTTTCCCTGTTACGTAATGAAAAAACAGTATTTGCTCGCTCCACTATGTAACCTGTCACATGCAACTCAATGAGAGAAAAACACAAACAAAGCACTGCTAAGGCACAAAGGCTAAAAAAGGACTTTTAGATGAGATCACGTGTTACCATTAAAAAAAGACAAGTGGCATACATTCACTCTTCTAAAAAATAGAATTGTTTTGGATTAAAAGGAAAGATGTTTCCATTATTTTCCTATTGTCGAGATATATTTTTAATCATGTATTCTGTATGTCTTTATATGGCACACGCTGTTCTTAATTTGACCTCATGATGGCAGTGCATGATAGCCGATAAAGGAGAATGGGCAGCATTTATTCCTATGATTATTATTTATATTGTACTGTTCCGAGTAAGGGATACTAAATGCAGACAAATAATTGAGACACAGTTACAACTGGATACAGTGCCGGGGCAACTTACATAGGCTCCTAGGCAACAGGTCAGAGCCCCTATAGCGGCGACAAGTGCCAGTAGGCACTATAGATGGCCAAGGAAACTATTAATACTGGCGGCATTTTAGATCCTGCTGGACCTGAACTAGGGGTGCGAAGGCTGAAGAGTTACCTGCCCAGCGCCCCCACACTATGGCACTTTTCTCTTCAGCCGACCTCTAGTTCTGGCCCTGATTGATTATTATTGTGAGACAATAGGGAGAGGGCCCTGATCACAAGAGCTTACATTGTAAGAAAATTTGACAGGACTACACTAATTCACAAAAATGCGAAGTTTCTTCCAGGGTGCCGAACGATTGCAAAGTTTTACTAGCGTTAATTCAGCAAGCAAAGCGGAGTTGCGCTAGCGTCGGCTAATTTGCATATGGCGGGAAGTTAAAGTACAATGGATGTTGCAGCAAATACATTACACTAAACAAGCCCAGGAAACCTTAATAAAATAAAATAGATTTGTTATATTGCCCTACACATGATCCCCAGTAACGTAACTAGAGGAGGACGGACCCTGGTGCGGCTGCTGCCTTTCTCCTTATTCATTAGAGTCGTTTCTATTAAGGTGTACAGATTCTGAATGTTTTGTCTAAAGTACAGGTATATAAAAGATAATTTTTCTTATTCTATACACAAGGTTTTTTTGGAATAATTGGTTTTCTAAACTGTTTTACGGACACTCTTTTCAATTGGGACATGGGTTCAAAATCTTTTTGGGACAATTTTTCGGACAATTTTGTATGGACTTTCCCAGGATTGGACATTTTTGTATTCCCATTGGATATTGGACATTTTTTTCCTGGTGGGGGTGGAGTTTTGGGGGTATTTAAACCTAATACACTTATGTGGTTGTATCACCTGAAGAAGGGGGAACTGCCCTCGAAACGTTGTGTTGACTAATAAACACATAAGGGGCCAGTCCCCTGCTTGAATTCGCCCTGTGTGCCGGTACCTGTATCTTTTGTTCCCGAGGTGGTGAAGGCAAGTCTGGCGCAAGAGGTAACGTTCATTAAAATCTGCATCTTAGTGAATTTGTGTAGTTACGTCCATTCACTAGAGCGAAAATTAGCCTGATGTTAGAGTTCGAAGCACCGCTAGAGTATATCTTTTTCGCTAGCGAAGTTACGCCAGCGTTAGTCAAATTTGCCCCATACAGTGATGGTAAGCAGTGTGATTGTACAGTTTAATTAGGATAGTAATGGTGAATGCATTGTTCAACTTGAAATTAACTGTGTGATGTAGATAGTGATATTCTGAGACAATTTGTATTTGGTTTTCACTTATTATTATTTATGGTTTTTGAGTTATTTAGTTTTTTATTTATCAGCTCTGTCGTTTGCAATTTTGGCAATCTGGTGGCTAGGGTCCACATTACCCTAGCAACCATGCTTTTATTTTGAATAGGAGAGGCCTGAATAGAAAAATGAGTAATAAAAAGTAATAATAATAATAATAATAATAATATAAATAAATGTGCAGCCTTACAGACCCCCATTTGAGTCAGAAGAAATAATTATAATTAAAAAAAACGAAATAATGAAGACAATTGAAAAGTTGCTTATAATTGCCCATTCTGTAACATGCTACAATTAACTTAATGGTGAACCACCCCTTTAAGGATTTAGGTTATAGACTTGAATGAAAAGGTGGGTTTTAAGTGACTGAATGAAAAGCCGGTGAAGAATGCGGTGAGGATTCCTGTGTCTGGTGGTAGGATTTATCATCTGGTCATTTAGCCTGATAAAAGGCTGCAAAAGACCTGCAGGGGTATATTTATCAAAGAGTGAAGTTAGAGGTCGCCACAGTTCTCTAGAATTTCTACGCCTTTCAAAATCCCATAAAAATTAATGGAGAGAGGCGGAACTTCACTCTAGAGGACTGTGGCGATCTCTAACTTCACTCTTTAATAAATCTACCCCCTGAATTGTTGTTTGCTCTCTTGGGGGACAGCTTTACTAAAGGGCAACTTGTTGCCGGCGACCACTTCACCTGGCGCAAATTTGCTACCACTACGCTAATTCACTAATATGTGAAGTTTCGTCCTTGGCGCCGAACACTGGCTACTTTTCACTAGCGTTACTTCGGCAGTGCGAGCATTTCATAGTGAAGATGCGCTAGCGTTCGTTTGTGCCCAGCGAAAATTCACTAGTGATCTTGTGCTTAGGTTAATTTGCATAAGGCGGGTAATTTAATATTGTATGAACGTCTTTATTATAAATGTTGGTACAAATGCTTGAAGTTACTAATTTTTCTTATACTGTTCATGCCCAGGGAACCTTAATAAAGACAAGAGAGTTAAAAGATCAGTAACATCAAAAAAAAAAAAAAAATTAAAAAATGTGTTTGTATATGATGATAGTATAGTATACAAACGATTTTTTTAAAAATCTGATCCTGATTACTGATCCTTTAATATAATGCCCTACACATGAGCCCACTGTAATAGGAAAGTTCCATATGTCAGGAAATATGTGCAGAAAGCCGGTTACCCAAAAAAAGTTTGTCAGGACTTTTGCAGGCAATTCCGCTTCAAAAAAGGAAACGCCCCCAACATTTTCGAACTTTAATGCATTTTCGGCACACAGGATAGAGTCCTGTGCGGGTCCATTTTTTGGAACCCGTACCCACCCCGTAACCGCAACCTGCAATCTGCAACCCGGACCCGCAACCCGCATTCTTACCCGCTTGGACCCGCTACCCGACCGGCAAGTACCTTATCCGCAACCCGGACGCGCGACCCGCTGACCATCAAGAATCAAGTGCTGTCATTGTGAACCAGAAGTGACATCATCGGAAGTAGGCGTTATAAGAAAAAAGGAGTAAAAATCGCTATTGAGACCTACAAACTACGCGACCTACAAACCCGCAGAACCGCCAACTCACGTCTATACCCGCACCCTGAACATCTACCCGCAACCCGCAGGGTACCACCAAGCCAATAGATTGCTAACTAACTATCCAGAACAAATGCCATGATCGGTGCATCTGACTCCATATCCATGAAAACGCTACCCTACCGCTGAGTGTCTTCTCTTCACCTAAACTGAATAGAAGTATCCCTGAATATACTTCATCTTGTTTCTTTGGTCATTATGTTTTTACCTTTTCTAATACCCTTCATTTTGTTACCACCACTTGAACTTCTTTCTGTGATCTGTTCAAAGCTAAATGTCATAACTAGGGATGTAGCGAACTGTTCGCCGGCGAACTAGTTCACGCGAACTTCGACTGTTCGCGTCCGCCGAATGTTCGCGAACGTCGCGCGACGTTCGCCAATACGAGTTCGCGTTCGATTCGAACAAAAATCGTTCGACCATTCGACCATTCGATTCCTTCGACCGCTAAAATCGAAGGATTTTCGTTCGAATCGAACGATCAAAGCCATTCGATCGAATGAAATCATTCGATCGAATGGCTTCGATCATTCGATTCGAACGAAAATCCTTCGATCGAACGATTAAAATCCTTCGATCGTTCGAATCGAACGATTTTGCGGATGTTCGAAGTTCGCGAACTGTTCGCGAACTGTTCGCATTTTTGCCGGTGTTCGCGAACGGCGTTCGCGAACACATAAACGGCAGTTCGCTACATCCCTAGTCATAACTCACCCCGCTCTTCTTCCTTCTGAGGCGACGGTTCCATTAGGGCGCGCGGCACGCAGCTGCTGGCTTTATAGGTGCATTCGCTCTGGCGTGTGATGTCAGCGCACAATGGTGTGAAATTCAAAAGGGTATTTAAAGGGACCTTAATCTGCAGATCATTACCCATGATAGGTTCATTCCTTGTGAGTTCCTGGTGCCTTTCTGAGTTAATTCCTGTCTGATATTTGATACCTGTTGTGACCCTGCCTGTTTTGACGATCCTGACTTCTGAAATCCTGACCCTGCCTTGTAATCGACTCGTCTGTTTCCATATCCCTTCTGATTGATCTCCTGGTTTGACCCTTGCCTGTCTGACTCTGCTTGTACTCTGCCTGCCCTGACCCGGCCTGATTCGACTACGCCAACCAGTGGCGTAACTTCGGATGCCAGGGCCCCCCTGCAAAAAAAAATTTCAGGGCCCCCTCTGCACAAAATAGTGGGAGAATTTCATGCATAATATCCCCAGAACTCATAGAAGGATGGCACAATCACAATTTCAGATATGAATAGCCCAGAACTATAGAAGGGTGGCAAAGTGGCAATTACATGTATATATAGCAGATAGCACCATTACAACTTTGCCCATTAAGGCAAGGAAAGAGTTAAACAACCACAAGGCAGTGCAATAAATGTGATTTGTATCCTTACCGCCCGCATTCTTTCTATGCTGATAGTGTTGTAGGGGAGGGAGGAGTGGGGGAATCTGCAGCTTAGAGTAGTGAACCACCATCCGTCCTGCTTGTCAGCAGAGTCCTGGACTGTTCAACTTTTACAAGCGCCTTTTTCCCTGCTTTCCATTGGAAGTCGGATAGGTTGAGGTCACGCAGGGCACGCACAATTGGAGCGCAATAGCTCATACTCCCACCCCCAGGCAGCAAGGCACTCCGTTTGGCGGGTCGTCAGAGTGTTCCGCAGGCAAGATTGCGGCGTCCTATGGAAGGTTACTAGCATTGTGGGTGCAGCGTGCGTATGGATATGCAGAAAGTCATTTTCTGTGGAGCCCGGCAGAGTTCCGGATTGTCAGCACTCGGCACCATACCCCGATATGGTCCCTGCCGGTTGTGCTTACTACTGAGGAAGCAGGCCCCCCACCGGGCCCCCTGTACCCCCGGGCCCCCCCGCAACTGCGGGGCCTGCTTCCTCGGTAGTTACGCCACTGACGCCAACTCCTTGTACTGTGACCTTCTGCCCAAAAGACTTTGCTTTACCATCGTGCCCCTTTGCTTGTCCAGAACCCTTCTCTTGGCACCTCTCTTAATAAGACCTGGCGGCATCTGATTAGCCGAGGGCTCCTCCCGAGGTGAAAGGCGGCTGTTAAAGGCAGAAGCAAGAGCCAAGAACAGGGTGCTTAGCATTGGTTCTGGATTTAGCGTGCCGACTGTGACACTCAAATAAAAACATTTTAGAAAAAAATTGCAGTATTAGCATTATCAATGTTCTTATAAAAGTGGCTCAAAGCCCTTCACAGCGTGTTTACCACTTCCAGTAGCTCTGATACCCAGGACCAAACTTCTCCTAGTGGTGTGGTGCTCTGATGGTTTCTGCTCTCCTGCCTCTCAGAGGCTGTATTGCCCTTTGCTTTCATGCCTTGAAGTGTTTCTGCCCACTTACTTCCACCCCAGATTTCCAGTAAGAGCCTAAGAGCATGGGGGCTTGTAGATGAACCTAAGTAAGTCTTCCGTGCATCTTCCAGGGGGCCTTTACTAATGTCATTGAGACTGGCTGCTCAGTGGCTGCTTTTCTCTTCCTAGTTAGTCCTGCTACCTGTCATGATATAATACAGGGGAAATGACACACATAAAAACCTTTTATAACATATAGTAAGAGGAGAGCACTCAGTAAGCAACAATCTGCTGTGGTTGTGTTTATTTAAGACTACTTAGATACGCAACATGTTTCAGGCCTTATGTCCTCCTTTTAAGACACACACAAACACATTGACCATTGCTGCTTGGTGGTTGGTTAAAACTTGCTTCCTGTATTGCAGGTAATTAGTGTTCTTGCAGCCCTATATAAATTACACATTGAGAAGCATTGGGTTATTTTTGTATTGTGTGATCTTTTTTTTTTTTTAACTGGAGTGCCCTGTTCCCTCCACCTGACCCTGAAACAGAATCACCCTCCTGCTGGTGTACCCGGGAATCAGCATCCGGCCAGATGGGCTGTACGTTCACATTGAATCCCTGTACTGCTATAAGAATGAACAGAAACACAGCAAACTACTCTGAACAGCACTGACTCATTCTAAACTCATTTTCACCAAACACAAGAAGCCAACTTTTTACCCCATGCCCCAATCTGTTTTCGGGTAACTGGTGCTTTGCTCGCTAGCACCTCTGCATGACTATCCCATCAGTTAGACCAATGGGCATGCTTCTCAATCAGACTTAACCCGTGTTCTTGTATGTTACTCCTTCCATTGCTCCTTGTGTAAAGTCCAGGAATTTTATTAAGGTACACATGGAGGTAGCCTTCCTCGTTTTGTGTTTCACAAACACTTAATCATTGGCTAAACATGTGGTTACAGCACAACATATTTAAATGAAAAATTACCAATTCCATTACATTTCCTGTGTTGTGAGCAAGTTTTTAGCCAATGATTAAGTGTTTGTAAAACATGAAACGCATAAGACAACCTCCATGTGTATCTAAGAAAAATTCCTGAATGTTACACATCTGTTGGGAAGACTGCTCTTTGAGTGCCTACTGTACACCAATACGGTTTGATCAGCTCCCCTAGCTAAATTTTATTTGGAACCTTTTTAAATCTTCTGTACCACTAAAATAATTGTCTTCCCACTTGTGTTTTTCTCTTTCACCCCAAACATTTTTCTGGGTCCTGACAGCACCCCAACTGCTTGCTAACCCCTTCCTGCTTTATACTCAAGCAACCAGCAACTCCCTTCTCTCTACAGCTTTATTACCTACTAAAGCATTTTTTTTAAAGAGCATGATTCACAATGGGTGTAACCAAGAGTGGGAAAACGGCAGATCTACTGTATTACTGGGGATTCCCCATTAGATGAAAAAAACAGTGTGAAATATCGAAACCTATATAAAGCAGGCAATCTGAAACTACGGGAGAGAATCAACCAGGATGGATGTGGATGAGCTTAGAGATTATATCCGATCATTCACCCTTAATGAATGCCCACTGGGGAACCAGGGCTACAATCGCATCCTCCTTCAGCTCTTTGGCTTCCTGGGACACGGCAAGTCTTCTCTCATCAACTCCTGTAAATTTGCTCTACATGATACGGGGTATAAAAAATACTCTGAAGCTGCAGCAAATGATGGTGGCTTGACAATGAGAAGAAAGTCCTATCCCCTTACAAAAACCATCACAATAGTGGACAATAGAGGATGCTCGACAATAAATCCCTATGAAATGGCAGAAATCTACGCTCAGTTATGTAAGTTACTTCTATCTGTACACAGGTCTTTCTTAAAAAAAATTCTTATTTTGGCTCATAGTATAGTGACATATTTTCCTGATCTGTTGCATTGCAGTTGTTGTTTATTAGACAGGGATAGCACTAGGTTAGATGTAGGTTTCACTACTTGTGAAGAGGGTATAATATACTATTTGCACCATGGAAAACAATAGTTGCTAGCTACAAGTAACTGCTACTAATCTCTCTGTGTTTTATTTTTTATTTCTTTACAAATAGTGAGTGTGGAGCCACTCCATGTTTGGTACTTATATGTTACATACCGTATATACTCGCATTTAATTCAGCCCCCAAAATATGCTGAAAAACTCTACCTCGGCTTATACTCGGGTCAAGCGCATAAACGGTCGCCGGCGTCTAAGAATAGTCTCCGGCGCCCAAGAATAGTCGCCGGCGTCCAAGAATAGTCTCCAAGAATATTCGCCGGCGTCCAAGAATGGTCGCCGGCATCCAAAAACGAGACGTTGGCACCTACAATGGGACCAGAAACCCCTCAATTTTTTAATTGAAACTTACCAGAAGCTGCTGCATTTCTCACCCTAGGCTTATACTCGAGTCAATAAGCTTTCCCAGTTTTTGGAGGTAGAATTAGGTACCTCGGCTTATACCCGGGACGGCTTATACTCGAGAATATACGGTATTTAGATTCCCAGTGCACAGAGAATCCCCCTGCACATCTGATTTCTGTTTATCTGTAACCAAAACACTGTAAAGAGAGGGGCTTGTATACTGGTAATCTAATTATTTGCCTTGCATATACCAACCATGGAGTAGCTTCAGTCTCCTTGTTTGCCTTTGTTCAGCTGGAGCAGTAGAAAACATAGTATGTTCATGAATAAAACAGTAGGAAAAACGTATGTTCAGCACAAGCCCTATACTGTACCTTGCACTCAAGTTAAAAGGGGGGTAAACTGTACCTTTAATTGTAATATATCTTACAACAGGCAGTTGAATGCATGCAACAGAGAGAACATTAAAAAAATTATGTACAACATCAATGTGGTATTACACAGAGAGGAATGTACCTGCTTGATGAATGTCTTTTTGGGCACCAAGTTATATAATAGATAATGTACCCCCTACTGTAATGATAAGGATATTAGAAGTCACTGAGGGGTTGTTCTGTGACCATATAAAGGCACAAGGCTGCAGGCTGAGTTATACAGAGAACTCTGAGTATCACTCATGTATTATAAGGGATAATGTACCCCCTACTGTAAATGATAAGGATATTAGAAGTCACTGAGGGGTTCTGTGACCATATAAAGACACAAGGCTGCAGGCTGAGTTATACAGGGAACTCTGAGTATCACTCATGTATTATAAGGGATAATGTACCCCTACTGTAAATGATAAGGATATTAGAAGTCACTGAGGGGTTCTGTGACCATATAAAGGCACAAGGCTGCAGGCTGAGTTATACAGGGAACTCTGAGTATCACTCATGTACTGTATTATAAGGGATAATGTACCCCCTACTGTAAATGATAAGGATATTAGAAGTCACGGAGGGGTTGTTCTGTGACCATATAAAGACACAAGGCTGCAGGCTGAGTTATACAGGGAACTCTGAGTATCACTCATGTACTGTATTATAAGGACTTATATACATATGCAAGTGCAGTGAGCAACTTGTGGTTCTCCCTGCAGCGAGTTGTCCCCAAAACCACTTTCATTAAAGGTAATGTGTCTTATGTATCCCTTACTTTTTGTACATTTTACAAAATAATTAGAAACCAGTGAAGAATTATATTTTTACCACGTTATTTGGCCAGTATGTGGGAACCCCTTCTAATTATTGTAAATGACCACTAAAGCCACATCCATGACATTGGTGCCACTACAATATTCTGTGATTCCTATAATGCCCCAATATCTAGTGGAAATCTTCACAGAAGGGCAGAAGCTAAAGGTTGTTTCAGTAACCAAGAATTTTTTTTTTTATTAATTACCTTTGGTTTTTTAACGAGATGTTAGATGGGCAGATGTACACGTACTTTAACAATATGATATATAAAGGGTACAAGGTGCAGAGGGGATGACAATAGCAATATCATCTATGTGAAAAAGTATAGGATCAATTTTCCTATGTATATGTTTAGGGCGCTATAGAGAGGACATGCACCACTTCTTATTCTTTAATTTAGAAGAATAAAAGGGTCTTTCTGTTATTACAGTTATGGTATAATGTATTCAGAGACCCATTATCCAGAAAGCTCCGAATTATGGGAAGGCCATCTTCCATAAACTCAATTTTATCCAAATAATGCTATTTTTTTAAAAAATTATGTCCTTTTTCAGTGTAATAATAAATCAGTAGCTTGTACTTGATCCCAACTAAGATATAATTAATCCTTATTGGAGGCAAAACCAGCCTATTGGGTTTATTTAATGTACAAATTATTTTCTTGTAGACTTACGGTATGGAGATCCAAATTAAGGAAAGATACGTTATCTGGAATACCCCAGGTCCCGAACATTCTGGATAACAGAATACCTGTATAAGTAGATGTAGCTATTGTATACTGCATGTTTGTACATACAACATATATGCTACTGGCGTTATACAAACACAATGTATGACATGGCTGGACCAATATCAAATTATAATCACAATATTTCAGGTAACTTTGTCCCTCTGGATGAGAAAGTAGAATGGAACGAGAGTTATGAGCACATGATGTTTCGCTTGGAGGATGAAGATGTGAAGCCTAATTTTAAAGATTTTGTTCTACCGATATTTGTCTACAGGTGAGAAGGAGTTTCCACTGTTCCTGCACTTCCCACGCACAATACAAAGTCATATAATTGTATAATGCCTTGAGAAATTAATTGTTCAGTATAACAGTGACTGAAAACTCTACAATGCTCCCGATATACATTACTAAGTGGCACTGCACCTAATAACAGTAGGGATGTAGCGAACGTCGGAAAAAAAGTTCGCGAACATATTCGCGAACTTGCGCAAAAATGCGAGCGGTTCGCGAACGGTTCGCGAACCCCATAGACTTCAATGGGAAGGCGAACTTTAACATCTAAAAAAGACATTTCTGGCCAGAAAAATGATTTTAAAGTTGTTTAAAGGGTGCAACGACCTGGACAGTGGCATGCCAGAGGGGGATCAAGGGCAAAAATTTATCTGAAAAATCTGCCTGTGTGTGCTTGGAAGAGATAGTGTAGGGGGAGAGCTGTTAGTGATTTCAGGGACAGATGATAGTAAGTTTGCTGGCTAGTAATCTGCTTGATACTGCTCTGTATTGGAGGGACAGAAGTCTGCAGGGATTTGAGGGACATTTTAGCTTAGGTAGCTTTGCTGGCTAGTAATCTACTGTTCTCTTTAAACAACTGCCATACATTGACCTTGTAGGCATTGTTTGCCCAGTTTTTTTGGACGCAGCCACTGAAGCACAGTTGCCAGAAAAAATATGCCATATAAATGCTGAAAATAGTCATTTTTCGCCATACGTTGACCTTGTAGACATTGTTTGCCCAGTTTTTTTGGACGCAGCCACTGAAGCACAGTTGCCAGAAAAAATATGCCATATAAATGCTGAAAATAGTCATTTTTTGCCATATACGTTGAGTCAACGTATGGCAAAAAATGACTATTTTCAGCATTTATGTGGCATATTTTTTCTGGCCTCTGTGCTTCATTGGCTGCGGCCAAAAAAACTGGGCAAACAATGCCTACAAGGTCAACGTCGTTGACCTTGTAGGCATTGTTTGCCCAGTTTTTTTGGCCGCAGCCACTGAAGCACAGAGGCCAGAAAAAATATGCCATATAAATGCTGAAAATAGTCATTTTTTTGGTCGCAGCCACTGAAGCACAGTTGCCAGAAAAATTATGCCATATAAATGCTGAAAATATAAATTTTTTTGGTTGCAGCCACTGAAGCACAGAGGCCAGAAAAATTATGCCATATAAATGCAGAAAATATGCATTTTTTTGGTCGCAGCCACTGAAGCACAGTTGACAGAAAAATTATGCCATATAAATGCTGAAAATATAAATTTTTTTGGTTGCAGCCACTGAAGCACAGAGGCCAGAAAAATTATGCCATATAAATGGAGAAAATATGCATTTTTTTGGTTGCAGCCACTGAAGCACAGAGGCTAGAAAAATTATGCCATATAAATGGACAAAATATGCATTTTTTTGGTTGCAGCCACTGAAGCACAGAGGCCAGAAAAATTATGCCATATAAATGCAGAAAATATGCATTTTTTTGGTTGCAGCCACTGAAGCACAGAGGCCAGAAAAATTATGCCATATAAATGCAGAAAATATGCATTTTTTTGGACGCAGCCACTGAAGCACAGTTGCCAGAAAAAATATGCCATATAAATGCTGAAAATAGTCATTTGTCGCCATACGTTGACCTTGTAGACATTGTTTGCCCAGTTTTTTTGGTTGCAGCCACTGAAGCACAGAGGCCAGAAAAAATTAAACCAGTAGGGTTTGCACCCTAGTTTGTAACGGTGGCGGAGGGAGGAGGACGCTAAAGGACAGCTGTGTGTGGAGTCATGAGGCTTGAAGAGAAGGACAGCTGCATAGAAGTCAGAACAAGTCTTCCGGCGTGCAGTAACCCTCCGAGATCCACCCCTCATTCATTTTAATAAAGGTCAGGTAATCGACACTTTTGTGACCTAGGCGAGTTCTCTTCTCAGTTACAATCCCTCCTGCTGCACTGAAGGTCCTTTCTGAGAGCACACTTGAGGCTGGGCAAGACAAGAGGTTCATGGCAAATTGTGACAGCTCTGGCCACAGATCAAGCCTGCGCACCCAGTAGTCCAGGGGTTCATCGCTCCTCAGAGTGTCGATATCTGCAGTTAATGCCAGGTAGTCCGCTACCTGCCGGTCGAGGCGTTCTTTGAGGGTGGATCCAGAAGGGTTGTGGCGCTGCCTTGGACAGAAAAACATTTGCATGTCTGATGTTACAGACCGGCCAAAGGGCTTTGTCCTTGCAGGTGTGCTCGTGGCAGGATTACTGGCACCTCTGCCCCTGGAATGTTGATGAGTTCCTGAAGTGACATCACCCTTAAAAGCATTGTACAACATGTTTTGCAGGCTGGTTTGTAAATGCCGCATCTTTTCGGACTTGTGGTATGTTGGTAACATTTCTGCCACTTTATGCTTGTACCGAGGGTCTAGTAGCGTTGCGACCCAGTACAGGTCCTTCTCCTTAAGCCTCTTGATACGGGGGTCCTTCAACAGGCATGACAGCATGAAAGACCCCATTCTCACAAGGTTGGATGCAGAGCTATCCATCTCCGCTTCCTCATTATCAAGGACTGCATCATCCACGGTCTCCTCCCCCCAGCCACGTACAAGACCAGGGGTCCCCAAAAGGTCACCACTAGCCCCCTGGGAAGCCTGCTCCTGTTGGTCCTCCTCCTCCTCCTCCACAAAGCCACCTTCCTCCTCTGACTCCACTTCTGGCACCTCTCCCTGCATTGCAGCAGGTGCCTGGGTTCGTTCTGGTGATTCCGACCATAAATCGTGCGCTTCCAGCTCCTCGTCACGCTGGTCTACAGCCTCATCTGTCACTCGTCGCACGGCACGCTCCAGGAAGAAAGCGAAGGGTATTAGGTCGCTGATGGTGCCTTCGGTGCGACTGACCATATTTGTCACCTCTTCAAAAGGTCGCATGAGCCTGCAGGCATCGCGCATAAGCACCCAGTAACGGGGGAAAAAAATCCCCAGCTCTGCAGATCCAGTCCTACCACCCAGTTCAAAAAGGTACTCGTTGACGGCCCTTTGTTGTTGCAGCAGACGTTCCAACATAAGGAGCGTTGAATTCCAGCGAGTCTGGCTGTCAGAAATCAAACGCCTGACTGGCATGTTGTAGCGCTGCTGAATGTCAGCAAGGCGTGCCATGGCTGTGTAGGAACGTCTGAAATGGGCCGACACCTTTCTGGACTGGGTGAGAACGTCCTGGAATCCTGGGTACTTGGAGACAAAACGTTGGACTATTAAATTTAACACATGTGCCATGCAGGGCACATGTGTTAAATTTCCCAGTCTCAACGCTGCCAACAGATTGCTTCCATTGTCACACACCACTTTTCCGATCTGCAGTTGGTGTGGGGTCAGCCACCGATCGGCCTGTGACTGCAGAGATGACAGGAGTACAGATCCGGTATGGTTTTTGCTTTCCAGGCACGTCATCCCCAAGACAGCGTGACAACGGCGTACCTGGCACGTCGAATAGCCTAGGGGGAGCTGGGGGTGCACAGGTGTGGAGGAGGAGAAGGAGGACCCAGCAGCAGAGTAAGAAGAAGAAGAGGAAGAAGACGAGGTAGAGAGCGATGGAGGAGTAGAGGTGGTGGCAGAACCACGTGCAATCCGTGGCGGTGACACCAACTCCACTGTTGTTGTTGTTGTTGAGCTACCCATTCCCTGCTTCCCATTCCCAGCCATTACCAAGTTCACCCAGTGGGCAGTGTAGGTGACATACCTGCCCTGACCATGCTTGGAGGACCATGCGTCAGTAGTCATATGGACCTTTGGCCCAACACTAAGTGACAGAGATGCGGTAACTTGGCTCTGCACATGTTGGTACAGGTGTGGTATTCCCTTTTTAGAAAAAAAATTGCGGCTGGTTACCTTCCACTGCGGTGTCCCAATTGCTACAAATTTGCGGAAGGCCTCAGAGTCCACCAGCTGGTATGGTAAAAGCTGGCGGGCTAAGAGTGCAGACAAGCCAGCTGTCAGACGCCGGGCAAGGGGGTGACAGTCAGACATTGGCTTCTTACGCTCAAACATGGCCTTCACAGAAACTTGGCTGGTGGCAGATGACTGGGAATGGGAACAGGTGGTCAAGGTGGAAGGCGGAGTGGAGGGTGGTTCAGATGGGTCAAGGACAGCAGAGGTAGAGCAGTAAGATGCTGGACCAGAAGGAGTGTGGCTTTTAGTTTGCCTGTTGCCTTTGAGGTGTTGCTCCCAAAGTGCTTTGTGCTTGCCGCTCATGTGCCTTCGCATAGAAGTTGTACCTATGTGGCTGTTGGGCTTACCAAGGCTCAGTTTCTGACTGCACTCATTGCAAATTACAATGCTTTTGTCAGAGGCACACACATTAAAAAAATCCCACACTGCTGACTTTTTGGAAGTGTGCGATCTGGCGGTAACAGTAGAAGTTGGCGGCATTGGCGGCAATGGCGGGTGCGTTGGCTGGCTGAACACAGGTGCCGATACATGTTGTTGCCCTACTGATCCCTGCGGGCTGTCCTCCCTGCTTCTTCTAAGTCTTATTCTCCTACTGCCTCTCTGACTCTCCGTCTCTCCATCTGAACTACCCTCCTCTTGCTCTCTTCTACTAGGCACCCACAAAACATCAATCTCCTCATCATCATTCTCCTCAGATGCATCAATTTCTTCTGACACATCACAGAAGGAAGCAGCAGCGGGGACCTCCTCCTCATCACTCATCATTATGTCCATCTCTGTCGTGTTCTCTGCCAGAATTAAATCTGGTGTAACGTCCTCATCTCCTTCATCTTCTTCTGCCAATAATGGTTGCGCATTACTCAGTTCAAGAAACTCATGGGAAAATAACTCCTCTGACTCCAGTGAAGAAGGGGCACCGGTGGTGGAGGAAGTGTTACGTGGGGTGGCCATAGCAGTGGAGGATGAGGAGGATGTTGTGGTAAAGTTAGAAACGGTAGAGGATGGGGTGTGCTGTGTAAGCCAGTCAACTACCTCTTCAGCATTTTGGGAGTTCAGGGTCATTGGCTTTTTAAAACTGGGCAATTTGCTAGGGCCACAGGATTGCATAGCAGCACGGCCCCTAGCACGGCCTCTGCGTGGCGGCCTGCCTTTGCCTGGCATTATTTTTAAAAAAACAACAACAACAAAAACTCAGTTGGTTTTTCTGGAAACGATAATACACACAGCTAGATGGCGGTTTGAAGAAAACACTGTGCAAATAATGCCTACAAGGTCAAAGTATACACAGCGGTGGATACGGATTACGTAAAATATAAGAATGCTGCTTGAAAAAAAGTAACTCAAGTGGTTTTTCTAGAGACGATAATATTATCAATATTTAGACAAAATGTGAACAAGCTCACACAGCTAGATGGCGGTTTGAAGAAAACACTGTGCAAATAATGCCTACAAGGTCAACGTATACACATCGGTGGATACGGATTACGTAAAATATAAGAATGCTGCTTGAAAAAAAGTAACTCAAGTGGTTTTTCTAGAGACGATAATATTATCAATATTTAGACAAAATGTGAACAAGCTCACACAGCTAGATGGCGGTTTGAAGAAAACACTGTGCAAATAATGCCTACAAGGTCAACGTATACACAGCGGTGGATACGGATTACGTAAAATATAAGAATGCTGCTTGAAAAAAAGTAACTCAAGTGGTTTTTCTAGAGACGATAATATTATCAATATTTAGACAAAATGTGAACAAGCTCACACAGCTAGATGGCGGTTTGAAGAAAACACTGTGCAAATAATGCCTACAAGGTCAACGTATACACAGCGGTGGATACGGATTACGTAAAATATAAGAATGCTGCTTGAAAAAAGTAACTCAAGTGGTTTTTCTAGAGACGATAATATTATCAATATTTAGACAAAATGTGAACAAGCTCACACAGCTAGATGGCGGTTTGAAGAAAACACTGTGCAAATAATGCCCACAAGATCAACGTATACACTACTACAGCGGTGGATACGGATTACGTAAAATATATTATGGCTGCTTGAAAAAAGTCACTCCGGTGTTTTTTCTGGAGACGGTAATATTATGGATATTTAGACAGAATGTGAACAAGGTCACACAGCTAGATGGCTGTTGGTTGAATAACACACTGGGCAAAAAATGCCTACAGGGCAAATAATGCCTAAAAGGTCAACTTATACACTACTACAGCGATGGATACGGATTACGTAAAATTTATTATGGCTGCTTGAAAAAAGTCACTCCGGTGTTTTTTCTGGAGACGGTAATATTATGGATATTTAGACAGAATGTGAACAAGGTCACACAGCTAGATGGCTGTTGGTTGAATAACACACTGGGCAAAAAATGCCTACAGGGCAAATAATGCCTAAAAGGTCAACTTATACACTACTACAGCGGTAGTAAAATAAAAAAAAGTAAAATAAAAAAAAAATGAATATTGAAAAAAAAAAATTACAGTTGGTGCTGCTGAACTACTAGGAGCAGCAGATTAGCACACCAGTCCCACTCCCCAACACTGCTAGACTAATAGCACTGGGCTCTTATAGTAGTAGTAGTAGTAGTAGTAGTAGTAGTAGTAAAACAACAAAAAAATAAATAAAAGCAGTCCTTACAAGGACTACTGTTATTGCAGCAGTCAGCAGATGAGATCAGAAGCAGGACAGCTGCCCACTGCAGCTACATACAGAGCACTGCAGTAGAAGGTAGATTACTAGCCAGCAAAGCTACCTAAGCTTAAATGTCCCTCAAACCCCTGCAGACTTCTGTCCCTCCAATAACAGAGCAGTATCAAAACGATTACTAGCCAGCAAACTTTCAACTGTCCCTGAAATCACTAACAGGCAGCAGCTCTCTCCCTACACTATCTCTTCAGCACACACAGGCAGAGTGAAAAAAACGCTGCAGGGCTTCGGTTTTTATAGGGAAGGGGAGTGGTCCAGGGGAGAGCTTCCTGATTGGCTGCCATGTACCTGCTGGTCTGGGGTGAGAGGGCAAAAAAAAGCGCCAACAATGGCGAACCCAAAATGGCGAACGTCGCGCGACGTTCGCGAACTTCCGGCGAGCGCGAACACCCGATGTTCGCGCGAACAAGTTCGCCGGCGAACAGTTCGCGCCATCTCTAAATAACAGTATAATTCAGAGACACATATTTCCAAGTGGCATAGTTGTTGTTGGTTACCCTGGTTACCAGGCAGTAACCAATCAGAGATTTGAGGGGGGCCACATGGGTCATATCTGTTGCTTTTGAATCTGAGCTGAATGCTGAGGATCAATTACAAACTCACTGAACAATTATGTCCCATGTGGCTCCCCTTATAGTCACTGACTAACTCAGAGTTATAGAGCTGAAAAGCAGGAAGTAGAGTTCTGGCTATTATGTTACACATCCACTCACTCCAGCCTTTATACATTATATTTTTGGCTAACTAACTATATAAGAAACACTTTTTTTTTTTGCATAGCCTATCTTTTTACCCAGTTTTTATTTTCACACTGAACTGTTCCTTTAATGGAGACCATGATGATTTTGTATAAATCTAGAAGTGGGTCATATAATAAACTCTCTGATGCTTTATTCATAAATAGATCCATCAAGAAACTTATGTGCAAGGAGGGGCTGTAAAAGGGGCATTCATCTCAGTTTTCCTGTACAAACAGACACAGGTTTCACCCTCTGTGCCCCAGAATGGCAAGATCTGAACCTTTCAGACACAAATCCAGCTCATGGAGGAGGTATATTGTGGATCTGGCCCAGTGTAGTAAAGAGGAATTGAATCTTTGAAGGAAAATAACATATAATTGTGGAAATGGGCAGTGGGTAGTGTGGGCACTTTGTACTGTTGGGTAGAACATACTTCCAATATAACGAAAAACAAAACAAGTTGGTATCCCTGTGTGTATATATAGATATATTAAATCCTTTATTTAACCCAAGCTATAGGTGGGGGTCTGACAAAGTCAGATGAAAAAGTATTAATATAGTTTCAGAAAAAAAGAAAACCCCAACAAATCGAAGTTTCTATACCTATACCAAGTCAAGTTGAACCATAAATTGCAAAATCAGGCTGATTGCTGATAATAATAATTCATTAAACAAAGTGCTGGTTATTAAGTTAAATAAAGTGCTAGTGCAAATAAATAAGGTGAAGTTAATCAGTACAGAAGGCTGATAACAAAATTAATTATTTCTAAGCCCAATGGGTATATTACCCCACCAATAGATTCCAGTAGTACCCCTTATTAGATAAATTCATTCATTAATTCATACAAAGTGTAATTAAACCAGATAAATATAATAAAATTAGTGTTGCAATAAATTACACCTATAAAGTGCGGTGCAATAAATAGGTTAAAAAATGAGACTTGGTAATTAATTAAATAGTTAAAAAGGAGTTGGTAAAAGGATGGCCAAAATTCAGAATGGGTTAAAAGGTTATTCGATCATATTTCAAGATTAGAGTTAAGAGAAAATTGGAAATTATAGTATAGAGCCTGGGACACCACAAAGTCAAGGCAGGACAGGGTAACCGGAGCTGTGGTCTTGTAATTTAAATTGCCCTAACGATTAAAAGAGGCTAAATAGCCCTAAAAAACCACAAACTCACGGCCCCTTAGAATGGAAGGAAGATGGAAGAGGTGGTATAGAAAAGTATTTAGACCAAATTTCCTGCCCCCATAAAGATATCCAGTATAATTCCCCTAATGGAATTGTTATTCAGAATCAAATTCGTTATGATAAGGAGATAAATTTTCAAAAGAACGCCGACGCGCGTTTCGCTTAGAAGCTTTGTCGAGGCGAAAAGTCGACTTTGTGGTTTTTTAGGGCTATTTAGCCTCTTTTAATCGTTAGGGCAATTTAAATTACAAGACCACAGCTCCGGTTACCCTGTCCTGCCTTGACTTTGTGGGGTCCCAGGCTCTAGAAACAAAATAGGCAGTTAGTTTTCGGGACAACTCCACCTACTATAATTTCCAATTTTCTCTTAACTCTAATCTTGAAATATGAGCGAATAACCTTTTAACCCATTCTGAATTTTGGCCATCCTTTTACCAACTCCTTTTTAACTATTTAATTAATTACCAAGTCTCATTTTTTAACCTATTTATTGCACCGCACTTTATAGGTGTAATTTATTGCAACACTAATTTTATTATATTTATCTGGTTTAATTACACTTTGTATGAATTAATGAATGAATTTATCTAATAAGGGGTACTACTGGAATCTATTGGTGGGGTAATATACCCATTGGGCTTAGAAATAATTAATTTTGTTATCAGCCTTCTGTACTGATTAACTTCACCTTATTTATTTGCACTAGCACTTTATTTAACTTAATAACCAGCACTTTGTTTAATGAATTATTATTATCAGCAATCAGCCTGATTTTGCAATTTATGGTTCAACTTGACTTGGTATAGGTATAGAAACTTCGATTTGGTGGGGTTTTCTTTTTTTCTGAAACTATATTAATACTTCCAATATAATTCATCAACAACATGGCAGGACTTCTGTGCTGTTAATATTCCAATGTTCTGATTGGCTACTGGTTGATTCTAGAGACGAACAGGCACATTCACATACACGTTTGTTTGTCACCTTAGTTACCCATACAATATTCATGACAAGTAAGTACATAATATTAATGCTGGAACACTGTAGGTTCAGAATAATTTATTACAATTAAGGGCAGATTTGCTAAGCTCAAGTGAATATTTTGAATGCAAAAATATTCGAATTTCTAAGTAATTTTTTGGGTACTTCGACCATCGAATTGGTCAAATTCGATCGAATCGAATGATTCGAACGCTTCGAAGTAAAAATTGTTCGACTATTCGACCATCCGATATTCGAAGTACTGTTTCTTTAAAAAAAACTTCAGCTTTAAACTTCGCCACTTTAAACCTATCGAAGTGCAATGTTAGCCTATGGGGACCTTCCAGAGCACTTTTCTAACTTTTTTTTGATTGAATAAAAATCATTTGATCGATCGATAAAAATCATTCGATCGTTCGATCGAACATTTTGCGCTAAAATCCTTCGAATCTGAAGGATTTTACTTCGAGGGTCGAATTTGAGGGTTTTTTAACCATCGAAATTTGACCCTTGATAAATCTGCCCCTTAGTGATGAGCGTGTTCACAGCAAAAATGGTGCCCATCGACTTTAATGGGTAAAAAAAATTGCCTCCCATAGACTTCAATGCATTTCGGCGAGTTTTCTCACTAACACAGTTATTGCAGATAATGAAGAATTTCTACACATTTGTTCTTTTTATTTTTCCCCCCAGTGTCAAGAAAGAAATAACTGCTACAGAAATAGAGGAATTTAAACCTTTTTTTAAAAATTGCAGAGATCTGACAGGTAATAATCATTTTTATACTTTTTTTAGTTTTATTTACACATATATATAGGGGATTATTTATCAAAGTCCAAATTTATCTCAATATTTTCTGCTACAAACTCAGATCAAATCCACGCTTATTTATTATTACATTTTCCCTAAAATTTAAAAAACAGATTTTTTTTTTGATTATTTTTCAACCCGAAAACTCAGATTTTTGCCCAAAAACTTTGGAGTATTGCACTAAACCCAGCGCACATCAGAAAATCACTGGGACTTCTCCCATTGACTTTTATGCAACCTCGACAGGTCTGAGATGCCGGATTTTCTGATTCAGACTTTTCCATCCTCGGGGTTTACTAAATTCTGAAAAATTTGTTTTAAAGTCCTATTTTATATAAAAAAAAAAAAATCACGAATTTTTCATGATTTTTGCATTCTGAGTTTATTAAATAACCCCCATTAGTGTCACAGCAATTTCAGTAACTTTATCCTTATGAATTGAACCTGCTGCCATTCTCACAGTATGGCAGGGTCCCCAAACTCTTCACGGTTGGTCACTAGGGGAATGCAGTTTTAGATTTGAAAGAGTAGGTGGAGCCAGCAAAAGCCAATCAGATTTCTTTCATTGATTGTACTGGGAAAATGTAAACTGCTGCCCTTCTCACATGTTTCGTGACAGTGTTCCCAAACTTTTCATAGTTGGCCACTGGGGGACAAAAAGTGGGTGAAGCCAACAACAGCCAATCAAATTTAATTCAATGAGTTCACATGTTTTTTTAAACCAACATGAAGTTTGTCCTCAAACTTCCCTTTCTAGTTTTAAAAAATATCCCCTTAAAGGACCAGTAACATCAACATCAAATCGTAGTATAATAAAAAAAGCACCAACACATTTTTTACTTTTAAATCGCAAAGTCTATTATTATTAAGAAATAACTTACCAAAACTCCTCTTGCGCTCTCTGAAGCGCAGTTGCAGTTTCTGAAGAGGAGCGCAAGCTTAGTTATTTCTTAATAAAGACTTTGCGATTTTTTTGGTTTAATTTTGTGATGTTACTGGTCCTTTACATAGAATTTTCACATTCTCTGATAATAGTTGTAATTCTACAGCAGTGATCACCAACCAGTAGCTCGTGAGCAACATGTTGCTCTCCAACCCCTTGGATGTTGCTCTCTGTGTCCTCAAAGCAGATGCTTATTTTTGAATTCCAGGCTTGGAAGCAAGTTTTAATTGCATAAAAACTAAGTTTAGTACCAAGTAGAGCCTCTTGTAGGATGCCAGTCCACATAGGGGCAACCAAATAGCCAATCACAGCCCTTATTTGGCACCCCAAGGGACTATTTTATGCTTGTGTTGCTCTCCAACTCTTTTTACATTTGAATGTGGCTCACGGGTAAAAAAAGGTTGGGGACCCCTGTTCTACAGCAATTTAGTAGTTCACATTTCTCTCCTTCCTGCAGGAGTATTTCCCATCATCGTCCTGACCAACAAGACCAGTGGGAATATCGCCAAACTGCGCAATATATTTGAAGGCATGGGGGCAGAGGAGATACTGGCAGTGGAGAATTATACAGATGAGGACCATTTTAAAACACGTGGGAGACACACACTGTTCCTTGAACTGATCCATAAAGCTCTGAAAGACGTGAGCTTTTGTATGAAAGAGCAAAGGAACCCAAGAAAGGACAGAGCTCAACGCAAACGATTTCTTCTAAAATACATGCACGAGATAGCTAGGGATGAAAAAATAGGGTCTCGTTCACTAATAATCAATTAATAATGAATTATTTTCAGAGGTTAAGAAAAGGCAAAGAAAGCTAACAAATGCATTATATAACTATCTTTAGTGTTGGGGATAGAACAGGTATTTTGGAACCCTTCCACTTGTTTCATTAAAGCCATATTAAAAATGTATTAATTTATTCTGTATTGGCTTTTTTTGTTTGTATTAATAAGCTCAGATCATTTTATGATTGTGTATAACAGATAGATAACAGACAGGATACCAGGATGTTAAAGGAGAAGGAAAGCTACTAAAGCAGTTTATTGTCAATAGATTAGCCACAACAGTGCAAGCTATAACACTATATTTATTCTGTTGAATGCTTTACTATACCTGAGTAAACAGCTCTAGAAGCTCTCTCTGTTTAGGATAGCAGCTGCCATATTAGCTTGGTGTGACATCACTTCCTGTCTGAGTCTCTCCCTGCTCACGCATAGCTCTGGGCTATGATTACAACAGGAAGGGCTGAAAGGTAGGGAGAGAGGAGCAAACTGAGCATGCTCAAGCCCAAGCCCTGGAGGTTTAAGCTAAAAACAGGAAGTCTGATACAGGGAAAAAAATGTGGTGTTTCTTTTGACAGAGGACTATTTGAGGGTTTACTGGTGTATTTATATAGACCTTTCTGATAAAGCTTACTTAATTTTACCTTTCCTTCTCCTTTAAGGATTTTTCTTTTGAAAATGTATTCTCCTTTGGGACTGCTTTTATGTTATACTCTATCCTAATGGGGTTGGTGAGGCAGCCATATTGGCGGAATTAAATACACATTCATATTGCAGCACACATACCCCCATACGTAATAAAAAGGCAATAAGTTTGCACAGGAGCAATAACCCATAGCAACCAATAAGATGTTTGCTTTTACAGGTGACCTGTAAATGCTACCTGCTGATTGGTTGATATGGGCTACTGCCCCTAGGCAAACGTATTGCCTTTTATTACATAACCTGCATAGTATCTTAGTCAGAGTTTGATTTGAAATATTCTTTAATGATGTGGTACTTATATTATATATGCATTACCTAACAGTCCATTTGGGGTTAAGTTTGGTCATAACACCCATAACCAGAATTCCCTGTACCAGAGACACATGTTTAGGGTTTGTCTTGGTCCTTACACAGACATAGCATGAGAAATAGCAAAACAGAGCACCCTATACCCCGTGTGGTCCTTCATAAATTATGTATAAGGAGCTTGAAAATGGAAATTCATCTCCTGCCTTTGGGCCACCTCAATGCATACAGACACAAGTGTTACCCTCTGTGCTCCAGGAGCGCAAGATTTGAACCTGTCACAGATCCAGCTCATGGAGGAGGTGTATTGTGGACCTGGCCCAGTGATATGGGTGAATGTAAAATTGATGAGGGGGCTATTCTTAGCACTTTTGTAATTTACATTCATTATTTATTTATTTTTAATTCCAAGATATTAAGGGATACATGTACTGTTAATATGAATAAATATTGTTACAACAGCGCCACCTGCTGGTCAGTTTCCCACCAGTCTGACCACCAATTAGTCAAGGAAGTTGTCAGGAGAAAGAAAGAGGCTGCTCTGATGTTCTTCTGCTTAGGAAAGATTTGAGAGAGGTTTCTAAAATGAAACAATCACAGTTGTGCCTACTGGTGCAGGGCCCTAGAGCTACTGCCATCTCTATATGTGGCAGTAGCTCCAGGGTTCCCAAAGCGTCCAGAATCAAATGTTGCGCAAAAACAGTAGGGGGCACATCTCATTGTTGTGAAGGAAATTGTAGCAAACAGACTTTCAGCTCAATATCCTGCATTTTAATGCATCAATGCATCACCTTCTGGCAACTGCAATTATGCTGGAATGATGTGCAAAGTGCTGCATTGTGGTTAACAAATATTAAAGTGATACTGTCATGGGAAAAAAAATTTTTCAAAATGAATCAGTTAATAGTGCTGCTCCAGCAGAATTCTGCACTGAAATCCATTTCTCAAAAGAGCAGACAGATTTTTTTATATTCAATTTTGGAATCTGACATGGGGCTAGACATTTTGTCAATTTCCCAGCTGCCCCTGGTCATGTGAATAAAGTACCCCCTATTAAAAAAATATAAGAATATTATAAGTCACTATGGAGTTCCACAACCAAATAAAAGGACAAGGCTGAAGGTCCAGTGCTTTTATACAGGTCATGGTATTCCAAGATGATTTCTAATATCGTCATGTTTTAAAACAGGGGTACTTTATTATAATTTAAGTCATGTGACTAAAATTACTGAACACCAATTATAACCGATGACATCACTGAGCACCATTTGTAAGGATATCATATACAGGAAAATTCATGGCTGTTGTGACTATGAAGATTTTCATTCATCCAGGTCATGGTGTATCTAGTAGAAGCAATTCTAAAACAACTGGACTTGCTGAGTAATTATTGAAATGAAATGAAAATAAATATTCTTGTGATAATTTCCCTTTATGTTTGGCAATGTCCAAGTGAGGATTAGGGAGTTAGTAACTGGAATCACTTTACCTCTAGGGATGTAGCGAACTGCCGATTTGGTGTTCGCGAACGCCGTTCGCGAACACCGGCAAAAAATGCAAACGTTCGCGGACAGTTCGCGAACTTCGAACACCCGCTAAAATCGTTCGATTCGAATGATCGAAGGATTTTAATCATTCGATCGAAGGATTTTCATTCGAATCGAACGATCGAAGCCATTCGATCGAATGCTTTTCATTCGATCGAATGCTTACAATCGTTCGAACGAATGGAAATCGTTCGATTTTTAGCGGTCGAAGGAATTCGAATGGTCGAACGATTTGTATTCTAATCGAACGCGAACTCAAAATGCGAACGTTCCCAAACGTTCGCAAACATACGGCGGACGCGAACGGTCGAAGTTCGCGCGAACTAGTTCGCAGCAGAACAGTTCGCTACATCCCTATTTACCTCCCATCAAACGGCAGCCAATTGGTTTAAATGACATGACCCAAGCTTGGTCTGGCAACCATGGCCCATTCCTCATTCACTAAGAAAAGTATACTGTGTAAGTTTGACTGCCAAAGGGCCAAACCCTGACACAAACAGCTTTGGCCAGCTGAATAAGACACATGATACCATGTTGGAGGAAATTAAATAAAATAAAATCAATAAAATCTAACATAATTGCACCTGTACCAATTTTGGAAACAAGACAGCAGGCGTTAAGTGGAAATAAGAAAGTCAGGAGTCTCTTGCCATGAAAAGGGGCAAGCCATAGGTTACATCCCATGGTGCGACTCCCAATAAAAGTGCCCAGGTGCCAGTGCCCAATCCCCAATGAAAATTCAACTAAAGCCTTTTCCATAATGGATTTGCCTAGTGCAGTCCCATTAAGGTTATAAGTGGATATTGTTACATCCCAGGTGCAGGACTTTACATTTATCAACATTGAATCTTATTTGCCACTTAGCTGCCCAGATTGCCAGTTTGTCAAGATCCTGTTGCAAGTGCCACATCCTGGATGGAATTAATTGGGCTGATAGTTTTGTGTCATCTGCAAACACTGATACATTACTTACAACACCCTCCCCTAAGTCATTAATGAACAAATTAAATAAAAGTGGACCCAATACCAAGCCCTGCGGGAACCCACTAAGAACCTTACTCCAAGTAGAGAATGTAGTGTAACATCACTTATATGACAAGACCACAGATCTTCACCAATTGGTATTAGTGATTTTATAACACATTAGAACACCAAATGGAACTATTTCTCCCCACTCGGAAAATTCCTGATGTGGGTAGATCCACAGGTAACTGGCCAGTAACCCCAAAACTGGTGTAATGTTCTACATTCAACAAATGACCACAAAATATCCCACATAGACCCACATAGACATACAAACCCCCCAAAGTGCAGTCCAACAGGAACCTCTCAGTGACTGAGTAGCAATCCCTCCGGTGTCTCCTTTTCCAAAAGGGTATAAGCACTTGGCACCTCTGCTCCAGAAGTGCAGCAGCTTCCCAATTCCAGCACTAACCAACTCCTCAGTGTATCTAATATAAATTATTCTAAAACAACTGGACTTGGTGAGTAGTCATTGAAGACATTTTACTACTCATCCGAGCAGTACAACTGACTGGTGTGGGAAGTTCTCGGCATATAAACTCTTCCACTAATCCAATCACAATGGCACATTGTAACTCTTCAAAGAGGTGACATCTGAAACTCACAGGGGTATTGATTCTCTGAAGTTACTGTGGTTGGATTACTAATCCTCAGTGGTTATGCTTGTGTGAGATGTCTTCCTTGACCTGCTAGCCAATACTTCTGTTAGACATAGCACCACAGCCACTATGTCCAACAACTGTACTGGCCCAGGTCCTCTGTGTGCTATTTGAAAATCCCTGGAGTTTAAGATCCCACCCCCTTGCTGTTAGTTCCATTGTTCTATTGGCTGGCCATACCCTTTACTCACCCAGGGTGGGGCATTAGTCCTTGTTAGAAAAATCTGCCAATGACCATTCAGGGTTCAGAGGAATGTGATAAGTTTTATACTCGCTGCGAGGGGACAAGCAATACAGAAGTAAGCTGCAGGTTGACCAGCTAATACAGAAAGTAGCTGGCTTTTTATAGATACTGTAAAATGTTACAATCTTTCTGCAGCTGATCTGGCCCCAACGTTCACGTCATTTATTCAGGGGACAGTTAGCTGCGTACAAATGCACTGTTTCAAATTATCACAAAGACTTGTTATTGTTAAAGAAGCTACAATTATCACAAGGACATGTTATTGGTAAAAGAAGCTACATTTCACATATCATGCATTTCAAGTATTAACTCAAGAATTTCCTTACATTTCCACCCTTTTTATACTTGTGAATGCATTATGTGTGACAGAAAAAAACATCAGTGATCAGGACTAGCATAGCTTTTCATCCTTCGCGTCATATATCTGTGTTATAATTATCCACATAGTCATAAGAGCAGAGTGAAGATGCAGTATACATGGTTTTAGTAAAGGTAGTATCAATAAGACGTTGCAATAAGCCACGAATACAAGGGATGCAACATCACCCACAGGTTACCAAAATAGCTGCAAGTATGGCAGTTGAAATTAACATGCCACTCCATTTCCCGAACCAAGTCTGAAGAAAGTCGGTGAAAGGGTTGGATATCCCAGAGTTTTCCGCCAGTTCATTAGATAACATAGACAGTCCTTCCAAGGCCTTAGTGATACTCCCATCAGGAGCTGTGTTATTTGGGATGAAGGTGCAACACATGTCACCGAAGATTTTGCACACGCCACCTCTCTCGGCAAGAAGCATGTCCAAGGCTAAACGATTTTGCCAGGCAACCAAGGAGGTGGCCCCTAGTTGACTTGCTACACCTTTGAATCCATCACGGGTAAAGTTGACAAATCTCTGTTGGTTGTAGTAGATGTAGTTGATCCAATCGACGTTCTTGTTAATAGTTGCCCACCAGGCGAGGAAGGATTCAAAACCAGCAGTGATTTGGTTTCTGGCCTTATATTCATCTGGGACTCCTCGGGGTACTCCTATATCATCAATGTATACATGATTGTCGAAAGACCCTTTGGGTCGGACTTCTCTTTTGGAGTGGTGAATCTTTTCCAATCTTGGTACCTGCGGAATAGAGGTTACGGGAAAAGCATAGAAAGGCAATATCAGTTGTACTAAACAGCAGCTCCCACTCCAGAGACTTGGAAGTAAGGGACGCAATTTCATGTCTCCACATAACCACCATATATCTGCCCGCACACTACGGTGGCCCTGGAACCATCGTTTCTTAAATGTGGTGTTGTTCTGTTTCAGAACTATATTTCGGGCACAAAAGAAAGCTGGCAGTGCCAGTAATTTCTGACCATGCCCTTGACAATGGAAACAGGTATAATTACCTGCGTATACTGTAATGGCACAAACAATGTTACACCATGCATCCAATACGAGGAATCTATACGTTTTTCTATAAGCTCTATCTGTTCAGTTCATCACACATTTCCCATGTTTTCAGTTAGCTCACCGTTCTAATGTAGTGGTTCGGGTGCAATATGCCCCGAACCTTGCTCTTATTGGTGCCCCAAACCAAAGGGGGAGAAAAAGACCTTATGTCCACAATATTTCTTGCATGTAAAGTTATACAGATAAGCTTACCCTTTCGGTAATGTGACCCGGGTGCTGCCGCCCCGAGTCCGTCGCTAAGGAAACGATCAGCCGTGTAGAATCCCAAGGTATGGGAGCGCTCCAGGGTCACAGATTGGTCGCTTCAACTTTTCAGTAAAAAATTACTTTTATTTAAACATTGGTTAAAAAAAGAATTACATCAGTTTATGGTCTGACGCGTTTCGTATAGACATACTTCATCGGAGACCTATACTGTAATGGCAGGTGGCAAATCTTTCAAAGGGCTAGAAGGGTAGAGAAGGGACAAGGTGGTACAGTTTGCAGGTTGTTTTTCAGTATATAACTTAAGCACACACTGCAACCCTTCTAGGTCATTATCAGGGTTCAGCGGGAATGGCACTGTGCCAAGGGCTGGTCGTGCTTTGGTGCAAGCAAAGCAGTTATCTTTCCCTGCCCGGGTGGCCGTGTATGTGACCCACTTTAACCACTCGTTCCCCTCGGGAACACCTGTCTCTATTTCAAAAGTTTTTTCAAGGGTGAGATTCGGTAAGTAAGTCACCCTCCCTTCCGAGCCTGGGCTCAGAATATCAGGGATAGACATGTTTTCTTTGAGAAATGGGTTTGTTGGCTTTATGGCCTCTGCCCTATCTACGGTTACATTAATTAATCCCATGGGGTCTGTTCCTGTGATGGTAATCCCGAGACCAAAAAGGTTTTGGTCTCTGGGATATGCATTTTTAATGGTTAGGAGCAGTGGGTTACATGACTTGATCGTGCAGTAAGCAGATGGGGCTTTATTATGGAAATCCGCTGCTGCATGAATTTCTTTAAGTCTCCTACCCATGGTGCTATCTCCCACCCTTGGGGATCTGTACTCCACCAGATTGTGGACCAATCTGGGCAGGGCTTTAGTCCAGGGTTGGGGTGTGCAATAATGCACATATACTTATTTTCCCAGGAAAAGGATCTAGCGGCATCTAAGGAATCACACCGAATTACGTCACAGGCATCAAATTCAACTGTGGTAGTGGTTCTTTCGATAATGGTAATGTCTAGAGGTTTGCTCCACGGTGGATATGAATAATCCTTGGGAGGTGGTCCCCAATCCTGTCTGCCTGTTGTACCTACACTCTGGGGAGTCCTATTTCTTGGGAATGAGGGATGCTCCCCAACGGGTGTATTATTGTGTTTGGTGGCATTATGATATAAGGGGAAGAAAAGACAAGGGAATAAGATGAAAAACATTATTAGTGCTAACATGCCGGCACAACCCCACCTTGAGAATGGTATCCAGGTATCATATTTTTCTACTCTTTCCCTACTTCTGCTGCTGTTCCCAAATAGTCCCATGGTTCTTCACTGACGTTGAGACGACCCCCTCCCTAGTGGAGAGAACCCCCTTTGTAGTCAGACTGTATCCAAAGGACTATTTGGGTTCCCTAGCCACTTGCCCTAGTTCTTTTACTAGTTTACAATGACTGGAGTGTACCCAGGACACTCTTTCTGCGATTTTACCTGATAAGGCCCTTCCCACAATGGAGTCACCCAATTCTTCATTTTTATTACCTTTACCCACATGTAGCCTCCAGGCTTCACAAGTTCTATTGGGATGGGCTCTCCGGTATCTGGAAGAGAATTTGGAGTAAGCTCTTGTTTATTTAATATTCTGCACGTGTTCCGTCAAACTTTGGTCTGCCTCTTCCTCGATGATCTGAAAAAGGCATCTATAATTACAAGGCAACATTTCTTGTTCTCCCATCTATTGAGTTTGATAAAATCCATGCAGATCTAAAATCTAAAATGAGTATGTTATTTACCATCCCTCCTGTTGAGACATGGCTTTGCCCATGACTCAAAATTGCAACATAGTGAAATAGTGTAGTAGGAAGGATTGGTTTTCCTTTTGGGGCAATAATATTTGCCCTGTTTAAGTTGGGCCCCTTTAGAAACCCATTTGTGGCATTCTGCTTCACTGATATTATTTCTCATGTCTTTGAGTAACCCTTGATCTAAAAAGTTTGTGTCTGGTGATGCAGTTAAAGCTTGAATGGGAATGTGCTTTAGCAGCCGCATCAGCTTTGGCATTTTCTAATGAGACTGGGTCAGTCTTGGAAAACTGCTTGATCTACTGCCTGTAGGTCCTAAACCATGCAACAACTCCCATCAGGTTTTCCTCATCTGTTAGGGCAGCAGGTCCACCACAGGCAATGACCCACTCTTTAAATCTGGTTGCATACTGGACAACAGACTCTTGAGCATCTTGGTTAAATTTGAAAACTGTTTCCCAATAAACTTCTGGAAATATGGTGCCTTTGGTACCTTCCAGAGCACATAAGTGGACCCCTACTTGGGCTGGGTCAGCAGAATTAGTCTCCCTATTCATTTTGACCAACAAATGTTGGTAAGCCCCTGGACCACACACATGTTTGAGTACAACTAACATCAGTCCAATTAGGGTTGGACAAACATGAGTTCCTGTACAAATTTGTGTGGATTGGTGCAGGGATGTGGAACGTCTTGAAAAATCCTTTTAAGATCTGATGCTGCCCATGGAATGTACTCCGTGTGTGTAATGTGACGCGCTGAAGCAGCAGCCCCCAATTCTACCCCTCTTCTCTAGTTTGTATTTTGCCGACGGGGTAGAACTTGGCTGGGGGGTTGGGAACTGCTTGTTCCTCAGTATCAGAGCTGCTTTTGTCAGCACTGAAAGGTAAATTGTGTCTAAAGTGTTTTTCCTTTTGGTGTTGTTTCTCACTGTTCTCTATTTTCTGACTTAACCCCTTCGCAAGCAGCTTTATCTCTTCCCTCTAGCTTTCTAGCTTCCTCATTTTTTTTTTTGTGATTGTGTAAGAGGTTTGATTGGTATTTGATTTGGGTTGGCTGCTATTCTATTAAGGGGATGGTCGCCAAAGGCAATTAACCATCCGGGTGGTTATAAGGCACTTTCCTGATCTCACCAACATGTCCCTTCCCAGTAAGTTGAACTGACAATGGGAAGAGAGAATGAACTGATTAAGAATAGTCTGTTGAATGTCAGGGTCAGTTACGGCTAATAGTGGGGACAAGTATACTTTATCTAATTGTCCCCCTGCTATTCTTAGAAAAGTAAATTCCTCAGTTCTTTGGATAGTTGGCACACCAGGGGGGTGTATCAGGAATCTACATGCCCCAGTGTCACATAGGAAGGTAATGGATTTTCCCCCAAATTCAAGTGTGAGTTGGGGTTTCGACTTACATAAGAGACTACATTCTATGTCTTCTATATTAAGAATTATCCTAATTTTTCTCTAAGTTATTTACAGGGGAATGTATACTCTCAGATAGTCATGCCTCTCCAAGGGGGCTCCTGTCATCCCCATTGCTCAATTCTGCTCGGCATTCTCTAGCAAAATGCACCGGTTTCTCACAATGAAAAAAACTAATTTCTCCTACGTCTTCTACTTACAGTATTTCCCTTTCTCGCATGTCATCTCAATGGGGTCTGAACCCCCCTTCTCTCTGCCTATCTTGTCCTCTATCCTGCTTTACCACATACACATCTTCCTCTACTAAAACACATAGTTTAACCCTCGTTTTTTTTTTGTTTTGTTTTTTGGAGATGTATTTCAGCATGTCTGGCATATTCATGGACTGCTTGCAAACTGGCTACCCAGTAGTCTACCATATGTTGACTCACAAAACTGCAAAGACATCCTCATAGGAATGCATTTTTTAGTTGTAGCTCATAAGGACTATCATTTACATATAGCACACCACTATATGTGTCAAAGACTTCCTTCAGTTCACTATAATATCAATCCACAATCCCTTCATTATCTTATTACCTGACATATAGTTGTTCTTGTACCTTGCCTTTCTTGGCATTCCTTTCTTTATTTTCCCTCCTATTACATTCCTCATAATATTGCATTGGAAAGAAACCTATAACTTCACAATTTGCACAATGCTTTTACATTACCTGTCTGATGCCCAATGCTCCTGTATGAGGAGGCTGCCATATTTGTGCAGAAGGAGGCCGTTAGCATTAGAATCTCGAACTGACAGGCTGACAAAACAGTCAGGTTGGCAAAACAGTCAGGTTTAGAAACTTCATCTAACAATTACTTACAAAAACAAACCTCCCAGCAAAGAAAAGAAAAAAAAAACAACATGACCTATCGGTAACTTTTAATGTACATTTTTTTATCATCGGTACCTCTCCAACAAGCAATCTATACTGTTCCTTGTCTGATATAGGGTTAAAATTAGAATCCTCTTTCTACCTTTTAAGAACCTGATATTATTTGGATTCTGAGCACGCATGAACTGAGCGTCCTCAGTTAGATCATTGATACTTTTACAGCATTTATTTCCCATGGTTAGTAGGTATAGATGACAAACAATTGACAAACAATTTTGTGGAGTCAAACGCCTGGTGAAGCAGTACTCACGGATATGGCCTCACAGCTTGGAGCTCGGCCAAGTAAAACCTGAGGAGCAAGGTAGTCCGTTTGCCGAAAACGTTCACCGGTCAGTGTATCGCCCTTTACGGCCTGTCTGAGGGGTTGACCATTCCCTCTTTGACTCCCAAACAGTCTCTTTCACACACTTTCATACACAAATTCAGCGGTCCCCGGAGTACTCTTTATCTTTAACGTGCACACGGAGTTAGTTATTCCTGTAGTCTTCTCACACAGACTATGGACTCGTCCGCTTGTCACTCTGTTTCTTTATCAAAGGCGGGCGATTATGCCACTTAACACCTTAATATCAACAGTCTAGTGATGGGACCTCTACGTAGCAACAGTCTAGGTGACTGGACCCACTATCACTCCCTGTCTCTTTATCAAAGGCGGGCGATTACGCCACTTAACACCTTAATATCAACAGTCTAGTGATGGGACCTCTACGTAGCAACAGTCTAGGTGACTGGACCCACTATCACTCCCTGTCTCTTTATCAAAGGCGGGCGATTACGCCACTTAACACCTTAATATCAACAGTCTAGTGATGGGACCTCTACGTAGACAACTAGTAACAACAACAACAAAAAGAAAACATATACGTTACCAGATTCCAGTGACCCTGGTCGCTGTGTTCTTTGGAAACCGTCACTGTTCCCCCAAACGAGTGCAACTGGCCTCTCTTTACGACAGCTGTCGGAGGTCTTTCGGTTCAGTCCACAGAGAGTATAGGATTAACCCTCTGCAGTGACCACAGTCACGTTTCCCATTTGAGAAGACAGATGTTGGTTTCCGGCTCGAAGGACCAAGTTGTTAGAAAAATCTGCCAATGACCATTCAGGGTTCAGAGGAATGTGATAAGTTTTATACTCGCTGCGAGGGGACAAGCAATACAGAAGTAAGCTGCAGGTTGACCAGCTAATACAGAAAGTAGCTGGCTTTTTATAGATACTGTAAAATGTTACAATCTTTCTGCAGCTGATCTGGCCCCAACGTTCACGTCATTTATTCAGGGGACAGTTAGCTGCGTACAAATGCACTGTTTCAAATTATCACAAAGACTTGTTATTGTTAAAGAAGCTACAATTATCACAAGGACATGTTATTGGTAAAAGAAGCTACATTTCACATATCATGCATTTCAAGTATTAACTCAAGAATTTCCTTACAGTCCTGCCTCCCATTGTTCAAGCAGGCTGGTGTATGTGACCTGCAGCACATCCTACAAAGTGACCACCGCATGTCCCCAATTAGCCCATTGTCTCCTGGAGTGATTAATATATACAAAAATAGTCTGATGATTGCTGGAGACCAAAACTTAGGTCTCCACAGTGCTCCCCCCACTGAGGCATTACTTGAAGGTCTTACCCTTGCTCTTCTTGTCTATATAAGTCATCAGCAGTGGCATGATCCTTGCCATCTCGGTGCTGTATGGTAAAAGATAAAAGAGCACTGTTGTAAAGTAAGTCTCCATTGTAGTAACTTTCCATTGTCCCTAGACACTCGTTGTAGCCAGGTGAGAGGATTTAAATATGGCTGCAGTTTTTCAATGCCCATACGATCTCTAAGCGTAGGCCACTTTACAAGGCAGTAGTTTCCTGCTGATTCATATGATGAGATGTTCTTCTCCTTTATGATTCACCTGTTCCGATTCCATATGTGGACACATCTGTCTGAACTATGAAACGTCTAGTGAAGTCTGGAGCTGGCAGCACTAGTGAACTGGAGAGAGCAGATTTCAATGTGTTCATAGCTGTTTCACAGTCAGGAGTCCACTGTATGGTCTTTGCTCGCTGCTGACTTGTCAGATCTGTGAGGGGTTTAACAATAGAGCTGTAATTTGGTATAAACTTTCTGTAATAGTTAGAAGTTCCCAGAAAAGTCCAGCACTGCTTCTGAGTCTGGTCTTAGTTGCCCCTCCACCCACACAGAGACCTAAGTAAGGCACCTCTGCTATGCCTAGTTGACATTTATCAGGACATAGGGTGTGGCCTGCAGAACAGATTCTATCCAGGATTTGTTTAAGATGCTTGATGTGGCTCTAATAATATTGTGGTGCTCTAATGGGTAGCATTTTAGGCTATGCTTTCCCTATATACTGTGTGGAGTGGGGGATCTATTTTCTTCTCTTTCTTTTCTTTTCTTGCTTTTCTTCTTTTCTTTTTTTTTATTTTTATCCGGTTCAGTAATCAATATTTGAGCTATATTACAATTCGTTGCATTATATAAGCATTTGTAATGATACTTTTCTACTATTGTAAGCAACATTTGAGCTGTATCGCATTTAGACATAATGTTTAAACATCTGCAATGGAGATATTGTACAATTGTGAAAGTATGGTTTTTATTTTGTGAACTGGAAGTAACAAAAAAAAACTTTTTGAGTGCAAAAAAAAGATGCTTGATGTGATCATTCCAGGCCTGGCTGTATATGACAATGTTGTCCTAATCGGCCTGCGCAAAGCGTTTGCAGCCTTCTAGTAAAGAGTTTACTAGGTGCTGAAACATGGCTGGGGAGTGTTGTAAACCAAATAGCATGACTGTGTATTGATACAATCCAAATGGTCTGATAAAGGCAGATTTGTTGTTAAATAAAGCCTGTCTAAAAGTTGATCTATCCTGGGAATGGGGTATGCATCTGTGGTAGTGATGATGTTGAACTTGAGCTCTGCTTATGTAAAAGGTCTGGAATGGAACATTCATCACTACCTTCAGTAGGGAGACTACAAACCAATAACACTGGTTACTCCTGGATACAGAATGTCTTCATCATGTTAATATGAACTGTCTTGTATTGTTGAGGGTTTTCTGGGTTACAACATATGTTGTCTCATGCAGTCGTTGTGGTGTAGGGACGTTTGCATTCCGCTTATAGCTTGTTATGTTTGACAGAAGCAGAAGAAGGACTTCTCCTTCTAGGAAACGTCGTCATCGTGCATGGAAATCATACCAGTTTTTCTGTCTATGTTGTACAGTGGAAAAACGTTTTTGTGCCATCTGGGTCATCTGTTCTAGCTTCTCTCTAAATTTGAGAACATAGGGTATAATAGGAGTACTCCTGTTTTGTGGTCCTCTTTTCCATCCTAACTATGGCGCAACTGGAAGTGACGCACCAGATATGCGCCACCATGATACACGCTACCGGTGCCTATTTAAACCTCACAGAGACACACGACCAACACCTCTGCCCCTGATGAAGCCGTACGGCAAAATGCATAGGGCAGCGATGGGGAAAGTAGTTCCCATCCATTCCCAATGTAGATAAGTAGAAATTGCTATGGGGGAATTGGGCAAAAGAAGGGAGTGGGAGTAAATTACTTCAACCGGATAATACTTAAATTTTACTGAAGCGGTTTGCACTACACATCTGTTACTTGGTACCCTCACCTACCACCTATTTGCCGTTTTTATTATACATATGTTTTTAAAGCTAAAATCCTGCACTGCATGAATTTGTGAATGGCAGTGAGTCTGTACATACTTTGTTTGGTTTGTTGTGAGGGCGCTGCCCAATGTAATAACATTTTTAAATATGGTTAATTAAAGGTGACGCTTTATTAGTCAGTATTTAATGCAGCCATACTTTGTTGTTCACCTGAACTGGTTTGCAAGAGGGCGGGGGAGTGCACCTTGATCTACCAGGGGTCACAACCCATAGTGCCTCATTAGTGCGTTGTTTTATACTAAGTTTTTACAAATCTGCAGGTGTAAATAACTTCTTTGACTTATGAGTAGGGATGTAGCGAACTGTTCGCCGGCGAACTAGTTCGCGCGAACTTCGACTGTTCGCGTCCGCCGAATGTTCGCGAACGTCGCGCGACGTTCGCCAATTGGTGTTCGCATTCGGTTCGAAGTAAAATTTAGTTCGACCATTCGACCATTCGACCATTCAATCGCTAAAATCGAACGATTTCCATTCGTTCGAACGATTATAAGCATTCGATTGAATTAAAATCATTCGATCGAATAGCTTCGATCGTTCGATTCGAACGAAAATCCTTCGATCGTATGAATAAAATCCTTCGATCGTTCGATCGAATGATTTTATCGAGCGTTCGAAGTTCGCGAACTGTTCGCGAACTGTTCGCTTTTTTGCCGGTGTTCGCGAACGGTGTTCGCGAACACATTAACGGCAGTTCGCTACATCCCTACTTATGAGCTCAATTTGTTAAATGAACTTCCCCATATCCAAATAGCACATGAGGTAGGTTCTGTTCCGAGTCCCTTTAACCCATCTCCATAACTGTTTTTAGCATATTTTTGAGAGTTCCATTGAATCTTTCAAATAGCCCATTGGTTTGTGGGCAGAATGGATGGTCTTCACACCACAACGTTGCCAAAGACATTGGAGTATTTGGGACATAAATGGAGGTCCCTGATCTGACAGAACCTCACTGGGAAATCCCACTCTGGAGAAGATCTGAACTAGTGCATCCGCAACAGAGCCTCAATGCACAGAAGGGCAAATGCATCTGGGTAGCAGGTTGCACAGTTAAAATGTATTGCTTTCCTGAACAGCTAGGTCTGTATAGACTAGCACAAATGTAGCACAACCTACTGGTATGGTTCTTCTATAATCAGGGCCGCCATTAGAAATCACGGGGCCCCGTACAACAAAATTTTTGGGGCCCCCTGGGCCCCGCCCACACTGACGACCAAGCTCCACCCCATTTCCCGCCCACTCCACATCGCAGTTAAAAGACCACACAGACATCAGCGCTAAAAAAGTAACCCCCCCCATACAAGTTGTAAAAAGCTATTGATGGTCAGGGCCCCCTTATAAAAAATTGGGGCCCCAAAAAAAAAAAAATTAATTTTTTTTTTTTAAAAAAAACATTGGTGGCAGGGGCCCCCTTATAAGTTAAAAAAAACTTGGGGCCCCAACAAAAAAAAAATGTAAAAAAAACTAAAAAATAAACAAACATTGGTGGCAGGGGCCCCCTTATAAGTTAAAAACAAATTGGGGCCCCAAAAAAAAATTTGAAAAAAAAAAAAAAAACTGGTGGCAGGGGCCCCCTTACAAGTTAAAAACAAATTGGGGCCCCAAAAAAAATTTAAAAAAAAAATTTTTTTTTTGAAAAAAAAAAAAAAAACATTGGCGGCAGGGGCCCCCTTATAAGTTAGAAAACAAATTGGGGCCCCAAAAAAAATTTTGAAAAAAAAATAATTTTTTTTTGAAAAAAAAACAAAAAACTGGTGGCAGGGGCCCCCTTACAAGTTAAAAACAAATTGGGGCCCCAAAAAAAAATTTAAAAAAAAAAAAATTTTTTTTTGAAAAAAAAAAAAAAAAACATTGGTGGCAGGGGCCCCCTTACAAGTTAAAAACAAATTGGGGCCCCAAAAAAAATAAAAAAAAAAAAAAATTTTTTTTGAAAAAAAAAAAAAAAACATTGGCGGCAGGGGCCCCCTTACAAGTTAAAAACAAATTGGGGCCCCAAAAAAAATTTAAAAAAAAAAAAAAAACATTGGCGGCAGGGGCCCCCTTACAAGTTAAAAACAAATTGGGGCCCCAAAAAAAAATTAAAAAAAAAAAAAAAATTTTTTGAAAAAAAAAAAAAAACATTGGCGGCAGGGGCCCCCTTATAAGTTAAAAACAAATTGGGGCCCCAAAAAAAAATTTGAAAAAAAAATAATTTTTTTTTTTAAAAAACAATGGTGGCAAGGGGCCCCTTACGAGTTAAAAAAAAAATTGGGGCCCCAAAAAAACATGTTTTAAAAAAAAAAGATTGGTTGCAGGGGCCTATAGAATATTAAAATAATACATTGGTGGCCAGGAGATTAAAAAAAAAAAAAAATACACAAACTGGTGTTCAGTAGAATTGAACTCACGGCTTCAGTACTTCAACTTCACCTCCTTTCGTGACTTCGGGTCTTTTCACCGCTTCAGGACTTCGGCTTCGGCTGTTTTCGTGACTTCGGGTCTTTGCGCTGCTTCAGGACTTCGGCTTCGGCTGTTTTCGTGACTTCGGGTCTTTTCACCGCTTCAGGACTTCGGCTTCGGCTGTTTTCGTGACTTCGGGTCTTTTCGGCGCTTCGTGACTTCGGCTTTTTCCGTGACTTCGGGTCTTTTCGGCGCATCGGCTTCGGCTTTTCGGCACTTCCGCATTCGGCAGCACAGAGGCAAGACGTACGGCTCGGGCGCTCGTAAGGGGGGCCCGGATCTTCAAAAAATGCAGCGCTGCCGGGCCCCCCTTCATGCCCGGGCCCGGTACGCTTGTCCCCCCTGTCCCCCCCTGATGGCGGCCCTGTCTATAATAGAGAGGTTACAATGAATGTCTCCTCAAATCCCCAGCTTTTCTTACTCTCTGAAATCCCTCACAGGTGTCAAACAAAATTCACTGGCACACGGGTACTTGAGTATCTGTGTGCCAGTGAATTTTGTTTGGTTCGTTGTTACAAGGTGGGACGCCGACTCCTCCAAGGTGTGCGAGTGCAACTCGATTTCTATCCCTCACAGGTGTGGCATAACCTAGTGACGTCCGGGGTGTTAGGACCAGGAGGCTCCGACCCTGAACTCTGAGCGGGTCTAATTAGCTAACTGCAGATAAGAGAGTTTATGACTGCCAAGTAGAGAGCGGCTTCTGATAAATGGAGATTTATGGGGAGATTTAACATGCATTAATCATCATTGTTTCTTTCGTACAGTTTCATTTCTTCTTATAGTTTCATTTCTTCTTATAGTTTTGTTTCTTCGACAATGACAAGGCCACAGATCTTCGCCAATTGGTTTTAGTGATTTTATTACATCTCTATATTAAGCCACGTAGGGCGCTTCTACATTTTTTTACTTCTTAAAGGAACAGTAACAGCAAAAAATAAAAGTGCTTTAAAGTAATGAAAATATAATTGGTAAAACTGATGTGTTTCCTTCAGAACCACTACTATAGTTTATATAAACAAGCTGCTGTGTAGCCATGGGGGCAGCCATTCAAGCACAGGATACACAGTAGATAACAGATAAGTACTACTATAGTTTATATAAACAAGCTGCTGTGTAGCCATGGGGGCAGCCATTCAAGCACAGGATACACAGTAGATAACAGATAAGTACTACTATAGTTTATATAAACAAGCTGCTGTGTAGCCATGGGGGCAGCCATTCAAGCACAGGATACACAGTAGATAACAGATACGTACTACTATAGTTTATATAAACAAGCTGCTGTGTAGCCATGGGGGCAGCCATTCAAGCACAGGATACACAGTAGATAACAGATAAGTACTACTATAGTTTATATAAACAAGCTGCTGTGTAGCCATGGGGGCAGCCATTCAAGCACAGGATACACAGTAGATAACAGATAAGTACTACTATAGTTTATATAAACAAGCTGCTGTGTAGCCATGGGGGCAGCCATTCAAGCACAGGATACACAGTAGATAACAGATAAGTACTACTATAGTTTATATGAACAAGCTGCTGTGTAGCCATGGGGGCAGCCATTCAAGCACAGGATACACAGTAGATAACAGATACGTACTACTATAGTTTATATGAACAAGCTGCTGTGTAGCCATGTGGGCAGCCATTCAAGCACAGGATACACAGTAGATAACAGATAAGTACTACTATAGTTTATATGAACAAGCTGCTGTGTAGCCATGGGGGCAGCCATTCAATCACAGGATACACAGTAGATAACAGATAAGTACTACTATAGTTTATATAAACAAGCTGCTGTGTAGCCATGGGGGCAGCCATTCAAGCACAGGATACACAGTAGATGCAATTGTAGGATCATATATTAAATTGGTGAAAAATGATATTGATATATTGAAAAAAAAAATAAGGGTCAATCCTTTATTGGGCGCAATATTAAATTGTAGTAAACGGGAGATGGAGCAACTTGACACAAAAAAATTTAATTTTTAAACCTGCTGAGAAGGGAGGAGCGCTGGTGGTACTTGATAAGGATTACTATGTGAATGAAATATTAAGACAATTGGCGGAAACAAACGTTTATTTAAAATTACCTGGTGACCCTGTGTCTAAGATTGCTACAAATATTGAAAAGATTGTATTAAAGGCAAAAGAAGGGGATTTAATAGATAGTAAATTACAGCAATATCTAATACAGAAACATCCTTTAACCCCCATATTTTATACACTGCCTAAAGTACATAAAAATTTACAATTCCCTCCCGGTAGACCAATAGTGGCCCGTAATGAGTCTATTCTAGACCCCCTGTCCATTTATCTTGACACGATTTTACAACCATATGTGGTCCAAACGAAATCTTTTTCAAAGGATAAAATGCATTTGCTGAATATTTTGGACAAATGTAGGGTTATGAAAGAGACTAATCTAGTGACAATGGATATCCAGAGTCTATACATATCAATTATGCATGATGCAGGGTTAGCGGCAATACAAGAAATTCTTTTGATGTATGATATTTACTCCCCTGAGGCTCAAGAATTTTTTTCTGTCACTACTAGAGGTTGTCCTGCGAGAAAACTATTTTATGTTTCAAGATCAATTTTACAAAGAAGTGCAAGGGACAGCCATGGGGACTAATGTAGCGCCCACTTATGCTAACCTGTATATGGATCACTTTGAACGCAAGTTTGTATACATTAATCCCCTGTATCAACAATTTTGCCAGTTATATCATCACTATATAGATGATATTGTAATGTTATGGTCAGGGTCATGGATAATTTGCTATTGTTCATTACATATATAAATTCTGTGGTGCCCACTCTGCATTTTACTATGACATATGATGTTGAGTCTGTCAGCTTCCTAGATGTAACAATCAAAAAGAAAGGTACCCGGTTGCAAACCGATCTTTATAAGAAAGATACAGAAAGTAACAATTTACTGCATTTTTCTAGTTTCCACTCTCCATCATTGAAAAACAATTTGCCTAAATCTCAATTTGTGAGAGTGAGACGGATTGTCTCAGAGCCACAGAGAGAGTGTCAAAGAGTGGATGAAATGCAGGAGAGGTTTGCGGTAAGAGGATACCCTAAGGCGCTCTTAAAGACCGTGAGAAATGAGGTGAATAATATCCCACAAGATGAATTAAGAGCAAAAAGGGTTAAAAAGGAGTCCTCGAGAGTGACCGTTGTCAGCAAATATACCACTGCTAGCAATAAGCTTAATAAAATGATTAACAAACATCGGTATATCTTACAAACTTGTGCACCACAGGTAAAGGCCTTCTCTGAACCCCCGCTAATGGCATATAAAAGGGGTAAAAAATTCTGGGATCCCTTGGTAAAGGCAGATGTGGGTTGATTGGCAAAACCAGGACAAAGATTTTTTAGGGTTCCCAAAAATGGGTACGTTCCCCTGTCTAAGTTGTGCCAGTTGCAACAATATCACTAAAGGCTCCCAGTTTACTCACCCACAGACAGGACAAATGATTGATATTAAAAAGTATTTTACATGTAATTCAACTTTTGTGGTGTACCTAATCAAATGTCCATGTGGCTTAGCATATGTGGGAGAAACCACACAGAAGGTTAAAGCAACATAAATCTAATGTCCGCTGTGGATGTGTACAACTTCCAATCCCAGTACATTTTGCTGAAGCTAGACACACAGTGAGCCAGCTACGGTACCAGGTCATTGATAGAGTAGAACCCTTGAGACGTGGAGGCGATCGGGCGCTACAGTTAAAGAAATTAGAGATTAAATGGATACATAAATTAGGTACGCTGGGACCAGGCGGTTTGAACCGGGATGCTTTTTTTTTTTGTAAGTCTTTATTTTTTAAATTTTCAAGTTTATATGGGGGTACAGAAGAGAAAAGAAGGGGGGGGGGTGAGGGGTACACATATCACATTTAGCATACAGTATAGAACATTTATCCTCAGGCTGTTCCTTCAATTTATACCCTTTCGTCTTTTGTGTTAGGACAACTTGGAAGCCCTTTTGTTTTTTTTTCCTTCTAAATATCTTTCAGTGTTTCTATACTGTTGCTATCTGAGTTGGGGGGGGGAGAAAGGGGGCAGATAAAACTAGGAGGGGTTGGAAGCAAATCTAGATCCACTCTTCATTGGTCCTTTTTGTCTAATTCCTGATATCGCTTCTTCATCTACTCAGTTTCCCTAAGATTATTTAAGTCTCTTGGATGCTGTCTGCATATTTGTATTTTCCTGCTATGTACTTTGTAGGTCTTTCCAATCACTCCATATTTTTCCAAATTATTTCATGGTACCGTTTTTTAGTGCTAAAAGTTCTTCCATTGTCTTTGTCACCTCCAGTTCCCTGACCCAGTCTAGTCTATTGAGGGGTTCCATGTTCCATTCTCACAGCTTGTATTATATGAATGATCAGTGTGTCTTTTATTACTGCGTGTGTAGATTTGTTTACATTGAAAATCACTGTTTCTATACTGTTTGTGTATGTCCTCGGTCTCATTTTCTCTATTGCTCTAAACACCTCTTCCCAGTACTTTGCAAGTTTCTCACAAGTGTACCAAATGTGACTGAAAGATCCTTCCTCTTTCTTAAATCTCCAGCAAACTTTGGAGACATGATCAAAAATTCTGTCGTTTTACGGGAGTCCTATACCATCTACTTAAGAGTTTGAAATTAGCTTCTTGTATTCTGATGGATCTTGCCCCTTTGTGTGCTTTTTAACATTATATCTTCCCATGTTTCATCTGTGAAGCTAATGTTCGTTTCTTTCTCCCACTGTTGTTTGCATCTTGAGTCTCCTGTTTGAGCTTCCGCGTTAAATTTTTTGTAAAATTTCGCTATAGGATGACTCATGCTTGGTTGTTGAAGCATTATTTCCCAGTCTGTTAGTGGTCTAGTCAACTTATCTATCCCTACTGCTTTCAGATACTTTTTAACTTGTATATAGTTCCAAAAGTTTCTTGGGTGGCTACCCCATCTTTTATGGATTTTAGTGAAAGGGATCATTTTCCCTTTTTTGATTAAATGTTTCAGTTTGGTGGGTACTCCTTTAGTACTACACCAATGCTTTTTATCTAGTAGGGTTGACCTGATTTTGTGCTATGTGTAACATTGTTTCGTATTTTCTTGTTTTTAGATCAATACAGCTCATACCCTGGGAATACTTGTGTTCAACAATACATAGGCATTTTTGCCAAGGAAAAGAGCATACAAATTGTGAGTAATGATTTTGATATGCTGAATTGTTCATTCTTAATATATGCTGAATTGTTCAATTCGATATACAACATTTGGCAAAGGGGTGGACTTTTTATGAACACTGCACACTTCGAAGATGGATTTTAGACACTTTATTGAAAAATGATCAGTTCACACAGTTTTAAGAGATATTTATTAAATATTTATTGCATATATGTTACAAGGGTTAATATGAGGTAACACTAAATGGGAGGAGTGAATGTTCCCCCTCCCCCTACCTAGTTATTTAAGGGAGTTCATGTTACACTGTGGATAAGCTTGATAAAGGGCTGGTTATGCCCAAAACGTTGCTTCACTTGTCACACAAATATATAATTTTTCACTGAACCGGAGTGCTGCTGGAATATATTTTGGATATTACTGATGTGCCCAAATATTACTGCTATGGCTATGTGATTCCAGTGTCCCAGTGTTAATTACAGTAAAAGCTCTGTATAGCAATGCTTATTGGAGAAGAGAGGATAGATTTCAAAGGCAGTTAGGCATTGAAATTATGCAGAAACAATTTTTTTTTTAATCTCTATCCTTTAATTCAAAAGTGAAATAATATTATAGTATGTATTCAAGGGGAACTAAAGTCGAAAAAAAGAATATGCTTAGAGATGCTGTTGTGGTATTCCAACCACCTCTACTTGATTGAGTTATTTATTATTATATAAGGAGAAACAAATTAGACTTCTGCAATTCTACTAAACTTTTTCAACAGTAGCTGTTTATACATTGAGTTTGTGGAGTCATTATATTGCTTCTCAGTTGTGCTGATGAGAATGAGGTCACTGGCCCATTTCCCAATGCTTCTTTGGCTCCTCAGAATCCTTTCCTTCTCCTCAGGGCCACTGTTCTCCAGGTCATCCACCACCACCATAACTTTTTCCTTCCCTGGAATATGAGCAAATGCAACACACAAAGGGCAACATGTGAGATAATCTGCTCCATAAATCTCAGGACTACTTACTGTACCACCAACTGCAGCAATGGGACACCATTTAATTTTCTTAGCAGGAATAAATCAATGCAGTGTGCAAATTTATCATCTGAACGTGATTTGTACCAGGGATAAAGGATTCAGATGGGTGTTAGTGCTCTGCCACTGTACTGTACTGCACTTAGCACTGATGCCGGCTGAAAATGCTTTGGGTTCACTGTTTAATCTGATTTGATAAATACATCAATTCATTAACACAGACAGGGAAAGTGTTGTGAAATAGAAAACAAAATATTTTACTGCTAGAAATCTACCTGGATTCCCCAGTCTGATCCGTCTTCGATGAATGAAAGGGCTGCTATGTATAATGTAGTCTGTTTTAGTAATTCACACAGTTCTATTAAACCCAGAGATATTTGCTATCATTGTGCTTGAATGAAATTCAGTATAAAGTTTAGACGGGTAGTAAACTCTGCTGCTCTGCAATGTACACCCAAACCTTACTTAGTTCTTGCTGGACTACAAATCCCAGAATAATGTAACATATAATGAAGGTTGAGGCATGCTGGGAGCTGTAGTCCAGCAACATCAGTGTTGTATTCTTAAAGCAATATCGCACAATAAAACTTTTCCAACACTTCCCCAAATCTCCTCAGCCAGCGATTGCATTAAAATGCAAAAAATCCTCCAATGAGAATCCCAGCTGATCTGTATAAATCTGGCTCCATGTTATTTGTTCCTATAACTGGAGTTGGAAGCTTTAAGCCCAATTTCCCAGCACTGCACAAGGATGTCCTTTATCCCCATGTCTGATTCCAATGTTATATAATGAAGACAAAATAATGACATCATTATCTCTATATGTAAGATAACAACAACATGCCTGACAGTGGTGAGAATCAGCATTCTTATTGGTCAGTTCTTTTGCATTTATAATTAGGCATTTAATCACTAGAATTCTCATTGGTGAATTTTCTTGCATCTATAATTATGTTTTTCCGCAACTTCTATAAAAAACTTGGCGGGTGCTGTGGGATGGCTTTACGGCTGGGGTTGACACATGTTTAGGATATGAAGGAGTTATAATAAAGGCCTTGATACTCAAACCATGCCCTGTTATCATGGTAATAGCAATATTAACTGCTATGTCCTACACTCCTTTCATCTTTATACGAGGAGGCCCATTTATCAAAGGTCGAATTTCAAATTCATGTGAGTTTTTTTAACTCTAATAATTTCAGATTTACTTGAAATTCGATTGGGCAGTTAAGAAAAAGATTGAATATCCGAACCCAAAAACTCGAATTGAATCTGATTCAAATTAAACTAAACTCAAATTAATTTTTTTCTCTGAAAAAAAAAGTCAGGAAGGCTAATAATATCTTCAAATTGGCCACTGGACCTCTCCCATTGACTTATACTTTAACTCGGCAGGTTTAAGATGGCGAATAGTTGAATTTGAATTATTCCCAGGGTATAGGTTTGATAAATCTCAAAATTAAAATCGAGTTTGGATAATTCAAAATTTGAATTTGAGAATTTTGACAAAAAGAAATTCAAATTTCCATTTTGACCCTTAATAAATCTGCCCTGAAATCTCATGAAAAGTTAATTTATATAATGGACAGGTGCGTGCCATCCCCTTCCCACCCCCTAATCATCCCCTGTGGCATTTAGACGTGCAAGTTAGAGGTTATTGGTTGAAGGACTTGCTTTTGCAATTTTGACCGCCTACTAAGTTTGCTCAAATGCAGAAACGCAACCAGTGATTGCTTTTTAACATATGACCGGTAAAGGCTTCCAGTTGATATAGGTGATTTAACCTGTAGCAAATTGTGTGGCTTTAATTACATTTCCTCACTTATGTGATCAGATGATAACGTTAATTCAAGCTGTAAAACTCAAATTCAGTATTTGTTAGTATGTCATTCACCAATATATAGGGAAACAAATCACTTACTCAGTTCCTCAGCTAAATATTGCAGCTCCTCATCATACAGAGAGTCCACCACATCAGTGATGTTAATCCTCCCTCTGTTCTTGGTGTGATACAGGATAGCGACCGAGCACTGAGATACTTCCTCCCAGAACTGCTTGAGCCCATTGTTAGAGATGTAACAGGGTCTCACCTCCTGAACATAATCACTGAACTCTGATGTAATGAACCCGTGCAGCCACCGATAATCATCTTCTACTGATCTGGAGAATATCCCAACCTTGTGCTTCTTCTTTGCTGTTTGAGTGGCTGAGTAAAGCTGTTTGAATATAAAGGTACAAAATGTTGTAGTTATGCTCATTTAATCACTGTGGAGTTTGGTGATCAGTTTTTATCTATTCACATCATACTGTACAATATACAAGGGAAACGTAAGTTTTCACAGACTTAAGCTGTTGGAGATAGCCAGTGTTATTTTGACAGTGGGGCAAGTTAAGAACCAGGTAATTTCAAAGTGGAAATAAATACCTCCCTTTTTGACATGAGAACATTCATTTGGGTTTAAATAAAAGGCACATAAACAGTGTATTGAAGTGCTGAAAATAAATATTGTGCCAGTACATTTTTTAATCAAAAAGCTTTCCTACCACTGATGCCAGACTAACTGGCCTATAGTTTTGAGGCTGAGAACGGGATGCTTTTTTGAATAGCGGCACCTCATTAGCAATTTGCCAATCTCACGACACCATGCCAAACTTGTTAGTTATGAGCACTGGAAACACCTGGGAGATTTGAAAATTGTTACATGTTCTAGTCCTCTGAATTTCCTTTTGGTTGACAAAAGTATTTGTATTACTAGGAAACCTTCATTAGCTGGTTCCTCCATTTAAGTTAGCTGGGACATTTTGGCTGTCCCAGCTAACTTAAAAGCCTTAAAGGAATAGTTAAGTGTGAAAATAAAAACTGGGTAAATAGATAGGCTGTGCAAAATAAAAAATGTATCTAATATAGTTAGTTAGCCAAAAATGTAATATATAAAGGCTGGAGTGACTGGATGTGTAACATAATAGCCAGAACACTACTTCCTGCTTTTCAGCTCTCTAACTCTGAGTTAGTCAGCGACTTGAAGGGGGGCCCACATGGTACATTTCTGTTCAGTGAGTTTGTAATTGATCCTCAACATTCAGCTCAGATTCAAAAGCAACAGATATGACCCATGTGGGCCCCCTCAAGTCTCTGATTGGTTACTGCCTGGTAGCCAGGGTAACCAGTCAGTGTAAACCAAGAGAGCTGAAAAGCAGGAAGTAGTGTTCTGACTGACTTGTTATACATCAAATCACTCCAGCCTTTATACATTACATTTTTGGCTAATTAACTATATTAGAAACATTTTTTATTTTGCACAGCCTGTCTATTTACCCACTTTTTATTTTTACACTGAACAATTCTTTTAAAAGCACGTCTTTTCTTACCCACCTCAACACCAACACTTCTATTGAACCAAAAAGGTTTTGCTTTGCAACGACGTTCCTTGCTTACAAGTGGAATATACTGACAAGTATATTTATCAAGCAGCATTTAAAAGACTTCCCATTTTTGTTCCGTGTTTAACCCTGTGAAAAATATTTCCCACTAGGGATGGGCGAATTTGGCTCGTTTCACCGGAATGTTGTCGACGCCCATTAAAGTCTGTGGGCGTCAAAAAAATATTGTCGAAAAATTTTTTTTTTTGATAAGACGCCATGCAAGTCTATGGGCGTCATTTTTGAGGTGAAACAAGGCGAAAAAGTTTATCCCTATTTTCCACTTAATATGTTGCAGATCTGCCCTTATACAAAAGTTTGCAGGTCTGAAATTTAGTGTTTTAGTTACTCCCTTATAGAATTGCTTCTGCAACAGAATCTCAAAGGAGACCATGTTATGATCACTATTCCCTAAATGCTCATCCATGAAGATGCTATAAATGTATTATTAGTTATTACAAGGTCCAAAAGTGAGTTTTTTCCTAGTTGGTTCTTGAACGAGCTGGAATAAAAAGTTGTCATTCAGCATATTTACAAACCTAATAACTTGACCTAGTTGTGGAGCCCATTTGACAAACTCTGTGCATTGTCTGTGATTTCAGGAACCAGTTCCACACCCAATTAGGCTCACAATGTAATGAAACCCCTTCCTCACCTTGTTCTGTTGTGAAGTGATGGACACTGGGGCTTAAAGTCTATCTGCTTTCCCAGTGGCTGGTGAACAAATTCTCTTAAAAACAGAGGGACTTTGGTTCCCAGAATTCATCACTTCACAATGGAACAAGGTAACAGTGCATTACATCATTAGAAAATGGTTCATCAGACTATTTAGTCTTTGGAATATGGTATGTCTGTGTAATACATGGGGAGGCAATTATCAAAGGTCGAATTTTGAATTCATGTGTTTTTTAAAACTCTAATACATTTGAATATACTCGAAATTATATTAAGGGGATATTGAATAAAAAAATTGAATATCTAAAACTCGCACAAAACTTACTGACTCGAAAACTCGAATCGTATTCAAAACAAATTCGATTAAACTCTATTGGATTTTTTCCTCTGAAAACAACTTCTGCATTGGTCCCTGGACCTCTACCATTGATTTAGACATGGACTCGGCAGGTTTTATGTGAGGAATCGTCTAATTCGAATTTTTAAAGGGACAAATTTTGATAAAATTCGAATTAAAATTTGAAAAATTTGTATTATTCACAATTCCATTTTGAGAGTTTTGACTATAAAAAAGTCAAACATTTGAATTTTCAGTTTGAACCTTTATTAATTAAATTATTATCTTATTATTTATTAAAATCTGCCCTTACTGTAAAGTTATTTCTGGAACTTCAGATAGTGTTGATGCACCTTTTCTACATAACCACAACTGTCAAAAGGGAAAAATGATTTCGCTTTAAACTTCTGAAAGGCATATATACATTTTAACATCTAATTATCTGCCTTTTAAGGACCAAACAATTAAGACCAATTGCAATTTGTCTCAGGATATCACTACATCAAACTTAAAGTTAATCTTAAGGGGAAAAGCCCCTTAAAAATGTAAGTCTTGAGAAAATATATAGACCAATTTCCAATTATCTCTATTAGGAAGTTTCCCTGGGTAAATAAATCCTATAAACTCATTTACTAGTGCAGTCGCTCCATCACTGTGTTGTCCTGCTTCTTGTTGTGACTTGTGTGCAAATGTGACACATTTCTGAGCTAATTTTACTCTGTACCCCCATGTGTGGTGGACATTATAGGAATATTATTTAATGTTAAGCCTCAAAGTGGAAGCAAAACAACCCTTGATATAGACGAAGAATGAATAAGTGCCTGCCTATTGAAGAAGGATTTTTCTCCAGCTCCACTTTTCTGTAAGAATGAAAACCTTACCGTGAGCTGCTTTTTGACTTCAGTCTGTCTTTACTGTGAGCCACTGAAACTACTGAGGAATAGAAGGTCAGTGGCTACTTATTGCTCAAATCCCCGATCACCTACAGCAAATCAATTATTTCTTTTAGGGACTTGCTGTGAAATGAAACATGGTCACATTGTACATCTTACCCAACTACTCCATCCCCAGGAAGATGTTCTTTCAGAAATGCCTATCAAGAAAAAAAAAAAAAAGATTCCTTTACACCTTTCTATGCATAAGTGTAATTTGTTTTGTGAAATGTATAAAGAAAAGCTTTGAAGAGCAATTGGGAGAATAGCCAGGTATAATGTATATCACAGAATCATAAACATATCACAAAAGAATTTTCCTAGGGTCCCCAACTGGACAGATAGCGATGGGCGAATTCCTGCCTTTTGCTGCCGTCGAGTAAATTTGTGAAACTGCAGCGAAAGTTCGCCGGCATAAATTCAGTTTTTTTGGGCGTTGGCACATTTTTGCTGGCGTCCAGACACGGATGCCGGAGTCCACAAGGAGATGCCAGCGGCGTTTCGCAAGTTTGAAAGTGAAACGAGACAAATTAGCCCATCACTGGTCACAGATCAATCTCAACTTAATCTTCTGTACCGGTAAGGTAACTGAATAAGCAACAACAGCAACACTTTGACAGTATAAGTAATGATATAGAATACAATGATTAATCCTAAAAGGATAAAATTCTAGAAGGCTCCAGATGGCAAAACATTAAGATAACAATAATGCTGATTAAAATGTTAATGATGGCAACAATAACTTCTGGAGTAATAATTGGGGAGTGCATTTAGGAAAGAAAAACACATATTAAAAATGGTAAGCTTAAAAGATGCTAGTTCTCGATCTGTATTCAAAAAGATTTGAGAAAGAATTCTAATTATTTTCCTAAGCAGAAGAACATCAGAGCAGCCTCTTTCTTTCTCCTGACAACTTCCTTGACTACTTGCTGGTCAGACTGGTGGGAAACTGACCAGCAGGTGGTGCTGTTGGAACAAAATTCATTAATATTAACAGTACATGTATCCCTTAATATCGTTTGGAATAAAAAATAAATAAAAAAATGAATGTAAATGACAAAAGTGCTTAGAATAGCCCCCTCATCAATTTTACATTCACTTATTTTATTGGTTTATTTATCCTTTAAGCTCCATATATTACTATATATATCTTGGGCTGTGATATGTGTCTTAGCTCAGTGGAAAATGACAAGTGTCTTTCAGAAAATGTAGGGTCAAAAAAAGACATATTCCTTGAAGGTTAGTAAACTTCTTCATGGTCATAGCAATGGCGGCAGCCATTTAAAGACTGAAAAAGGAGAAAAGGCACAGGATACACAGCAGATAACAGATAGGTTCTGTAGTATACAATAGGATTCTACAGAACTTATCTGTTATCTACTGTGTATCCTGTGCTTGAATGGCTGCCCCCATGGCTACACAGCAGCTTGTTTATATAAACTGTAGTAGTACTTATCTGTTATCTACTGTGTATCCTGTGCTTGAAAGGCTGCCCCCATGGCTACACAGCAGCTTGTTTATATAAACTATAGTAGTACTTATCTGTTATCTACTGTGTATCCTGTGCTTGAATGGCTGTCTCCATGGCTACACAGCAGCTTGTTTAAATAAACTATAGTAGTACTTATCTGTTATCTACTGTGTATCCTGTGCTTGAATGGCTGCCCCCATGGCTACACAGCAGCTTGTTTATATAAACTATAATAGTACTTATCTGTTATCTTCTGTGAATCTTGTGCTTGAATGGCTGCCCCCATAGTTATACAGCAGCTTGTTTATATAAACTATAGTAGTACTTATCTGTTATCTACTGTGTATCCTGTGCTTGAATGGCTGCCCCCATGGCTACACAGCAGCTTGTTTATATAAACTATAGTAGTACTTATCTGTTATCTGCTGTGTATCCTGTGCTTGAATGGCTGCCCCCATAGTTATACAGCAGCTCTTTTACATAAACTATATACCCCAATTTGTAAAAGTGCAGGGCAACAGTACATTATGGAGGTTATTTATCAAAATCTGAGAAATCTGAGAATTTTCTGAAAAATTCTATGACCAAATCCGCATAGATTTTTCTTTATTTATCAATATACTTTTCAGATAAAATCCAAATATCACAACTTTTCTTATTTGACTCACAAATACAGTGACTTTTTCAGATTTGTCTCCAAAAACTGTAACTCTTTCGGATTTGACACCCAAAACCATGAAATCTTCAGATTACTGTACGAATCCCAGCTCAGATCAGGATATCTTTGGGACATCTCCCATTGACTTCTTCATGAACTCGGCATGTCTGAGTTGGAGTACTCAAGGTTTAATAATCCCGAAAAAGTACATTTTTTTAGTTGTGTTTTGCCCTTTTAAAAGGCCAATGAGAAAAATCAGACTTTAATAAATAACCCCTATATTGTCATTACTTTTTGGTGTTACTGTTCCAGTGGCTTACTTAATGTAAACATGTCAAGGCATGTTTGTACAGTATATGTAGCTTTCCTATAGCTTTCATATGTAGCTCCTTTATCAAGTTAACCAACTCCATTTGTAATTACGGTAGATGGATTAGTTCTTAGGGAGAAACCCTTTCATCAGTGGATATATAAAATGGCAATACCTGGCCTCTGAGAATTCTGCTGTTGTCCGTTAGATTGTCTCTGACACTGTGTCACAGCACCATGTCCTCTGGCTTGTTCTTGTGTATCTGTTGTAAGATGTGTTGTATCATCAGCCATATTGGGAGCCCCTGCTCTGTCATCCATATGTGTCTCTGCAAGGGATGGAACTCATTAAGGTCACAAACTGGCCCACTCAGGGGTTGTATAAAATGCAAAAAGAAGACTTTATTTAATAATGAATAAAATCATGTTTTGCTTTAGGTATTAGTTACTTGGCACCCGGGTCTCAGACTCTGTTTGTGGATTGCACCTTCATAACTATCTAAAATAAACATATCTTATTATAGTCAGAGCATACAGCTCAGTTGGAATATCATCTCCTGAATGCACCAATGCATCACCACTAGCTATGTATAGTTCTATAGAGATTTCTGACTTGTACAGATAAAAAGTACAAGCAATTCTCTACGTACCAAATTTTAGAGATACTGCTCCAGAAAATGGTATGCTTACACTGCAAGGCCAAACATTCTGCTGAATCCAAAATGGGTAAATATGGCATTCTGCTTCAAACTACCCAACTGCAATTCTTTGCAATTTTTTTTACGACATTTCTACTACTCAAATCATTCACCTAAAAAAACCATATATTTAAGAAAGTACACATTCTGCTGAATCCAAGAAGGGTATGTCTTTCTACTTCAAACAACAAAATTACACAGCTTTGCTAAATTTAGCATTTTTTAAAATTAACTTTCTGCATATTGTCTCCTAGCATTTTTGTAATGCTTACAGCGGGAAGCTGCTGTAACTGCAGTTAGCCACACACTGGGAAGTGGGTATAGCGGAAGACCAGGGGGATACCCATAGACAACATAGCAAATACTGTTGAAATTTAATGGCAACAGAAGATAGAAACAGGCAAAAATAAATAAACAGGATAAAGCCAAGGTCATTACCAGGAAATCCAAGAGGGTAAGGAGAAGATGAGTAACAAGGCCAGGAACCAGGATAGCAGGAACAAGGAACACTGGAACAAAGAATGCTGGAACAAGGAATGCAGGAACAGAATACTGGAACAAGGAATGCAGGAACAAAGAACGATGGAACAAGGAATGCAGGAACAAGGAACACAGGTCATGCAGGGGGAACACAATGACCGAGCCCTGTGCAAGGCTCAGGGCCGGGTTTTTAAAGGGATGGTGATAAGGAATGGGAAACACGTGAGGGAAATGAGGTGGGTGGAGAACAGGGAGGAGAAAACTATAGACAGGGAGAACACCTGAACACATAGCATAGGGAGCAGACCAGCCCTAAGAGACTCCAGTGGTGGGGTAAATGCAGCACACAGGGAGACCACCTCCTAGAGTTCAAGTCCCAGGCTGGTCCTGACAATTTTATCAGATGGGAATAGGCACATAGTTATCCCCCTCTCTGACCCCTATCCATCCTACAACTTACACTCCATTTAGATGTGGGCACAGGCCAGCACATGTCCTGCCCTTTACTTACCACCTATACAAAAATACCAAGTAATGGGGAAAGGTATTGGTACTGGCCTCTTCCACCACCAGTTATACGTATAGTGAAAAAATGAAAGGTTTGAAGGTATTGGCTTTTCATTATTTCACTATACCTATACTTACCACTGATCATAGAGCAGGGCTGCCTTACAGCAGGATAGCCATTCCATTTCTAGATTCAGATCACAGAGGTCTCTATAAATGACCCTCAGAATTGACTGTATTTTCTTCAGTACCAATATTACTTTATGTTACTCACCATTCGTAAAGAATTTAATTATGCGGACAGTTCTGCCTTTGTTCTGCTTAAAGTATGTTTTTAGAGTGTCAGGAGTAGCACAATCCAGTCTCTCTATGATTTCCTTGATTGTTTTTTTAACAGGTTCAGGAAGATTCTTAACACAACATCTAATTTCCTTCATAATTCTATTGATGTAACCATCTTCATATTCTTCGTTAGTAATCTGCACATAAAGACTTGTGAAATGTAAAGCAGATCTAATGGTCTCCAGCTTCTCCATCAGTAGGACTTTGTTTTCCTTATCTGCTGGAGTGAGGAGAACCAGGTCACAGGCATAATCTTTAATACTGTACTGGTGCTCCAGGATTCCCTGCTTCTCCTCAGGACTACTGTCCTCCAGGTCATCAGCCACCACAAACACATTCTCCTTCCCTGGAAACACAAATTAAATATTCATGTTATATGAGTTATAGTTGTAAGTAACGTGAAGTTTATAGAAAAGCAGTTTATGTATCCCAATACAGGGTTCCTCCATTAGAAAATATGGGTTTATATGACACATTACTGTTAAAATAGGAATTTATCACTATAATGATGTAAAGCATGTGCCCGCCATGTTTTCCATACTGTGTGCTAATTTGACATTATAAATATATTTCATATATTTTGGGGGGAGGGCAGATTATTATAAAAAATATTAACAAAATAGCAAGAGTCCCACAAAAGATTATTTTCTCCTAAGCCGGTTGTAGAAGTTCTCCTCCAGAATCCTCCCTTCAATGCAATGGAAGCTAAGCCAGCACTTGAATCATGTCCATGTGGGAAAAAAAGGAAAGAAAGAGAGGGATGAAAGGAAAAATATAGTGTCGTTTGTTGGATTTACTGTCTTGCGATCCTATACTTAAGTGATTTGGACCATGGAACTCTATAGTCCATGCAGATAGTGATAGTTTTTACTATAGTTAAAAAATAAATAAAGTGCAAATTTTTTAGCTAAAAATAAAGTGTATGTAAACTAACAGTTATAACTTTCACAAAAACACAAATAGTGCAAGTACATTCCCTCATCCAACTATTGCAAAATAAAGGGAACATTTGTCTTTAGTGAATTTGCCCCTATATGTAGACATATTTGATACGAACATTTATTTGCTTAAAATTGTTAGTTTTAATCAGCTTTTATGTTACACAAGAAAAATGGGTTTTATTTATGATGTTCCGACTCTCTCTTGTTTTAATATATACATGGTGGAGTTATAATAATATACATGTGGGCCTATTCTACTTTGAATAAACTCACAATTTACAAAAACTTTAATATTTGCTTATTTATTAAAAAATCTGAATATAAAAACCTCAACTGAAATCAATCATGTAAAAAAACTCAAATTTGTGAGCTTTAAAAAACTCCAAAAATTCCCAAATCTCAAATGAAAAAATTGGCTTGAATTTTGTCTAGGACAACTTTCATTGAATCATCATTATTAACATGTAGATATATCGCCAACATATTTCGAAGCGCTGTCAATAAACTTGCAAGCTTTTAGATGCTGAAGTTTTACATTTGAGTTGTTTTTTGCTTAATAAATACCAGACATTTAAGTTTTTGAAAATATTTGAATTTGTGAGTTTTTGTGCAAAAAAAATTCAAATTGTAGCAAAACTTTGAATTCGAACGTTGATAAATCACCCCCTTAATGTGGCCCTGCAGTAACAAGAAGGCTGTTTGCAACTAGGAACAGGCACTATTTTAGATATTAAGTGATAGAAAAAGATCACATATATTAATTAAATAAGTTTACTGTTTAAAAGTGGACTTGCACTATTTGTATTTCTGTGATAGGTGTAACTGTTCATTACACGCACTTTGCACTTTATTTGATCACAAATCAGTAAATCAAATGTACTACACTAAGGGGGTTATTTACTCAAATTCAGACTCAAATTAAAAAAAATTGGAAATTTTAAACAGAAAAAACTACTAAACTCATACTCAAATGTGGCTTATTTATTAAAATTTTACTTGAAAAATTCTGATCAAGAAAAAAATTAGAATCGTGTGACTTCTCGAGCTTGACAATCGGTTTTTTGAGTTTGACACACAATTTTACTTTCGAAAATTTGAACATTCCCAGGCCAAAAACATCCTCAAATGGTTAAAGGGACCTCTGCCATTGACTTTTACATGAACTTGACGGGTTTTAGCTGGAGTATTTTTGAATCTTAGTTTTTACAGCTTCAGACCTAATAAATCTCCAATAATCTGACTTTTTTTTCAAAAATTCAAATTCTTTTAAAAAAAGATGTTGTATTCCTATGTAAACTTTAAACTATATGTTTCCTTAATCTTTCCTTTTTTTTTCTTCCCCCAACATATCTATGATTTTAAGCGCAGGTTTATCTTTTATCACAGACCAATTATGTCATACAAAGACATTTATGGAAACCTCTAAAGGATGTATCTGGCCTGTGGGCCTTCAGATTCTGCAGGAAGGAGAGGATACATGCGTGTATGTATTAAACTGGAGAGTCATTGAAAATATTTCCATATATTGTACAACTTTGACCACTTTTCTTTAGGGCAGGGTTGGGTGCAAAGAGAATTGATAGAAGAAGGGTTGACTGCTCTTGAACCAACCCACAACATAGCCACACTCTCATTCATAGCCTTTGTCTCTCCCTCCTGGTCTCTAATTTGCAGGAACACAAGAGACAATATCTTGACTTTGAGCTTGGTCGGTGTATTTCATGGTTATAAACAACAAATGTATTCTGCTCAAAATGTTGTCATTGTGAAATATAGTAAATTAAAACAAAATGTACCTTGGGGTCACTGTAACCTTTATGCTGGGGTGCACTTGTCCTTGATATACGTGTGATTACTGTAGCAGTATATGCTGAGGGTATCTTTACCTCTATATAGTTTAGTGCTATAATATACTGGGGTAATGCTTAAGTTCTCCACCACAGTAACACAGTTGTATTGGGGTAACAGTGCCATTATTTGCTGGAATTAATGTTTAATGTTTTGCTTAGATCAGTGCTACAGTGGTGCTCACTGTATAATGTGATTGGGTTTGCTGTACCCATTGTCTCTCTCTTTGTATAATGTGTTTAGGATGCTAATACACATTGCTTTTACTCTATAATGTGTTGGGGTACTACTACCCAATGTATTTGTAGAAGTAAGTCAAACCAACTGGACTTGCTGTGTTTCACCAGTCATCCAACTGGTTTTCTCAATTCAGAATAACTTGTAAATGGGATCAAGAAACCAAACAACAGTTACACCAGTGTATGTCACAGCACAGAAGAGTCAGCTCCTCTGATCAGGCCGTGTACCTACATCTAAAGGAAAAAGGACACAAGTTTGAAGACTGCCAAGTCCAGATTCTAGACTGTTGTTATATTTGTACCTCTATGACCTCGTACGTAAAGCAAAACCACAAAATAACGCAAGTACAATTACAATGAGGTAGTTTATTGTGTCCAAAATACAAGACAATGGGTTTTGCCTGGGAAAACAATACTCCCACATAACATAAGTTTATATATCCATTTTGATGTCATAGATGGGGTGATAACAAATGGGGGTATGCCAATACCATACATAGTCTGACTCCTCCTTGTACAATAAATGTCTAGATGATTTGCTTAGCCTTACATGTTTTTCAGAGTATATTGCAACATATTGTTCCCAGTTCCAACGGTCCACAGCCTAGCAATCAGCTATTGGCTAAACATAGCCATTGTGGTATTTCCAGTAATTGAGCAACACTTTGTAAAAAGGGGCCCCACGAGACATGCTGACACTATGCTGACACTCTGGAATCTAAGTAACAGAGTGGAGATCATTTATTTGTATGGCCTAGTATAAGTTACGTATATGAGTGACCATTGTCCACAGTAGACCATTAGCCCTTATAGTCCATCCTGCCTTGGGCCCTATAGCGTTATGGCATCATAGAGGGCGGGGGTGACAAATATCAACCCTCTAACACTAGCCATTCGTCCGTCATAGGAATTAGACCGTTCCAGATATATTTTATATTAACAAGACCGGGAGAGCGACTGGTTCAAAAAAGGTGTTAAAGAAAACATATACAGTACAGCATGGGGAAGGGGTGCTTTTAAACAGGTGACCAGTGATTTCTTCCTGCTGATTGGTTGCTATAGGTTACTGCACCTGGGCAAAGTTAGTGCCTTTTATTACATAACCCCATAAATCTCCAATCTTGCTAATACAATCAACACCTAACTCCATGACATCATTGCTGATTATGATAAACAGATTATGCTGATTGGAGTAACATTCCAGAGGATATATAGCGAAGAAAGATCCTATTTACAAGTTATTCTGAATTGAGAAAGCCATTTGGATGACTGGTGAGACTTCTTCAAAACAAAAAACACAGTCCGTTGATTTGACTTGTTTCTACAGACATACCATGACCTGAAAGAATGAGAATCTTCACAAACATACTACCCAATGTCTAATTGTATAATGTGCTGGGATATCATTACCTATTACTCTCATTGTATAATGTGCTGGGATATCATCACCTATTACTCTCATTGTATAATGTGCTGGGATATCATTACCTATTACTCTCATTGTATAATGTGCTGGGATATCATTACCTATTACTCTCATTGTATAATGTGCTGGGATATCATTACCTATTACTCTCATTGTATAATGTGCTGGGATATCATTACCTATTACTCTCATTGTATAATGTGCTGGGATATCATCACCTATTACTCTCATTGTATAATGTGCTGGGATATCCTCACCTATTACTCTCATTGTATAATGTGCTGGGATATCCATCACCTATTACTCTCATTGTATAATGTGCTGGGATATCCTCACCTATTACTCTCATTGTATAATGTGCTGGGATATCATCACCAATTACTCTCATTGTATAATGTGCTGGGATATCCTCACCTATTACTCTCATTGTATAATGTGCTGGAATATCATCACCTATTACTCTCATTGTATAATGTGCTGGGATATCATCACCTATTACTCTCATTGTATAATGTGCTGGGATATCATCATCTATTAATCTCATTGTATAATGTGCTGGGATATCATCATCTATTACTCTCATTGTATAATGTGCTGTGATATCATCATCTATTACTCTCATTGTATAATGTGCTGGGATATCCTCACCTATTACTCTCATTGTATAATGTGCTGGAATATCATCACCTATTACTCTCATTGTATAATGTGCTGGGATATCATCACCTATTACTCTTATTGTATAATGTGCTGGGATATCCTCACCTATTACTCTCATTGTATAATAAGCTGGGATATCATCACCTATTACTCTCATTGTATAATGTGCTGGGATGCACATGTCTGTTGTTTACAGATTCTCCTGTGACAATGAAATGCCAATGCAGTCACTGTGCTTGTTACCTTGGGGTGTGGGGTAATTTAGTACAAGGTGCAAAGAGCAGTTCTGATTGGACAGACCTGTCCTTACTGCCTATTACAGGGAAATCAGTTGAGGGTGTCTTTGCACTATAAGCTTATCAGTGCTCCCTTACTTGTGTGTTTTAATGATGCATACGTTGGCATCCATGAGGGTATCTATGAGCCTCACAAATACAGCTGCATGATACATACCCAGAGTTTTAGACATGTATTCCAGCTCCTCATCATACAATGCGCCAGTGACATTGGTGATATTCAGCCTCCCTCTCCTCATAGTGTGATACAGGATCCCGAATGTGCACTGAGACACCTCTTCCCAGAACTGCAGCCGTCCATTATTAGAGATGTAATAGGAACTGACGCCCACCACCAAATCCCTCAACTCTGTTCTGAGGGACGTTTGTAACCAATTGTAATCACTCTCTGCTGATCTGGAGAAAATCCCAATTTTATGGTGTTTCTTGATGAGCTAAACATGGAAAACAGAATGAATGAGCAACAACATAGTGAGGGACCCAAACACAATTTATTGCACTACATTAACGGGGAACAAAGGCACAACAAAGGCACAAACCAGCATATTTCAAGCACCAACCAATCTGCCCCAAAACCTTCCTTAGCATCATCCAACTGCTCCACTTCTTGCTGCCTGTGCAGGAGAACTGTCCATACTAAGCACTTTAAAGTGCCAGTTAGTCCCTATCTAGGCCAGTCAGTTTCAATAGATGAAATCAAATCTAGAGGCCCATTCATCAAAAGTCGAATTTCGAATTCATGTGAATTTTTTTACTCTAATAAATTTGAATATACTCGAAATTCGAATGGGAGGTTATTTAATAAAAAAATAGAATATCTAAAACTCACACAAACTTTACTGACTCAAAAACTCGAATTAAATTTGAATCAAATTTGACTAAACTCGATTTGAGTTTTTTTCTCTGAAAAAAAAAAGAAAACTTGAATGTCAGGAAGGCTACTAACATGTCCAAATTGGTCCCTGGGCATCTCCCATTGACTCATACATGAACTCGGCGGGTTTCAGGTGGCGAATAGTCGAATTCAAACTTTTAAAGGGAAATTTGAATTTGAGAGTTTTGACCATAGAAAAAATTTGAAAATCGAATTTGAATTTTCAGTTTGACTCTTAATCAATCTGCCCCATAATATAAACATAAACGTCATATACCATTTTTATTGCTTTACTTTCTGGTTCCAATTGCTCTGCACCTAAACAGCAACAAAATAACAAAACAATGAAAAGTAATGAATTAATATACCGATATAGGTTATGTGTCCTTAATTTAAATTAATACCAAGACACAACCTATAAACATTATATTATAGAGTATATCAGTAACTTCTGTAGAGATGTGTATGAGATAAAGATCATCATCCCCAAGGTCTTGTGGGAGCAGTAACACCCATGGAATGATTTCATCTCTAATTACTACGGGAACAAAGGAGTAATTTGTCTCTAGTATTATATTGTTCTGTTTAAATGTAAGGCCTGCTATATTGACACCTGAGTAGGCCCTGCTCTGCTATTGGCTCTTGGAACGTTTCATCACTGACTCACTTTCTCAGCACGTTAGTTGGACATCACATTGTGTGGGGCCTTTTCCCTTTGTGGAGCACAGAGCATTAAAGGGGTTCACCTTCAGGTTAACTTTTAGCATATTATTAAATAGCCTATTCTAAGCAAGTTTTCAATTGGTCTCCATTTGTTATAGTTTTTGAATTGTTTACTTTCTTCTTACCAGTTTAGCTTTTCTGAGGACCCTTGCAGCCAAAAAAACGAGGATAGCAGCTGCCATATTAGCTTGGTGTGACATCACATCCTGCCTGAGTTTCTCCCTGCTCACTCATAGCTCTGGGCTCAGATTACAGCAGGGAGGGGAGGAGGGAGGGGGAGAGGAACAAACTGAGCATGCTCAAGGCCGTGCCCTGGAGGTTTAAGCTGAAAACAGGAAGTCTGATACAGAAGCCCATGAGTACACAATAGAAGGAAAGAAATGTGCTGTTTCTTTTGACAGAGGACTCAGAGCAGCATTACTTTGAGGGTTTACTGGTGTATTTATATAGACCTTTCTGATAAAGTTTACTTAAGTTTAACCTTTCCTTCTCCTTTAAAAGCAGAATTTTTGGGTTTTAACTAGGGATGCATTGAATCCACTATTTTGGATTCTAAATACCCCCAAATCTTTCATGAAAGATTAGGCAGAATACCAAACCAAATCCTAATTTGCATATGCAAATTAGGGATGGGAAGGGGGAAAAAACTTACTAGTTTTGTGACAAAAAGTCACTCGATTTTCCTCCCGCCCCTAATTTTCATATGCAAATTAGGATTAGGTTCAGCCAGGCGAAGGATTCGGCCAAATCTGAATCCTGCTGAAAAAGGCTGAATCCTGGCCCCGCTCTGCTAGTGCAGAGAGTGCTATTGAGCTCATTACACTAGCAGTGCAGGAGAGGGGGATGGCATTGGGGCTGCTGCCTACAGGATGGGGGAGGGGTGCAGACCCAGAATCGCATCCGTACTTTTTATTACTTATCTCATCTATACCTATCTTCTACTGTCTCTCTTTCAAACCACGGTCTGGTGTCTGGGTTAAATTGAACCTTAGCAACCTTATCTATTGTATATCCTGTGCTTGTATGGCTGCCCCCATGGCTACACAGCAGCTTGTTTATATAAACTATAGTAGTACTTATCTGTTATCTACTGTGTATCCTGTGCTTGAATGGCTGCCCCCATGGCTACACAGCAGCTTGTTTATATTAACTATAGTAGTACTTATCTGTTATCTACTGTGTATCCTGTGCTTGAATGGCTGCCCCCATGGCTACACAGCAGCTTGTTTATATAAACTATAGTAGTACTTATCTGTTATCTACTGTGTATCCTGTGCTTGAATGGCTGCCCCCATGGCTACACAGCAGCTTGTTTATATAAACTATAGTAGTACTTATCTGTTATCTACTGTGTATCCTGTGCTTGAATGGCTGCCCCCATGGCTACACAGCAGCTTGTTTATATAAACTATAGTAGTACTTATCTGTTATCTACTGTGTATCCTGTGCTTGAATGGCTGTCCCCATGGCTACACAGCAGCTTGTTTATATAAACTATAGTAGTACTTATCTGTTATCTACTGTGTATCCTGTGCTTGAATGGCTGCCCCCATGGCTAAACAGCAGCTTGTTTATATAAACTATAGTAGTACTTATCTGTTATCTACTGTCTATCCTGTGCTTGAATGGCTGTCCCCATGGCTACACAGCAGCTTGTTTATATAAACTATAGTAGTACTTATCTGTTATCTACTGTGTATCCTGTGCTTGAATGGCTGTCCCCATGGCTACACAGCAGCTTGTTTATATAAACTATAGTAGTACTTATCGGTTATCTACTGTGTATCCTGTGCTTGAATGGCTGTCCCCATGGCTACACAGCAGCTTGTTTATATAAACTATAGTAGTACGTATCTGTTATCTACTGTGTATCCTGTGCTTGAATGGCTGTCCCCATGACTACACAGCAGCTTGTTTATATAAACTATAGTAGTACTTATTGGTTATCTACTGTGTATCCTGTGCTTGAATGGCTGCCCCCATAGTTATACAGCAGCTCTTTTATATAAACTATAGTAGTACTTATCGGTTATCTACTGTGTATCCTGTGCTTGAATGGCTGCCCCCATGGCTACACAGCAGCTTGTTTATATAAACTATAGTAGTACTTATCTGTTATCTACTGTGTATCCTGTGCTTGAATGGCTGCCTCCATGGCTACACAGCAGCTTGTTTATATAAACTATAGTAGTACTTATCTGTTATCTACTGTGTATCCTGTGCTTGAATGGCTGCCCCCATAGTTATACAGCAGCTCTTTTATATAAACTATAGTAGTACTTATCTTTTATCTACTGTGTATCCTGTGCTTGAATGGCTGCCCCCATAGTTATACAGCAGCTCTTTTATATAAACTATAGTAGTACTTATCTTTTATCTACTGTGTATCCTGTGCTTGAATGGCTGCCCCCATGGCTACACAGCAGCTTGTTTATATAAATTATAGTAGTACTTATCTGTTATCTACTGTGTATCCTGTGCTTGAATGGCTGCCCCCATGGCTACACAGCAGCTTGTTTATATAAACTATAGTAGTACTTATCTGTTATCTACTGTGTATCCTGTGCTTGAATGGCTGCCTCCATGGCTACACAGCAGCTTGTTTATATAAACTATAGTAGTACTTATCTGTTATCTACTGTGTATCCTGTGCTTGAATGGCTGCCCCCATAGTTACAGTATACAGCAGCTCTTTTATATAAACTATAGTAGTACTTATCTTTTATCTACTGTGTATCCTGTGCTTGAATGGCTGCCCCCATAGTTATACAGCAGCTCTTTTATATAAACTTTATACCCCAATTTGTAAAAGTACAGGGGAACAGTACATTATGGGGGTTATTTATCAAAATCTGAGAATTCTGAGAATTTTCTGAAAACTACTATGACCATATCCGCATAGATTTTTCCTTATTTATAAATAAATTTTCCCGATAAAATCCAAATATTGCAAATTTTCCTATTTGACGCCTGAATACAGTAACTTTTTCAGATTTGACACCCAAAACCATGAAATCCTTGGATTATTGTACGAAACCCAGCTCAGATCAGGATATCTTTGGGACATCTCCCATTGACTTCTTCATGAACTCGACAGGTCTGAGTTGGAGTACTTTTTTATTCAAACTTTTTAACATGCTCAAGGTTTAATAATCCCGAAAAATTAATTTTTTTTAGTTTTGTTTTTCCCTTTTAAAAGGCCAATGAGAAAAAACAGACTTTGATAAATAACCCCTATATTGTCATTGCTTTTTGGTGTTACTGTTCCAGTGGCTTACTTAATGTAAACATGTCAAGGCATGTTTGTATATGTAGTTTTCCTTCTCCTTTATCAAGTTAACCAACTCCATTTGTAATTAAGGTAGATGAATTAGTTCTTAGGGAGAAACTCTTTCATCAGTGGATATATAAAATGGCAGTACCTGGCCTCTGAGAATTCTGCTGTTGTCTGTTAGATTGTCTCTGACACTGTGTCACAGCTCCATGTCCTCTGGCTTGTTCTTGTGTATCATCAGCCATATTGGGAGCCCCTGCTCTGTCATCCATATGTGTCTCTGCAAGGGATGGAACTCATTAAGGTCACAAACTGACCCACTCAGGGGTTGTATAAAATGCAAAAAGAAGACTTTATTTAATAATGAATAAAATCATGTTTTGCTTTAGGTATTAGTTACTTGGCACCGGGTCACAGTCTCGGTTTGTGGATTGCACCCATATAAATATAAAATAAACATATGTTATTGTATGCAGAAAATCCAGCTCATTTGGAAAATCCAAGTCATCTGAATGCACCAATGCATCGCCAGATATGTATAGTTCTATGGAAATTTCTGAATGTACAAGCAATTCTCTACATACCAAATTTTGAGGTACTGTACTGCTCCAAAAAATGGCATACGTACACTCTGAATCCAAAATGGGTAAATATGGCATTCTGCTTCAAACTACCGAACTGCAATTCTTTGCTAAAAGTAGCATTTTTTTAATGAGATTTCTACTACTCAAATCATTCACCTCAGAAAATCATATATTTAGGAAAGTACACATTCTGCTGAATCCAAGGAGGGTATGTCTTTCCACTTCAATCAACACAATTACACAGCTTTTATAAATTTAGCATTTTTTAAAATTAACTTTCTGCTGTAACTGCAGTTAGCCACACACTAAGAAGTGGGTATAGCGGAAGCCCAGGGGGATACCCATAGACAACTAAACACTGTTGAGATTTAATGGCAACTGAAGACAGAAACAGGCAAAAATCAATAAACAGGATCAAACCAAGGTTGTAAGCAGGAAATCCAGGAGGGTAAGGAGAAGATGAGTAATAAAGGCCAGAAATCAGGATAGCAGGAACAAGGAAAACTAGAACAAAGAACACTGGAACAATGAATGCAGGAACAAGGAATGCAGGAACAAAGAACACTGGAATAAGAAATGCAGGAACAAGGAATGCAAGGGGTACAGGAACACAATGACTGAGCCCTGTGCAAGGCTCAGGGCTGGGTTTATAAAGGGATGGTGATGAGGAATGGGAAACACATGAGGGAAATGAGGTGGGTGGAGAACAGGGAGAAGAAAACTATAGACTGGGAGAACACCTGAACAAGTAGCATAGGGAAGAGACCAGCCCTAAGAGACTCCAGTGGCTCATGGAGTAAGTGCAGCTCACAGGGAGACCACCTAGAGTTCAAGTCCCAGGCTGGTCCTGACAATTTTATCTCCCACATTGCATTAGGTACCAGGATAAAACATCATAAATCTGAATGCCAGGGGTCCACTGAACAATATTTATATGTAATATGAATATGATTACAAAACTGTGTGGCCTGTAGAGGCCGACAATTAAAATACTGCACTTTCACTGGCAAAACTGTTCTGCAATGCTATATGATAATCAGATGGGAATAGGCACATAGTTATCCCCCTCTCTGACCCCTACCCATCCTTCAACTTACACTCCATTTAGATGTGGGCACAGGCCAGTACATGTCCTGCCCTTTACTTACCACCTATGCAAAAATACCAAGTAATGGGGAAAGGTATTGGTACTGGCCTCTTCCACCACCAGTTATACGTATAGTGAAAAAATGAAAGGTTTGAAGGTATTGTCTTTTCATTATTTCGCTATACCTATACTTACCACTGATCATAGAGCAGGGCTGCCTTACAGCAGGATAGCCATTCCATTTCTAGATTCAGATCACAGAGGTCTCTGTAAATGGCCCCCAGAAATTTGTTGACAACTAAGCTGGCATAAATACACGTGGGTGGTAAAATAATCCTCTTCATTTTCTATTTTAATTTGAATTGTTTTTCAGAATCAAGGCCAATTCTGGATAACAGATCCCACTCCTGTATTTTCTTCAGTACCAATATTACTTTATGATACTCACCATTCTTAAAGAATTTAATTATGCTGACAGTTCTGCCTTTGTTCTGCTTAAAGTATGTTTTTAGAGTGTCAGGAGTAGCACAATCCAGTCTCTCCATGATTTCCTTGATTGTTTTTTTAACAGGTTCAGGAAGATTCTTAACACAACATCTAATTTCCTTCATAATTCTATTGATGTAACCATCTTCATATTCTTCGTTAGTAATCTGCACATAAAGACTTGTGAAATGTAAAGCAGATCTAATGGTCTCCAGCTTCTCCATCACTAGGACTTTGTTTTCCTTATCTGCTGGAGTGAGGAGAACCAGGTCACAGGCATAATCTTTAATACTGTACTGGTGCTCCAGGATTCTCTGCTTCTCCTCAGGACTACTGTCCTCCAGGTCATCAGCCACCACAAACACATTCTCCTTCCCTGGAAACACAAATTAAATATTCATGTTATATGAGTTATAGTTGTAAGTAACGTGAAGTTCATAGAGAAGCAGTTTATGTATCCCAATACAGGGCAACTCCATTAGAAAATATGAGCAACAATAGGGGTTTATATGAGATATTACTGTTAAAATAGGAATTTATCACTATAATGACGTAAAGCAGTGCCAATTTGACATTATAAATATATTTCATATAGTTACATAGTTAAATTGGGTTGAAAAAAGACAAAGTCCATCAAGTCCAACCCCTCCAAATGAAAACCCAGCCCCATACACACACCCCTCCCTACTTTCACATAAATTCTATATACCCATATCTATACTAACTATAGAGCTTAGTATCACAATAGCTTTTGATATCATCCAAGTCCCTCTTATAGTCATTAACTGAATCATCACCCGGCAGTGCATTCCCCAACCTCACTGTCCTCATTGTGATGAACCCCCTACTCTGTTCCTTTAAATGAAACTTCTTTTCTTCTAGTCTGAAGGGGAGGCCTCTGGTACGTGATTCTCTTTATGGGTAAAAAGGTCCCCTGCTATTTGTCTATAATGTCCTCTAATGTACTTGTAAAGTGTAATCATGTCCCCTCGCAAGCGCCTTTTTTCCAGAGAAAACAACCCCAACCATGACAGTCTAAATATATTATATTATATATTTTGGGGGGAGGGCAGATTATTATAAAAAATATAAACAAAATAGCAAGAGTCCCACAAAAGATTATTTTCTCCTAAGTCAATTGTAGACGTTCTCCTCCAGAATCCTCCCTTCAATGCAATGGAAGCTAAGCCAGCACTTGAATCTTGTCCATGTGGGGAAAAAAGGAAAGAAAGAGAGGGATGAAAGGAAAAATATAGTGTAGTTTGTTGGATTTACTGTCTTGCGATCCTATATTTAAGTGATTTGGACCATGGCACTCTATAGTCCATGCAGATAGTGATAGTTTTTACTATTGTTAAAAAATAAACAAAGTGCAATTTTTTTTAGCTAAAAATAAAGTGCAAAGTTTATGTAAACTAACAGTTATAATTTTTAACAAAAACACAAATAGTGCAAGTGCATTCCCTCATCCAGCTATTGCAAAATAAAGGGAACATTTGTCTTTTGTGAATTTGCCCCTATATGTAGACATATTTGATACGAACATTTATTCGCCTAAAATTGTTAGTTTTAATCAGCTTTTATGTAACACAATACAAATGGGTTTTATTTATGATGTTCCGACAATCTCTCCCATTCATTTAATATATACATGGTGGAGTTATAATATTATACTTGTGGGCTTATTCTACGTTGAATAAACTCACAATTTACAAAAACTTTAATGTATGCTTGTTTATTAAAAAATCTGAATATAAAAAACTCAACTGAAATCAATCATGTAAAAAAACTCAAATTTGTGAGCTTTAAAAAACTCCAAAAATTCCCAAATCTCAAATGAAAAAATTGGCTTGAATTTTGTCTAGGACAACTTCCATTGAATCATCATTATTAACATGTAGATATATCGCCAACATATTTTGCAGCGCTGTCAATAAACTTGCAAGCTTTTAGATGCTGAAGTTTTACATTTGAGATGTTTTTTGCTTAATAAATACCAGACATTCAAGTTTTTGAAAATATTTGAATTTGTGAGTTTTTGTGCAAAAAAAAAATTCAAATCGTGGCAAAACTTTGAATTCGAACATTGATAAATCACCCCCTTAATGTGGCCCTGCAGTAACAAGAAGGCTGTTTGGAACTAGGAACAGGCACTATTTTAGATATTAAGTGATAGAAAAAGATCACATATATTAATTAAATAAGTTTAACGTTTAAAAGTGGACTTGCACTATTTGTATTTCTGCGATAGGTGTAACTGTTCATTTACACACACTTTGCACTTTATTTGATCACAAATCAGTAAATCAAATGTACTACACTAAGGGGGTTATTTACTCAAATTCAGACTCAAATTCAAATTTTTTTGAAATTTTAAACAGAAAAAACTACTAAACTCATACTCAGATGCGGCTTATTTGTTAAAAATTTGACTTGAAAAATTCTGATCAAGAAAAAAATTAGAATCGTGTGACTTCTCGAGCTTGACAATCGGTTTTTTGAGTTTGACACACAATTTTACTTTCAAAAATTTGAACATTCCCAGGTCAAAAACATCCTCAAATGGTTAAAGGGACCTCTGCCATTGACTTTTACATGAACTTGACGGGTTTTAGCTGGAGTATTTTTGAATTTTAGTTTTTACAGCTTCAGACCTAATAAATCTCCAATAATTTGACTTTTTTTTCAAAAATTCTAATTCTTTTAAAAAAAGATGTTGTATTCCTATGTAAACTCTAAACGATATGTTTCCTTAATCTTTCCTTTTTTTTTTCTTCCCCCAACATATCTATGGAGTATGCAGTGCAGTTTTGGAATCCAGTCCTTAAGAGGGATATAAATGAGCTGGAGAGAGTGCAGAGACTAAGTGCAACTAAACTGGTTAGAGGGACGGAAGACTTAAATTATGAGGGGAGACTGTCAAGGTTGGGGTTGTTTTCTCTGGAAAAAAGGCGCTTGCGAGGGGACATGATTAGACTTTACAAGTACATTAGAGGACATTATAGACAAATAGCAGGGGACCTTTTTACCCATAAAGTGGATCACCGTACCAGAGGCCACCCGTTTAGACTAGAAGAAAAGAACTTTCATTTGAAGCAACGTAGGGGGTTCTTCACAGTCAGGACAGTGAGGTTGTGGAATGCACTGCCGGGTGATGTTGTGATGGCTGATTCAGTTAATGCCTTTAAGAACGGCTTGGATGATTTTTTGGACAGACATAATATCAAAGGCTATTGTGATACTAAGCTCTATAGTTAGTATGGGTATATAGAATTTAATTAAAAGTAGAGGGGTGTATGTATGGATGATGGGTTTTCATTTGGAGGGGTTGAACTTGATGGACTTTGTCTTTTTTCAACCCAATTTAACTATGTAACTATGATTTTAAGCGCTGGTTTATCTTTTATTACAGACCAATTATGTCATACAAAGACATTTATGGAAACCTCTAAAGGATGTATCTGGCCTGTGGGCCTTCAGATTCTGCAGGAAGGAGAGGATACATGCGTGTATGTATTAAACTGGAGAGTCATTGAAAATATTTCCATATATTTTACAACTTTGACCACTTTTCTTTAGGGCAGGGTTGGGTGCAAAGAGAATTGATAGAAGAAGGGTTGACTGCTCTTGAACCAACCCATAACATAGCCACACTCTCATTCATAGCCTTTGTCTCTCCCTCCTGGTCTCTAATTTGCAGGAACACAATAGACAATATCTTGACTTTGAGCTTGGTCAGTGTATTTCATGGTTATAAACAACAAATGTATTCTGCTCAAAATGTTGTCATTTATTGTGAAATATAGTAAATTAAAACAAAATGTACAAAATGTAACCTTTATGCTGGGGTGCACTGGTCCTTGATATACTGTACGTGTGATTACAGTAGTGGTAAATGCTAAGGGTATATTTACCTTTATATAGTTTAGTGCCATAATATACTGGGGTAATGCTGACGTTCTCCACCACAGTAACACAGTTGTATTGGGGTAACAGTGCCATTATTTGCTGGAATTAATGTTTAATTTTTGCATCTCACTGTATAATGTGATTGGGTTTGCTGTACCCATGATCTCTCTCTTTGTATAATGTGTTTAGGATGCTAATACACATTGCTTTTAATCTATAATGTGTTGGGGTACTACTACCCAATGTATCTGTAGAAGTAAGTCAAACCATCTGGACTTGCTGTGTTTCATCAGTCATCCAACTGGTTTTCTCAATTCAGAATAACTTGTAAATAGGATCAAGAAACCAGTTACACCAGCGTATGTCAGCTCCTCTGGTCAGACCGTGTACCTACATCTAGGTACACAGCCTTGAGAAAGCCAGATGGATGACTGGTGAGACTTCTTCAAAAAACAAAAAACACAGTCCAGTTGATTTGACTTATTTCTACAGATATACCATGACCTGGAAGAATGAGAATCTTCACAAACATAGTACCCAATGTCTTATTGTATAATGTGCTGGGATATCATCACCTATTACTCTCATTGTATAATGTGCTGGGATATCCTCACCTATTACTCTCATTGTATAATGTGCTGGGATATCCTCACCTATTACTCTCATTGTATAATGTGCTGGGATATTATCACCTATTACTCTCATTGTATAATGTGCTGGGATATCCTCACCTATTACTCTCATTGTATAATGTGCTGGGATGCACATGTCTGTTGTTTACAGATTCTCCTGTGACAATGAAATGCCAATGCAGTCACTGTGCTTGTTACCTTGGGGTGTGGGGTAATTTAGTAGAAGGTGCAAAAAGCAGTTCTGATTGGACAGGCCTGTCCTTACTGCCTATTACAGGGAAATCAGTTGATGGTGTCTTTGCACTATAAGCTTATCAGTGCTCCCTTACTTGTGTGTTTTAATGATGCACACGTTGGCATCCATGAGGGTATCTATGTGCCTCACAAATACAGCTGCATGATACATACCCAGAGTTTTAGACATGTATTCCAGCTCCTCATCATATAAAGCGTCAGTGACATTGGTGATATTCAGCCTCCCTCTCCTCATAGTGTGATACAGGATCCCGAATGTGCACTGAGACACCTCTTCCCAGAACTGCGGCCGTCCATTATTAGAGATGTAATAGGAACTGACGTCCTCCACCAAATCCCTCAACTCTGTTCTGAGGGACGTTTGTAACCAATTGTAATCACTCTCTGCTGATCTGGAGAAAATCCCAATTTTATGGTGTTTCTTGATGAGCTAAACATGGAGAACAGAATGAATGAGCAACAACATAGTGAGGGACACAAACACAATGTATTGCACTACATTAAAGGGGAACAAAGGCACAACAAAGGCACAAACCAGCATATTTCAAGCAGCAACCAATCTGCCCAAAAACCTTCCTTAGATTCATCCAACCGCTCCACTTCTTGCTGCCTCTGCAGGAGAACTGTCCATACTAAGCACTTTAAAGTGCCAGCTAGTCCCTATCTAGGCCAGTCATGCCAAGTATATCAGCAAGTAGAATTTACTAGTCAGCTGTTTAAAGGGGAAGGAATACCATTTTACATTTGGGGGTGCCAAAAGCTTTTGCTTTCCTGACACCCCTCTCCAATCAGCAGAAAACCGTTCCAGCCCGGGGGTTCTTCTAGCGATCAACATGATCTACCTGCTTCTTCGGTCTTCTCGCAGTTGCACGCGCACAGTAGAGCGGAAAGCCCCACTTTAACGGAAAGGGCGTCTATTTCTCTCTACTGCGCATGCGTCTGCCCTGGGAAATTTGAAAACCGATGAAGCAGGAAGAGGATCTCTCTGTGGTGCTGTTTTCTGCTGATCGGAGCACCAGCCTGGCGTGTCAGGTAAATAAAAATAATCACTTGGGGGTCGGGGAAGCCATTAATTTCATGCAGTGGTGAAACTTAATCCCTGCCCCAGGCCCCCCAAGCATGCTTTGTGCCTGAACACATACACTGTATTTATAAAAGTTGAAAGTCTCTTTAAATATTTGCTTATTTGATCACAATGCTCAACACAGTTTCAATAGATGAAATCAAATCTAGAGGCCCATTCATCAAAAGTCGAATTTCTAATTCATGTGAATTTTTTTATTCTAATAAATTTGAATATACTCAAAATTCGAATGGGAGGTTATTTAATAAAAAAAATAGAATATCTAAAACTCACACAAACTTTACTGACTCGAAAACTCAAATTAAATTTGAATCAAATTCGACTAAACTCGATTTGAGAAAACTTGAATGTCAGGAAGGCTACTAACATGTCCAAATTAGTCCCTGGGCATCTCCCATTGACTCATACATGAACTCGGCGGGTTTCAGGTGGCGAATAGTCAAATTCAAACTTTTAAAGGGAAATTTGAATTCAGACGAAAAGTTTGGATCATTCACAATTCACATTTGAGAGTTTTGACCATAGAAAAAATTTGAAAATCAAATTTGAATTTTCAGTTTGACTCTTAGGGACCGATTCACGAAGGGTCGAATATCGAGGGTTAATTAACCCTCGATATTCGACTGGGAACTAAAATCGTTCGACTTCGAATATCGAAGTCGAACGATTTTGCGCAAATCCTGCGATCGATCGATCGAAGGATTTTTCGTTCGATCGAACGATTAAATCCTTCGAATCGAACGATTCGAAGGATTTTAATCCAACGATCGAAGGAAAATCCTTCGATCAAAAAATCACAGGCAAGCCTATGGGGACCTTCCCCATAGGCTAACATTGACTTCGGTAGCTTTTAGCTGCCGAAGTAGGGGGTCGAAGTTTTTCTTAAAGGGACAGTACTTCGACTATCGAATGGTCGAATAGTCGAACGATTTTTACTTCTAATCGTTCGAATCATTCGAATTCGATCGAATTTCACCAATTCGATGGTCGAAGTACCCAAAAAATACTTCGAAATTCGAATTTTTTTTTATTCGAACCCTTCACCCGAATTTCGTGAATCGGCCCCTTAATCAATCTGCCCCATAATATAAACATAAACTTCATATACCATTTTTATTGCTTTACTTTCTGGTTCCAATTGCTCTGCACCTAAACAGCAACAAAATAACAAAACAATGAAAAATAATGAATTAATATACCGATATAGCGTATGTGTCCTTAATTTAAATTAATACCAACAACCTATAAACATTATATTATAGAGTATATCAGTAACTTCTGTAGAGATGTGTATGAAATAAAGATCATCATCCCCAAGGTCTTGTGGGAGCAGCAACACCCATGGAATGATTTCATCTCTAATTACTTCGGGAACAAAGGAGTAATTTGTCTCTAGTATTATATTTGTAGACAGAAAAAGAAAAAGAAAAAGGACCGCAAACAGCTCGCCGCTCTCCCCTCAGGCCAGGTGCTCAATCAGACAGTGTCCCCACTGTACACACAGCAAAAATCAGAAAAGTAGACGGCACTTCTGGAAGAAGGGTTTATTGGAGTTCCTGCTGGAAAATCCTAACGCGTTTCGGGAGTTATCCCTTAGTCATAGGTTACGATTCACTAGCAACAGCTGGGTTTTTCATACAAAAGATACTGGTGCCCTCTAGTGGGCACTCGATAAAATTACACCTTTATTTAAATGCATTAAAACCTGAAGCAAAGTGAAACAATTAAAATGAATACGTTGAAACAATGTTCATAGTTAAAAAACAAACAAACTGTGAAGGCAAATGTTGTAGCAAGGATGATTTTGATACATTCCTAGATATAGCACGTCATATACTCCCATCCTAACTAAGCTTTCTTTTGTTTACTTTATTATTTTGATGAGATCAATGTATTAACATATCTAATATAAATAGCTAATATCATGTCTGGAATTTAGACCATTAGGGACCCTAGTATCCAATTTGAGGATCCAGAAAGCCTCTCTGAGGTTTAATATATAAATAATATAAAAACTGGAATTGCATTTTTTATTTAGAGTGGATTTACCAACTAGGGACTCATCTGGGGATCCCTCCCTTGTGTTCTCATTTTCCAACATACTTAAATCCGCAAGGCAACAATACTCCTTGAACGTCTCAAAGGATGTGACTTGTTCAGTGGACCCACTACCCCTCAGTTCAGTACTATAGTTCCTATAGGGGGGACGCTCATCCCGCACGCTGAAAGAAAGGATAAGGGAACACATCAGAAGTATTACCCACAGGGAAGAGCGTACCCCTGTCGGTAGACACTTTAAAACATGCTCACCCAATGGTCTAAAAGACCTAAGGGTGAAGGTTATTGAAAAGGTACGAGTCCCAATCAGAGGAGGTGATATTATTTATATATTAAACCTCAGAGAGGCTATCTAGGAATGTATCAAAATCATCCTTGCTACAACATTTGCCTTCACAGTTTGTTTGTTTTTTAACTATGAACATTGTTTCAACGTATTCATTTTAATTGTTTCACTTTGCTTCAGGTTTTAATGCATTTAAATAAAGGTGTAATTTTATCGAGTGCCCACTAGAGGGCACCAGTATCTTTTGTATAAAAAACCCAGCTGTTGCTAGTGAACCTATGACTAAGGGATAACTCCCGAAACGCGTTAGGATTTTCCAGCAGGAACTCCAATAAACCCTTCTTCCAGAAGTGCCGTCTACTTTTCTGATTTTTGCTCTAGTATTATATTGTTCTGTTTAAATGTAAGGCCTCCTATATTGACACCTGAGTAGGCCCTGCTCTGCTATTGGCTCTTGGAACGTTTCGTCACTGACTCACTTTCTCAGCACGTTAGTTGGACATCACATTGTGTGGGGCCTTTTCCTTTTCTGGAGCACAGAGCATTAAAGGGGTTCACCTTCAGGTTATATTTTAAATAGCCTATTCTTAGCTAGTTTTCAATTGGTCTCCATTTGTTATAGTTTTTGTTTACTTTCCTCTTCTTACCAGTTTAGCTTTTCTGAGGACCCCCAAAAAAAACGATTGCTTTGTGAGGCAAGACTTTAATAGCTTTAATACATTTTCAGGGCTACTCCTGTCATGAAGCAAGGTGAGAACCTCGTCTCAGGTGGTGGCGAGAGGCCAATGACAACTTTAAAGGAGAAGGAAAAGCTAACAAAGCAGTTTATTAGCAATAGATTAGCCACAATAGTGCAAGCTATAACACTATATTTATTCTGTAGAATGCTTTACCATACCTGAGTAAACAGCTCTAGAATATCTCTGTTTGTTTAGGATAGCAGCTGCCATATTAGCTTGATGTGACATCACTTCCGGCCGAGTCTCTCCCTGCTCACTCATAGCTCTGGGCTCAGATAACAGCAGGGAGGAGGGAGGGGGGAAATGCAAAAAGGAGCAATCTGAGCATGCTCAAGCCCTAGCCCTGGAGGTTTCAGCTGTAAACAGGAAGTCTGATACAGAAGCCCATGAGTACACAATAGAAGGAAATACATGTTGTGTTTCTTTTGACAGAGGACTCAGAGCAGCATTACTTTGAGGGTTTACTGGTGTATTTATATAGACCTTTCTGATAAAGCTTACTTAGTTTTAACCTTTCCCTCTCCTTTAAAGGAGTTGTTCACCTTGACGTTAACTTTTAGTATGTTATAGAATGGCCAATTCTAAGCAGCTTTTTACTTGACCTTTATTTTTGCTTTTTTTATAGTTTTTGAACTGCCTCCTTCTGACTCTTGCCAGTTTTTATATGGGGGGTCACAGACTCCATCTAAAAACCAAATGCTCTGGGCTTAGATTACAGTAGGGAGGGGAAGAGGAACAAACTGAGCATGCTCAAGCCCTAGCCCTGGAGTTTAAAGCTGAAAACAGGAAGTCTGATACAAATGAAGACCAAATTGTCTACAATGTTGCCGCCAGTTGGACAGCCCTAGTTTACATCATGCTAAAAATCCATTTAAAGGTGAACAACCCCTTTAACTGTTTTCTCAACCTTTTCCAGGCTCTGCTTGTGTTTCATTTATTACCAGCAGTGAGAAAGGTGGAAAGAGTCAGTTTATGTGTCTGTGTCAGGGGAAATAACTGAGGCAAAATGTATTGAAATGGATAAGCAGAAGAATCAAAGGAGGCCAACATTTATAAGGGGAGTTTGTCAGGAAGAATTTGTACAATGAAGAGTGGGAGCTTATATAAAACAACCATATATTCTGGACTGGAACAGGTTGGGGATAAAGATGTTCTGTCTGCACATCGTCTCTCTCTGTCTGTGCCAAAATGCACAAATACCCACATACAATATTTTGGAAACTGCCAGTTTGGTTGCTGTGATACTGTATCTCTGTGTATAAATGTTTCCCATTGGTCTTAGTGAAATGGCATCTAGCAAGAGCCTCCTTGGTAATACTAATCAGTTACATTTTAACAATTAATCTTTTAAACATGAGTTCAGCAAGAAGAAAACACTAAAGGGCTCCAGCTGACGGGCCTTGGACTTGGACAGGTTCTCTGTCTGGTCCGACACTGGAACTAGAGTTAAGAAGTTAAAAATCAAGGTTTTTCCTCTCTCTGTCACTTCTGTCTGACAGTTTACCTGATGCAGCAGAGCTCCTTGTTCTCTGCAGTAAAGTTTCTGGTAGTTCAGGAGAGCCTTGTGCTTGTCTCATTGTATTTTGCTCTGGATACTTTTTCTTTTTATCCTCTGTGTTGCCCTCACTCCCCATTTTGCGTTTTGTTGTCCTTTTTATTTTTTGTTTGATGCTTTTGAGAATTTCTATCAAACGGGCTTTGTCTTCCTTATCTTCTCGTGTGAGAAGCACCAGGTCACAGGCGTTTTCTTTAATACTGGGCTGCTGCTTCAGGATTCTGTGCTTCTCTGTAGAGCTACTGTCTGCCAGATCATCAGCCACCACAAACACATTCTCCTTCCCTGGGAACAGAAAAAAAAACACAAAATATGAAGACTTTAACAATGACATTGCCGTAAATGTTGTGGATATAATCAGAAAGGCAAACAAAATTGGTGAGATTGAGCGGTAAGCAAAATGGTTGCGGCCGAATTCCAGTATCTCTGCAGGTGCCACAAGATTTTAGGAATAAAGCCAGAAACTGATACCACATTTGCTTCCCCACGTTAAATTGCATAGGTATTCTCTCACACGTCTTCATCTGCAGGCTAGGCATGGTGGTGAAAGAGATTAAGAAATCTGGGACGACACTTTCTTATATTAAAAAAAACACATTGCGCAAAGGATACGCTTTCATCTTTTATCCTATTTTCCCTGGTTCAAATACCCATTAAAGGATAAGTAAACCTTTTAATTACGTGTGTAAAATTGATGAGGGGGTATTCTAAGCACTTTTTGTCATTTATATTCATTCATTATTTTGTTTTTATTCCAAGATATTAAGGGATACATGTACTGTTAATATGAATGAATTTTGTTACAACAGCACCACCTGCTGGTCAGTTTCCCACCAGTCTGACCACCAAGTAGTCAAGGAAGTTGTCAGGAGAAAGAAAGAGGCTGCTCTGATGTTCTTCTGCTTAGGAAAGATTTGAGAAAGGTTTCTAATTTTATTCTTAAGCAGAAGAAACATCAGAGCAGCCTCTTTCTTTCTCCTGACAACTTCCTTGACTACTTGGTGGTCAGACTGGTGGGAAACTGACCAGCAGGTGGCGGTGTAGGTCTATAAAGGGAAACCGGAAGTCGGGCGTGTGTGGGTGGAGGATGGGTGAGGGTCAGGAAAAACTTGACCCGCACAAGGACAAGTATTCAAGAATTTGTATATCCCAAATTATTACATTGCCATTAGTATTTATCTATCTATCTATCTATCTATCTATCTATCTATCTCTCTCCCTCTAATAAGCTAGCTATTAATTATCTATCTATCTATCATCTATCTATTAATTATCTATATCTATCTATCTATCTATCTATCTATCTATCTATCTATCTATCTATCTATCTATCTATCTATCTATCATCATCTCTATTGTCTATCATCATCATATCTATCTATCATCTATCCATCACTACTCCTTAAAAAATATTTATAAGAAAAAATGTAACAAGTTTCATCAGCAACATTTCGAAAATATCCACCCCTTCTTCAAGCGACACTGACTTACAAACATGTCATACATTTAAACACCAAACAAATAACATGATATAATCACAGTAATGCCAGCCCCAATTGAATCAAGACTAACAGTCATTTTAAATTCTGTACCATTATATCCTATGGCCAAAGTCACACATAAATAATTCATTTCCCATTACTGATGGGCCCATTTCACTTAAGCAAATACATTTTTTCACCCATTAGAGTCTATGGCCAAAATCCCGCTCATTACTATCAGAAATAACTATACAAATTGAAATTATACTTGAGGAAACACAGATAAATAATAGTCCTTATATGACCAAGTCGGTTGTAACGTTTTTCATCTATGTATCCAATACTCATTCAACCTGTATTTCACACGTTTAAAGGAATAGTTCAGTGTGAAAATAAAAACTGGGTAAATAGATAGGTTGTGCAAAATAAAAAATGTTTCTAATATAGTTAGTTAATGTATAAAGGCTGGAGTGAACATATGTCTAATAAAACAGCCAGAATCCAACTTACTGCTTTTCAGCTCTATAACTCTGAGTTAGTCAGCGACTTGAAGGGAGGCCACATGGTACATTTCTGTTCAGTGAGTTTGTAATTGATCCTCAGCATTCAGCTCAGATTCAAAAGCAACAGAAATGACCCATGTGGCCCCCCTCAAGTCTCTGATTGGTTACTGCCTGGTAACCAGGGTAACCAGTCAGTGTAAACCAAGAGAGTTGAAAAGCAGGAAGTAGTGTCCTGACTGACTTGTTATACATGAAATCACTCCAGCCTTTATACATTACATTTTTGGCTAACTAACTATATTAGAAACATTTTTTATTTTGCACAGCCTATCTATTTACCCAGTTTTTATTTTTACACTGAAAAATTCCTTTAAGAGTATCTTCTCCTCAATGTGAAATCTGTATCTTTTCCAAGATGCGGAACTGGATGTCATTCACATTTACACAAAATCTACACGTGAACATCTCATTCTTTGGGGAACCCAAAACTTTGACAATTTATTCCATATTATACATGGTTTTCTATATGACAAAAATGTTAAAAATTGGAAACTCATTAACCTGTGGGTATGCTAGGCGCCAATGTCTCCGTCCTGACCAGGCCACATACTGACTGGAGATGTTATAATTAGTGACAAAATCCAACTAATTGGTATTAGAACCTAATTTATTATCATATCTACTTTACTGTATGTCTTTCCCTTGCCAATAAAGACTTTGGATATACCCGTATGTATAAAAAGTTGTCTTTTTTATAAATTTGATGTCTAAAAACATCCTTACCCAGTTCTACAGACATATATTTCAATTCCTTGTCATAGAGAGAGTCAGCGACATCAGTGATATTTAATCTCCCTCTGTTCATGGTGTGATACAGGATAGCGACTGAGCACTGAGAGACATCCTCCCTGAACTGTCTGTGTCCATTGTTATAGATGTAACAGGGTTGAACTTCATCAACCACATCACTGAATTCTGATTTAAGAAGCGTCAGCAGCCACTGGTAATCACTCTCTGCTGATCTGGAGAAGATTCCGATTCTGTGGGGTCTTGTAACCTGGACACATTCCTATAACAAAAACAATAAGTGTAAGATCCCACCTGAACATCCGGGGAGATTTAGTTGCCCGGCATTCGTTTTCAGAAGTTGCCTCATGATGAAACTTCAAGCGACTTCGAAAAACAAAGTGCCGCAAGTGCCATGCCGATTATAGCATATATATATATAGCAGGAGGAAGACAGGGGGAAGCCGTTCGGGGAGATTAGTCGCCGGGTAATAAAATTTCCCCGAATCTAAAGGTGGGACATTACCCTAAGAGGAATGTTATGGTACTATATGGGGCATATCTGCTAAAATACAGTATATTCGAAAAAAAGAAAAATATTAAACTATTCCCATCTGGAGCAAAGGTTTGGTGTACTAGTATGGAGGCATGGTACCTATAGTAACAGTGGAGAATAGTCTTTGGGAAGGGAGTGTGACTGGGATAGCAGGTATAGTAGGGAGAGATGGTACCTATAGTAACAGTGGAGAATAGTCTTTGGGAAGGGAGTGTGACTGGGATAGCAGGTATAGTAGGGAGAGATGGTACCTATAGTAACAGTGGAGAATAGTCTTTGGGAAGGGAGTGTGACTGAGATAGCAGGTATAGTAGGGAGAGATGGTACCTATAGTAACAGTGGAGAATAGTCTTTGGGAAGGGAGTGTGACTGGGATAGCAGGTATAGTAGGGAGAGATGGTGTCTATAGTAACAGTGGATAATAGTCTCTGGGAAGGGAGTGTGACTGTGGGATAGCAGGTATAGTAGGGAGAGATGGTGCCTATAGTAACAGTGGATAATAGTATCTTGGAAGGGAGTGTGACTGTGGGATAGCAGGTATAGTAGGGAGAGATGGTGCCTATAGTAACAGTGGATAATAGTCTCTGGGAAGGGAATGTGACTGTAGGATAGCAGGTAAAGTAGGGAGAGATGGTGCCTATAGTAACAGTGGGATAATAGTCTCTGGGAGGGGAGTGTGACTGTGGGATAGCAGGTATAGTAGGGAGAGATGTGCCTATAGTAACAGTGGATAATAGTCTCTGGGAAGGGAGTGTGACTGTGGGATAGCAGGTATAGTAGGGAGAGATGGTGTCTATAGTAACAGTGGATAATAGTCTCTGGGAAGGGAGTGTGACTGTGGAATAGCAGGTATAGTAGGGAGAGATGGTGCCTATAGTAACAGTGGATAATAGTCTCTGGGAAGGGAGTGTGACTGTGGGATAGCAGGTATAGTAGGGAGAGATGGTGCCTATAGTAACAGTGGATAATAGTCTCTGGGAAGGGAGTGTGACTGTGGGATAGCAGGTATAGTAGGGAGAGATGGTGCCTATAGTAAGAGTGGATAATAGTCTCTGGGAAGGAAGTGTGACTGTGGGATAGCAGGTATAGTAGGGAGAGATGGTGTCTATAGTAACAGTAGATAATAGTCTCTGGGAAGGGAGTGTGACTGTGGGATAACAGGTATAGTAGGGAGAGATGGTGCCTATAGTAACAGTGGATAATAGTCTCTGGGAAGGGAGTGTGACTGTGGGATAGCAGGTATAGTAGGGAGAGATGGTGCCTATAGTAGGAGTGGATAATAGTCTCTGGGAAGGGAGTGTGACTGTGGGATAGCAGGTATAGTAGGGAGAGATGGTGTCTATAGTAACAGTAGATAATAGTCTCTGGGAAGGGAGTGTGACTGTGGGATAGCAGGTATAGTAGGGTGAGATGGTGCCTATAGTAAGAGTGGATAATAGTCTCTGGGAAGGAAGTGTGACTGTGGGATAGCAGGTATAGTAGGGAGAGATGGTGTCTATAGTAACAGTAGATAATAGTCTCTGGGAAGGGAGTGTGACTGTGGGATAACAGGTATAGTAGGGAGAGATGGTGCCTATAGTAACAGTGGATAATAGTCTCTGGGAAGGGAGTGTGACTGTGGGATAGCAGGTATAGTAGGGAGAGATGGTGCCTATAGTAGGAGTGGATAATAGTCTCTGGGAAGGGAGTGTGACTGTGGGATAGCAGGTATAGTAGGGAGAGATGGTGTCTATAGTAACAGTAGATAATAGTCTCTGGGAAGGGAGTGTGACTGTGGGATAGCAGGTATAGTAGGGTGAGATGGTGCCTATAGTAAGAGTGGATAATAGTCTCTGGGAAGGGAGTGTGACTGTGGGATAGCAGGTATAGTAGGGAGAGATGGTGCCTATTGTAACAGTGGATAATAGTCTCTGGGAAGGGAGTGTGACTGTGGGATAGCAGGTATAGTAGGGAGAGATGGTGCCTATAGTAACAGTGGATAATAGTCTCTGGGAAGGGAGTGTGACTGTGGGATAGCAGGTATAGTAGGGAGAGATGGTGCCTATAGTAACAGTGGATAATAGTCTCTGGGAAGGGAGTGTGACTGTGGGATAGCAGGTATAGTAGGGAGAGATGGTGCCTATAGTAACAGTGGGATAATAGTCTCTGGGAAGGGAGTGTGACTGTGGGATAGCAGGTATAGTAGGGAGAGATGGTGCCTATAGTAACAGTGGGATAATAGTCTCTGGGAAGGGAGTGTGACTGTGGGATAACAGGTATAGTAGGGAGAGATGGTGCCTATAGTAACAGTGGATAATAGTCTCTGAGAAGGGAGTGTGACTGTGGGATAGCAGGTATAGTAGGGAGAGATGGTGTCTATAGTAACAGTGGATAATAGTCTCTGGGAAGCGAGTGTGACTGTGGGATAGCAGGTATAGTAGGGAGAGATGGTGCCTATAGTAACAGTGGGATAATAGTCTCTGGGAAGGGAGTGTGACTGTGGGATATCAGGTATAGTAGGGAGAGATGGTGTCTATAGTAACAGTGGATAATAGTCTCTGGGAAGGGAGTGTGACTGTGGGATAGCAGGTAAAGTAGGGAGAGATGGTGCCTATAGTAACAGTGGGATAATAGTCTCTGGGAGGGGAGTGTGACTGTGGGATAGCAGGTATAGTAGGGAGAGATGTGCCTATAGTAACAGTGGATAATAGTCTCTGGGAAGGGAGTGTGACTGTGGGATAGCAGGTATAGTAGGGAGAGATGGTGTCTATAGTAACAGTGGATAATAGTCTCTGGGAAGGGAGTGTGACTGTGGAATAGCAGGTATAGTAGGGAGAGATGGTGCCTATAGTAACAGTGGATAATAGTCTCTGGGAAGGGAGTGTGACTGTGGGATAGCAGGTATAGTAGGAAGAGATGGTGCCTATAGTAACAGTGGATAATAGTCTCTGGGAAGGGAGTGTGACTGTGGGATAGCAGGTATAGTAGGGAGAGATGGTGCCTATAGTAAGAGTGGATAATAGTCTCTGGGAAGGAAGTGTGACTGTGGGATAGCAGGTATAGTAGGGAGAGATGGTGTCTATAGTAACAGTAGATAATAGTCTCTGGGAAGGGAGTGTGACTGTGGGATAACAGGTATAGTAGGGAGAGATGGTGCCTATAGTAACAGTGGATAATAGTCTCTGGGAAGGGAGTGTGACTGTGGGATAGCAGGTATAGTAGGGAGAGATGGTGCCTATAGTAGGAGTGGATAATAGTCTCTGGGAAGGGAGTGTGACTGTGGGATAGCAGGTATAGTAGGGAGAAATGGTGTCTATAGTAACAGTAGATAATAGTCTCTGGGAAGGGAGTGTGACTGTGGGATAGCAGGTATAGTAGGGTGAGATGGTGCCTATAGTAAGAGTGGATAATAGTCTCTGGGAAGGGAGTGTGACTGTGGGATAGCAGGTATAGTAGGGAGAGATGGTGCCTATTGTAACAGTGGATAATAGTCTCTGGGAAGGGAGTGTGACTGTGGGATAGCAGGTATAGTAGGGAGAGATGTGTCTATAGTAACAGTGTATAATAGTCTCTGGGAAGGGAGTGTGACTGTGGGATAGCAGGTATAGTAGGGAGAGATGGTGCCTATAGTAACAGTGGATAATAGTCTCTGGGAAGGGAGTGTGACTGTGGGATAGCAGGTATAGTAGGGAGAGATGGTGCCTATAGTAACAGTGGGATAATAGTCTCTGGGAAGGGAGTGTGACTGTGGGATAGCAGGTATAGTAGGGAGAGATGGTGCCTATAGTAACAGTGGGATAATAGTCTCTGGGAAGGGAGTGTGACTGTGGGATAACAGGTATAGTAGGGAGAGATGGTGCCTATAGTAACAGTGGATAATAGTCTCTGAGAAGGGAGTGTGACTGTGGGATAGCAGGTATAGTAGGGAGAGATGGTGTCTATAGTAACAGTGGATAATAGTCTCTGGGAAGGGAGTGTGACTGTGGGATAGCAGGTATAGTAGGGAGAGATGGTGCCTATAGTAACAGTGGGATAATAGTCTCTGGGAAGGGAGTGTGACTGTGGGATATCAGGTATAGTAGGGAGAGATGGTGTCTATAGTAACAGTGGATAATAGTCTCTGGGAAGGGAGTGTGACTGTGGGATAGCAGGTATAGTAGGGAGAGATGGTGCCTATAGTAGCAGTGTGATAGTCTCTGGGAAGGGAGTGTGACTGTGGGATAGCAGGTATAGTAGGGAGAGATGGTGTCTATAGTAACAGTGGATAATAGTCTCTGGGAAGGGAGTGTGACTGTGGGATAGCAGGTATAGTAGGGAGAGATGGTGCCTATAGTAACAGTGGGATAATAGTCTCTGGGAAGGGAGTGTGACTGTGGGATAACAGGTATAGTAGGGAGAGATGGTGCCTATAGTAACAGTGGATAATAGTCTCTGAGAAGGGAGTGTGACTGTGGGATAGCAGGTATAGTAGGGAGAGATGGTGTCTATAGTAACAGTGGATAATAGTCTCTGGGAAGGGAGTGTAACTGTGGGATAGCAGGTATAGTAGGGAGAGATGGTGCCTATAGTAACAGTGGGATAATAGTCTCTGGGAAGGGAGTGTGACTGTGGGATATCAGGTATAGTAGGGAGAGATGGTGTCTATAGTAACAGTGGATAATAGTCTCTGGGAAGGGAGTGTGACTGTGGGATAGCAGGTATAGTAGGGAGAGATGGTGCCTATAGTAGCAGTGTGATAGTCTCTGGGAAGGGAGTGTGACTGTGGGATAGCAGGTATAGTAGGGAGAGATGGTGCCTATAGTAACAGTGGATAATAGTCTGGGAAGGGAGTGTGACTGTGGGATAGCAGGTATAGTAGGGAGAGATGGTGTCTATAGTAACAGTGGATAATAGTCTCTGGGAAGGGAGTGTGACTGTGGGATAGCAGGTATAGTAGGGAGAGATGGTGCCTATAGTAACAGTGGATAATAGTCTGGGAAGGGAGTGTGACTGTGGGATAGCAGGTATAGTAGGGAGAGATGGTGTCTATAATAACAGTGGATAATAGTCTCTGGGAAGGGAGTGTGACTGTGGGATAGCAGGTATAGTAGGTAGAGATGGTGTCTATAGTAACAGTGGATAATAGTCTCTGGGAAGGGAGTGTGACTGTGGGATAGCAGGTATAGTAGGGAGAGATGGTGCCTATAGTAACAGTGGATAATAGTCTGGGAAGGGAGTGTGACTGTGGGATAGCAGGTATAGTAGGGAGAGATGGTGTCTATAGTAACAGTGGATAATAGTCTCTGGGAAGGGAGTGTGCCTATAGTAAGAGTGGATAATAGTCTCTGGGAAGGAAGTGTGACTGTGGGATAGCAGGTATAGTAGGGAACAAGACAACATACCACACAAAAAAAAGAGCAGAAAGAGAGTAGCACAGATAATAGTCAGAAGCAAAGTAACATGAAGAAGTAGATGGTGCCTATAGTAACAGTGGATAATAGTCTCTGGGAAGGGAGTGTGACTGTGGGATAGCAGGTATAGTAGGGAGAGATGGTGCCTATAGTAACAGTGGGATAATAGTCTCTGGGAAGGGAGTGTGACTGTGGGATAGCAGGTATAGTAGGGAGAGATGGTGCCTATAGTAACAGTGGATAATAGTCTCTGAGAAGGGAGTGTGACTGTGGGATAGCAGGTATAGTAGGGAGAGATGGTGTCTATAGTAACAGTGGATAATAGTCTCTGGGAAGGGAGTGTGACTGTGGGATAGCAGGTATAGTAGGGAGAGATGGTGCCTATAGTAACAGTGGGATAATAGTCTCTGGGAAGGGAGTGTGACTGTGGGATATCAGGTATAGTAGGGAGAGATGGTGTCTATAGTAACAGTGGATAATAGTCTCTGGGAAGGGAGTGTGACTGTGGGATAGCAGGTATAGTAGGGAGAGATGGTGCCTATAGTAGCAGTGTGATAGTCTCTGGGAAGGGAGTGTGACTGTGGGATAGCAGGTATAGTAGGGAGAGATGGTGTCTATAGTAACAGTGGATAATAGTCTCTGGGAAGGGAGTGTGACTGTGGGATAGCAGGTATAGTAGGGAGAGATGGTGCCTATAGTAACAGTGGGATAATAGTCTCTGGGAAGGGAGTGTGACTGTGGGATATCAGGTATAGTAGGGAGAGATGGCGTCTATAGTAACAGTGGATAATAGTCTCTGGGAAGGGAGTGTGACTGTGGGATAGCAGGTATAGTAGGGAGAGATGGTGCCTATAGTAACAGTGGATAATAGTCTCTGGGAAGGGAGTGTGACTGTGGGATAGCAGGTATAGTAGGGAGAGATGGTGCCTATAGTAACAGTGGATAATAGTCTCTGAGAAGGGAGTGTGACTGTGGGATAGCAGGTATAGTAGGGAGAGATGGTGTCTATAGTAACAGTGGATAATAGTCTCTGGAAGGGAGTGTGACTGTGGGATAGCAGGTATAGTAGGGAGAGATGGTGCCTATAGTAACAGTGGGATAATAGTCTCTGGGAAGGGAGTTTGACTGTGGGATATCAGGTATAGTAGGGAGAGATGGTGTCTATAGTAACAGTGGATAATAGTCTCTGGGAAGGGAGTGTGACTGTGGGATAGCAGGTATAGTAGGGAGAGATGGTGCCTATAGTAGCAGTGTGATAGTCTCTGGGAAGGGAGTGTGACTGTGGGATAGCAGGTATAGTAGGGAGAGATGGTGTCTATAGTAACAGTGGATAATAGTCTCTGGGAAGGGAGTGTGACTGTGGGATAGCAGGTATAGTAGGGAGAGATGGTGCCTATAGTAACAGTGGGATAATAGTCTCTGGGAAGGGAGTGTGACTGTGGGATAACAGGTATAGTAGGGAGAGATGGTGCCTATAGTAACAGTGGATAATAGTCTCTGAGAAGGGAGTGTGACTGTGGGATAGCAGGTATAGTAGGGAGAGATGGTGTCTATAGTAACAGTGGATAATAGTCTCTGGGAAGGGAGTGTAACTCTGGGATAGCAGGTATAGTAGGGAGAGATGGTGCCTATAGTAACAGTGGGATAATAGTCTCTGGGAAGGGAGTGTGACTGTGGGATATCAGGTATAGTAGGGAGAGATGGTGTCTATAGTAACAGTGGATAATAGTCTCTGGGAAGGGAGTGTGACTGTGGGATAGCAGGTATAGTGGGGAGAGATGGTGCCTATAGTAGCAGTGTGATAGTCTCTGGGAAGGGAGTGTGACTGTGGGATAGCAGGTATAGTAGGGAGAGATGGTGTCTATAGTAACAGTGGGATAATAGTCTCTGGGAAGGGAGTGTGACTGTGGGATAGTAGGGAGAGATGGTGCCTATAGTAACAGTGGATAATAGTCTCTGGGAAGGGAGTGTGACTGTGGGATAGCAGGTATAGTAGGGAGAGATGGTGCCTATAGTAACAGTGGGATAATAGTCTCTGGGAAGGGAGTGTGACTGTGGGATAGCAGGTATAGTAGGGAGAGATGGTGCCTATAGTAACAGTGGATAATAGTCTCTGGGAAGGGAGTGTGACTGTGGGATAGCAGGTATAGTAGGGAGAGATGGTGCCTATAGTAACAGTGGGATAATAGTCTCTGGGAAGGGAGTGTGACTGTGGGATAGCAGGTATAGTAGGGAGAGATGGTGCCTATAGTAACAGTGGATAATAGTCTGGGAAGGGAGTGTGACTGTGGGATAGCAGGTATAGTAGGGAGAGATGGTGTCTATAGTAACAGTGGATAATAGTCTCTGGGAAGGGAGTGTGCCTATAGTAAGAGTGGATAATAGTCTCTGGGAAGGAAGTGTGACTGTGGGATAGCAGGTATAGTAGGGAGAGATGGAGCCTATAGTAACAGTGGATAATAGTCTCTGGGAAGGGAGTGTGACTGTGGGATAGCAGGTATAGTAGGGAGAGATGGTGCCTATAGTAACAGTGGGATAATAGTCTCTGGGAAGGGAGTGTGACTGTGGGATAGCAGGTATAGTAGGGAGAGATGGTGCCTATAGTAACAGTGGATAATAGTCTCTGAGAAGGGAGTGTGACTGTGGGATAGCAGGTATAGTAGGGAGAGATGGTGTCTATAGTAACAGTGGATAATAGTCTCTGGGAAGGGAGTGTGACTGTGGGATAGCAGGTATAGTAGGGAGAGATGGTGCCTATAGTAACAGTGGGATAATAGTCTCTGGGAAGGGAGTGTGACTGTGGGATATCAGGTATAGTAGGGAGAGATGGTGTCTATAGTAACAGTGGATAATAGTCTCTGGGAAGGGAGTGTGACTGTGGGATAGCAGGTATAGTAGGGAGAGATGGTGCCTATAGTAGCAGTGTGATAGTCTCTGGGAAGGGAGTGTGACTGTGGGATAGCAGGTATAGTAGGGAGAGATGGTGTCTATAGTAACAGTGGATAATAGTCTCTGGGAAGGGAGTGTGACTGTGGGATAGCAGGTATAGTAGGGAGAGATGGTGCCTATAGTAACAGTGGGATAATAGTCTCTGGGAAGGGAGTGTGACTGTGGGATATCAGGTATAGTAGGGAGAGATGGCGTCTATAGTAACAGTGGATAATAGTCTCTGGGAAGGGAGTGTGACTGTGGGATAGCAGGTATAGTAGGGAGAGATGGTGCCTATAGTAACAGTGGATAATAGTCTCTGGGAAGGGAGTGTGACTGTGGGATAGCAGGTATAGTAGGGAGAGATGGTGCCTATAGTAACAGTGGATAATAGTCTCTGAGAAGGGAGTGTGACTGTGGGATAGCAGGTATAGTAGGGAGAGATGGTGTCTATAGTAACAGTGGATAATAGTCTCTGGGAAGGGAGTGTGACTGTGGGATAGCAGGTATAGTAGGGAGAGATGGTGCCTATAGTAACAGTGGGATAATAGTCTCTGGGAAGGGAGTTTGACTGTGGGATATCAGGTATAGTAGGGAGAGATGGTGTCTATAGTAACAGTGGATAATAGTCTCTGGGAAGGGAGTGTGACTGTGGGATAGCAGGTATAGTAGGGAGAGATGGTGCCTATAGTAGCAGTGTGATAGTCTCTGGGAAGGGAGTGTGACTGTGGGATAGCAGGTATAGTAGGGAGAGATGGTGACTATAGTAACAGTGGATAATAGTCTCTGGGAAGGGAGTGTGACTGTGGGATAGCAGGTATAGTAGGGAGAGATGGTGCCTATAGTAACAGTGGGATAATAGTCTCTGGGAAGGGAGTGTGACTGTGGGATAACAGGTATAGCAGGGAGAGATGGTGCCTATAGTAACAGTGGATAATAGTCTCTGAGAAGGGAGTGTGACTGTGGGATAGCAGGTATAGTAGGGAGAGATGGTGTCTATAGTAACAGTGGATAATAGTCTCTGGGAAGGGAGTGTAACTCTGGGATAGCAGGTATAGTAGGGAGAGATGGTGCCTATAGTAACAGTGGGATAATAGTCTCTGGGAAGGGAGTGTGACTGTGGGATATCAGGTATAGTAGGGAGAGATGGTGTCTATAGTAACAGTGGATAATAGTCTCTGGGAAGGGAGTGTGACTGTGGGATAGCAGGTATAGTAGGGAGAGATGGTGCCTATAGTAGCAGTGTGATAGTCTCTGGGAAGGGAGTGTGACTGTGGGATAGCAGGTATAGTAGGGAGAGATGGTGTCTATAGTAACAGTGGGATAATAGTCTCTGGGAAGGGAGTGTGACTGTGGGATAGTAGGGAGAGATGGTGCCTATAGTAACAGTGGATAATAGTCTCTGGGAAGGGAGTGTGACTGTGGGATAGCAGGTATAGTAGGGAGAGATGGTGCCTATAGTAACAGTGGGATAATAGTCTCTGGGAAGGGAGTGTGACTGTGGGATAGCAGGTATAGTAGGGAGAGATGGTGCCTATAGTAACAGTGGATAATAGTCTCTGGGAAGGGAGTGTGACTGTGGGATAGCAGGTATAGTAGGGAGAGATGGTGCCTATAGTAACAGTGGGATAATAGTCTCTGGGAAGGGAGTGTGACTGTGGGATAGCAGGTATAGTAGGGAGAGATGGTGCCTATAGTAACAGTGGATAATAGTCTCTGGGAAGGGAGTGTGACTGTGGGATAGCAGGTATAGTAGGGAGAGATGGTGCCTATAGTAACAGTGGGATAATAGTCTCTGGGAAGGGAGTGTGACTGTGGGATAGCAGGTATAGTAGGGAGAGATGGTGTCTATAGTAACAGTAGATAATAGTCTCTGGGAAGGGAGTGTGACTGTGGGATAGCAGGTATAGTAGGGTGAGATGGTGCCTATAGTAAGAGTGGATAATAGTCTCTGGGAAGGGAGTGTGACTGTGGGATAGCAGGTATAGTAGGGAGAGATGGTGCCTATTGTAACAGTGGATAATAGTCTCTGGGAAGGGAGTGTGACTGTGGGATAGCAGGTATAGTAGGGAGAGATGTGTCTATAGTAACAGTGTATAATAGTCTCTGGGAAGGGAGTGTGACTGTGGGATAGCAGGTATAGTAGGGAGAGATGGTGCCTATAGTAACAGTGGATAATAGTCTCTGGGAAGGGAGTGTGACTGTGGGATAGCAGGTATAGTAGGGAGAGATGGTGCCTATAGTAACAGTGGGATAATAGTCTCTGGGAAGGGAGTGTGACTGTGGGATAGCAGGTATAGTAGGGAGAGATGGTGCCTATAGTAACAGTGGGATAATAGTCTCTGGGAAGGGAGTGTGACTGTGGGATAACAGGTATAGTAGGGAGAGATGGTGCCTATAGTAACAGTGGATAATAGTCTCTGAGAAGGGAGTGTGACTGTGGGATAGCAGGTATAGTAGGGAGAGATGGTGTCTATAGTAACAGTGGATAATAGTCTCTGGGAAGGGAGTGTGACTGTGGGATAGCAGGTATAGTAGGGAGAGATGGTGCCTATAGTAACAGTGGGATAATAGTCTCTGGGAAGGGAGTGTGACTGTGGGATATCAGGTATAGTAGGGAGAGATGGTGTCTATAGTAACAGTGGATAATAGTCTCTGGGAAGGGAGTGTGACTGTGGGATAGCAGGTATAGTAGGGAGAGATGGTGCCTATAGTAGCAGTGTGATAGTCTCTGGGAAGGGAGTGTGACTGTGGGATAGCAGGTATAGTAGGGAGAGATGGTGTCTATAGTAACAGTGGATAATAGTCTCTGGGAAGGGAGTGTGACTGTGGGATAGCAGGTATAGTAGGGAGAGATGGTGCCTATAGTAACAGTGGGATAATAGTCTCTGGGAAGGGAGTGTGACTGTGGGATAACAGGTATAGTAGGGAGAGATGGTGCCTATAGTAACAGTGGATAATAGTCTCTGAGAAGGGAGTGTGACTGTGGGATAGCAGGTATAGTAGGGAGAGATGGTGTCTATAGTAACAGTGGATAATAGTCTCTGGGAAGGGAGTGTAACTGTGGGATAGCAGGTATAGTAGGGAGAGATGGTGCCTATAGTAACAGTGGGATAATAGTCTCTGGGAAGGGAGTGTGACTGTGGGATAGCAGGTATAGTAGGGAGAGATGGTGCCTATAGTAACAGTGGATAATAGTCTCTGGGAAGGGAGTGTGACTGTGGGATAGCAGGTATAGTAGGGAGAGATGGTGCCTATAGTAACAGTGGGATAATAGTCTCTGGGAAGGGAGTGTGACTGTGGGATAGCAGGTATAGTAGGGAGAGATGGTGCCTATAGTAACAGTGGATAATAGTCTCTGGGAAGGGAGTGTGACTGTGGGATAGCAGGTATAGTAGGGAGAGATGGTGCCTATAGTAACAGTGGGATAATAGTCTCTGGGAAGGGAGTGTGACTGTGGGATAGCAGGTATAGTAGGGAGAGATGGTGCCTATAGTAACAGTGGATAATAGTCTGGGAAGGGAGTGTGACTGTGGGATAGCAGGTATAGTAGGGAGAGATGGTGTCTATAGTAACAGTGGATAATAGTCTGGGAAGGGAGTGTGACTGTGGGATAGCAGGTATAGTAGGGAGAGATGGTGCCTATAGTAACAGTGGATAATAGTCTCTGGGAAGGAAGTGTGACTGTGGGATAGCAGGTATAGTAGGGAGAGATGGTGCCTATAGTAACAGTGGATAATAGTCTGGGAAGGGAGTGTGACTGTGGGATAGCAGGTATAGTAGGGAGAGATGGTGTCTATAGTAACAGTGGATAATAGTCTCTGGGAAGGGAGTGTGCCTATAGTAAGAGTGGATAATAGTCTCTGGGAAGGAAGTGTGACTGTGGGATAGCAGGTATAGTAGGGAGAGATGGTGCCTATAGTAACAGTGGGATAATAGTCTCTGGGAAGGGAGTGTGACTGTGGGATAGCAGGTATAGTAGGGAGAGATGGTGCCTATAGTAACAGTGGATAATAGTCTCTGGGAAGGGAGTGTGACTGTGGGATAGCAGGTATAGTAGGGAGAGATGGTGTCTATAGTAACAGTGGGATAATAGTCTCTGGGAAGGGAGTGTGACTGTGGGATAGCAGGTATAGTAGGGAGAGATGGTGTCTATAGTAACAGTGGGATAATAGTCTCTGGGAAGGGAGTGTGACTGTGGGATAACAGGTATAGTAGGGAGAGATGGTGCCTATAGTAACAGTGGATAATAGTCTCTGGGAAGGGAGTGTGACTGTGGGATAGCAGGTATAGTAGGGAGAGATGGTGTCTATAGTAACAGTTGTGATTAAAGTGATATGACTTGTTGTGCTACCTCTGATTTCATCCCTATGCTGTTTTATGAACTGTAGGTATGACAGATGATAAAAAGGATTCTGTTACTTACTAGTTTTGATTTTGCTGCCATTTCTTCTATATAACGACATTCTGTTTGAAAAGTAAAATATCAGTTAAATTTCAGTGTATTTATGTTTAATTTACATGAAAACACAAGCACAATCGCACAAACTGTGTCAGGCACATCTTCCCCTCGTGACCTGAAATACATTTTATTTATACACTGCACTTACACTTACACTTCAGTAAAGTCTGATGACCCAGGAGGCAGCTTATTGATCATATAATATTTCTCTCCTGTTTAGATGAGCTGAGAGTCAGTTTTTATCTTAAAGCAATAAATGTAATTACCTTTATTTGTACTTGTTCTAAATGGAGCCATGTCCTCCTCTGTGAATAATTGCAGATGGCAAACTTTATATGGGCTCTGATCCCAATTACGTCTCATCTCTTCCTTACGCAGGGAGTCTTCCAGGTCTGTTACTATCACTAATATATTGGAGAATTCTAAACAGGAATATGTCAGGTTAGAGAAGGATTTATGTACTTGTGATTATTCTTGTTACATGTTGTTATTCCCACACACGTTTCATCTCTTTTGGTTGATTTTATTTCTTAAACCAGTATCATCATTAGAAAATATTCTGACAAGAAGCATCCGATGGGTACATAGTTAAAGGAGAACTAAAGCCTAACTAAAGAAGTAGCTAGAAATGTTGTACATGATGTTTTGTGCTTCTGTACCAGCCCAAGGCAACCACAGCCCTTTAGCAGTAAAGATCTGTGTCTCCAAAGATGCCCCAGTAGCTCCCCATCTTCTTTTCTGCTGATTCACTGCACATGCTCTGTGCTGCTGTCACTTACTGAGCTTAGGGAGCCACTCACAATATACAGTACACATAGAATAAAAATGTCACAATATAAGGCTGATTAGTAATTAATACACATAATTACTACATGGCAGCACAGAAACCAGTGCAATTAGCATCAGAATTGAATAATCAGCAAACCTGTAGCATCAGTTTATATTACAGGGGAAGCTCATTTTCTGCTGGATAATTAGTGACGAGCCCTAAGCTTAGCTTCTCAACAGCCAATCAGAGCCCACTGAGCATGTGAGTGTCACAGACACTTTCCAAGATGGTGACCCCCTGTGACAAGTTTGAAGTCCTGGATCATTGCTGCTATTGACAAGCTCAAACTTTAGGCTGGTGTAATATACTCAGTACAGGTATGGGACCTGTTATCCAAAATGCTGGGGACCTGGGGCTTTCCAGATAACAGATCTTTCCGTAATTTGTATCTTCATACCTTAAGTCTACTAGAAAATCATATAAACATTAAATAAACCCAATGGGCTGGTTTTGCTTCCAATAAGGATTGATTATATCTTAGTTGGGATCAAGTACAAGCCACTGTTTTATTATTAAAAGGAGATAATTTGGATTATTTTATTATAATGGAGTCGATGAGCGACGAACTTTCCGTAAATTCTGAGCTTTCTGGATAATGGGTTTCCGGATAACAGATCCAATACCTGTATATAAAATATGGCATTTTTAGCCAAATTCATTTTATGGTTTACCCAGTGAAACCCAGTGCCCGTGCATATATTTATACTGACTCATCTATACACTTTTATATATGAACTATATTTACCAGTATCTTTACTAATTATAGATTTTAGTATCACTACAGTCTTGGATACTTCCAGTAGTCTCATAGGAGGCCCCCCTGCAACCTCATGGTCTGCTTCCTCTATAGTTACACCACTGTGCAGAACCTTGCAAGTATTTAAATACAAACGGACATAATCATTGAAGTGTGATTTATTTTCCACAAATTCTCCATAAAGCCTTTAGGGAACTACTGACATAAATGTTATGGTAAATTGTCTCTTAAGTACGTAACTTATTTCCGTTCCATCACAATATTTTTTCTGGGTATACATTATGCATTATGACATTCTTATCTCATATGACGTTTATGCCAATTTAATTGGAACAGAACAGTTAAGTTAAAGACAGGCGATGCTCTCTTTTTTTATGTGAGTGGTCATTTAAGCCATATGTGTTTGATACATTTTTTCGTACTACAGTCCTCCTGCATTAAATCTATTATCTGATTGTTATAGAGCCATTGTGGCAAATTTACTAAAGGGCGAAGTGACTAACGCTAGTGAAAATTCTCCACCATGACATCATTTTGGTACTTCGCCAGGTAACTTCACTAGCGAAGGAGATAGACTCTAGTTCTACTTTGCTCCCTAACGCCTGGTGAAGTTGCGCTCTGGCGAATGGACGTAACTACGCAAATTCACTAAGATGCGGATTTTACTGAACGTTACCTCTTGCCTTCACCTCAGACCAGGCAAAATGCAATAAAGGAGATAGGACTTCCTAAAAAAATACTTGAACATTTTTCTAAGTCCCAAAAACGCTGACGACTTTAATTTTTCAGGGTGATAGGCTGCAAAAGATTGTACATTTTTTCTGGGGTACCCGGCTTCCCCCCTACATTTCCTAACATATGGCACATAAACTATACACTGGGCTCATGTGTAGGGCAATATAACAACTCTATTTTATTTTATTAAGGTTCCTTAGGCTTGTGTAGTGTAATGTATTTGCTGCAACATATACGTCCATTCAACTTTAGCTTCCTATTGTAAGCAAATGAGGCAACACTAGCGCAACTTCGCTTTGCTTGTCGCAGTAACGTTAGCGCAACTTCGCCAGTGTTCTTCGCCAGGATTTTAGTGAATTAGTGTTGTCCTGGCGAATCTACACCTCGCGAAGTATAACGGAGGTTAGTGAATTTGCCCCCAAGTCTTTAGGGTCTGGCCACACAAGCAGTTTCGGAGGGGATTAGTCGCCAGGCGACAAATCTCTTCTTCTTCGAGGCGACTAATCTCCCCAATCTGCCTTCCCCTGCTTTCCGCCAGCAAAAATGTAAATGGCCTGGGGGCCGGCACACGGAGAACTTAGTTTTCCGAAGTTGCCAGTAATTGCCTCACGAGGAAACTTCTGGCGACTTCGGAAAATGAAGCGCTCCATGTGTGCCTTCCCCCAGGCTATTTAGATTTTCGCGGGCGGAAAGCAGGGGAAGGCAGATCGGGGAGATTAGTCGCCTCGAAGAAGAGGAGATTTGTCGCCTGGCGACTAATCTCCCTGAATCTGCTTGTGTGGTCAGACCCTAAGAACTAGAGAGTGATTTGATTTAGAGATCTGTAGGAGGAGGACTGACCAGAAATATAAGATAATTACAACAGTGATCTATAAAAAAAAAAAACGCCCATAGACTCCAGTATGTTGATAAAAAAAGTTGAGTGGTTTGAGTAAAGTCGTTGTAAAACAATGCCTGTTAACCTCAATGCCATACGTGAATTTTCACTGTTGCAAATGTTTAATAATGTGATACTTTTGCGATTCATTTGTTAATAATGTGTTTATGTAACTTTCTCTGCGTATTTTTTTAGAATGTTCTTAATTGATGTATTATCCCTGGCTGTGCGTGCAGGTATATGTATCCAGGGGAATGAGTATTCTCTCTCCATGGTGCAGGGTTTTCTTTCCTGTCACATGATTGGGGAGACTGCATGTGGGTGGGTGACTTTTATCTTTTTATTCTGTCATTTTTAATGTGGGATTGGGTCTTGACCGAGGTCTTAGATGGAGACCAAAATGTTGGCCTGAATAATCTTTTTAAATGTATTAAATAAAGTAAAAATCTTTAATGTTTAAAAGCGCCTGGTGTGCACCTGTTTTGCAAGGAATTGTTTGGATACAGCATGCACAGATAGCACCCGGGGCATTAGCCGTTTACATTGGAGTGCTGGAAGGATTTCTGGATTCTGAATATATATATTCCAAGGCTACTGCACACACTTGTAGTTCAGCCACATAACCTGGTGCTCCCAGAAATTCCAAAATATAGATAAGTGAATGCTGGTGCCTGGACTGGGAGTCAAAATAGGCCCTGCCATTCCAAGTACACAGAGGCCCAAACAGCCCCCTACCAGCCCAAACAGCCCCCAACCAGCCCACTCTATGGTAACTTTCTATGGAACCATACAGCAGCCCCTCTGGCATTTGCCAGAACCCACAGATTGCCAGTGGTGCACACAGGGATTTTTTCTTCAGAGTCTGTTTTTATTTAATCGACTTGATAAAGGTCCCGGAGGTGGATCGAAATGTTGATTAAATAAAAACAGACTCTGAAGAAAAAATCCCTTTGTGCACCAGCATTGACTTATCTATATATATATATATATATATATATATATATATATATATAAAAAGTACTTAGAAGTTTACCCCAGCACACTCACATATAACGATTAGTGATGGGTGACTTTGAGGCGTTTCGCCGGAAAATGTGTGAATTTCCAGCGAAATTCGCGAAACGGCGCCGGCGTTCGTTTTTGACGCCGATGTCTGTTTTTTTGACGCCTGCGGCTGTCGAATTTTCGCCAGCAAATTTTTGCGCCCGTTTCGCGAATTTATTAGCCGGCAGCAAATTGCGCAAATTTGAGCCTGACAAATAAATTCGTCCATCACTAATAACGATCATCCCGGTGCTCAGCCTCCATAAGGAACTCCATTCAACCCCCAAACATAAATAATTGTCAAAGAAGCAGAGGCAGCACACGGTTAGTTAATTTGCTGAAAAGGTGTATTAAAAGGATCATATCGAAATGCGACGTTTCGGGCAAGTCACCTGCTTGACAAAGGGCAGATGACTTGCCCAAAACATTGCACTTTAATGTGATCCTTTTAATACACCTTTTCAGCAAATTAACTAACCGTGTGCCGCCTCTGCTTCTTTGACAATTATATATATACTAACTCTTACCATGGGTCCCCATACAAAAATCCAAATAACTTTTTCCATCTTCTATGAATTTTCCTGATTGCATTGAGTGATAGAGTACAATATAAGTCGCTTCACTTGCTTTACATTTCCATTCATTCTCAGTGGTAACACAAAGGGGAATGTACGACATGTCATTGATATTCAGTGACCAGTGCTCCTTAATCTTTGCATGTAGAAACTCTTGATCACAATGTGTATCCCAGTATAATACTGTCACGTTGTGTCCTGGGGTCTGGCCCATCAAAGCGTCACTGTAACCAGAAACAAACACAAACAACTGATCAAAATTCCAGCCTTTTTGTCAATAATTCATTTGTGCAGGTGATTTACAGTACATTGTTGAGCAGTTATAAACAGAAACCATTTTGTTCCTTTCACAACTGGTAATAACAACAAATGTCAATCTTTGTTTTCAAGTTTCATCCAAAGTGTCATGTGCTGTATCACTATGGGCTTCTTGTTTTCTAGTCAACTACAAGAGTCCTCTGCACTCAACCCATTATCAATATATTTAAGACAGCGACATTTTGTGCTACTGCTACTAAAAAATGCCTTACCCTTTAAACAACACAGGGATTGTTTGTCCATATATTGCAATATATTTAAGCTGGCCAACTACGTCAAAGTCATTTTACAAAGGGACTAAGTTTTACCTGCAACTTACTAGCTGCTTTCAAAGTAAAACTCCCATACTTGGCTGCCCTTTTATTAGACACCAGTGGGATCACCTGACTATAGCTGGGAAGGGTGGGAGCTACAACATGGAGCTGGTCACTGCTCCTGTATAACTATAACAAACAAGGGAAAGTTGTGCTCACCACTATTTTTTAAAACCATTAGGCGGGGTGCAATGAGGGTGTGACCACAAAATACATATAGTCAACTACAAGAGTCCTCTGCACTCAACCCATTATCAATATATTTAAGACAGCGACATTTTGTGCTACTGCTACTGAAAAATGCCTTACCCTTTAAACAACACAGGGATTGTTTGTCCATATATTGCAATATATTTAAGCTGAACAACTACGTCACAGTCATCCCATATCTGGCCAGTCCTACGCTTAATTTTCATCTGATTCATTAAGAATTCAATTGCTTCATTATACATTTTACAAAGGGCAGCCAAGTATGGAGGTTTACTTTGAAAGCAGCAAGTAAGTTGCAGGTAAAACTTAGTCCCTTTGTAAAATGTATAATGAAGCAATTGAATTCTTAATGAATCAGATGAAAATTAAGCGTAGGACTGGCCAGATATGGGATGACTTTGACGTAGTTGTTCAGCTTAAATATATTGCAATATATGGACAAACAATCCCTGTGTTGTTTAAAGGGTAAGGCATTTTTCAGTAGCAGTAGCACAAAATGTCGCTGTCTTAATATATTGATAATGGGTTGAGTGCAGAGGACTCTTGTATTTGTTTATATGTATTTTGTGGTCACAGCCTCATTGCACCCCCGCCTAATGGTTTTAAAAAATAGTGGTGAGCACAACTTTCCCTTGTTTGTTATACTTCTTGTTTTCTAGACTATCTCAAGAATTAGCAAAGATTTTTATTGTCTCAAACAGACCATAAGGTGCTCCCCGATCTACAGGTCATGGCTGTTTTATTTAAAGGGATTCTGTCATGATTTTAATGGTGTAGTTTTTATTTCTAAATGACACTGTTTACACTGCAAATAATTCACCGTACAATATAAAATATAATTCCTGAACCAGCAAGTGGATTTAGTTGTAATATTGGTGTGTAGGTGCATCTCAGGTCATTTTGCCTGGTCATGTGATTTCAGAAAGAGCCAGCACTTTAGGATGGAACTGCTTTCTGGCAGGCTGTTGTTTCTCCTACTCAATATAACTGAATGTGTCTCAGTGGGAACTGGATTTTACTATTGAGTGTTGTTCTTAGATCTACCAGGCAGCTGTTATCTTGTGTTAGGGAACTGCTATCTGGTTACCTTCCCATTGTTCTTTTGTTTGGCTGCTGGGGGGGGAAGGGTGATATCACACCAACTTGCAGTACAGCAGTAAAGAGTGATTTAAGTTTATCAGAGCACAAGTCACATGACTGGGGGCAGCTTCAGTGTCGGACTGGCCCGGCAGGATACCGGGAAAAAACCCGGTGGGCCCCGACCCTTGTGGGCCCCCGCCGGGCCAGAACCCTTCTCCCGATATTTCCAATCACTAAATTTTTTTTTTATTTCCGGCGATGCGCAGCGCCGTCTGCGCATTCGCGCCGGGTGGCATTGTTGCGCATGCGTGCTGGGTGACGTTGTTGCGCGCCAAACTGCGTTGTTGCGCATGCACGCCGAACGGCTGGGCCGACAGGTTTTAGTAGGGGGGCGGGCGCCGGCGGGGGGCCACTGGACAGCAGTCCCGGTGGGCCCCGGGCCTCCCAGTCCGACCCTGGGCAGCTTGGAAACTGACAATATGTCTAGCCCCATGTCAGATTTCAGATTTAAATATAAAAAAAAACAGTTTGCTCTTTTGAACAGCACTATTAACTGATGCGTTTTGAAAAAAAAAAAAAATTTCCATGACAGTATCCCTTTAAATGGAGTCACGGGACATGGTGAAATAGATGTCTAAATAATTACTTTATCTGTACAATGCCAATCAAAAGCACCCGGCCTAACAACCCCACTATCAAATCAGGGTCCATTCCACAGTGTCGATTCTGTGCCCTTTGCCAACTGAGGCGGCTCCTGCGATCTCGCCCTCTTCGCTCCCCAGCAATTACCTTTTTTGCACAGGAGCGGGTCTGCGGGTGGGGTGCATCGTTAGTGCAGAGAGTGCAATTGCACTCTTTGCACCAGAAGAGCTGAATTTCCAGTTTAATAACTGAAAATGTGGCTCTTAAAGTTACCAGGAGTGGCTGTTTGCTGCTCCTGGTAACTTGGGGCTGCTGCCCCACGTTAGAAACTAAAAAGCTAAATAAGTCAAAAACCACAAATAATAAAAAATGAAAAACAATTGCAAATTGTCCCAGAATATCCCTCTCTACATCGTACTAAATGTTAACTTTAAAGAGCTAAATAGTAAGAGTAGCAACATGTTCTCGGTTTCTGAGAAATGAAGGCAGAAGCTACAGTATGAGGAAAGAGTTAGATGCAAATGATAAACAAAACAGAGGGTGATAAGATTGTTTTCTCCCAAGGGAAATAATTATTTGATGGCAGTTTGCATGGCACTGCGGTTTAGGTGAATGGTGTGATTTCAGCAGCTTCAACCTGGAGTTTTTAAAAGTATGTGGCTACCTGCAAAAGAGCCGCACCTAAGGCAAAGAAGTGAGTACTATTTTTTTTATTTTTTATATTTTTTAGTTTTGTTTTTTTCTGCCAAAGGAACTCTGGCTATATTTAGTTTTCTGTATGCTTTAGTGATTCTGCCCTCTTTGAGGAGCCTGAAAAAAAAAAAAGGAGAGGCATGAGTCTGAGAGAAATTGTAGAACATGTAGTAATCCTGCATTAGAGTGGAATAAATTGTCAAAGAGAATTCTAGTAGAGAGGAAGTTTGAAAGCTTTACTCATTTACAGATGACATGAGATCTTGAACACACCACCTACTGTAGATGCTCCAGTAGCTCGGTTGTCAAGGAAGACAGCCTTACTGATAGATGATTTGTCAGATCTAAAGTACCTGATGTACCAGCGCATGGAGGCAGAACTTAAGATATTATACATGTCCTTAGGGGCTGCTAGCAAGAGCACTGTGGCTTTTTGGGGTGCCAACTCGTACAGCCTTATGGATTAGACAGTGGTTCGCAGACACAGCATAAAAAAAGGGGTTCAGCACTCCGAATCAAGTCAACTGTGGTTTATATCAAGGGCCAAGGTGGTACCCAGAATTCTTTAATCTTCAGAGAGACATGGCCCATAATGGAGTAGGCTCAGAGATTTCCTCAGGAGAATGGTTGCTGGATTTGTTTGCAGGTGGATTTGATGGCGACCGGGTTCAACACAAATCTTCTGGTCTTCTTCTTCCAGAGTCCTTGTCCAGAAGCCCTGGCAATAGAAGCATTCTCTCAGAATTGGGAGGGGCCATTTGCATATATCTTTCTTCCGATACCAGTCATAATGAGAGTTCTGCGGAAGATCGTCTTATCTCAGGTGGAAGTAACAGCCATCCTTCCCAACTGGTCCAGGAGGCCGTAGTATCCGTTACTGGGGAGACTATCAGCCAGGGATCCTCTAAACTTGTCTCGATTTCTGGATCTCCTAATTCAGGGTAGCCCCATTTGAGCCATTGGAGAAAGTTTCGTTATGGCTTTTGACCTTGAAAGTCTTCTTCTTGGTGGTTGTCACTTTGGCTAGATGGATTGGAGAGCTGCGTGCTCTTTCTGTGGACCCTCTGTATACAATAATTCATGAAAATAAGGTGGTAGTCAGACCAGTATTGGAATTCCTTCCCAAGCTGGTTTTCAAGTAGGGATGCACCGAATCCAGGATTCGGTTCGGGATTCGGCCAGGATTCTGCCTTTTTCAGCAGGATTCGGATTCCTCCGAATCCTTCTGCCCAGCCGAACCGAATCTGAATCCTGATTTGCATATGCAAATTAGGGGCGTGAGGGAAATTGCATGACTTTTTGTCAGAAAACAAGGAAGTAAAAAATGTTTTCCCCTTCCCACCCCTAATTTGCATATGCAAATTAGGGTTCGGATTCGGTTCGGTATTCGGCCGAATCTTTCACTAAGGATTCGGGGGTTCGGCCGAATCCAAAAAAGTGGAAATAGTTTTTAAAAAATTTTTTTTGCACATATATCAACTGAAAATTGGACATGAAGTCAATTAACCAATTAAGGGTGGAGTGAGCACTAGCACACGGATTGGTTGGGTGTAAAACACAATTTTTTGTATCATCCTTGAAAAAGGTCCCAAAAGGGACCGAAACGTTGGAGAAAAGATGCAATAAATGATTTTCTGTTTCACATTAAAGGGAGTGCTGGTCTATGAAACATTAGTATATATATATATATATATATATATATATATATATATATATATATAAAGTATTAGGGTAGAGTCAGTGGCTTAACTAGATATTACTGGGCCCCATAGCAGATTATTTTTCAGGCCCCCAGGTTGACCAGTTTTACCAGTATTTATTGAAATTGTATATGAATTAGGACCTCATGGGGCCCCTATACCTCCTGGGCCCCCCTGCAATCGCAGAGTCTGCTCCCTCTATAGTTATGCCCCTGGGTAGAGTTACATAGTTACATAGTTAAATCGGGTTGAAAAAAGACAAAGTCCATCAAGTTCAACCCCTCCAAATGAAAACCCAGCCCCATACACACACCCCTCCCTACTTTCACATAAATTCTATATACCCATATCTATACTAACTATAGAGCTTAGTATCACAATAGCCTTTAATATTATGTCTGTCCAAAAAATCATCCAAGTCCCTCTTATAGTCATTAACTGAATCATCACCCGGCAGTGCATTCCCCAACCTCACTGTCCTGACTGTGAAGAACCCCCTCCTCTGTTCCTTTAAATGAAACTTCTTTTCCTCTAGTCTGAAGGGGAGGCCTCTGGTACGTGATTCTCTTTATGGGTAAAAAGATCCCCTGCTATTTGTCTATAATGTCCTCTAATGTACTTGTAAAGTCTAATCATGTCCCCTCGCAAGCCCCTTTTTTCCAGAGAAAACAACCCCAACCTTGTCAGTCTCCCCTCATAATTTAACTCTTCCCTCCCTCTAACCAGTTTAGTTGCACTTAGTCTCTGCACTCTCTCCAGCTCATTTATATCCCTCTTAAGGACTGGAGTCCAAAACTGCCCCCATACTCCAGATGAGGCCTCACCAGGGACCTATAAAGAGACATGATTATGTTTCATCCCTTGAGTTAATGCCCTTTTTTATACAAGACTGAACTAAACCCAAGATCCTTCTCATTTAAGGAAAGTCCCAACACACTGCCATTTAGTGTATAACTTGCATTTATATGAGTGGACGTATGAATTAGACTTACCCCATAGCAGGTTTAATGGCAGAAAGGTTTCTAGTGGTTCCAATGTGTGAGGTGTCTGAGCCGCTGATGGTTACAGTATCTATGTTCCCAGTATCCATTGCTTGGGGATTTGACAATCCATCAGTTTTGCCTCCATTTAAAGACTTTGTCTCATTCCTTAGTTCATCCCGTAGCTGATCTGTATCCACCTCTGCAGAATCCTCACGCTGCAATTCTGGGGAACCTGCGCCCTGGATACTGTGTGGAGCAGACACATTGCCTGGTTTAATAATGGCTACAATTGTTGCTTTGGTCTTTCCTCCCAGAAATTGAGAGGCCAAAAAAAAAAACTGAGTGTCTCTTATCCACACAATTATTGTTAATGCCTTAGACATCTGAGCTTCATTTATGTCGGTGCTTGAGTCTTCTAATTCATTATCAAAGAGTGAGGAACAAGTGCACATGTGCAACCCTTAGTGCTCATTCTCCCTGGATTTGGTTACACTCTTTTCACTGGATAAGAAATCTGTCCTTTGGTGCATAAGGAAGGTGGCACAGACAGGATTCTGTTGTGGGAAGCTTCCTAATCGGTTCCCTTAATTTCACATCTGAATAAAGTTAGGGGCTGTCTCAGGGGAGATGGGGTTATTGCTACATGCCTCCTCCAGACAGTTTCACATGAATCCAGCACTGCTGAATAATGGCAAAGCTGTATTCATGGGGCTTGCTGCAAGTCTCAAACCCCTTCTACCCCTGACCCAAGCCCTCTAACCCTCCCTACCACTCATTTGACCCACCATGGCGGCCACAAGTTCCCCCCCCCCCCCGGCTCAGTCCCAGGCACTGCCTCAGCCCATGGGTTTTCTCCCAGTTCCCCACCAGCCTGGGCTGGGAGTAGCCAGCTCTCTCTGTAAAGCCTAGGCAAGTAGCCAGTGCAACAGCTGGGCAATGCTGGCACAATTTTGAAGGACATTTACAGGACAAAAGGCAACTTCTAATGGAACAGTTCAGTGTAGAAATAAAAACTGTGTAGATAGATAGACTGTGCAAAATAAAAAACGTTACTTCCACCCTTTAAACATTACAATTTTGGCTAACTAACTATATTAGAAACATTTTTTATTTTGCCCAGCCTATCTATTTGACTTTTTAACAATATCAATTTAACAATTTTTATTTTTATACTAAACAATTCCTTTAAATGCACATTCTTTGTTTTTTAAAAGTGTATAATGCAGGAAATAATGGTTACATTTCATGAGAAAACCTTATCTCCTAATTCAAATCCAGGCTGTCATATAGAACCAGAGTAAATTCAATGAGAACAACTTATCTCAGTGTTTCATCACATGGAAACTCTATTGACGTCTATGGGGGAAAAAATGGAACTGAATTATGAGAAATGTTTTTCTCCTCCAATTGAATCATTTATGTGATACAAGTATAGCATCTTTTATCCAGAATGTTTGGGACCTGGGGTTTTCCAGATAACGGATCTTCCCATAATTTGGATCTTCATACCTTAAGTCTAATAGAAAATCATATAAACATTAAGGGGCCGATTCACGAAGGGTCGAATATCGAGGGTTAATTAACCCTCGATATTCGACTGGGAATTTAAATCCTTCGAATTCGAATATCGAATTCGAAGGATTTAGCGCAAATCCAGCGATCGATCGATCAAAGGATTTTTCGTTCGATCGAACGATTAAATCCTTCGAATCGAACGATTCGAAGGATTTTAATTCAACGATCGAACGAAAATCCTTCGATCAAAAAATCACAGGCAAGCCTATGGGGACCTTCCCCATAGGCTAACATGGACTTCAGTAGCTTTTAGCTGCCAAAGTAGGGGGTCGAAGTTTTTCTTAAAGGGACAGTACTTCGACTATCGAATGGTCGAATAGTCGAACGATTTTTACTTCTAATCGTTCGAATCGTTCGAATTCGATCGAATTCGATCGAATTCAATCGAATTTAACCAATTCGATGGTCGAAGTAGCCCAAAAAAACTTCGAAATTCGAATTTTTTTTATTCGAACCCTTCACCCGAATTTCGTGAATCGGCCCCTCAATAAACCCAATAGACTTGCTTCCAATAAGGATTCATTATATGTTAGTTGGGATCAAGTACAAGCGACTGTTTTATTATTACACAGAAAAAGGAAATCATTTTTAAAAATGTGGATTGTTTGGAAAATTATTCCGGTAATTATGAGCTTTCTGGATAATGGGTTTCCGGATAATGGATCCCATACCTGTAATCCATAAAATATTATAAGATTGACATATTATAAGATTGGCAACGTGTTGCTCCACATGATCACAACAATGACTCTTACCCTGTAGCCTTGTTATTGGCAAACCCTTGGTTTTCTGTGGTTTCTTGGTGTGAGGGGTCTGATCTGCAGATTATTAGAGATCTGTTCAGAGAGGCCAATGACTGGTTAAGGTTTGGATGAGGATCAGTAGTCGTTTTCACAGATTCTTCTAGTTTGTAATTTTCACAAGGCAGCAATTGTTTGTTGTCTTCAGCTAAATGTAAACGTTCTGTCCCTTTACTTATTTCCTCCTGTAGCTGATCTGCATCCATGTGTCCCGAATCCTCAGACCTCAGTGGCTGAATGACTATACACTTGGCCCTGTGAGCAGAAGACAAAATAGACATAATGTCCAGGTAAATATCTGCATGTGGGTTAATCATGGCTGCTGTTATTGCTTTGATCTTTCCTCCTCTTGAAGCCAAGAAAGAGAACCATCTCTAATATGAATGTATGTCTATGTTTGGGAATGAATTAATTAAGTTAGAAGAACCAGTCTCCCCTTTCCACCTCAGAGTTCAAACTCACAATTCAGCATCCTCATGTGCAGATGCAGCAAACATTGACATCACATGGTCTACATAACACATGAGACGCACTACATGCATCAGAGCCCACCACGTTACACCGGTCAATTCACCAGAAAAAAGGAGCGAACATTATTTCAGTGAATTGACTGGTGTGACATTTGAGCCAAATGCCTTGATAACGTTTTCTTCATGTAAATAAAAGACCCCAACATTTATCTCTGTGGAACCCCACACCCTGCTCTGAGCTAGCTGGAAATATTGTATACAACAACTTTCTTGTCTCTTTAATGAAGACAGTGGCTGGTAGGGCTCCTAGAAGTATATAACAGGGACCGGAAGGAACAAGTAACAAAGTAGAAGACTCTTCACTTGATGGTATAATGAGATCATTGTGTCGTCATAGTAGGCATGATAATAAGATCCTCATTAAGACATAGGGGTGCAAGAAGACAGTAGGGCTCATTTAAAAAATATTATTCTGTTAATAATGACAACTCGTCAGCAGCATTGTACAAACATTATACATCATTCACATTGCAAGTGTGCCTAAGCTAAATGGAGGCAAGGTTGTGTGTGGGTTTGATGATGCTATTACTTAAAGGTACATCTGTCTTTGCACTTCCAAATAGTTGCAGTCAGCACCCATAAATGCAGGTTTTCCATAGCGGATGTGTCAATAGACACAACAGACTTTATCCAAAGAATACATAGTTATATATAGTCAAAGTCCATCAAGTTCAACCCCTCCAAATGAAAACCCAGCCCCATACACACACCCCTCCCTACTGTCACATAAATTCTATATACCCATATCTATACTAACTATAGAGTTTAGTATCACAATAGCCTTTGTATTATGTCTGTCCAAGAAATCATCCAAGTCCCTCTTATAGTCATTAACTGAATCAGCATCACAACATCACCCGGCAGTGCATTCCCCAACCTCACTGTCCTGACTGTGATGAACCCCCTACTCTGTTCCTTTAAATGAAACTTCTTTTCTTCTAGTCTGAAGGGGAGGCCTCTGGTACGTGATTCTCTTTATGGGTAAAAAGGTCCCCTGCTATTTGTCTATAATGTCCTCTAATGTACTTGTAAAGTCTAATCATGTCCCCTCACCTTTTTTCCAGAGAAAAAGACCCCAACCATGACAGCCTACCCTTATAATTTAAGACATCACTAGCGATGGACGAATCTGTCCTGCTTCGCTGAAAAATTTGCGAAATGGCAAAACAATTTGCAAAAACTAGGTGAAAAATTCATGAAACGCATTGTCAATGGGCAACAATTTTTACACGTCGACTATTTTTTCCAAGAGCATTAAAGTCAATGAACATCCGAATAATTCTGACGCGTGGCAATTTTGACGAGCGACTATTTTTTTTGTCACTGTGAATTTTTCGCCTGTGAATTTTGCTGCAGTTTCGCAAAAACATTTGAGTGTGGCGAAACGTGGAAATTCACCTCAAATCCATGCCTGGTGAATAAATTCACCCATCACTAGACATCACACTCCAATTCTGTTTTAACACCAAATTCAGGGAGAGACGTCATCCCCACTATGATTATTTTAGCCATAATGTGCAGGGATGGGCAAATTTGACCCGTTTCGTTTCGCCGCCGGCGAAATGTCGCAGACGCCCATTAAAGTCTATGGGCGTCAAAAAAAATTTGTCGCGCGTCGAAATTATTTTTTTTTTGACGCACGTCTCCATACAAGTCTATGGGCGTAATTTTTTCGGCGAAACGAGGCGAAAAAATTCGCCCATCCCTAATAATGTGCACCCAATTAACCAGTGGCCATTTTTGCAGTTGTGTTCCTTGTTATGTATCTTAGGCAAGTGCAGTGCTGTGCTCTTCCACATTGCAGCTGGAATTGTGGGAAAAAACACTGAATTGAGGTAAAAAAACGTTGAACTTTGCACACTGCACTTGCGGTTGTAAATGAGTCATGATGGCACATCATTAAAGGCATTAGGGCCACAATTGCAGTTCTAACAAAGTCCCCAAGGTCTGGTGGGACAGCAACACCCATGGAATACTTTCCATTTCATCTTTAATTACTACGGGAAGGAAGGAGTCATTTCTTTCTAGTACTATTGTGGTCTGTTTAAAGGAGACATATAGGATAAGTGAAAAAACCCTAATTTTGAAGGCAATTATAAGTAATATATGGTGTTGCTTTTACATGGTGCTAAAAATTAATATTATCTTTAAAAATAGCCCATTTATCGGAGCTCCCTATAGATGTTCTTTGGTCCTGTCTGTGTTTCAAATGAGGGGTGGGCGTGTCCTAATGGTCCCTGCCAGAAGCACAGTAGGAGGGGGACAGCCAATCACAGCCCTGCAGTCACACAAGCACAGACAGGCTTCAGTTCCCTATCAGGTCCTGCTAGCTGCTGATTGGTTCCTGTCCTACAGTGCAGTGAGCTGAGTGCTGCCGGCTCCCCTGCACAGCCTGGGAATTCAGGGAGCAGGAAGTGGAATATTTCTACGTTTCGCCAAGGGTGAATAAATTCACGAACCTCCCGCAAATATTCGCCAGTGAAATTTTTTTCATGAAAACTTTCAGTTGCTCAATTTTGCCAATCACTAGAAGGGAGGGATTATTAGGGTTTTTGCAGAAATATTCAATAAATCAGCCTGAAACACTACTTTTTAAGCACAATTCTTCTATATCTAAATGAGTATAATGCACTGGTACATTCTTATTTTTTACACACAATGTTTCCTTTAATGTGTTTATTCTACAACAATCTGCTTGAAGTTTATCTTTTAGTTGTTAGTCTCAATGGTCATAATAGCCCAGCATTTGTTTCTGACAATATATATATATATATATATATATATATATATATATATATATATATATATATATATATACATACACTATTTAAGCATTAGGATACAGTTATGTTACATGATCATAAGATTTACCCCATTAAAGCATTGATGAAACGATTTCCAGTGGTTCCCCGGTTTGGGGTGTTTGAGCTACTGTGGGTTACAGTATCTTTGCATTGAGAGCAAAGAAATGGTTCAGCCTTATTGCTTAGTGCAGCCTCTAGCTTATCCGCAGGCATTGGCTCCTGGGTTGCTGTGAACTTGGCCCTGTGTGCAGAAGACAGAGGTCACTGGCTCTGCATGCATCTGGACCCACCAAATAAATAGAAATATTAAAAGAAAAAAATAGAAATAATTGAATAATAATAATAATTAAAGAAAGCTAGATGGGCCCCAAATCACACTTGGCTCCTAGGCACCAGTACTGGTACTGAGAGTAGCTGGTACTCCTGCAGAGCCTGGGCAAGCAGTCAGTGCAACAGCTGGGTAGTAATAACAAGATTTCGGAGGAAATTCATAGTTGAGCACAAAAGTCAACATATTAATGCACATTCGTTTTCAGAGGTGTTTAATACAGGGAATAAATGTTCTGACACGTGCTCCTTACATGGATTATTTCATCAGGCTGCATATATTTTAAGCTTGGCAATTACTACACATGACTATAAGATTTGCTCTTACCCTGTAGCTGTGTCTTTGGCAAACTCTTGGTTTCCAGTGGTTTCTTGGTGTGCGAGGTCTGATCTGCCGAGAACTGCAGCTATATGCAGAGTGGCCAATGATTGGCTGGGTTTTGTAAAATTATCAGTTGCAGGATTCACAGATTTCTCTAGTTTGGAATTTTTGCTTGATGTCAGGCCCGTGTTGACTTCAGTTAAACTTAAACTCTCTGTCTGTTTACTTAATTCCTCCTGAGGCTCATCTGGATCCATGTGTCCAGAATCACCAGGCCTCAGTGCCTGGGTAACTATATACTTGGCCCTGTGAGCAGAACACAGAGTATTGAGAGTCTCCTGGTAATTATCTGCACGTGGGTCAATCATGGCTACAATTGTTGCTTTGGTCTTTCTTCCCAGAAACTGATTGAGAATCCAACAAAGTAAAGTGTCTCTCTGATCCACACCATTATCTGTTATTGCCCTGGATGAGTCAATTAAATCTATATCCATGCTGGATTCTTCTGACTCTACTTCCACATGTGCAGCCTCACTTGTTCTCTCACTCCCTACTAGATCCACCAGACTCACCTTGCTACAAATCTCCCCTGTCCCCTGAGTACAGGTTATTGTTAAAGTAAATATTCCATGTGCCTGGCTGGTTTTTCCATCCATAGTAGGGTTGGCTCTGTCAACTACAGTCCTACACTTATTCCCTGCTATTATTATCTGTCTGATATCTTCATAACTATTGACAACATGTAGGGATAATCCATTGGCATAAGGTCCTAATGGAACATTCGGTTGCAATTGAATTGCTCTGTGCATCCTATAAGGTGCCAAAAGATCCCTCAATTCTTCATTAAATATTTCTACATAAGAGACCTTAATGTCAAAAGCTTTTAATCTACTGGGCTCACTGTTAAACAATTCAGAGCAGATCACAGAGACCAGACCAGACTGTTCTTGCAACTCCAACAATGAGAAAGATTTCCCTGATCCTTTTTGTCCAAAGGCAAAAACACAAGAGTTGTATCCCTGAGAGATATTCTCTCGGATTTCTTTCCCAAAATCCTGGAATGTCTCTTCCAGTGATCGTTTCTCATCAAACCTCAATAAACAATGATCAAATACAAATTCTTTTGGTTGTTCAGAACCTTCTCCCCCTGAGTTCTGAGGAGGAGGCTGCAGGCTGATCTTGTTGCCATTCACTTGAATAAACAAGCCGGGTCCTGGTGTGGGTTGTGGCTGCTGCACAGGAGAAGATCTCTCACCAACATCCATTGTGATGTTCCTACAAACACTGTCTGTACTGTAAGAAAAGATCTCAGTTTTAGATAAATCAGTTCCTCATTTCAGAGTCCTCAGCCTGCTTGTCTTCTCTGCTACACCCTATCAGACTTTCACAATGTCAGTTTCTCTTTCACTTTTATAGCTACACAAACACACACACATTCATACACAGCTTGGACACAGTTAAGAAAACTGTGTAAACTTTGTCAGGCAATAAATGTAAATCTCCTAATGACAAGAGGCCCCAGTCTCCTGCACAAACCTGATTATCTGTAAAACACATGACACTTTACCCTGTATAAGACACAATAATAATATAAGGCCCATTGCTCCGGATTATTCAGCAACACACTTCCTTGTACAGTATAGATATGCACTGCTTTGGCTTATACAGCTACACTGTCCTGTTTAAAAGTGCATTTCAGGTGTATTGCCCTTTACCAACCCCGAATTTGTGTAAGCAGTTTAGCAAAAGCACACAAAAAAATGTGTTGCTTTCTAGTTATTTAGTAATTAAAGGGGAACTATCGGGAAAATGATAGTTAGCTTTAAGCTCTAGCTCATGGAATTAAGATATTTTAGAAATATGCTGAAATGCTAGTTTTGTACCATTTCTGAAATAATTTAATTACTCATCCATAGCTCTCTCAGAAACACACGTGGAGATTTAGTCGTCCGACAAAAAAACGCCTCTTGTTCAGGTGACTAATCTCCCCGAACTGCCTTCCCGCAGGCTAGAATCTAAATTGCTGGTGGGATGGCAGTCAGAGTGCTTAGTTTTTTGATGTCGCCCAAAGTTGCTGTACAAGGAAATTTGGGCCACTTCAGAAAGCAGAAGCAATATGTGTGCCATTCCACCAGCGATTTACATGTGGGATGGCACTCTTCTTCAGGTGACTAATCTCCCAAACTGTCTTCTTGCCGGCTAGAATCAAAATCACAGACGGAATGGCACTCGGAGCACTTTGTTTTCTAAAGTGATATTCTAAGCACTTTTGTCATTAACATTCATTCATTATTTATTGTTTATTCCAAGATATCAAAGGATACATGTACTGTTAATATGAATGAATTTTGTTCCAACAGCACCACCTGCTGGTCAGTTTTCCACCAGTCTGACCACCAAGTAGTCAAGGAAGTTGTCAGGAGAAAGAAAGAGGCTGCTCTGATGTTCTTCTGCTTAGGAAAACAATTAGAAACCTTTCTCAAATCTTTCCTAAGCAGAAGAAGGTTCTTAGTGATATAAGGACTTAGAAGAAGGACTTAGTGATAAAAGGTTCTTAGAAGAAGGAGTTTGTGATAGAAGGTTCTTAGTGGTAGAAGGACTTAGAAGAAGGACTTAGTGATAGAAGGTTCCCAATGTTGTGATTTTATATTATGTCCCTGATCTGATAGAGCTGATTACTAAATGTAGCAATTCATTTGATCTCATTTATATTTCCTCTTTTTCTCTGGTCAACTTTTATGGTCTTCATTTTATCTTGTTTATTTTTCAACCTCAATAAATTTCTCTATCCCTCTGTAGGGCTTTTAAAAAAACAAAGAACCAACTGATTTGTTTGCAAAAACATGTCTCACATGCCTGTATAATAAATTAATTTGTGTCACTACATATTTTCCACAGCCTCAAATATTACCCTTTGGTATTCGGTGAAATACATGTGTTGGATGTGCTGAGCCTCCATGCAAGAGAAAGTTTCCAGAACAGGCTCACAGCTAACACATAGGGGCCGATTCACCAATGGTCGAATATCGAGGGTTAATTAACCCTCGATATTCGACTGGGAACTAAAATCGTACGACTTTGAATATCGAAGTCGAACGATTTTGCGCAAATCCTGCGATCGATCGATGGAAGGATTTTTCGTTCGATCGAACTATTAAATCCTTCGAATCGAACGATTCGAAGGATTTTAATCCAACGATCAAACGAAAATCCTTCGATCAAAAAATCACAGGCAAGCCTATGGGGACCTTCCCCATAGGCTAACATTGACTTCGGTAGCTTTTAGCTGCCGAAGTAGGGGGTCGAAGTTTTTTTTAAAGGGACAGTACTTCGACTATCGAATGGTCGAATAGTCGAACGATTTTTACTTCTAATTGTTCGAATCATTCGAATTCGATCGAATTTAACCAATTCGATGGTCGAAGTACCCAAAAAATACTTCGAAATTTGAATTTTTTTTTATTCGAATCCTTCACCCGAAATTCGTGAATCGGCCCCATAGTGTTTTGGCCTCCTAAAAGACCCAAGTAATACATTAGCCAACAGTGAATTATCTTAAATACAGGGTTCCCTCGCTAAAAAAATATAGATATAGTTCTTATCTTATCTAAAACTCTTACAAAAGTATCTTAAGTACCTATTCTGGGCAATCTGCCAAGAGCCAATTAAGTTAGAAACGTTGTATCTTTTTTGGCGGTTTAGTGCAGGAGATAAAAGAGAAACTCGGGACATATCACTCCAAATCCGGGACTGCGGGTTGAGCTGTCAAAAGAGGGACTGTCCCGGTCAAAACCTAGGAGGTTGGGTGACATGGAAGGCTAATTTGCAGGAGATAACTTCTTATTGTACAACAACTCCCATCATCGTTTAAAGAGAGTTTGTCATGAGAAAACATGTTTTTTTACAAAATGCATCAGTTAGTACAGTTCCACCAGCATAATCATGCATTGAAATTCAAACAGAGCAAACTTTGTTTTTATATTTCATTTTGAAATCTGACATGGGGATAGACATATTGTCAGTTTCCCAGGTGCCCAGGTGTCATGTGACTTGTGCTCTGATAAATGTCAGTCACTCTTTCCTGCTGCTCTGTAATTTGGAGTGATGTCACTCCCCATTAGACTATCAACAGAACAAAGGGAAGGTAACCAGATACCTTCATTGCTAAAAATGCTCCCCTAGTGGTAGATATGTGAACAACTCTCAATAGTAAAATTCCAAGTCCAATTGACCTAAGTCAAGTGATGATTTTTTTTGGTTACATTGAGTAGGAGAAACAATAGCTTATCTGAAAGCAGTTAAGTGCTGGCTCTTTCTGAAAGCACAGGATCAGGAGCAACGACCTGCAATGGTGCCTACACACCAATATTACAACTAAAAAAATGCATTATTGGTTCAAGAATAATGACTTGGTAGAATGAATGACTTGCAACGTACACAGTGTAATTTAGTGATACAAAACGTCTCCATAAAAATCATGACAGAAGCTGGGAGCTTGCGTCTATGAACACCTCAGCACCCCCAATGTTAAGAGAAAGAAATGTAAGTGATTTAGCCGCGGGGGTCTGACTCAGGGACTCCATCCCTAATAATAACTGATGTGTCAGCGAAACATTTCTTCATCCTGTGTTTCACTTACCAAAACTCAGCGCTGAGTCTAAGCACAAAGCTGTATTAGGAGTGACACTAATAAAGATACTTATATTAAGCCTCACCCAGGGATCGTTCATTAAAGGGTTAAAGACTCACCTATTGGAGAATGAGCCGTCCCACAGACCCCAAATATTCTCTGCTTCTCCTTCACTAGAGCTGCTCCTTCTCTCTCCTCTCCTTGTCTCCAACGTATTCACTTCTCAGTTTAGTTTCACTCTCTGCTCTGCACCTTCCTGCTCTGTTACTCAGCAGCCTCTTGTTATTATGGGATGGGTCTGTTAAAGGGAACACAACCAGTTCTCCCTCTCAGCTGAGCTCTTGTACAACTACAGACAGCAAAGTGTGGTGCACAGAGAATTTCAGGTGCAAGCACATCATTTAGAATTTATTTTAACATCCACTTCTCTGCATTTATTTTACCCAGCATACACTGGATTATGTGTGTTTATGTAACTATAGTGCTAGTCATTGGCTCGTTGCTGGTATATTTGCAATTACAGCTCTCAGGGTCGGATTTACATAGCGGGGGCCCCTAGGCCCACTGCCATTTGTCAGCCCTGTCCCCTCCCCATAATTTGGGCACAGGCACAAATGTTCATCAGCAGGTCGGGAGCACTGGGGATTAATGCATTTTAAAAACTGTTGTATCTCATGATCAGCCCCAGAGCTTCCAAACTAATTCAGGTGTGGTTGGGCTTCATGTTGTCCGTAAAATCCTGCTGCCATAGGCCCAGGCCTTTCTGACTACTGACTATTGACTATTGACTACTGTCCACCTATTCTGACATGCCCTTGCTCTGCCTGGATTAGTCTACTCTGCGCCTGGATTCAGTATAATGGCAGGAGAGGGAGCACAGCCTAACCCAAAGATATTGCTTGGTAGGATGGAAACCCATAGTGAATGCTGTTGCCAGGGCCGGCCTTAGGCCTATTGGACCAATTGGGCCCAATAGGGCCCCGCACCTCTGGGGGCCCCGCACCACAGGGCAGCACAGATAATATTTCCCTCAGCACATGATGCTGCCTGGCCTGCCCCCAACTTTGAGAGTCCAGCCCATCCCCAAATCCATAGGTCCAGCCCACCCTCAACTCTGATAAGCCAGCCTATCCCCCAACTCCATAGGTCTAGCCTGCCCCCAACTCTAATAGGCCCAGCTTTCCTCCAACCTTGATAGGCCCTGCCTGTCCCCAATCCAACCAAGCCTGCTCCCAAGCTGAATCGGCCCAGCCTGCCCCAAACTAATTGGCCCAGTCCACTCTCCTATTTCCTCCCTCTCTCTCTTACCCTGTGTGCCCCTATTATGTGCCCCTATTTCATCCCTCTCACTCTCTTACCTTGTCTGCCCCTTTCCTTTCTATTTTGTGCCTGTATGCCCTTATTTTCCTAAATACTTGCTGTGTCAGTAGCCAGCGACACTTTGTCTAGGGGCCTCGCCAACATGGTCCCAATTGGGCCCCACATTTGATAGGATCAGCCCTGGCTGTTGCTCATGAGAGGTATTGCGGTAGTGATTGTGGTAATGACAAAGCTTCACGGCATGACTGTAGCATCACTGGCAGACAGCCTGTTCAGTGCAGAGAAAAACTGGACTTTCCAGTGCAAACGAGGGACTGCGGGTTGAGCTGTCAAAAGAGGGACTGTCCCTCTTAAAACGGGACAGTCGGGAGTAGTAAATGTAATTATGGCGTGGATTTGATAAAAGGCACCATACAGCTCAGCAACGATAAACGAATGCCCTTAACACCCATTTGTCGTAGGCGTCAAAATCACAGTTTTGCAAATTTTTCACGCATTTCGAGGGAAATTCACTAAATTCAAGGCGAAGTGAAACAGGACAAATTCGCCCATCACTACTCATATATATAGTTTAAGACTAGTGTAACACAAGCATTATCATTACCTTTCCCTTAGTTGATAATACTTATTTCTTTAGCCTTTACTTTCCCTTTAAAATTACAGTATAAACAAAGCCCTGGTTTAATGTCTTTCTCTCCCCCTGTTACTGACAAATTGCTTTTTTTAGTACAAGCACAAGCTGCATTCCCGAATCTGCTCCTTTCAGTTTCATTCTGACTTATCCTGGAACAAGGCTAATTATAGTTTCCTAAGCAGGGCTCACAGATTTGTTCAGTGCTGGAAAACTGGCCTTCCAAATGCAGCATCAAAGAACATAGAGTCATGTTTATTGTCTATGGGTAGTGATGGGCGAATTGGAGGCGTTTTGCTTCGCCGAAAAATTCGCAAATTTCGCGCAAAATTCGTGAAACTGCTAAAAATTTGCGAAACGGCGCCGGTGTCTCGTTTTTGACGCCGGCGTCTGTTTTTTCGAAAAAAAAAATTTGATGTCGGCGAATTTTTGCCACTAATTTTCGCGGGCGTTTTGCGAATTTATTCGCTGGCTGCGAATCGCGCAAATTCGCCGCAAATTCGCGCCTGGCGAATAAATTCGCCCATCACTATCTATGGGGCCAATTTGTAAATAAATGTGGAGCAGGCACTCAAATGAAGGCAAATCTTCCATCAAATAGTTGAAGCAAAGTAAAAAGATTTATTGTGGCTTTCATCTTACGCATTTCGTGTTATGAATACTTAATCACAGGCATATGGGGCCAGTTTGACCAAGGACTGTGGTCTTATTCTGAGGTCCTGCTCTAGGGACAGTCTGGCCTTGCCCTACCCTCTGGGCACATTATACTAAGCTGTGCGAGTCTTGCACTTTTTACATGTCTATCTCTAAAACATGAATGCAGCACTCACATACATCATATTAAGCAGTAAAAGGGACACTGTCTTTCTACCTACATAAGCCAAATGCCGGCTCAGTGACAGTTAAAGAAGCAGGAAGAGATCAAGTCAAGTAGAAAGTGAAAGTGATAGGTTTTCACAATAATAACCAGCTATCCTCTTTATAATTTAACTGGGTCAGGAGTATAAAGACTATAGGGCAGGGTGTGTCCATATATATATATATATATATATATATATATATATATATATATATATGTAGAAAGCTGACGCACACTGGGATTTTTCAAAAATGAATCATATTTTATTGGATCGACGTTTCGGTCCTCACATGGACCTTTATCAAGATAAGAATAAAGTGCAAGCGTACATAGTTATATAGACTCACCCACCAGTGAACAATCACCAAACCACGCCCACATATCAAGTGAATGTTTTAACCCTAGAAGACCCACAGGACCAGCGAACATGGATGAATATAAATTGGTCTGAAAAACAAAGTGTATATAACATTACAATATATTACATAAAAATGTCTAGTCATATTGTGCAACGGTTTAAAAATGATGTTATCAATATTAAAAAAATTAATCTTAATAAAGTGACATTGCAATAGATATAGTGTAAAAAGTATCGTAAAAAATTCTAAAACACTATAAAAACATTATCAAATGTGACCATGAGACATATGCACAATATGACTAGACATATTTATGTAATATATTGTAATGTTATATACACTTTGTTTTTCAGACCAATTTATATTCATCCATGTTCGCTGGTCCTGTGGGTCTTCTAGGGTTAAAACATTCACTTGATATGTGGGCGTGGTTTGGTGATTGTTCACTGGTGGGTGAGTCTATATAACTATGTACACTTGCACTTTATTCTTATCTTGATAAAGGTCCATGTGAGGACCGAAACGTCGATCCAATAAAATATGATTCATTTTTGAAAAATCCCAGTGTGCGTCAGCTTTCTACATATATATGCAAAACAAATTTCTGACTAGCACCTGGGTCTCGACTCCAGTAAATGTGTGCCGCAGCCTTTTCACATTTATATATATATATATATATATATATATATATATATATATATAGTTAATTATTTCCCCTTTATTCATTATCATTAAATGAATACAGAGCTTCTGAGGGCTGCAGATGCTAAGCTTGGGGTAGGGTGCAAAGTGCAAATATACATGTCCATAGTTCCTAAAGATCAAAGTTACAAATGAAGCCCTCGGGGTGGCCTTGGGGGGCTGAAAATGCTGAAAATTTAATTTTAGCTTCTGCATACTGAAATAAGAAACTTTCTAAATGCAATCAATTAAAAATTCTGTCCAATTTCTGAAATAATCAAGTTTATCTTCACTATTCCTCTCTCAGTTTCTTATCATTTTGTCTTCATGCAGCAGTTGGGTGTCAGATATTCACTGACAGTTAGATCCAATATATCTTATAGGGGGGCTTCCTTTCCTAGCAGATGTAAGAGTTAAAATCACCAGGCATCATGTCTCTCTACATGCAGGATTTGTGCAAAAGGCAGTTATTTTGTTAGATTTTGTTTGTACTGGAATCAGTTATTTGAGTGAGCTCTAATACATCTACTAGGAAAGGAAGCCCCCCCCTATAAGATATATTGGATCTAACTGTCAGTTAATATCTGACACCCAACTGCTGCATGAAGACAGAATGAAGAGAAACAGATGCTGAGAGAGGAATAGTGACGATAAAGCTGAAATGGCGATCATCAGCACACAAAAGAACATACTGGGGGGGTGGGGGGCAGAAGGGGATTTGCTCCAGGGAAGGTGCGCAGTGGGCATGGTAGAGGGGGGGAGGGGGCCTTGGGGGGTGCAGATACCTGATGTGGAAGCCCACCTGCCGTCTGACTCTGAAACTTTCCCCTAGTCCTCCACAGCCAGCAGCTGCATTAATATGCAAAATAATCCTCCAATGAGAATCCCAACTGATCAGTATAAATCTGGCTCCATGTTCTTTGTTCCTGCAACTGGAGTTGGAAGCTTTAAGCCCAGTTTCCCAGCACTGAACAAGTCTGTTCTTTATCCCCATGTCTGATTCCACTGTCATATAATGAAGAATAAAATGACATAATTATCTCTATATGTAAGATAACTACAAGATGACTGACATAGTGCTGGGAATCAGCATTCTCATTGGTCAATTCTTTTGCATTTATAATGAAGTTTAAGATCAATATAATCATTGGTGAATTTTCTTACATCTATAATTATGTTTTTCTGCAACTTCTATAGAAAACTAGGGGGAGCTGTGTGAGATAATTACTGTATATAATGTCTATGCTCATACATTCTCACACATATAAATATAATGCTTTCATTATTTTCCAGCTTTGTCCATTGTCTATGCATAACACATATAGAAACATACTACATCCCTAACGGCATATATTGGTGAGCGCAGTCCTTATACTGTAACCATGGCAACCAAACCTGAAACGTCCCTGTTGTGTACCACAGACTTGATGTCACACACTCACATGAGTAGAATGATATTTTAAATGCGGCAGTTTAAAACTTGTAATGGGTGCACTGTATGTTTCCCCCACTCATGGGTATTATATGATGAGAATACAGAGATCCTGTAGGCTTCCTATGCTTGGTGGCCTTCTGATGCACCAACACATGCTCTACCTTGGACTAATCTCTACTTTGCATGATACGTAAAGGGTTCAAATCTCGCCTAATGTTGCTTTATACTGTATCTGTAACGTTTGTTATCCCAAAACTCAGAGCAAACCCCAAGGTCCCGGTCTGTGCTCAGACTTATGCCTATAGCCGATGCCTTTGGCTTCAGGAGGAGCCCTCTGCTACTCATATGCACTACAGAATCAGGAGCCAGGATTCGACCCTTGTTAAAACCCTCGAATTCGACCATCGAATTGAAATCATTTGAATTCACTTATCGAATTCAAAGGATTTAGCGCTAAAATATGCATTTGATCGATTGAATAAAAATCGTTCGATAGAACAACTAAATAGTTTGAATCAAACGATTCAAACGATTTTCATCGATCGATCGGAGGATTTTTATTCGATGCCAATAACTTAGAAAATGCTTGTAGAAGGTCCCCATAGGCTTACAATGCAATTCAGTAGTTTTAACTTGGCGCATTGGATTTGAAGGATTTTTAAAGAGACAATACTTCGACTCACAAATGGTCGGACAGCCTAACGACTTTTAATTCGAATTGTTCAAATCGAAGTCGAAGTCCAATTCGATGGTCGAAGTAGCCTATTCGATGGTCGAAGTATCCAAAAATTTACTTCGAAATACGAACTTTTTGAAATTCGAATATTCACCCAAGGCTTAGTAAATCTGCCCCTTAATGTCAGCCTTGGTCTCTGTGTCTAAAGCATAAAAAAAAACTACAGCATATTTATACCCTACCTGTTTTCAATGCATCACTGATTCGGAATAATAATCTTAATAACAGCAAGATAGTAGATCTTTATTTTCCCAGGTCTTCAAGAGGAATAACATATGTGTCACAGCGCATGGGAAGCATATACAGTATATGTGGGCACAGAAATGTGTGGATTTATGCTGCATGATCTGGGCTGTAGAGGTATGTTTGAGGAGAAATTTAACGGATAAATAAACCTTTAAAATAAGTGAATTCTAAGCACTTTTTGTAATTTACATTCATTATTTATTTATTATAAAAAGATAAATGTACTGTGTACCTGCTACTTGATGGTCAGACTTGTGGGAAAGGGACCAGCAGGTGGCGCTGTTGTAACAAAATTCATTCATATAAACAGTACATGTATCCCTTAATATCTTGGAATAAAAAAGAAATAAATAATGTAAATGACAAAAGTGCTTAGACTAGAACCCTAATCAATTGTATATTCACTTATTGTAAAGGTTTACTTATCATATAAAGGGGTTGTTCACCTTTGAGTTAATGTTTAATATGATGTAGAGAGTGAAACAATTTGCAATGGGTTTTAATTTTTTATTATTTGTGGATTTTGCATTATTTTGTTTTTTTTATTCTGCAGCTCTCCAGTTTGCAATGTCAGCAGTCTGGTTGCTAAGGTCCAAATAACCTTAGCAACCACTAGGGATGCACCAAATACAGGATTCGGTTCGGGATTCGGCCAGGATTTGGCCTTTTTCAGCAAAATTCGTATTTGGCCGAATCCTTCTGTCCAGCTGAACCGAATCCGAACCCTAATTTGCATATGTAAATTAGGGGTGGGAAGGAAAATTGTGTGACTTTTTGTCACAAAACAAGGAAGAAAAAAATGTTTTCTCATTCCCACACCTTATTTGCATGTGAAAATTTGGATTTGGTTTGGTATTCGGCAGAATCTTTCGAGGAGGATTTGGGGGTTCGGCCGAATCTAAAATAGTGGATTCGGTGCATCCCCAGCAACCACGCGCTGATTTAAATAAGAGAATCGAATATGTATAGGAGAGGGACTGAATAGAAAAATGAGTCATTAAAAGTAGCAATAACAATACATGTGTAGCCTTACAGAGCATTTGGTTATTAGATGGGGTCAGTGACCCCCCATTTTGCTGGTATAGTTTCTGAGTTTAGTAAAGTAGATAAAAGTGTGAAGTGTGAGTGTCATGATAAAGCCTATTTAGGAAATTGTCTAAGGCATGCCAAGGATATTTCAATAAAATCACATTTGAATTGTACAATTGAATCAGATTTCTAAGTTTGTTGAAATTAGAAAAAAACACAGAAATATTTACAGTGTTTAGACTTATCAGCCAAACTGGGTTGGAGCAACATAGTGTGAACTCAACCTTAGCTGGAAGATAAAGTCACACTGCATCAGGTTTAGGATGCTTTACATGGATTATTATTATCAGTTTTTTTATTCCCCTCTTCTCTCTTTCTTTGCATTTCTTCCATGTCTCTCTTCATCTTCTGCTCCTTCATTCTCTGCATTTCTTCCATGTCTCTCTTCATCTTCTCCTCCTTCATTCTCTGCATTTCTTCCATGTCTCTCTTCATCTTCTCCTCCTTCATTCTCTGCATTTCGAGCTGCTCCTCTAACTTTTTCACATCCCTGTCATGAATGAACTTGAGCACCTTTTTCTTCCTTTCTTGTCTGGTTTCCTCTGGATCCCCCATCCTTTTCAAACGAAACTGAATATCTCGAATAACTTCACAGAAGAACTTCAGCACGTCCTCGTGTCTCCCTCTGGTTTTGATGTGATCTTCTGGGGTGAAATTCTCAAGGGCAAAGATTTGCTCCACTCCCATGTTTTCAAACTTATCCTTCATATCTCTGAGCTTGCCACTGGTCTTATGGGTCAGAACCACAACAGGAAAGATCTCTATGAAGAACAAAAGACTGTGTTATCTGCCAATACCTTGCTGATAAATATGAATCATATGTTTCAGAGTAGGATGTAAAGAATCTCCTAACATATCTTTTTATTTAGTAGTAAGTAAGGCTATACAGTATTTTACTATACTTGCATGTGACACATGAGGGGTCCTTTAAGAATGAAGCCACAGTGTGCTAAGTGCATTGCCAGATGAAATATCCATCATCCAGCTGATAACTGGCAGGGGAATGTTCTTTGACAGGGAAGCATCAAGGAGTCTTGGAGTGGACAATCTGGGAGAGAAGAAGGACCCAGGAAAAACCTGGGGTAAAATAGATCCCCTGCTGCAACTCCCAGCCAGAGTGAGAGAGACCAGGAGAGAAGAGTGTCTGCCTGTGTGTAGCTTAGCCAGAAACATTCTAGAGCCCTGGCAATAAAAAGAGTGCCCATCCCAGGGGCGTAACTATAGAGGAAGCAGACCCTGCGGCTGCAGGGGGGCCCAGGAGATATAGGGGCCCCACGAGGCCCTAATTCATATACAATTTCAATAAATATTGGAGAAACAAGTCAACCTCTAAACATTTTGGGGGCCTGAAAAATAATTTGCTGTGGGGCCCAGTAATATCTAGTTATGCCACTGGCCCATCCTTTTCCTTGCATAGCTGCTAAAGACTCAGGAGGTGCTTGTGCCACTGTGAAGATTAACCCTGTTGCAGAGCTGACTGTAATCTCCAGTGAGACACCCGAGGGAAGATATTGGCAAGGATACAAGCGTGGGGCCTTGTTTGAGGACAGTCCTTATTTGTGCACCTGTCATGTGGCGGAAGTAACTAAGTTGCAAAGGGAAAGGTACTTGTGGGAAAGGTAGTGCTACCTTGGTCAAAGTGCTCTTGGGGAAGGTACATATTGCACAGAACTAAACTGTGCAAAAGTATCCCTTCTGGAGTCAAGGAATGTGGTAGTTAGTCAATCAGAGAGTATTTTTGCTAGTTAGACAGATAGACGCCCACATTTCCCCATTGCAGTGCTGTTATATTAGCTGGCCGTTGCATGTTTTTTCAATATAAAGTTTATTATTGCTGCAAATCTCTGTGTAATTTATTTCCTATGGGACTCCCTGAGATGCATCCCATTTCCCTGGCTCTCCAAAATTCCACCAAGGTGACAGGCATAAGCTACTGTATTGTGAGCCTTTTCTGAGGCAGTGTGCCAAGAGAGGGTTAGTGGACCTTATTGAGTGGGCATGATGCTGCATCTTGGGAGGAAGACTCTCCAGGAACATTCATTTGAATGTAAGTGTTTCATCCACCTTTAATGTGAATCTATGTAGTTTATTTTCTGCCATAGGGCACAAATAAGCTAGGGAAAGGCCGTTGGACAACTAGTTGAATGACAAAGAGCCACCCCTTCAGTGGCAGATTTACATAGGGCCTATCTGGGCGGTCACCCGGGGTCCATATGTAAAAGAGGGAAATTATGCCTAATTCACTGTCTCCTTCTCTGAGCTTGAGACCTGTGGTTTCTTCCCCCCTGGAAGGGTATCAGAGACTAAAACTTGATTGGCCCTATTTTTCAGGCTACTAGGGCATCACTAGATCCTGATCCATTGCTTCCTTAAGCATGCCCCTTCATATTTGTTCAACGCCAGAAGCAAAATCTCTCTCTGCTGTTGAGGAAAACTAAGGGGCTTGAGTAAAATATTGGAGAAAAACAGCAAAGGTGATGTTGCCTATAGCAACCAGTCAGCAGTTAGATTTGAACCGGTGCCTACAAGTTAGAAAACAAAAGTAAATATCTGATTGGTTGCTCCACCTGTATTTTTCTCCAATATTTTAAACAGCATCATAATAGGTCCCTAACTGTATTTAGGATCTGTTCATATTGAAGAGAGAACTATAGCCTTCTGGGCCTTCATTTGCTACCTTTAAACTAGCACCCACACCCCATTCCAAACTGCACAGTTGAAGTTGTAGTTGAAGTCATAGAGATATAGAATCCCCCGATATTATGGTGAGAAACACAGAACTGCCAAGCTGGGTAGAGAAACTTGAGACTGCTCACCTCTGGCTGAAACAGAATAATGACTAGAGATGATTGTCCAATTAGGGGTGACATTTGGGGTAAACTAAAATTTTCTGTCCTGTGTACCCCTGGAACTACCCAATGTTTCTATATATCTGTAACCTTGTTATGAGCTAAGGGGGCCCAGCCTGAAGGCCAGTTAGGGGGAGATTTGGGGTGAGTGCTTATTTTTGCCCTGGGTACCCATGGAACTATAGCAGGGTGACTGTTACCCCAATGTTTCTATATATCTGTAACCTTGTTATGAGCTAAGGGGGCCCAGCCTGAAGGCCAGTTAGGGGGAGATTTGGGGTGAGTGCTTATTTGTGCCCTGGGTCCCCTGGAACTATAGCAGGGTGACTGTTACCCCAATGTTTCTATATATCTGTAACCTTGTTATGAGCTAAGGGGGCCCAGCCTGAAGGCCAGTTAGGGGGAGATTTGGGGTGAGTGCTTATTTGTACCCTGGGTCCCCTGGAACTATAGCAGGGTGACTGTTACCCCAATGTTTCTATATATCTGTAACCTTGTTATGAGCTAAGGGGGCCCAGTCTGAAGGCCAGTTAGGGGGAGATTTGGGGTGAGAGCTTATTTGTGCCCTGGGTACTCCTGGAACTATGGCAGGGTAACTGTTACCCCAATGTTTCCATATATTTGTAACCTTGTTATGGGGGCCCAGTCTGAAGGCCAGTTAGGGGGAGATTTGGGGTGAGTGCTTATTTGTGCCCTGGGTACCCCTGGAACTATAGCAGGGTGACTGTTACCCCAATGTTTCTATATTTCTGTAACCTTGTTATGATCTAAGGGGGCCCAGCATGAAGGACATTTAGGGGGAGATTTGGGGTGAGTGCTTATTTGTGCCCTGGGTACCCCTGGAACTATAGCAGGGTGACATTCCAATGTTTCTATACATCTGTAACCTTGTTATGATCTAAGGGGGCCCAGCCTGAAGGCCAGTTAGGGGGAGATTTGGGGTGAGTGCTTATTTGTGCCCTGGGTACCCCTGGAACTATAGCAGAGTGACTGTTACCACAATGTAATGCTAAGGGGGCCCAGTCTGAAGGTCAGTTAGGATGACTATTAGCCCTGTTAGACATGGTGTGACAATAATATAGACAGAAGAAATGCATTGACAGTGACATTCTTTGGCAGAACATAAGCTGCTAAGGCCAAATGTCAAAGATCCTTTTATGTTTTAACTATGTAGAATATGTACATTGATGGTTAATCTTCGCCTGAGTAGATGTATGTTAATATTGCATTAATATAACACAGATACAAAGTAAGTTCAGCACAAGCTCATGTTCTTAGCAGCAAATAGAAATGTAGCACACACTGTACCTGTCAGGTCTCTGGCAGTTTCAAGCAACGTTTTGAGCTCAGGTATTTCTTCATCAGCAAGTTTGTTATTTGCACTAGAAATATAACAAAATACAGAACACTCAGTGAGAACAAATGTCACTTATTTTACTCTGCCCTCTATTCTCTCTATTTGAAAGGGGTTGTTCACCTTTAAATTAACTTTTAGTATGTTATAGAAAAGCCAATTATAAGCAACTTTGCCATTGGACTTCATTGTTTATTTTTTGTAGTTTTTGAATTATTTGCCTTCTTCTGACTCTTTTCAGCTTTGAAATTTTGCTCATTGATCTAAAAACAAATGCTGTGTAAGGCTACAAATGTATTGTTATTCCTCCTTTTTATTACTCATTTGTCTATTCAGACCTCTACTATTCATATTCCATATAAATCAGTGCATGGTTGCTGGGGTAATTCGGACCTTAGCAACCAGATGGCTGAAATTGCAAACTGGAGAGCTGCTGAATAAAAAGCTAAATAACTTAAAAACCACAAATAATAAAAAACAAAAAACAATTGCAAATTGTCTCAGAATATCACTCTCTACATCATACTAAAAGTTAATTTAAAGGTGAACAACCCCTTTAAATGATAAGTTAACCTGTAAAATAAGTGAATGTAAAATTAATGAGGGGGCTGTTCTAAGGACTTTTGTCATTTACATTCATCATTTATTTATTTTTTATTCCAAGATGTTAAGGGATACATGTGCTGTTAATATGAATGAATTGTGTTACAACAGTGCCACCTGCTGATCAGTTTCCCATCAGTCTGACCAGCAAGTAGTCATGGATGTCAGGAGAAAGAAAGAGGGGTAAGATACTTGACTTAACTGCAATCCATAATATTATGAGTTTGTGTCAGCATTGGTTTTATGCGTAATATATCTTGCCAGACTAATTTTATTGTACTTTATTAGGAGGTGAGCAGGGACCTCAGCTCTGTGATGGCAGTGGATGTGATCTATTTGGATTCCAAGTTTCAGTACTGATCATTTAATTATATAGAACAAACAAGGTAACACTAGCAAGTCCATTTACCTGACACACTCTGTGCATTTGCATACAGACAGATGTATACGGTATATATATATTTACAGCAGTTTAATTGGTGAGTAATACACATAGTTACTGTCATTCTTATAATGTATGGGCTGATTTCAGAAATTGTTTAAATAAAAATCTTACCTGTAGACAAAGATTGGGTAGATTAAGTCAGATGATTTGACTAATTTTTCAGCCTCCACAATTCTGCCAGTGAGCCCAAATCCTCTGCTCCAGTCCACTCCCTTATCCAGGGGCAACAGATTAGCTAGAAATCAAATCCAATGGAATCATTATTTTCATCTCTATGGCATTCAGTGTAACATTAAATACACAAAACACAAATATTTAGCACAATAAGTATAATAAAATATGAATCTAAAAACATTTTATACATAGAGTGAAGGTATAATCTCAGGTAGTGACCTTATTGGGATAAGATAAGAACAATAACCTTGACCCCTTTCCACTTTGACTATGCAGGTGTTGCCTGGGGATAACTAATCCTACGCTATCACTCCTTGGTTGGGGGCACAGCATGGTTTTAGTCTTCATTTCATCCTTTTTTTATCCAATTGAACTATATTTGTATTGTGTAATACAACTGATGGCTCAGTTGTATTGACTTTGCCTCTCTCTTTGGACTGGAGTATATAGTTTGTGTGTATATACTGTATTTAGGCCAAAGTGTTCGTCCATCAGAGACTTTATGGAGTCTAGCTCAGAGAAATTTAGAGATTTTGATGTGCCCTCTGGTTCAGAAAGTGTTTTGTTCCACTAATGAGTCCCATTCTAGTGATCACAGGCCAATTATTATATTGTTATAATTTATAAATTGTAAGTTGAACTGCTAAAATTGTTTTCCTTTGGAGGTAAATAGAAAAGAGCATTAATGGAGAATCAAGCGTTCCATAGAATTCAATTAAACACTGATAAGGGTATAGAAAATGAAACAGATACAGTAGAAGGGAAGAGATATCCCAGAGACAACTACTGTTTTAGTTTATTACTAACTAGTTTCCAGGGATACCTCCTAGCTGGAGGAGTCAGGGCACTCAGGGCTTTGGTCTCAAATGCACCATTACTATTTCTCAATTGGAAAGGCTGCATCAACCTATAAAACCCAAAACCATGGCCACCTACGTTTTTAAAAATTTCTGACGTACATTTTGCCAGAACTTTATCAAAGGCAAATCATTTTACCTCAACATGTTCCATCTACTTAAGCAGCAGCATCCATCAACCATTATTATAAACAGACATTTGAACAGGATCATCATACTTAAGGACATCCCTCTCACTGATCTAAGGATGTGTCAACCATTGAGTTCTGATACTAGCTGCAATTGGTTTCTATAAGCCACCAATAGGAACCTCATTGCAGCTTCAATTAGCCTATCAACATTAACCTCCTCACTGTGTATCCCTTGCTTGCTGATTGGAGGATCCCAGGGTTCCAAGGCACAGAAGAGTTGACAACAGGGATATAATAGATTTTTCCATTTAATTGTTTCAGACACTATTCCACAGGATATAGTGCACTGCACCAATTTACATACAGTTAGTTTCCACATTTATCAAGAAACAAACTTTGGAATACAGATGGTTTCCCAGCAGGGGCAGAGACATAGGGGCAAATTCACTAACTTTTGTAGTTGCGCCAGGCGCAACTTTGCCGCGCTTCGGCGCACTTCGCCACACTTCGCCAGGCGTAGTTTTGCCAGCGCTCCGCAAATTCACTAAAATCCGAAGTTGCGCACAGGGGTAGCGTAAGATTGCGAAGTTGCGCTAGCGTTGATTCGCAAAGCGAAGTTACGCTAGCGAAGGCTAATTTGCATAAGGCGCCAAATTCAAATTTCAATGGAGGAACACGTATCTGCACTACAAATGGCTAGAAAACCTTCAAAACATCAAATAAAAAATTTATTTTGCCCTACACATGTGCCCACTGTCTAGGTAAGTTGCCATGAGTCAGGAAATGTAGGGGGAAGGAGGGAAGCCCCAAAAACATTTTCGATCTTTTTCAGCCTATCACCCATAATGTAGAAAACACGCCAGCGTTTTTTGGGACTTTTTTTGAAGCAATCCCTATCTACTCTATTGCGCTTCGCCTGGTCTGAGGTGGCGAAGGAAGTCTAGCGTAAAAGGTAGCGTTCAGTACACTGCGCGCGTAAAAGAATTTGCGTAGTTACGTCCGTAGCGAAAATTTGCCAGGCGTAAGGGTGCGAAGTAACACTAGCGAATCTACGCCAGTGTTCGTTAGTGAATTTGCGAAGTAACGAAAATGCCCAACGCTAGCGAATTAACGCTAGCGAATTAACGCTAGCATTCGGCGCTTCGGCGCTTAGTGAATTTGCCCCATAGAGAGAAATCATATGTATTCATACATATTAATATATTGAAGGGCATTTAGAAATTTTGTGAAAAAAAGCCCTGCTCTTTAAATAAAACAGGAAATGTTTGCCCATATACTGAAATGTATTTAAGTTGGCCAACTAGGTCATAATCACCCCGGTCTGGTTCTACTCTCACTTTCATCTGATTCATTAAGAATGACAGTATTTTAGTATATATATATATATATTTTTTTTTTTTTTTTAATTTTTTTTTTTTTATTGAGGTTCAACAGAAAACAGAAATCCAGCATAGCATGCAATCACAATAACAAAGAATACATTGTACATTATCCTTTGCATTGAAACATTTTAAACGTTCAGATAGTTTCAAAAACATAACATTTGCATTTTAGTTTGCTGTCATTCATGATAAAGCTGCATGGAAATTAAAAGAGAAGTGTTACTGTAAAATTCTAGCAAGATTGACTTCAAATTTCCAGTCTTAATTTCGTGTTTAGTATATATTTTTATAGGGACTACAGTTTACATGGAACTTGCTTTCCAAACTTAAAACTCTCAAATAATGTTGGCCAGCGATATATGGACAAACAATCCCTGTTTTATTCAGATGAAATCCTGGTGGCTTCATCTTGTATGCACTCATGCCTGTATATAAATAATTATGATACATTGGATCAGGTTAGGTTTTTATTTAGAAAAGAGCATTTTAGGGTTGGACTCCAAATTTGGTTGATGCATGCATCACTATCACACTTTTAAAAAAATGGTAATTGAGCAGGTTATGCATCAATTATATAGCTCATGTTTAATTATTTTGCAAATGGGTTTTATAACTTTTTATCTTGTACATTTTTAAATATAAATGGGTTGTTGGTATGCATCGTCAACCTAATATTTCCTAATGCAGATGCTCATTTATGATGTATGTCAGAAATCTATTGCTAGTTTCGGACTCATGCTGGAATCAGCCTATCTTACTAGATGAAATCTGTTTTCAGGTTTTAAAAGCACAAGTATCCCTCCCCCCCCCAAAAAAAACAGTGGATGAACCACTCACTATAAGTCAGATCAATGACAGAAGGAGCAGCATCAAGGCCAGTAAGGGTGAGATTTTGGGGGAAAAAATGGGTAACATGTCTTGTTGGGGGAGATGGGAGAGTTTAGGGGGCCCGAGGGTAAGGGGGGCCCTGCCACACCACACTTACTTGATTAGCCGGGCCCCCCATCTTTCTGAGAGCTGCTGACTTCGGGAAGGCATGGACATTTAAGGGGTCCTGGCCACCAATTTTCTTATAATGGGGAGGGGGGGCTCTGGCCACCAATTTTGGCCACCAATTTTTTTTTCTCATGTGGGGTCCTAGCCACCAATATTTTTTAATGGGGGGGCCCTGGCCACAAATGTTTTTTTATGGGGGTCCCTGACCACCTATATCTTTTTATTTTTTATTAACATGTGGGAACCCTAGCCACCAAATTTTTTTTGTTTTTTTACTGTGTGGTGGGGAGGGCGGACCTGTAGGTGGGGCTTGCGGTGGGCGCAGCCCAGGGGGCCCAGGAAATTTTGCCGTAGGGGGCCCTGGGGCCCTGCAATTTCTGATGGCGGTCCTGACCCCAGAGTACCAAGTCGCAAAGCTTTTCTAAATTTTTGTAGGAAAATCTGAAAATTGCCTTGAAGCTTCCACTTTGCAGCATCTATGTTGGGACTACTTCTTCTACCTCTCTGTTGAAAATTGCACTTGGATGATCAAAGTTTTTGCATACTTGCTCTGTTGCTAAACATTTTTATACATAATAAATCAGTTTAATCATGAAATAATTCCTTCGTCAATAATACCTGTCTTTTTGAAGATGTGGTCATTTTTTAGTGATGAATAAGAGGTCTATCTGCTTTCAAAAGCAAGCTGAAAATATTTTTATATTACAACTTTGCATTAGATTCTGCTTTTAGAATATAGTTTATTTTTCTTTTGGAGAATGCTGTTTGAAAGGTGAGGCAGTCACATCAGAATTAAAAAATCTGAAAATTCAGAAAAATGTGAAATTTCAGCCAAATTGAAATAAAAAAAATTGAATGAATTGTAAAAGTTTTTGAAACCATGAATAAACTCTATTTCTTTGAAATTACGAATGGCATAAAACTTATTAAAAGATTCAACTACAAAGTACAAAGGAAAATAGCTGCTGAAAAAATCAAAAAAACACAAATTTTTCACAAACGAATGAAAATTTTGTACGACAATGAACATTTTGCTCTCCAAAAATCTCTAAAGCCAAGAATCAAAGGCTGATCTCTGCAAGAAAAGAAACTGAACTTCTATTGGCTTCTACATGACTTTAACAGCTTTTCCCTGGCCATCCCTCCCTCTACAGATGTGTCTCCCAGCAGACTTAAAACCCCACCCCTCGACTCCTCCCCTGTCTTTTTTCTAATCTCTCTACCAGATCATCTCCTTGTGGAGTAACACTTTTTATTTTCTGGCTCACCCGGTCCTTTTTAGGGCTGGATTCCGGGCGCAGTTCTGCCTCTCTCCGCCCGAGGCTCCGGAATAATGTTTGCCTAGCGCATCCAGTCACGGGGGTCCCTCTTAGCGGCCTGGGACATGTTTGTCAGTGGTACTGGCGTGTTCGCACTGTGGCGCAATTATGCAATGGCGTCATCGCCTGCGCTCGTTTTAAAAAATCTTCCGGCACCGGCGTCTTTGCCTACAGCTCGGTGTTTTTTTTGCTGTGCTTGGGCTCCTAGCAGACTGCCGACAGCCGAGAATTGTGCCGCCCCTCAGGTTATGGTGAGTCATGTGCAGGTAAGGGTACCTTCGAAAAGAGGCACTATGGAGTCTTATTGGCTGTTTTTTCCTTCAGATGGAAGAATCATCTGGGAAAAGGAAGCAGACTTTCTGAGAAAGAAATTGTAATCAGCTGCAAAGCTTGTAAAAATCCTGCTGTGAAGGGGAAGAGACTCTGTAAGCAGTGTATCCTTGAGCTGCTTGCTAAGGATCTGGATCAGCCTACCCCAGCTAAGAGGAGAGCTAAGCTTCCGGAACAAGATACTCAGTCCTCTCCTTCGGTTGCAGGGTCAGTGAATTCTGAGCCTTCTCCTGCGGACATTCTGTCTTGGATATCGCAGGCTGTGTCGCAGGGCATCAAGGAGGCGACTGTGTTACCAGGCCCTTCAGGGTCCAAACAGAGATTTGTATCCCACGAGGAGCAGGACTCAGAGGAGGAGGAGTCAGATGAGGAATCTGAGCCCTCTTTTGATGAGAAGCTTATTCCAGCACTAATTAAAGCCGTGAGGCATTCTCTTGTGCTGCAGGATGCAGAGCAGCCCACTACTTCTATCTTCGTATCTAAGAAGAAGCAGACTTTTCCTATGCATAGGGAAGTGGAGGAGTTACTTTCCACCGAATGGCAGAAGGGGCCGAGAAGAGTTCCTGTCGAGCCTAGGATAGAGAAATTCTATCCGTTTTCTTCTGAGTGTTCAAAGGTTTGGGATTCATCTCCGACAGTAGATGCCCCGGTGGCACGCTTGTCAAAAAAGACTGCCTTACCTATCGATGATTTGTCTGCTTTAAAACATCCTATGGAGAGAAGGATGGAGACTGAGTTAAAGAAAACATATATGGTTGCAGGAGCTATGCTTAGACCACCCATCTCCTTAATTTCCCTGATCAGAGCTATGTCTCTTTGGACAGAGTCAGTGTCTGAAGGTGTTAATGAAGAGAATCAGAGTGAACAGTCTTTTCAGATGCTTGAAGATATTAAGATGGCATGTAATGTTTGTCTTGAAGCAGCAGTGGACCTTACCAGATTGGTGGCAAGAAATATGACCTTTTCGGTTGCGGCTCGACGAGCTTTGTGGTTGAAGGCCTGGTTTGCTTACACGGCCTCAAAAAATGTCCTCTGCAAGCTTCCATTCGAAGGACAAATGCTTTTTGGAAAGGCGTTGGAAGATATTATTTCCAAATCTTCAGGGGGGAAGAGTTAATTTCTTCCGCAAACACCTAGGCGTTTTAGGAATCCTCCTAAGCGGCAGGATCGGTTTGTACCTAGACGCAGAGAGGACAACAGGGCCTATAGGCCAGGCAAGGAGTTTTTTCGTTCCACTTCCTGGAAGTCTGGACAGGCAAATGTCTTCAGAGGATTCAAGCCCAATGATTCCAGGTCTCTCCGAAGAGGCAGCCCAAACAATAATGATATGAGGCCAGCCCAGGTCTCTGTGGGGGCAAGATTACTGAAATTTGCAGAGGTCTGGGCAAAGGAGATGGAGGATGCCTGGGTGAAATCAATCACGGCACGGGGATACAGGATAGAATTTTTCTCAAAACCTGTTCACAATCATTTTGTCCAGACTCAGATTCCTCGAGAGAAGGATGGGATGTCTGTTTTACTGGAGTATATCCAGCAGTTACAGAGGAAACAAGCTATTGTGGCGGTGCCCAAGTCCTAACAAAGGAGAGGGTTCTATTCCCCTCTATTTTTAGTCCGAAAGAAATCAGGCGAAATGAGACCAATTTTAGACCTCAGAAGGTTGAACAAATATATAAGAACATGTTCCTTCAAGATGGAGTCAATTCAGATGATCAGAAGAGCTGTCAGTCCTGGAGATTGGTTCATTTCAATAGATTTGAGGAATGCTTATCTACACGTGCCTGTTGCCAGGGAACATCAACGGTTCCTCAGGTTTTGCTTCCTAGAACAACATCTGCAGTTCACTTGCCTACCATTCGGCCTGTCCACTTTGCCCAGAACTTTTTCAAAGGTGCTTGTGGTGGTGATAGCAAAACTAAGAAGGCAAGGTATAGAGGTCTATCACTATCTGGACGATTTGTTGGTAGTTGCAAGAGATCCGAATACCTTGTTGAGACATCAAACAGTAGTAATGTCAGAGCTGCAAAGATTCGGATGGCTGTTAAATCTGGAGAAAAGCCAGTTGGAACCATCTCAAAGGCTTGTCTATTTAGGAGCACTTTTAGATACCAAAGTGGGTATGGTTTCCCTGTCTCACAAGAGAATCTACAAGATAAGAGATATGGTGGCTGCAGTTTCTCAAGTATGGGGTATTTCCGCAAGAGAATTTATGCGGGTCCTAAGCACTCTAACCTCCACAATTGGAATTGTTCAGTGGGCCAAATGGAACATGAGAGAAATTCAAAATGTATTTTTGAAACAGTGGAATCAGCAGAAAAAGGATTGGGAACAAATCATATTTCTGACAACAGAAGCAAGACATCAAATGAAATGGTGGGAGAATACCACAAATCTTCGGAGAGGGTTTCCTCTTCAGGAGCAGAGGTGGCTAAGTATCTACACGAATGCTTCAGGTCTCGGTTGGGGTGCACATCACCAAAATTGGTCCGTTCAGGGTCACTGGAACGAAGATCTATCTCATCTACAGTCCAATATTCTAGAGCTAAGAGCCATTATGAGGGCTTTGGAAGCCTTCAAACCACTAAGGACGTCTGTATAAGATCAGACAACGTGGCAGCAGTTGCTTATATCAGGTGTCAAGGAGGCACCAGGAGCAGAGCGATGATGAGAGAATTGAATCCCATCATGGAGTTTGCTCAGACATATCTGATGGGGATAACAGCAAACCACATTCCGGGGAGTCTGAATTGGAAGGCGGACTTGTTGAGTCGCAGATCATTGGACCCAGGAGAATGGAGCCTGAATTATCAGGTCTTCCGAAAGGTAATGGAAAGATGGGGGTGGCCAGACCTGGATCTGATGGCATCCCCAGAGAATCACAAACTACCAGTTTTTCTTGCCAGGGTTCCATGCAGGGAAGCTTGGGCAATAGATGCTTTTGCTCACAGTTGGGACAACCTGAGGGCCTACGTGTTCCCTCCATTTGCCATGATCTTCAAGGTGTTGAAGAAAATTCTAATATCCAAGGTCGAGATAATTGCAATTCTGCCGGATTGGCCAAGGAGGCCTTGGTATCCCTTACTGAGGAGGCTGTCTGTAGACAGACCAATGAGACTTCCCGACAGACAAGATCTGTTAAGCCAGAGCCCTCTTCTTCATGCGAAGCCACAGCAGTTGAATTTGAAAGCATGGAGACTCAGCTCACCAGGATGAAAAGAAGAGGCCCAGAAATTGTCCAGGTTCTAGAGTTTTTACAGATTGGATTAGATAAGGGTCTCAGTGCAAGTACCCTCAAAGTTCAAGTGTCTGCTCTTTCAGCGGTGTTGGAAAATCATTTGTCTAGTGACCCCTTGGTAGTCCATTTTCTTAAGGCTGCGGTAAGGATAAGGCCACCAATCAAGGAGTTAGCACCGCCATGGGATTTGCCTCTTGTGCTGAAAACATTAGCTGGACTTCCTTTCTTTCCTGAGGAGGAGGCTACCTTATGGGATCTAACCCTCAAAGTGGTGTTTTTAGTTGCAGTGGCTTCTGGTCGAAGAGTCTCTGAATTACAGGCACTGATGGCTGGTCCACCTTATACAGTTTTCAATGATCAAGAGGTGACCCTCAGACCAAGCTTGGCTTTCTTGCTGGATTTAATCTCAATGAGCCTATATTCCTTCCAACTGTTGGTGTACAAAGGTTGGATGAAATCCCAGTGGCATTGGATGTGAGAAGGTGCTTGGAATTATATTTGAATGGGACCAAGGAGTTTCGGAAGTCAGAAAGACTCTTTATTGTCCCTGTTGGTGCTAGAAAGGGGCAAGCAGCTTCTATTTCTATGCTTCGCAGATGGATAATAACTGTGATCAAGAGAGCCTATTTGCTACAGGGGCAGAAGCCACCTGAGGGGGTCAGGCCTCATTCAACCAGAGGTGTGGCGACATCTTGGGCAGCAGAAGCAGGAGTATCCGCAGAGGCTATTTGCAGGGCAACTACTTGGGCCAATCCAATTATATTTGTTAAACATTATCATTTGGATATTAGGGCGGCCAAAAGAGCAAATTTTGGTCGTAGAGTTATCCAGGCTGCATTCAGTTCTAATTAAATATTCAGCATCAATTTGTGTCCCTCCCTTGTTATTGCTTGGGTATTCACCCAATTAGTTAATGCTGACGGGGGATGGCCAGGGAAAGGAAGAATCCTATCATACTTACCGTGATTCTCCTTTCCTGGCCATCCCCCTGGTCAGCATCCCATCCCAAATAGAGCTTTATATATAGACAGGGGAGGAGTCGAGGGGTGGGGTTTTAAGTCTGCTGTAGAGGGTCCTGGATGGCCAGGAAAGGAGAATCACGGTAAGTATGATAGGATTCTTCCTGTACTTGCCCTACTTTTATATTCATAGATTTTATGCTTTTTTTTTACACTTGGAATAAATTACAAAAAAATCATGGGTTAAGTAACTATACGAAAAATTCATTCATTTGAACTAAAAAGTACGATTCAGAGAAACAAACGTTTTATGAACATTCATAAATGGCCTCCCTAAAGTCAGATGGTGATCCATCAATGTGCTTGGCAATAGCTCTCATTAATATCAATGCAAGCAGTACCAACACTGAAGTACAAAACTTTGGGACACAACACATAAGGACTTTCTTACAGTGAGATTTCAAACACCATGACCATGAGATTTGTGCAGAACTTACTTCACAAATTTTAATTCAATTTCAAGCAAGAACAATTCAATGCAGCTTAGAGGGCCGGAAATGGGTTTATTGGAAAAAATTAAAGGGATTCTGCCTTGTCCTTGTCAGTGCTTATACAGTATGTTGTCTATGGTCGTGTCCATGCTAGACAAGGTACTATGAAAGTGCTTGGAGGCAGGTGAACAGTTCCAACACAAAGCAGAGTGCTTTCAGCCTTAGTTTTTTTAAACTCCCATAAACTCCCATGAACTCGAAATTCTACCAAAATTTGACCAACTGCAATTTATTAAAAACTTTTTCAAAGTCTGGTGAATGGGATCAATTCGCAAACTCAAATCGAATTCGATTCAAGTTTTTTCTCTGAAAAAAACCTCTACTTTCAGGAAGGCTACAAATAACTCCAAATTGATCCCAGGAAGTCCCCCATAGGCTAAAACAGCAATTCGGCATGTTTAAGGTGGTGATTAGTCAAATTCAAATTCTTAAAGGCCCAGTACATGATACATTTCATAAATTTTGATTTAAAAATTGAATTTTAGCTATTCCCTAGTCGAATTTCACTAAAAAAAACAAAAAATTCAATTTCAAAATTCAAAATTCAAATTTGAAATATGAATTTTCACTTCGACCCTTGATAAATCTGCCCCTTAGTATGCTGAAAATACATAATATTAAAGGTAGTAAAGTGAGGCAGTGGCAATAATAGTGTCTTAAAAAATAAGAGCCTTAGAGACAGGTGTATATGGTGCCTGTGATATAGCTACTAATGTATGCTAGATTTTCCAAATTAAAATATTTCTGGGGCAAATTTATTTATAGCAGATACAATGATGGTTGAAGAACACCTTGACTCAAGTACTTTCACCTAAATATTCTTGCACCAATGTTGGTGTGCCTCAATATTCTAAGGTATGGGGAGCAGCACACAGAGGGATGGGGGGACTGTATGTTACACTCCCACTGACTAGGTGGTAGGGTCGGAATAGGGGGCCTGGGGCTTACTGGGGCTGCTGTCTCATGGGCCCCCCACCCCTGCCGCAAAGTCCCCTCTGGGTAGAGTCGTGCGGTTACCTGCATAAAACTGCGGTACCCTGCGGGTTGCAGCTAGGAGTTTTGGGAGCAGGTATAGACGCGGCTCGGCGTTTCTCCAGGTTTGCGGATCATGAGTCAGCTTGCGGATCTTCTCAATATTGAGTTTTACTTCTTTTTTTCTGATCCCGCCTACTTCTAATGATGTCACTTCTAGTTTACAATGACAGCACTTCCTGTTTTTTGATGGCTAGTGGGTCGCGGATCGGGTTGCGGATAAGGTACTTGCGGGTCGGGTAGCGGGTCCAAGCAGGTAAGTATGCTAGTGGCAGGTCCGGTTGCAGGTTGTGGGCCTGGTTTAACAAATTGGTTCTGCACAGGACTCTACCTCTGGGCCCCTTGCAGTAATGGCTTTCAGCCAACCTGTGAGCGCGCATGCATATACCTTTTTTTTTGCTGTGCCCGGGGCCGGAAGTTGAGGGCAGCCAGTCCCACCCTGCTAGGGGGTTATTCCAATACTTTGTTACGTGGTGCTTTTTTGTATTACCTAAATCACACACAGGATGTGTGTATGAAGTTTGCCCTGGTTCTTCTTATATTCCTTATTAATGTTGTCGGTTTCTTCATGTTCGAGAATTACAGGGTAAAACGCTTGATTTGAAGTACAACAAAAAGTGGTGTAAAGGTGATACCTGTATTGGTTAACTAAGATGATAATCACAGCCAGCTTCCAGAAAAAGGAACTGAAATGTTCTGAAAGCTGTAATTATCATTTTAGTTAGTCAATACCTTTACACCTCTTTTGTGATGCGTCATAGCAAACATTTTCCGACTGACTAGCACGGTACAAAAAAACTTTACCTGGAACCTTCATGTGAGAGGAAAACATTACAAGTAAAAAAGACCATCTCATACACACTTATTGCAAGTATGGGACCTGTTTTCCAGAAAGTTCAGGTTTCCGGAAAAGGGGTCTTTCAGTGACTTGGTTCTCCATACCTTAAAAAATCATTTAAACATTAAAACCAATAAGATTGTTTTGCCTCCAATAATTTTATCTTAGTTGGGATCAAGTATAAAGTTACTAGTACAAGGTTTGTTATTACAGAGAAAAAAATGGAAACCGAAAAAAAATTGAAATATATGATTAATAAATAGGAGATGGCTTTCCCACAATTCAGAGCTTTATGGATAACGGGGTTCCACATAATGGATTCCATATCTGTATACGAATATTTAACTGGCATGGATATAGTTCTGGCTTCTTAATCAGCTGATTGTGAGCAAAGAGAAGAGAAGAAGGTCACAAAGTATAAAGGGTTTCTGGACCTGTGAGCTGCCAAACACTTTCAAGTATAAAAAACCTTATTTAGCAGGAATAAACATGCAACTTGCCTATTACAGGTATGGGACCTGTTATCCAGAATGCTCGGGACCTGGGGTTTTCCGGGTAACAGATCTTTCCGTAATTTGGGTCTTCATGCCTTAGGTCTACTAGAAATTCAGTAAACATTAAATAAACCCAATAGTCTGGTTTTACCCCCAATAAGGATTAATTATATCTTAGTTGGGATCAAGTACAAGCTACTGTTTTATTATTACACAGAAAAAGGAAATCATTTTTAACAATTTGGATTATTTGGATAAAATGGAGTCTATGGCAGACAGCCTTTCCGTTATTCTGAGCTTTCTGGATATCAGGTTTGCGGATAAGGGATCCTATACCTGTATGTGCTTAGGAGGGGAATGGCATTTTACTCAGATTTGCAAAAAATGACATTGCACATAATTCTACCATTTAAAATGTTATTTCTTAACCAATCAATATATTTTTAGCTGTAATATTCAGGAATATCTGCAGTAAGTGTATTGTGCCTGATTGTGAGCTTTCAGAAGGAGCCAGCACTGCTCATTAGAACTGCTTTTAGACAGGAGTGTTGTGCTCTCTGCAGTCGCGAGGTGCCTTACTGGACCCCTCCAGCACACGAAAAGTAAACACTGGTGACAGGGGTGGAGGCACGGGGGAGGCTGCCGCAGAAACGCTAAGGGCTCAACTCCACTTTGTCAGAGTGTCAGAACAACAGAATTTATCCTACAAGTCGGATGTAGTTCTATGGGTCAAACTATAATGGGACTGATACAAAAATTTGATGTGTAAACTACATGAAAATTTGCCATCTGATCACTGCATGTTGCCATCTGATCTTGTGCTGTTGCGTGATGTTGTGTGGCAAGATCAGATAAAATCTGACCCACAAAATCTGGTCAAAATCTCCCATGGAGTTTAGTCCATAAGGGAATAGAATCTCGCATGCTTTGAGATAAGCTATTGTTTCTCCTACTGTTTGTACTTTCCCAAGTTGCAAAATAGCAAAACATGACTTGGGTATGTCCTGTTTGGGTGTTATTCCCATGACTACCCAGCAGTCTGTTTAGCAATGCCAATGATTTTGGAATATGTTTTGATCTCTACAATGCTGAACTCTATCTTCAGGAAACCTGCTTTTTGGAAGGATAAGGGGGTCTGAAACGATTGCCTCTCACTGTATATAATGTATTTGGGGCTAAAGTTTCCGCTGCCTCTCACTGTATTTAATGTATTTTGGGTGCCACTACTTCTGGCCCTCATTGTATAGTGTATATCAACTTCGTTTATCCAAATAATCCACATTTTTAAGCCCCAGGTCCTGAGAATTCTGGATAACAGGTCCTATAACTATATATATATATATATATATATATATATATATATATATATATATATATATATAACAAACAAGGGAAAGTTGTGCTCACCACTATTTTTTAAAACCATTAGGCGGGGGTGCAATGAGGCTGTGACCACAAAATACATATAGATAAACACAAGATTCCTCTGCACTCAACCCATTATCAATATATTTAAGACAGAGACATTTTGTGCTACTGCTACTGAAAAATGCCTTACCCTTTAAACAAAACAGGGATTGTTTGTCCATATATTGCAATATATTTAAGCTGAACAACTACGTCAAAGTCATCCCATATCTGGCCAGTCCTACGCTCAATTTTCATCTGATTCATTAAGAATTCTATGGTTCAATTATACATTTTATATATAGTCAGGTGATCCCACTGGTGTCTAATAATATAGTCAGGTGATCCCACTGGTGTCTAATAAAAGGGCAGCCAAGTTTGGGAGTTTTACTTTGAAAGCAGCAAGTAAGTTGCAGGTAAAACGTATTTGTCCCTTTTATAAAATGTATAATGAAACTATAGAATTCTTAATGAATCAGATAAAATTGAGCGTAGGACTGGCCAGATATGGGATGACTTTGACGTAGTTGTTCAGCTTAAATATATTGCAATATATGGACAAACAATCCCTGTTTTGTTTAAAGGGTAAGGCATTTTTCAGTAGCAGTAGCACAAAATGTCTCTGTCTTAAATATATTGATAATGGGTTGAGTGCTGAGGACTCTTGTAATTGTCTATATATATATATATATATATATATATATATATATATATATATTATTTTCTATGCAAGCTAATTGAGGTCAATGACACATGGGGCGATTTTCATCATTGTATTTTAGCTAGTAGTGGACAGATCTCACAAAAATTATGTTTCATAGTATAACATTAAGACATTGATATTATTCATGGCAATCAGGCTTAAAATGAAAAGCAATTTGCCAGTTGCCTTGAGTAGTAGGTTTTACTTGAGCCTATCTTACAAAAGGTAGTGAAGCAGTTTATTGTCACTAGATTAGCCACAATAGTGCAAGCTATAACACTATTTTATTCTGAAGAATGTTTTACCATACCTGAGTAAACAGCTCTAGAAGCTCTCTGTTTGTTTAGGATAGCAGCTGCCATATTAGCTTGGTGTGAAAACACTTCCTGTCTGAGTTTCCCAGCTCACTCATAGCTCTGGGCTCAGATTACAGCAGGGAGGCGAGGAGGGAGGGTGAGAGGAGCAAACTGAGCATGCTCAAGCCCTAGCCCTGGAGGTTTAAGCTGAAAACAGAAAGTCTGATACAGAAGCCCATGAGTACACAATAGAAGGAAAGAAATTATGTGTTTCTTTTGACAGAGGACTCAGAGCAGCATTACTTTACTGGTGTATTTATATAGACCTTTCTGATAAAGCTTATTTAATTTTAGCTTTCCTTCTCCTTTAAGTGAGTCATTTTTTAAGAGAGTAATTTGCAGTAGTTGTAACTGTAATCAACAAATCTTACCGTGTGCCATCACCCTAAAGAGTCACTGAAGTTTATTAGAGCACAAGTCACATGGCTGAGGGCACTTTAGAAAGTAAGAAAATGGCTAGCTTCAGGTCATATTTCAAAATTAAATATAAAAAAATCTATTTGCTCTTTTAAAAATGGATTTCAGTGCAGGAGTCTGCTGGAGAAGCTCTTTATACTGATGCATATTGACTAAACATGACAGAATCCCTTTAATGACTTATACACTAGGATATGAAATTACCTGAAATTAACTCTAATGTTGTGATACTTTGGTTTCCAGGATACTTAAGGTTTAAATGAGACGTGTAAACACAGTACTAATTGTGTTTATACAATTAAATAGAGAATAACACAGAACAATTGTTATTTAGACATATTGCTTATACAAATCAGGTCTGGGAAGGGAGATCAAGACAGGTTTCCCTGTACAGTCCATTTGTCCTCTCCCCGTAGAAAAAATAGACTAAATACTCTATACTGTACAGATGAAGCCACTTGGATTTGTGAGTTAAATGCGTCATGACTCAGGGGTAATTGAAGAAACTGTGTTATCTTAAGTCATCTTAACTCATTTAATGCATTTAACCTTTTCATTAGCATACCAAAGCTCCATTGTTCACAATGGTGAATGCTTTAATTAGATGGGATGTTGTGACACAGTTTTCTGTGTTAAATGAGATAAATGGGATATCTGTGTTTAGTTATTCTGTGTCAAACAGACAAACCAAAGTGGCTGCATCTGTATATATTTGGAAAATTTAGGGGCCATTTACTACTGCAACTGAAGTTGATATGTGGCTCTTCATACCGAGAGGCACAATTTTGTTTGATATATATATCTCTCTTTCTTTGGGTAGGGCAGCACTCCGCTTCTTGTGGATCCCCGGGTGCAAGATAAACAATGTTCCAGAATATAGTAAATCAGACCAGCAAAACGGGGATTTTTTTCAAATCAAGGCAATTGTATTAAAAAATTACATGTACAACCGACGTGACGTTTCGGTCCCATCAGGGACCTTTCTCAAGGCAACCATGTCTGTGTTTCAATCATATAATCATATACATATACTTTAGCTAAACCAATCCGTGAACAGTGACATCATCAACATGTGATTAGCGTTAGTGAAACAATTAAAGTGACATGTGCTGTAAACTGACCAGTGTTTTTTTAAAGGCATTAAGTGAATATGTGCTGTTTTATGTATAAAAAACAGTTAAAAGGTTAAAAGATTGTAAAATTTGTGGCAAATGTTTAAAGGTGCTACTAATGACTACATCAGTCAGATATAGTGTGACCATAAACCCAATTTCTTGCACTGTCTATTCTACCAGTAATAACAAATTCCTTACACTTTATTCTATAACTCCTTAAAATTAGGGATGGGCGAATTTTTTCGCCTCGTTTCGTCAAAAAAATGACGCCCATAGACTTGTATGGTGGTGTGCGTCAAAAAAAAAAAAAAAGACGCGCGTCAAAACAATTTCGCCGAGCGACAAATTTCTTTTGACGCCCATAGACTTTAATGGGTGTCTGCGAAATTTTGGCGGCGGCAAATTTTTGGCGAAACGAAACGGGTCAAATTCGCCCATCCCTACTTAAAATCTCACATATCACAAATTTATGAAAATCAACCTCCAGGGCATAATTCGAGCAAAGTCTCTTCATTGCGTTCCCTTAACTCCAATGTATAATGGAAACAATGTTCTGTGTTTTACTACAAATCCCCGTCATCCATTCTGAACTGAAAAAATCGGTGGGAAAGACAATGTAAGGCCACAGTTCCTGTCTCACAAAAAACAGTTCAGGGATAATGAAATATTAAGGCCCTTAGGGGTAGGGATGTAGCGAACTGTTCGCCGGCGAACTAGTTCGCGCGAACTTCGACTGTTCGCGTCCGCCGAATGTTCGCGAACGTCGCGCGACGTTCGCCAATTGGTGTTCGCGTTCGATTCGAAGTAAAATTTCATTCGACCATTCGATCGCTAAAATCGAACGATTTCCATTCGTTCGAACGATTATAAGCATTCGATTGAATTAAAATCATTAGATCGAATAGCTTCGATCGTTCGATTCGAACGAAAATCCTTCGATCGTACGAATAAAATCCTTCGATCGTTCGATCGAACGATTTTATCGAGCGTTCGAAGTTCGCGAACTGTTCGCGAACTGTTCGCTTTTTTGCCGGTGTTCGCGAACGGCGTTCGCGAATAGTGATGTAGCGAACTGCCGATTTGATGTTCGCGAACGCCGTTCGCGAACACCGGCAAAAAAGCGAACAGTTCGCGAACAGTTCGCGAACTTCGAACGCTCGATAAAATCGTTCGATCGAACGATCGAAGGATTTTATTCGTACGATCGAACGATTTTCGTTCGAATCGAACGATCGAAGCTATTCGATCGAATGATTTTAATTCAATCGAATGCTTATAATCGTTCGAACGAATGGAAATCGTTCGATTTTAGCGATCGAACGGTCGAATGGTCGAATGGTCGAACGAAATTTTACTTCGAATCGAACGCGAACACCAATTGGCGAACGTCGCGCGACGTTCGCGAACATTCGGCGGACGCGAACAGTCGAAGTTCGCGCGAACTAGTTCGCCGGCGAACAGTTCGCTACATCCCTATTCGCGAACACATTAACGGCAGTTCGCTACATCCCTACTTAGGGGTCACACACAAGTTCATGAGTCCAGAATGCCTCCCTCTGTAATAGCATCCGATCTAGGTCCCCTCCTCGTGGCAAACCTGGAATACAGTCAATGGGCATGCATTTAATGGAGGAAGCGGGATGTTTAGCTAAAAGTCAGTGTTTTCCCACAGTATAAACGTCCACATTCCGAGATGTGCAAGTTAGACTATGCTTTATTGTGTATTTTTTGCCCATGTGTGGATGAAAAAATAGATTCCCGGTAATCAGAAAGTTACACATGATACAACCACTGCATTTAAACACCCCCAACGTCCTCATTTCGGCATTATTCCCAAATTTGCTCACCGGATCCGCTGGTGAAAGGAGTTCCTTCAAGTTACTGTTCCTCCTATATCCAAAGCGTACCCTTTTGCAGTTAATCGATGACAATTCCACGTCTTTTTTAATGATAGGCCATTGCTGCAATATGGGTGCGTGCATCATATGTGATCACATAATACATTGAATCCTCTCCATTCCCATCCATTCTTCTCAATCCTTTTAGGACCTCCTCCCGATCTAGTGAGCCCATATTTTTGTGCCCCCTATTAATTTATCGGGGTATCCCCTATCCAGGAAACATTGTGCCATGGTATCTAGAGCCATAATCCTCTCTGTCTCCTTACTTGTTACCTGCACCACCCATAACATTTGTGACCGGGGTAAGGAGTTTAGTAGATGCCGGGGATGGCTACTAGTGTAGTGTAGCAATGTATTCCTGGCAGTGGGTTTTTGCAAGACTTTAGTCTGCAACTGGTGTGTTTCGGGGTCCTTAAAAAGGGTCACATCCAAAAAATGAATACTGTGGAGATCTCTGTGTAGCGTAAATCTAATGGTTGATGGTACTACATTTAGATCATTTACAAAAGCAGAAAGATCTTCATCTGGTCCATACCACAGAAAGAACAGATCATCAATGTAACGTCATATTTACGAATCAAGGGATGGTTGTATATGTCTTGTGTCTCATACGCATGCATAAAAATGTTAGCATATCTGGGTGTGACGTTTAAGCCCATCGCTGTGCCCATTAGTTGCACATAAAATGCCTCCTCAAACTTAAAATCGTTTTTATATAATATGAACTCCAAGAGTGAGATCACAAATTCTACTGGCGGCCCCTCATATTCCACATTGTTACTCAAAAGATCCCTCACTGCACCAATACCTGTCTCGTGTGGAATGCATATGTATAGACCATGCACATCCATTGTGACAAAACAGAAAGTTCCATTTGTCGGATTTATGCTTTGTATTACTTTGAGAAAACCTGTGGTATCTTGCAGATAGGAACTCAAACCCCTTATCAGTGGTTGTAGGAGCGATGTGAAAGTGCTTCCTCCAGGATTCTTTTCAACTGCAACTGAAATTTAGATGTGGGGTCATAGGTTAACTTTTTTATCAGTTAGTGTCTGACAGTTGACTCAAAATTTGTGACCTGTAATACTCGTAGTCCAATATCACTACTGCCCCACCTTTATCAGATAGTTTGATTATAATATTTTCATTTTCCCAGAGCCCTTTAAGTGCATCCCATTGTTCCTTAGTAAAGTTCCCCCTATGTTGTATCAATTGGGGTTGGTCAGATGCTGCTACATCAATCATGTGGGAGAAGGTACGAAGTGAGGGATTATTTATAACCGGGTCAAAGTCCCTTTTAGCTTTTATTTGTGCAATTTTGTTCTTTTCAGGTACATACATCTCCCCCCCTTGTCCTTGGAATGTTCCCGTAACCTTAAATTTCGTCAAAATTTATAATTATCAATAATATTCCAAAACTCGTGTTTTAGGGTCATTGGGACATAGGTTAAACCCTTTGATAATATGCTTGTCTCACCTGCCGTTAGGTTGTACCTGGAAAGGCTTATGACCGTTTGTTCGGGGATGTCCTACCCCTCCCCTTCTGCAGTCTGCCTCGTCCCCTTGTGGCCTCTGTGTTTCCGGCCTGCCCGCCGATGTCTTGGTTGCCCGCGGGTGCCACGGCGCAATCGTTCTCTAAAAGAAGAAGTCCGGGTTGCTGCGTCCAATTGTAGGCATATTGTTTATGCGAAACCCTTGTGGAATTTTCTTCTCCCTGTAATATTCCGATAGGGATACCCCGTGGAGATGTAGATAAAGTGACATGTGCTTTAAACTTACCAGTGTATCTGCCCTGCTTCACTCTGAAAGAAAACTCTTCCCTGTTTGCCGTTATAATTTTCATCTACATGAAGATAACTGGTGGCTGATCTGAGCATGCTCAAGTCATGGACTAAGTAAAGTGGGCAACATCATGCCAAAATGTAAATATGACTGAAGGACATTGACAGTATCGCTATTAAACATTGCAGAACAAAGCAAATATTTCCATTCCACCTGAAGATGAATAACCAAGAAAGTTAAACATTTTGGTGATCAGAAACAAAAATAAAACTCCTAACTTTATTTTTTCCCCTTGATTTCTAAAGACAGTGCCAACCTTGATGTGAATAACCCTCAGGCTGGCACTAATTCAACTAAAGTATATATTCATTTATTGTCCATTATTATAATTATTATTATTACTTCCCATCCTTTCACTAAACATTACACAAGCAGCTGTTATGTTGTGATACTGTGCTTTCAAGGATACTTGAGACTTTAATGAGATGTGTAAATACAATGCAGTCACAGTTTGACTTCTCCTCATTTGAAATAGACTAAATATAACTCGCCTCTCATTTGGTTTCAGACATTTTAGGGTAGTGTCCGGCATGGGTCCAACTGGAAGGACCCGTGCCCCTAACCTGACCCACTCCCACCACCCAACACATCCCCCTACCCAGAGCCAATACCCGATCCGTACCTATAAGTTAAACTTATCTTGCAACCCTGGACCCGGGAACCAGAAGTGATGTCATCATAGACGGGGAGTGACTTCACTCCAGCAACCATTTAACCATAAATGTACCAAAACTATTGCCTACAACATTATGGAGGGTCGAATGGCCAGTCCCGCACATTTGCTGGGTACCAAGGCAGGTTATCCATGGACTACCTGCATGGTCATGGTGTCAGAAATGTTCTAACTAGAACTAGAACTAACTAGAACCCAACCTCTTTGCATGTATTTCGTGGATACTCACAGGTACCCGACCGGATGCAGGTAATTTACTAGTTGTGAGTGTATTCGGTGCTGTTGCCTCCATCTCTCCTTCTGTTCTGAGTTGCACCCAAATATGCCTATTCATGCAGGGCACCACTGCCACCTTGAAGAAGCAATTGTGTCTGATTCATTAAAATATACAATGTAAAATTGCTTGTGTTACGATGTGTCAAATGCAATTATATCAAGTGCATTTCCCCTGACAGCCAAAATAACGCTGAGGAAAATGCTGCAATTTGGGTAAAAAGCATGGAGAGTTACTGTATATCTGAAATTGTGCTTTGCCTACTGCACTCTCCATGGTTTTACTCTTTTTAGTGCAAGAAATAACAAAACTTATAGCTTTTTCATGATTTAAACAGTAGGCAAAAAGCATGTTTAGTGTTTATTCATTTTAACATTGTTGAGCAGTGGGGTGAACTGCCCCTTTAAGCAATTCCACTGAAGGAGACACATAGAACATCTGTAAAGGTGGCAATCGATGTTTAGATCAATGAATTTTGTTCCAACAGCACCGCCTGCTGGTCTGTTTCTGAACAGTTTGGCCACCAAGTAGTCAAGGAAGTTGTCAGGAGAAAGAAAGAGGCTGATGTTCTTCTGCTTAGGAAAGATGTGAGAAAGGTTTCTTATTTTATTCCTAAGCAGAAGAACATCAGAGCAGCCTCTTTCTTTCTCCTGACAACTTCCTTGACTACTTGGTGGTCAGACTGGTGGGAAACTGACCAGCAGGTGGCGCTGTTGGAACAAAATCAATTCATATTAAAGGACCAGTAACATAAAAAAATTTTTTTTGAAAATTCGTTAATATACAACAAAAAAAAAACACCAACACAATTTAAATTTTAAAATAGCAAAGCCTTTATTAAAAAATAACTTACAGAAAGTCCACTTCCTGTCCTCTTCAGAAACGGCAAAAAGGCGACCATCCATCCTGCAGCAATCGATTTCTCCTCCCTGGCTTTTGAAGTGACAGGATGCAGCTTCTTCTCATCCTTGATTCGGGGCCCAGCAGATTTTCGATGAAGAAAGAAGACGACACCCTGGCTTCCGTGGGTTCGCTGTTGTGCAGGAGCATGGCTGTCTGCTTGGGTTTAGCGCCTGGTAGTGATGACCAACATTTTTCGGCAGGTTTCACCAGCAAAAAGAAACCCATAGATTCTAATGGGTGAAAAAAAAATTGCCACCCATTGATTTCAATGCATTTGGCTAATGGTATGTGATCCATTATACAGAAAACCATTATCCAGAAAGCTTCAAATGATTTGCGTTTCGCTCAATAAAAAACCTTGTACTTTATCCAATGCCATGCTAAAACTTTAGTCACAAAATGAAATCCCCAGAATAAATCATTAACAAATGTTGGATTTGAGTGAAAAACTTAATCACTCCAAAAAAAAAAAAAAAGGTTTGAAAACTAAAACCTGGCAAGGATGTTGGGAAAAATGTCTCCCAAACCAAATGTCTGAATAATTAAAAATCAAACAGGATAGTTTTCAATAAAGATGATTTATTTTTTAACTAGATATTCTTTATATTATGCTGTTATACTGCTGTAAACAGAATCAGGAAAACCCTTTTCAGCAATGGAAACACATAAACAACTAGGGCTCCTCTCAAAGATCTGAGATAGTCATGAGACAGTTCTGAGATGGTTCTGAGATACCAGAACAAGATGATACCAAACAATTAAGAACACTCCTGAGTAGACATTATTGCAAGAGGAAGATCATAGCTTGATCCATGCCATAGGTAGGCACAAGCATTCCATTCTTCTGCAGAGAACTGGCCAAGCCCATGTAGCATCTGTAGGCTTCCTGAGTCTGATAGACTTCTGGATCTGCTGTGAGGAGTGTAATTTCCTTGAACAATTTAAACCTTTGTAAATCTATTAAACTTTTCCAACAATAGCTGTTTATAATTTGATTTTCCGGAGGCATGAAAGTTCTTCTCAGCTGTGCTGATGAGAATGAGGTCACTGGCCCATTTCCCAATGCTTCCTTGGCTCCTCAGAATCCTTTCTTTCTCATCAGAGCTGCTGTCCTCCAGGTCATCCACCACCACCATGACTCTGTCCCTCCCTGTAATATGAGCAAATGCAACACACAAAGGGCAACATGTCAATTCCCATCGCATCCATAAATCTCAGGACAACTTACTGTACCATCACCTGCAGAAATGTGATGCCCTTTAAGGCTGGGTGATGCATTGGCAGCACTTAATTAGCAAAACCTATTTTACAAATGTTACTCGTGTTCTCATGTATATGGCTCATTAAATGAATGAATCATTCCAGTATGGAGAATAACTGAACGAGTAATGAGTAACAAGTGATTTGGATCAGGAATAAAGGATTCAGATGGGTGTTAGTGCTCTGCTGATGAACTGCGCTGAACTGATCACCGACACCTGCTGAAAATGCCTTGGCTCAACTTTTTAAAGAAGTCAAACATCTCCTGACAAACAGGCAAGTCTATCTGATTTGATTAATGCATCAATTTATTAACACAGACAGTGTTGTGAAAATTCTCCCGAATTCCCCAGTTTGATCTGTCTTTGACAAATTTAAGGGCTGCTGTGTATAATGTAGTCTTTTTTTGGTAATTCACACAGTTTTATTAAACCGAGATATAATTGCTATTACCAGGGCCCGATTTTTATAGTGGGCGCCCATAGGCCCACTGCCATTCATTCCCCCCCTTTATTTGTGCAAAAATCCCCATCAATGGGGATTGGCACACAGGAAATTTAAAAAATTATTGTATCTCCAGCACATCCCCAGTGTTTTTGAACCAATTTTGGTGCGGTTGGGCAGCATGCCGCCCCCCTAAAATCCTGCCCCCCTAGTCACAGGCCTAGGTGGCCTTTCCACAAATCCGGGCCTGGCTATCACTGTTTAGAATATGAAGACGCTATATCAAAGACTTTGAGGCTCAGAACGTGCCCTCTTATCATGGTAAAAAAATATCCACTACAATGTCCTACACTCCTTCAACATCATTCTCAATCTCATGGCCTCTTGGGGCTTGGACATATTTTAAACATATTCGCTTATATATATTTTTTTAATACACATTAATTCAAAACAAATCTGTAATACGTATAAGACCATAGAGGTTATTTGACTTTTAGAATATTAAGGTTCAACTTCATCTTAATTTTGTATGTATTAATTTGAAGACTATTGAAAATAGTCTTACAATGCTGATGTCTACATTATTAGAAAACGTTCTTTACATGATGCACCGGAGGGGGGCAACACTTGGATACTTAGGGGCAAATTTACTAACCTGCGGAGTTACGCTAGCGCAGGCTTCGCCGCACTTCTCCGCACTTCGTCAGGCGAAGTTTTGCCAGGGCGCCGCAAATTCACTAAATTCAGAAATTGCGCTGAGGGAGGCGAAAGGTAGCGAAGTTATGTTAGCGACGCCTAATTTGCATTAAAGTACAATGGACGTATATGTAGCAGCAAATACATTACACTACACAAGCCTGGGAAAGCTTCATAAAATAAAATATATACATCTGCTCACTGTATAGTTTAGGTGCCATATGTTAGGAAATGTAGGGGGGAAGGAGGGTACCCACAAACAAATTTACATTCTTGTTCAGCCTATCACCCTTAAAAAAGGAAAATACGCCAGCGTTTTTTGGGACGCTTCAACTTTTTTTGAAGCAATCCCTATCTACTCTATTGCACTTCGCCTGGTCTGAGGTGGTGAAGGCAAGTCTGGTGCAAGAGGTAACGTTCAGTAAAATGCGCAAGTTATTGAATTAGCGTCATTACGTCCCTTCGCCATAGCGCAACTTCGCCTGGCGTAAGGGTGCGAAGTAGCGCCAGAGTAGGTCCACTTCGCTAGCGAATTTACGCCAGAGCTTCTTAGTAAATCGGCTAAGCAACGAAATGACATGAAGCTGGCGAATTTGCGCTAGCGTTAACCGCTTCGCGCTTTAGTGAATTTGCCCCTTATACCTTATCTGGCACTAGGGCAGAGCACAGACAGACCCTGGACAGAAGTGCATTGTGGATGAGCAATTATAGGGCATTCTCTTGCACGTCTGACCCCCTACTATGTTTGCCCAAATGGAGTAACTTATAGCAACCAATACAATAATTGTTTTTTAACAGGTTTAAAAGACTTCTGGGTGATTGGTTGCTATAGGTGATCAGACCAGTAGCAAGTTTTGTATTTTTTATTATATTTCCATATGTACACACTGAAGAAGTGTCGCTCAAGGGGTGATTTGATAACTATGAATAAATATATAAGGGGATCATATAATAATCTCTCTAATGATTTAGTTACCAGTAGGTCTTTCCAGCTGACACAAGGTCACCCATTCCGATTAGAAGAAAAGAGGTTCCAGCTAAATATTGGGAAGGGGTTTGTTACAGTGAGAGCTGTGAAGATGTGGAATTGTCTCCATGAATCAGTGGTACAGGCTGATACATTAGATAGGTACAAGGAAGGGTCGGATGCCTTATTCACCAGTAGCTCCTCCCAGCAGACAGGAGGGAGCCAATGAGATTAGAGGAGGGAAAGGGGTGTTACAGGGAGAGCTGGGAAGTGAATCAGTGGTACAGGCTGATACATTAGATAGGTATAAGGAAGGGTCAGATGCTTTATTCACCAGTAGCTCCTCCCAGCAGACAGGAGGGAGCCAATGAGATTAGAGGAGGGAAAGGGGTGTTACAGGGAGAGCTGGGAAGTGAATCAGGGGTACAGGCTGATACATTAGATAGGTATAAGAAGGGGTTGGATGGTGTTTAGCAAGTGAGGGAATACAGGGATATGGGAGATAGCTCATAGTACAAGTTGATCCAGGGACTGGTCCCATTGCCATTTTGGAATCAGGAAGGAATTTTTGCACCCTGAGGCAAATTGGAGAGGCTTCAAATGGGGTTTTTTTTTTGCCTTCCTCTGGATCAACTGGGAGTTAGTCAGGTATATATAGACTTAAAAGGTTGAACTTGATGGACATGTGTCGTTTTTCAACCTAACTTACTAACTTGTTACAATGTATTGTAATTAATTGATCAATTGAATTTGAGCTAAAAAACTCAAGTTTGGGATTTGTTAGGCATTGACTATGGCAGTCTATAGGGAGACAAACTCACTTACCCAGTTTCTCAGCTAAATATTGCAGCTCCTCATCATACAGAGAGTCCACCACATCAGTGATGTTAATCCTCCCTCTGTTCTTGGTGTGATACAGGATAGCGACCGAGCACTGAGATAATTCCTCCCTTAACTGCTTGAGGCCATTGTTAGAGATGTAACAGGGTCTCACCTCCTGAACATAATCACTGAACTCTGATAGAATGAATCTGTGCAGCCACCGATAATCATCTTCTGCTGATCTGGAGAATATCCCAACCTTGTGCTTCTTCTTTGCACGTTGTACTGTCACTAGTTCCAAGACTGAGTCAGTCTGTTTGAATATAAATGTACAACATTATGTTGTTATATTAATTTAAGTCACTACAGAGTTTAATGATCACTTTTTATTTATTCACATCATACTGTACAATATAAAGGGGAAACTAACTTTTCAAGTTAAGCTGCAAGTTCAGACCCTGGTTATTTTGAACGGGGAAAAAGACTCCTTTTTGACATGAGCCCATTTATTTGGGATTAAATGAATGGAGAAGAAACAGTACACCGTGGTGCCAAATTAAATATAAATTTATATAAATGCATTTTTTACTTAAAGGGATACTGTCATGGGAAAACATTTTTTTCCAAAATGAATCAGTTAATAGTGCTGATCCAGCAGAATTCTGCACTGAAATCCATTTCTCAAAAGATCAAACAGATTTTTTTATATTCAATTTTGAAATCTGACATGGGGCTATACATATTGTCAATTTCCCAGCTGCCCCAAGTCATGGGACTTGTGCTCTGATAAATTTCAATCACTCTTTACTGCTGTACTGCAAGTTGGAGTGATATCACCCCCCTTTCCCCCCCAGCAGCCAAACAACAGAACAATGGGAAGGTAACCAGATAGCAGCTCCCTAACACAAGATAACAGCTGCCTGGTAGATTTAACACTCAATAGTAAAAACCCATGTCCCACTGAGACACATTCAGTTACATTGAAAAGGAAAAACAGCAGCCTGCCAGAAAGCATTTCTCTCCTAAAGTGCAGGCACAAGTCACATGACCAGGGGCAGCTGGGAAATTGACAATATGTCTAGCCCCATGTCAGATTTCAAAATTGAATATAAAGAAATCTGTTTGCTCTTTTGAGAAATGGATTTCAGTGCAGAATTCTGCTGGAGCAGCACTATTAACTGATTCATTTTGAAAAATATTTTTTTCCCTATGACAGTATCTCTTTAAACATAGTTTGATTTTGAAGAGTAAAAGAAAGTGATATGATCATAGACTACACGAGACTCATACTTGACACCTGAAAAATTTCACCATCCCTACCCCCTTAGGCTCACAGGGCAATAGCATTGTTCCATTGTGAAGTGATGGATTCTGGATCTTGAAGGCCTTCTGCTTTCTTGATCCTCTGTGCACCCCCACACAGGGACTTCAAGTCCGTTAGGGAGTGTTAGGGAGGGGTTGCAGATCCAAGAGCATCTGACTTAACCATGAAATCCAAAAGAAGTTTATCAATGATCTCTTTAGTTGCTAAACATGTTATGGATGAACATCAAGAGAATTTTGCAAACGTTGGATTGCATGGCATAGAAAATAAATAGAATAGGCGGGTGGGTTTGAAAAAAGTTAATAAATAGTGTAATTAAGCATGCTGGCAGATATCTACAGTATCAAAGCAAATAAGGTCATTCAGTTGGGCTATTGTAGACAATATCTGAGAAATAACTAGAAACGTTTTTGTTTTTTATGCAGATATACTGTACCTGATTCCAGAGATTTAACAGGAACCATGATAGTCTTTTCTGTGACAGCAGGGACCAGTCCCACCCCCTTAGGCTCACAGTGTGGGACTTGAGTATCCTTTACTTTCCATAGTGTGTGTGTGTGTGTGTGTGTGTGTGTGTGTGTGTGTGTAGATTTTCTGGAAAGCAGAGGGACTTCAGTTCCCAGAATCCATCACTTCACAATGAAATAAAGTGAGGGAGGAGTTACAATACACTGTGAGCCTAAAGGATGTCAGTACCTAGTTAATCAGACTATCGTGGTCTGTGGAATCACTGCTGCAGTGAAGGGAAAAACTCATGTGCTAAATCTGTAGGAGACTGAAGTATGGACTGATCACTGTAATTAGGGCTACACTTTACTGTAAAGAGTCAAAAACTGATGATGCCGGGCTGTTCTGGCTATTAAACAAGACCTGTAAGTTTCTGTTACTTCTATCTCACACGGTTACACATTACTGCTCTCTGGAAAACTCAGTTGTGAATAAAACATATGGAGAGTACATGAATGTCATTGCCTTTCTGCTGTTAGACATTATTACTAAGGCTACCATTTGATTGAATCCCACAATGTATAATACTTTCTGGAAGTTCAGATAGGTTTTATACATTTATTTCTATATCCCAACCAAATGACAAAAAGAGCAGGATTCTTTAGGTTTAAACTGTGGAAAGACATATATATATATATATATATATATATATATATATATATATATATATATATATATATATCATTTGTATGTCTTTCCCAAAATCCACTTTCAATATATTCCCTTTAAAGGATAAGTAAACCTTTAAAATAAGTGAATGTAAAATTGATGAGGGGCTATTCTAAGCACTTTTGTCATTTACATTCATTATTTATTTTGTTTTTATTCCAAGATATTAAGAGATACATGTACCGTTAATATGAATGAATTTTGTTACAACAGCGCCACCTGCTGGTCAGTTTCCCACCAGTCTGACCATCAAGTAGTCAAGGAAGTTGTCAGGAGAAAGAAAGAGGCTGATGTTCTTCTGCTTAGGAAAGATTTGAGAGAGGTGATTTTTTTCCTATTTTTTTTTTTTAAACGCACCAATTAATAGTGCTGCTCCAGCAGACTTCTGCACTGACATCTGTTTTTCAAAAGAGCAAATGTGTTTTATTTATATTTAATTTTGAAATCTGACATGGGGCTAGACATATTATCATTTTCCCAGGTACCCCTACATAGTTACATAGTTAAGTTGGGTTGAAAAAAAAAGTCCATCAAGTTCAACCCCTCCAAACTCCCAACACACTGCCATTTAGTGTATAACTTGCATTTATAGTCGCGTGACTTGTGCTCTGATAAACTTCAGTCACTCTTTACTGCTGTACTGCAAGTTGGAGTGATATCATCCCCAGCAGCCCATCAGCAGAACAATGGAAAGGTAACCAGATAACAGCTGCCTGGTAGATCTAAGAACAGCACTCAATAGTAAAATCCAGGTCCCACTGAGACACATTCAGTTACATTGAGTAGGAGAAACAACAGCCTGCCAGAAAGCAGTTCCATCCTAAAGTGCTGGCTCTTTCTGAAATCACATGACCAGGCAAAATGACCTGAGATGCACCTACACACCAATATTATAACTAAATACACTTGCTGGTTCAGGAATGAAATTTTATATTGTAGAGTGAATTATGTGCAGTGTAAACAGTGTAATTTAGAAATAAAAACCATACCATAAAATCATGTAATTTAATGGGTTTTTTTCATGGATTTTCTGTGAAATCAAACATAGTCACATTGTATATCTTACCAAACTATTTAACCTTCTTAGTTCCCAGGAATCCTTGCTTTCAGAAGTGCCTACCAATAGAAAAAGCAATAATTTATTTACAGACACTTTTTTACGCATAAGCATACAAAAAAATTAGTTTTGTGAAATGTAAAAGAAAACCCACTGAGGAGGAAGCACAACAAAAGCTGAAGATACGGGAATATACAAACGAGAAACTCTCAGAGATACAGTCGTGAGACAAGAGGAACCACATGAAGCCAACGTTGGTATATTTAAGAGAATCATCAGGCATATATTGCAGGCTCATGGTTTAAAATTCAATAGAATCTCACATTTTATCATAATACATATTCTGCACAGGTTTAGGTAATACAATTCCTGCTTAACCTGCTTTTTGGAAGGGATGAGGGGTAGGGCCAGGGGGTGTCAGGAGCCATTGCCTCTTACTGTATAATGTATTTGTCACTAAAGTTCCCACTGCCTCTCACTGTATTTAATGTATCTGGGGAATCAGTACCTTCTGCCTCTGACTTTATATAAATGTATTTAAAGGAGAACTAAACATTACAATTAATTATGGCTAAAAATGGCATATTTTATATAGTGAACTAAAGTTTCAGCTTGTCAATAGCAGCAATGATCCAAGACTTCAAACTTGTCACAGGGGGTCACCATCTTGGAAATGCCACCACTCCATGGGGGCAAATTCACTATGCGCCGAAGAGCCTAACGCTATCGTCAATTCGCTAGCGTTGCCCATTTGCGTTACTTTGCAAATTCACTAACGGATGCTGGCGTAACTTCGCTAGTGTAACTTCGCACCCTTACGCCTGGCGAATTTGCGCAATGGACGTAACTACGCAAATTCACCAACGCGTGCATTGTTCTGAACGCGACCTTTTACACTAGACTTCCTACGCCACCTCAGACCAGGCGAAGCGCAATAGAGTAGATAGGAATTTCTTCAAAAAAAGTTAAAAATTTTTCTAAGTCCCAAAAAACACTGGCGTTTTTTCTATATTATGGGTGATAGGCTGAAAAAGATTGAAAACATTTTTGGGGCTCCCCTCCTTCCCACCTACATTTCCTAACTCATGGCAACTTAACTATACAGTGGGCACATGTGTAGGGCAAAATAAAAATTTTATTTTTTAGTTTCCCAGGCATTTGTAGTGCTGATACGTATTCCTCCATTGAAATTTGAATTTGGCGCCGTATGCAAATTAACCATCGCTAGCGAAACTTCGCTTCGCTTAGTGAATCAATACTAGTGCAACTTCGCAACGTTACGCTACCCCTGAGTGCAACTTCGGATTTTAGTGAATTTGCGAAGCGCTGGTGAAACTACGCCTGGCAAAGTGCGGCGAAGTTACGCCTGGCGCAACTACGAATCTTAGTGAACGTCCCACCATGTGTGTAGTCACTGAGCTTTTAGTTTGATATTTTTATTGACAAGCAAACAGGGCCACTTTAGCCACTGCTGGTTTTCCTTAGACAACAGTGCCCGTCAAAACCCCCAGTTGTCATAGACTTTAAAGGATAAGTAAACTTTTAAAATAAGTGAATGTAAACTTGATGAGGGGGCTATGCTAAGCACTTTTGTCATTTACATTCATTATTTATTTATGTTTTATTCCAAGATATTAAGGGATACATGTGCTGTTAATATGAATGAATTGTGTTACAACAGCGCCACCTGCTGGTCAGTTTCCCACCAGTCTGACCACCAAGTAGTCAAGGAAGTTGTCAGGAGAAAGAAAGAGGCTGCTCTGATGTTCTTCTACTTAGGAAAGATTTGAGATTTTATTCCTAAACAGAAGAACATCAGAGCAGCCTCTTTCTTTCTCCTGACATCTTCCTTGACTACTTGGTGGTCAGACTGGTGGGAAACAGGAGACAGGCAGTTTTGGCCAGTTCTCCTCTCGCTAAAATATGAGGTGGTTTCTCCACTAGCAGCACTATGAGTCCAAATAAGAGCAGTGGTAGCAGCTTAGAAACATGGAGGTGCTATTAGTTCAGGCAGCTGAATATGTCAGGCTGAGCAGAAAAGCTTCTGTTAAAACACTTCAATTTTAAAGTTAAATATTCCAAAAAAGAAACTGGTCATTTATGAAACAGATTTCAGAGCAGGAGTATACATGAGAGATCATTTCTGTTTCTCTGTGACAGTAATCCTGCAATGTTATTGCTTTAAGATGGAAACATATAAAAACTACAGTCATTCACTGTATGCAACATGACAAACTGCAAAGAGCATTGTTTTCTTCTATAGCTATAATGGGAGCTACATTTGTTAGGCTTTAAAGGAACAGTTCAGTGTAAAAATAAAAACTGGGTAAATAGATAGGTTGTGCAAAATAAAAAAAATGTTTCTAATATAGTTAGTTAGGCAAAAATTTCATGTATAAAGGCTGGAGTGACTGGATGTGTAACATAATAGCCAGAACATTACTTCCTGCTTTTCAGCTCTCTTGCTTTCCACTGATTGGTTTCCAGGCAGTAACCAATCAGAGACTTGAGGGGGGCCACATGGGTCATAACTGTTGCTTTTGAATCTGAGCTGAATGCTGAGGATCAATTGCAAAACTCACTGAACAATTATGTCCCATGTGGCCCCCCTTCAAAGTCACTGACTAACTCAGAGTTATAGAGCTGAAAAGCAGGAAGTTGTGTTCTGGCTATTATGTTACACATCCAGTCACTCCAGCCTTTATACATTACATTTTTGCCTAACTAACTATATTAGATACATTTATTTTGCACAGTCTATCTATTAACCCAGTTTTTGTTTTTTACATTGAACTGATCCTTTAAGAATCCTTAAGGCAGGTTCCCCTAACTAGACACCCTAGATTCCATTCATTCTGGATAACAGAATTGTATTGCCTTCAATATCAATACTATTTTATGATACTCACCTTTTTCTTTTAAATAGAAATTCTTAAAAAATTGAACTATATTGACAGTTCTGCCTTTGGCCTGTTTAAAGTATTTTTTCAGAAAATCAGGAGTATCACAATCCAGTCTCTGCATGATTTCTTTCATTGTTTTTTCAACAGGTTTAGGAAGATTGTTAACAAGACGTGTAATTTCCTCTGTAATGTTTTTGATTTGATCATCATCATCCTCTTCCTCATTAAGATGCACATAAAGACTTGTGACGTGTAAAGCAGATCTAATGGTCTTCAGCTTCTCCATCAGTTGGGCTTTCTCTTTCTTATCTGCTGGAGTGAGGAGAACCAGGTCACAGGCATATTCTCCAATATTGGGCTGGTGCTCCAGGATTCTCTGCTGCTCCTCAGGACTACTGTCCTCCAGGTCATCAGCCACCACAAACACATTCTCCTTCCCTGGGAAAACAATGACATATTCACATTCTATGAGTTAAAGTTGCGTGTAATGTGAATTTCACAGAACACCAATTTATGTATCCCAATTATGAACTGCTGAAACTGGAAAATCAGTATAAACAGAAAAGATACGATGACATCTTAGGGCTAAACTCCACAGCAGATTCTGATCAGATTTTGTTGGTCATATTTTATCTAGGAGAAGGAGTTCTGAAGGCTGGAGAGCAGATGTAAACAGTGCACCAGCCCAACCTCGGTGAAACATAACTCTGGAATTTGCCTTCATCCAAACCATGTCAGACAGTGATGACACAAGTTAGTATTGTTAGACTTAGTATTGCCAATTACACAATATTTCATATATTTGGGAGGCCAGATTATTATAACATAATCATGTCAAACAAAAACATCTATAGAAATCCCTGAAGGACGTATCTGGACTGAGGATCTTCAGATACTACAGGAGAGAATACATGTGCTTATGTATTAAATTTCAGATTCATCAAAAACATTTCCACTTTTTAGGACATGATACATATTTGGCCACTTTTCGCCAGGGGAGAAAAAAAACGTTTGTTCTTGGGGCAAATTGTTAGAAGAAGGCCTGACTACTCTTGAACCCAACTAATGGGTGGACATACAGTTAGTCACAGCCTCTGCCTCCTGGTACATTTATCAAATCTTTTTTCTCTAATTTCCACCCACTGTATATAACTTTGGCACCATTTCAACAATGTTTCAGTAATTAGTTTTCTTCCTGACGAAGTAATCATTTAGTAAACATAAGTAATGGAAGCTCGGTAGCATTTTACTATGAGAAGGGAGTGAAATGCTATAACAAAAATAGGTGTAATAATATCCCTCTAAATGTTACACTACAGTGGGGGTCCCCACTCTTATTTACCTAATGTAAAAAGAGTTGGGGAGCAACAGAAGTTCCTGGGGTGCTGAATATGGGTTGTGATTGGCTATTTGGTAGCACATATATGGACTGGCAGTCTACAGGAGAATCTGTTTTGCAGTACACCTTGTTTTTATGCAACCAAAACTTGCCTCCAAGCCCAGAATTAAAACATAAGCACCTGCTTACACTTGGAGCAACAGTAAAGGGGTTGGTGAGTAACATGTTGCTTGTGAGCCACTGGTTGGGGATCAATGATCTATAGCATAACGTTATTATTCAAATAGCAATTTCCTTGAACTAAGCAGGCAGATGGTGGGCACCTGTAATTGTGCTGGACAGTAATGCTGTCCGGGCCGGCCTGATACCCACGGCACCTGGGTTTACCCGTGGGTCAGGCGGGTTTGGGCCGACCTCACTCCCTTATTTGAGGGTCGTGGGCAGGGAGAGCAGGCAGAAGAACTCAACCCAAACCTTACACTGCCGGCTTCCAACTTCCAATTTTTTAGGTGCTTGCCTGTCTTCCCCACCCCTTTTGTGATGTCATCAGTGGGGCGGGGAGGCTCTGTAAAAGGAAGCCAGAAGTTGGGTGTGCATGGATAGGAGGCGGGTCGAGTTTTTCTTGACCTGCACATCACTAATGGACAGCACCTTTTCTGTCAAATTAGATGAGGTTCATTACCTAACTCACGGGTGGAGCCAGGGCCACCATCAGGGGGGCACAGGAAGTACAATTGTACCGGGCCCGGGCCTGAAGGGGGGCCCTGCAGTGCTGCACTTTTCAAAAGAGTGGGCCCCCCTTCCGAGTTACCTAATCAGAAGGAAACACAAGTGTGGGAACACTAACTTGCAGGATTTATTCACAGGCTGTCTGGCATTGTTCTGTGTCTGAGGTCTGCGCCCAAAGACAATTCTGTCACTTCACACACCCCTCCTCAAAATTACACACTGCACGCAACGTTCTCTCACGAACGTCATCACGGAACGCTATTAGTGGTTTCCATAGTAACAAGATGCAGCCCTGGGTACGAACACAGCCTCCGCTGGCTGGAACTGGAGCGTGGGCGTGGCTTGAATTCCAGCACCAGGGTTTGGCGAAGGCTGTTTTTGTGTCAGCCCTACATTGGTAGGATGTGGGGGCTGCCCCGCTGCCTGAGTGGTGCCCAGGGGTGGCTGCTTCTTCCTGCTGGTGATAGACACTCTGGGTCCTAATGTTGTCAGGCAGATTTGTGTAAGGATGACAGCTATGTGCAGGGGCTATATGGGGTGTGCAGGGCTGCCAGGGGGCTGCATGGGCTGTGCAAGGGGCTTTATGGGGTGTCCAATGTTTTTTTTATAAAAAACCTTTATGGGGAGGCCCTGGCGCCAATGTTTTTTTTTTAACTTATAGAGGGGCCCTGGTCACCAATTATTTTTTTTAACTTGTAGGGGGGCCTTGAGCACCAATTTTTATTTTTTTTTTTTATGGGGGGCCCTGGCACCACTGCCACCACCTTTTTTTTTTTTAACTTATAAGGGGGCCCTGACATCAATAGCTTTTTATAACTTGTGTATGTGGGGGGGGGTAGCTTTTTTAGCGCTGTTGTCTGTGTGGTCTTTTAACTGTGATGTGGAGTGGGCGGGATCTGGGGCCCAGGAGGCCCCAAAAGATGTGTTGTACAGGGCCCCGTAATATATATTGGCGGCCCTGGGTGGAGCAGAATGTGTTATGGGTCCAAAGACAGCATTCTGGAAGCCTCACAAGACATATGCACTTTCACTTAATATGCACAGGAACACAATATTGGCACCACTACTGATGATGCTAATATTTTCTTTTGGGTGTTTTTATGGATGTAAAAATGCACATACGTTACTGGGAGCAGGGTCACCTGGACAAGAGGCATCCGCTATTTCCCTACTGAAAAATTCTAATCTAATATACCCAGTAATGGAGAAAGGCCACCAACTCTATTAAAGATGTTTTATAATTTATGTGCCCCACTCCTAGTCAAAGCCCGGCTACACTGTGAGGGGAAAGAGAGGGGAAAGATTCCTACTTAACTTCTGTCTCCTCAGGAAAAGGAGTGAACATATGGCTGTACTCCTGCCCTTCTCCAATGTGATACTGTCATTGTTCTGGGGTTCACTATGCCATAAAATATACGGGCCTCTGTACCTTCATTTCTTGGGGTCACTGTGTTTGTTTAAGCTGGGATGAAGTGTATCAGTATATGTTGATGTGTGATCATTTGCTGAGTAAAGACTGTGCCCTAAAATGCTGAGGGCCATTGGAATCTTATATGCTGGGGGGTCCAGTGAACTATTATGTTGTGTGTTATCCATACTGTTTTAAGGTGGATTTATTGTGGGGTAAACTGCTCCTTGATATGCTTGTGATAACAATGGGGGGTAATTTACCTCTATACAGTATAACTGATATGCCCTAAAGTGTACCTAGATCCTCAATCATAACTGAGCCCAACTCTGTTCTGTTCACTATGGGGAAAAAAAAAAAAAAAAAAAATATATATATATATATATATATATATATATATATATATACAGTATATATATATATATATATATATATATATATATATATATATATATATATATATATATATATATACAGTATATATATATATATATATATATATTTTTTTTTTTTTTTTTTTTCCCATAGTGAACAGAACAGAGTTGGGCTCAGTTATGATATATATATGCAAAATTTGGAAATATGCCACATACCTAGTTTTTCAGCCATATATTTCAGCTCCTCATTATACAAAGAGTCAGTGACATTGGTGATATTCAGCCGCCCTCTCCTCATAGTGTGATACAGGATCCCGAATGTGCACTGAGACACCTCTTTCCAGAACTGCGGCCGTCCATTATTAGAGATGTAATAGGGTCTGACATCCACCACCAAATCCCTCAACTCTGTTCTGAGGGACGTTTGTAACCAATCGTAATCACTCTCTGCTGATCTGGAGAAAATCCCAATTTTATGGTGTTTCTTGATGGACTAAACATGGAAAACAGAATGAATGAGCACAGTGTCGGACTGGGACACCAGGGGCCCACCCAAAAACCTTTGACCAGGGGCCCACCAATAATCTTAGACCAGGGGTCCACCCTCAGTACTATTATTCTTCCTCTCCTCACTCAATCTCTATTCTCCTAGTCTCTTTCTTTTACATACTATAATCTATTATTCCATCTATATAGCCTCTTTGTTCTCATAGAATTTGGGAATAGCCATGAAATATGCCAACTGACACCTTGGCCCACCGGGACTTTTCCTGGTATCCCGGTGGACCAGTCCGACACTGAATGAGCAACAACATAGTGAGAGACCCAATACAATAAATGGGACAAATAAACGAGTCTCAAGTTCAGTTGTGGTCATGGAACATAAGGCACATTTGTAGCGCAAAAAAAAAAAACCTTCAGTTTCAGAAGCTGCTCCTTGCACTTCCTTATTGCTGCACTTGGTGCTACTCAATCCATCTTGCCTCTTATTACAGGTATGGGATATGTAATCTGAAAATCCATTATCTGGAAAGCTCCCATTTAAGGCTGTCTCCTATAGACTCCAAACATGGAAAACAGAATAAATGGGCATGTTCAAAGTGAGGGGCCCATAGAAAATATATTGCCTTACATTAAAGGGCAAAACAAAGACACAAACCCTTTGCTCCATGCCCCCCAAGCAATCTCCCCAAACACCTTCCCAGCATCATCTAACCTCTCCACTTCCCTCTGTCTGTCAAAGGGTAGACAAGGAACTGAGGTTCACCTTGTATACGTAGAGCTGTGATTGGCTGCCACATCCTAATCTGTTTTTGGGTATCTGTCATCAAGACATGTTCACAGACCAGTATGAGTCTAGCAAGTGTTTACCCTAATTTAAATCTGGAGATACATATTATTATTATTATTATTATTATTATTATTATTAAATCCCATTCCTTGTTCCTTTGTGAAGTGATGGAACCTGGGACATCTGAACTGCCTGTTATGGAAAGTAGGGTGACATTGATTCCCAGAATCCATCACTTCATCTGTGTCCTACTGGAAACTTATTTGGCTTCATCTATTTCATGCTAATCCCTTACAACTACATAGTGCACAATCATGTAGCGTAAATATTTACAGTATATATACATATAGTCAAATACAAGAGTCCTCTGCACTCAACCCATTATCAATATATTTAAGACAGAGACAGATAATGGGTTGAGTGCAGAGGACTCTTGTAGTCGACTATATGTATTTTGTGGTCACACCCTCATTGCACCCCCGCCTAATGGTTTTAAAAACTAGTGGTGAGCACAACTTTCCCTTGTTTGTTATAGTTATACAGGAGCAGTGACCAGCTCCATGTTGTAGCTCCCACCCTTCCCAGCTATAGTCAGGTGATCCCACTGGTGTCTAATAAAAGGGCAGCCATGTTTGGGAGTTTTACTTTGAAAGCAGCAAGTAAGTTGCAGGTAAAACTTAGTCCCTTTGTAAAATGTATAATTAAGCAATAGAATTCTTAATGAATCAGATGAAAATTGAGCGTAGGACTGGCCAGATATGGGATGAGTGTGACGTAGTTGTTCAGCTTAAATATATTGCAATATATGGACAAACAATCCCTGTCTTGTTTAAAGGGTATAGGGGGCAGCCTTTCAAACCTGAAAAAGGAGAGAATGCACAGGATACACAGCAGATAACAGATAATCTCTGTAGTAAACAATGGGATTCTTCAGGATTTATGTGTCATCTACTGTGTATCCTGTGCTTGAATGGCTGCCCCCATGGCTACACAGCAGCTTGTTTATATAAACTATAGTAGTACTTATCTGTTATCTACTGTGTATCCTGTGCTTGAATGGCTGCCCCCATGGCTACACAGCAGCTTGTTTATATAAATTATAGTAGTACTTATCTGTTATCTACTGTGTATCCTGTGCTTGAATGGCTGCCCCCATGGCTACACAGCAGTTTGTTTATATAAACTATAGTAGTACTTATCTGTTATCTACTGTATATCCTGTGCTTGAATGGCTGCCCCCATGGCTACACAGAAGCTTGTTTATATAAACTATAGTAGTACTTATCTGTTATCTACTGTGTATCCTGTGCTTGAATGGCTGCCCCCATGGCTACACAGCAGTTTGTTTATATAAACTATAGTAGTACTTATCTGTTATCTACTGTGTGTCCTGTGCTTGAATGGCTGCCCCCATTGCTACACAGCAGCTTGTTTATATAAACTATAGTAGTACTTATGTGTTATCTACTGTGTATCCTGTGCTTGAATGGCTGCCCCCATGGCTACACAGCAGCTTGTTTATATAAACTATAGTAGTACTTATCTGTTATCTACTGTGTGTCCTGTGCTTGAATGGCTGCCCCCATGGCTACACAGCAGCTTGTTTATATAAACTATAGTAGTACTTATCTGTTATCTACTGTGTGGCCTGTGCTTGAATGGCTGCCCCCATGGCTACACAGCAGCTTGTTTATATAAACTATAGTAGTACTTATGTGTTATCTACTGTGTATCCTGTGCTTGAATGGCTGCCCCCATGGCTACACAGCAGAGTGTTTATATAAACTATAGTAGTGTTTCTGAAGAAAACACACCAATTTTACAAGTGCAGGGCAACAGTACATATAATGTCATTCCTTTTTAAACACTTTAATGTTTTTGGTGTTACTGTTCATTTAAAGGATAAATAAACCTTTAAAATAAGTGAATGTAAAATTGATGAGGGGGCTATTCTAAGCTTGTTTGTCATTTACATTCATTATTTATTTTGATTTTATTCCAAGATATTAAGGGATACACGTGCTGTTAATATGAATGCATTTTGAGGCTGCTCTGATGTTCTTCTGTTAAAGAACATCAGAGCAGCTTCTTTCTTTCTCCTGACAACTTCCTTGAGATTTGCTTGCCCTGAAATAATTAAAAAACCACAAATAATAAAAAATGAAAACCAATGGCATATTGTCTCAGAATATCCCTCTCTACATCCTACTAAAAGTAGAAGAACCCCTTTGAATGAGCCCTATAATTCTAAGATCAAATTTGATAAAAGAGGGAGTTACTTTCAGTGAGTTGCTGTGAATTTACACTTCTTACCAAACATGTTCTTCCAGTCCTGGAAGTTTCCCCCTGGGAAACACCTAGTAAAAAGAAAAGAAAACCTTTAAAAACACCTACAATTTTTTATTAAAATTTTAGTGTGAAATATATGAGGAAAAAGCATCTAGAAGGAAAGTCAAGCACAGCTGCTGGAACATAGAAAGGAAACCACACATTAAATTTAAATACACAGAGATTAAGTGCCATGAGACACAGTAGGAAAGAGGTCCGTTCCCCGAAGAGCTTACAGTCTAAGTGAAAAAACAAAACAAAATGAAATATATGACACTGTGTATGTACTGGAACATATGTGATGTTGGTTTGTCCATGCTGTAAAGTCTATAGCACTGACAGGGAAGTACCAGCACCATAAATAGACACCTTTCCAGTTGTTTCAATAAGGAGAAGGCTACCAATGCAGTGTATTGCTAACAGATTAGCCACAATAGTACAAGCTATAACATTATATTTTTTCTGTACAATGCTTTACCATACCTGAGTAAACAGCTATAAACACTGTCTCTGTTTGTTTAGGATAGTGGCTGCCATATTAGCTTGGTGTGACATCACTTTTAAAGGAGAAGGAAAGGCTAAAATTAAGTAAGCTTTATCAGGCTTGTAGAATATCTCAGGCCCAACCCAAATCTCATCCTGACTATGTACAAGGGTCAATAAGCATTCCTTCCCAAATCTATGCCCACTTGGTTTTTAAAGGAGAAGGAAAGGCTAAAATGAAGTAAACTTTATCAGAAAGGTCCATATAAATACACCAGTAAACCCGCAAAGTAATGCTGCTCTGAGTCCTCTGTCAAAAGAAAACCAGAAACACCACATTTCTTTCCTTCTATTGTGTACTCATGGGCTTCTGTATCAGACTTCCTGTTTTCAGCTTAACCTCCAGGGCTAGGGCTTGAGCATGCTCAGTTTGCTTGAGCATGCTCAGTTTGCTCCTCTCTCCCCCTCCTACCTCCCGTCCCTGCTGTAATCTGAGACCAGAGCTATGAGTGAGCAGGGAGAGACTCAGGCAGGAAGTGATGTCACACCAAGCTAATATGGCCGCTGCTATCCTAAACAAACAGAAAGATCTTCTAGTGCTGTTTACTCAGATATGGTAAAGCATTCTAAAAAATAAAAAGTGTTCTAGCTTGCACTATTGTGGCTAATCTATTAGCAATAAACTGCTTCGGTACCTTTTCTTCTCCTTTAAGTGTAACTTCTGAAGCTAATTCTAATTTATTTCTATCACTGATTAGTGTATCACAGAACACATATTATTTATTACGATATTATTACATATTTTAAAGGGTTTGTTCACCTTACAAATTCAGTTGTTTTTAGATTGTTCCCCAGAAATAAAGACTTTTTCCTATTACTTTCCATTATTTATTTTTTACTGTTTTTCCAAAATCTAAGTTTACTGTTGAATGTTGGTGTCTCTGATGTTTGAGTCTGGCAGCTCAGTAATTCAGGTGCAGACTCTAAATTGTTACAATTTTACAACATTTGGTTGATCCATTTCTCAGCAGCATCTCTGGAGTATCAGCAACTATTGTATCAAGTCTAACAGTTGCCTGTAATGAAACCCAGAGATTCTGCTCAGCAGGGACAAACATAAGAAATGTATCAACTAAATGTATCAATTTAGAACAGTTTACAGGGTCGGCGACCCTCCCTCCCAGAGCTGCTTCAGAAGGTGAAAAATGACACTTTACACTTCAAAATTAGAAAAACTGTCACACATATAAAAATAGAAAGTCATTGGAAAAAGTTGTTATTTCTGGTGATCTATCTGAAAACAACTAGTTGTTTGAAGGTGAACAACCCCTTTAAGCAGCCCTGTATTGGATGGGGTATGTGATATTGGGGCAGACAAAATGAGTTTAGCCATTTTGCTAGAAAAGTATAGTCAACGGGGTCTTTATTTCATTTAAGGTGCATGTTTATTCATGAAAAACTGCAAAGAGCTTTGTTTTCTGTCACTGCCACAGAGAGGCAAAGGGATAACAAACTCAGTGGGTAATCACAGCATTATGGAAATGTTATTCTCTTGGGAAAAACAAAGTCATCAATGTTTGTGTAAATATACAGTACCTTTCTGGTGAGACTGGCGCTGCCGTTCATTAGGTTGTCTCTGTTGCTCTGTCCCAGCACCATGTCTTCTGTGTTCTTGTGTTGGGTGATTATCAGCTGTACAGGGAGCTCCTGCTCTGTTATCTACATTTGTCTCTGCAGGGAATGGAACTAAAGCAAGATCACATATAAAAGAAAACATTGTTGTATCAGTCATGGCTTGTAGAATATCTCAGGCTCAACCCAAATCTCATCCTGACTATGTACTAGGGTCAATAAGCATTCCTTCCCAAATCTCTGCCCACTTTGTTTTTAAAGGAGAAGGAAAGGCTAAAAGTAAGTAAGCCTATATACAGAAAGCCTATATACATACACCAGTAAAACCTCAAAGTAATGCTGCTCTGAGTCCCCTGTCAAAAGAAACTCCACATTTCTTTCCTTCTATTGTGTACTCATGGGCTTCTGTATCAGACTTCCTGTTTTCAGCTTAAACCTCCAGGGCTAGGGCTTGAGCATGCTCAGTTTGCTCCTCTCTGTCATACTGTAAGTCACACATTTCAGGGAAGGGCCAGAGGCAGAAGCTGGCAGAGTAAGGTTGCAGGTTGAGCGGAAAGAAGAGCTTAATCTGAATACGATTTTAAAGGAGAACTAAAACCCCAATGTGAAGTGCCCCATCCACTAAACCCTCATTGTCCTCCCTCCATGCTTCTTCCCTGCATACTGCATTAGTGCAAAAAGTGTCCCCAAATGGCAATCTCACTTCTTCATGCAGAGTAGCGCAGTAGAGCTCCACGGCGACAACTTCCATATTTCCGGTTTGCTCCGGATCCTCTTTCCTTCTGCAATTTACAGCTTTCTGGTGCATGTGTAGTTGGCACGAAGAATACCCGACTGGCTCCGACTGCACATGCTCCATATAATAATAGCTCAGTGACGGCGGCCCCTTTCCAAAGAAGAACGAAGATGTGGAAGATGGTGCCCTGGACTAGACTGACATTTGGGGACACATTTTGCACAAATGCATTATGCAGGGAGGGGGATTATGGAGGGGTAGTGGATGGGGCTTTTCTCTTTGGGGGATTTAGTTCTCCTTTAAGTAAATATTCAGTAACCACAAAAATATGCCTGACATGTTGATGCAAAAAAAGGGGCATTAGATGAAGAGAAAAATCCCACTTCAATAAATATGTTACAATGTCTTTAAGCATATTGCATACAGTATTTCACATTTTGTAAAAAGGTTCCTTGTAGCTGCAAAGTAATTTAATGTGAAACAAAAGTACAGTACAGATAAAAAAAAATCACATTTATTATAATAAGTTAAAATGCATTAGTACCCCCAAAAGAAGCCTAAAACGTTTCATGCTTACCCAGCACTTAGTCATAGGCAATCCTAAGTGCAGGGTAAGCATGAAATGCATTGCTTTTTTTGGGAGTACTAATGTATTTTAACCTATTATAATAAATGTGATTTTTAATTTTTACTTCGTAGTAGCGGGAGTATTCATAAGTTGGTATATTAAAGGATAAGTAAACCTTTAAAATAAGTGAATGTAAAATTGATGAGTGGGCTATTCTAAGCACTTTTGTCATTTACATTCATTATTTATTTTGTTATTATTCCAAGATATTAAGGGATACATGTGCTGTTAATATGAATAAATTTTGTTATAACAGCGCCACCTGCTGGTCAGTTTCCCACCAGTCTGACCAGCAAGTAGTCAAGGAAGTTGTCAGGAGAAAGAAAGAGGCTGATGTTCTTCTGCTTAGGAAAGATGTAAGAAAGGTTTCTAATTATATTCCTAGTTAGAAGAACATCAGAGCAGCCTCTTTCTTTCTCCTGACAACTTCCTTGACTACTTGGTGGTCAGACTGGTGGGAAACTGACCAGCAGGTGGCGCTGTTATAACAAAATTCATTCATATTAACAGCACATGTATCCCTTAATATCTTGGAATAAAAAATAAATAAATAATAAATGTAAATGACAAATGTGCTTAGAATAGCCCCCTCATCAATTTTACATTCACTTATTTTAAAGGTTTACTTATCCTTTAACTCTCTTGTTCATTAGAGATCTCTCATACACTTACTATTGCTCTGTAGCCAAGACTGAAAGTATTGAAAGTCCAGTACAGTATTGATTAGTTAACATTTGCTGAGGAAAAGAAATAGAAAACTGGCCAGGAAAAGCAAGTCAAGATTATTTCATGATACTTACCAGTTTGTTTTGAATCAGATTTAAACATTTTGAATATATTGGCTGTTTTTTGCTTTAAGGTATTCTTGGCTTTAAGGGCTTGTGTCTTCATCTGGCTTATGAACTGATTCTCTTTATCCTGTTTCTCAGTAAGTTGCACATAAAGACTTGTGACAAGTAAAGCAGATCTAATTTTCTCCAGCTCCTCCATCATCCGAGCTTTGTCTTCCTTGTCTTCTTGTGTGAGGAGAACCAGGTCACAGGCGTATTCTCTAATATAGTACTGGTTCGCCAGGATTCTGTGCTTCTCCTCAGGGCTACTGTCCTCCAGGTCATCAGCCACCACAATCACATTCTCCTTCCCTGGGAACACAATGACATATTCATAAAACATGCGTTATGGTTGTATGTAATGTGAAATACACAGAATACCATTCTGGTGGTGGATCCCAATTATTAACTGCTAAAACTGGAAAGTGTTAAAGCTGATTTTTTTTTTCCAGCTTATAATACCTAGTTACATAGGCAGAAAAAAATACAGTTTCATTGGGTTAGACATGGCTTCTAGATGATCTAAAAGAGAAAAAAAGGATGTTGTGTGTGTGTATTAAACTCCAGATTCATTGAAATGTTTAATTCTAGTATATTTGGATATAATCCAGATTTGACTTTTTTCTCTAAAAGAGGGCTGACAACTTTCTCCTAGAAGCACAGAAATCTAGGGAAGAAGAATTCATAGTCTAAATTTGGCCATGACCCAATCTAACCTGGTGCATTTTAACACTATTTATTAAATATTTAGCATGTAAGCACCAATATATTCTGCAATGCTGTGCAACGTTTGGGTATATACAATGAACATACAGAATGCATACAAAATCGAACCTATAACTACTACAAGAAGTGGAGGGCCCAGCACAACAGAGCTTACAATCTAGAGTTAAAGTGATAATGACACCAGAATTTAAACTCTTTTTGTATATCTATCATAATATTACCTTTCAAAGCAACTTATAACTTTACCAGTATTTGCCTGATGCTTTTACATTATCTGTTTAATGCCCCATGTTCCTGTGTGAGGGGGCTGCCATATTTGTGCAGCAGGAGTCTGTTAGCATTAGAAACTCTAACTGACAGGCTGAGATGGGACAGTCAGTTTGGCAAAACAGTCAGGTTTAGGAACTTCAACTAACAACTAGATGGTGTCGTTTCTGAAGAAACCACAAGATGTTGGCTTTGAAACGCAAGAGGTGTTGGGGCCAGTCGCCCCTGGTGCATAGAGAGTACACAAAGTTGGTAGAATCTGGTTTAAAACTGTGAAAATTGAAGCAGATCAAATTGTACCATTAAAATCAATCCAAAAAACCTGATTGGCTGTTTTTGGCTCCACCCACTTTTAAAATTTGAATCCCAGTCCCCCTGTGACCGACTGTGCCAAGTTTGATGTCCCTGCCATTAACTGTGAAAGAATGGCAGCAACTTATATATTGACATTGATTAGCAATAGGTAACATTTGATTGGCTGTTTACAGCTCCACCCAGTTTTCTGAATTTTAACCCCAGTCACCCAGTCATGGTCTGTACCAAGTTTGGGGCCTCTGGCTTTAAAACTGTGAGAATGGTAGTATTTGAAACTTTTACATTGAAGTCAATAGGAAAAATGATTGGCTGTTATTGGCTCCGCCCACTTTTCCTAAATTTTGACCACAGTCACCCAGTGAGTAATTGTGCTGAGTTTAGGACACTTGGCATGGACGCCATAATAATAGCAGCAATTTGGCGTTTTTCATTAAGGTCAATGGCTGAAGTCCGATTGGCTGTTGTTGCCCCGCCCCCTTTTTTTCCCTAATTCTGAACCAGAGTCACCAAGTGGCTAACACTTTAAGGTTTCAGAATCATGACATTAAACCTGTAAAAATGGCAGCAGTTTTATGTTTTTCTCTTGAAAATCAATGAATGACATTTGATTGGTTGTTGGTGGCTCCACCCACTTTTCCTAACTTTGAAGTGCAAACACCCAGTGACCACATTTGTGATATTCGAGGTCCATGACAGCAATAATGTGCAAATGGCAGCAATTTTAATTTTTCCCATTGAAATCATCAAAGAAATCTGATTGGTTGTTTTTGGCTCCACCCACTTTTCCAGATTTTGATCCCGGTCCTCCAGTGACCAACTGTGCCAAGTTTGAGGACCCTCCCATGAACAATCTAAGAGCGGCGACAGTTTTAACTTTTCCCATTGAAACAAATGGCTAATTTTTGATTGGCTGTGGTAGACTCCGCCCACTTTTCCAAATTCTAACCCCAGTGACCCATGGTGCCAAGTTTGGGGTCTCTGGCTTTAACACTGTGGGAATGACAGTGTTTGACATTTTCTCATTGAAGTCAATAGGGAAAATCTGATTGTCTGTTTGTTGCTCCGCCCACTTTTTGGAGTTCCCAAAATGTGACAGAACTTTTCAGGTTGACCCCATGACTAAGTGACCCAAGTTTGGTGAGTGTAACTTTAATGCTGTACAAGTGGCAAAAGTTTCACATTTTCCAATGAAAGTCTATGGGAAAAAATGGGGTGTTTGGGGGGCCGCCACAGGGCCACGGAGGGTGGGATTGCTTAACAGAGCACAAGCAACCTATTCGGGTATGAGCCCAACAAGTGTGCAAAGTTTCATAATTGTACTCCTAAAACTCTGGGAGGAGTAGCGTTTAGAAAATTGCTAAAATTTCATTGGCTGTTGGTAGCTCCGCCCACTTTGGGGTGCCCCCCAAAAATACATATTTTTATTCAGGGTGGCACCAACAATATGCGGTCCGAGTTTGGGGAGTGTAGCTTCAAAACTGTACGAGCGGCAGCGATTTGAAAATTTTCCCTGTCAAAGTCAATACGAAAAAAGGCGTTTTCGGTGGTCCGCCACACGGGCGCAGTGGGTGGGATCGCTTACTAAAGCACAAGCAACACACTTTGCTATAAGGCCAATAGGTGTGGAAAGTTTGGCGCTTGTACCCCTAAAACTGTAGGAGGAGTAGCGTTTAGAAAACCGGGGGGCGCTAATAATAAGAATAAGAACGAGCTGAACTAGTAGAACAGTATGTTGGCTTCTTCAAAGCCAACATAATAAGAACGAGCTGAACTAGTAGATCAAGATGTTGGCTTTTTCAAAGCCAACATAATTACTTACAAAAGCAAACCTCTCAGCAAAAAACAATGAGCGTGACCTATAGGTAACTTTTAATGTACATTCATATTTTAAAAAGTAGTTTTTTAGTATCAGTATCACTTTAAGGAACACTATACTAGCATGGGGGCATGAAAGCAAGAGTGGCATCACTGATTGTGGTAGATTTTAATTTATTTTTGGATAGATGAACTCTAGTGCAACATTTTGCCTCAGTCAGATGGCTCCTTAAAGGAATTTTGTCATTTTGCCTAATCCTGTGCTTTCAGAAACAGCACACAATGGAACTGCTTTCAGATATGCTATTGTTTCTCCTACTCAATGTAACTAAAGGAATCACATTGGGACTTGGATTTTTACTACTGAGTGATGTTCTCATATCTACTGGGGAGCTGTTATCTTGTGTCAGGGAGATGTTATCTAGTTACATTCCCATTGTTTTGCTGATGGGCTGCTGGTATCATTCCAATGATATCATTCCAATTTGCAATAAAGAGTGACTGAAGTTTATGAGAGCACAAGTTACATGACTGAGGGCACCTAGGAAACTAAGAACATGTCTAGCCCCATGTCAGATTTAAAAATTAAAAAGTAAAAATATTGGTTTGATCTTTTGAAAAATTGATTCTGCTGGAACAGCACTAACTAACTGATGCATTTTGTAAAGAAAATATTTTCCCGTGACTGAATCCCCTTAATTATTCTGTGGCCAACTTTGCATCCTGAATTGCTGCTTTTATAGCACAGATACCGAACAACCTAATAATTCAGAGATACATCTCCAACCTTACAGACTGTCTACAGCCTGTCTCAATATGCTCAGATCTTATCAGTGAAAGACATTGGCACATGGAATTTGGAAAATATTACAATATTTTTCTTTTGATTGACGTTTCATGATACCTACCTAGAATTTCAGCCATATATTTCAGCTCCTCATCATACAAAGAGTCAGTGACATTGGTGATATTCAGCCTCCCTCTCCTCATAGTGTGATACAGGATCCCGAATGTGCACTGAGACACCTCTTCCCAGAACTGCAGCCGTCCATTATTAGAGATGTAACAGGCTCTGACATCCACCACCAAATCCCTCAACTCTGTTCTGAGGGACGTTTGTAACCAATCGTAATCACTCCCTGCTGATCTGGAGAAAATCCCAATTTTATGGTGTTTCCTGATGAGCTAAACATGGAAAACAGAATGAATGAGCAACAACATAGTGAGGGATCCAGCACATTAAAGTGGACAAATAAGGGTTTTTTTCTAGTTCAATTGTGGTCCCACAAGATAAGAGCCTCCAAAGTAAGAATCATTCTAGACTAGTACATATTTAACCAAGTGCCATATATTATTTATAACTGTCTACAAAATATGGGTGGTGTTTAAAGTAAAATGCTATATCTCCCCTTTAACAAGGAGTCTGTTATGTTGAACCCATACCTGGGCAATAAGCCGCCACCTTGGTCAGATCAGGGAGCTGGATCTTTGTGTATCAATAGAAAGGTGTGTCCTCTAATGATTGGACTAGTGTTAAACTCGGGTGTATCTGGCACAGAGGCAGTTCTCATCTAAAACTTCTACTAATGTATTATTAGGCAACAGTCACACACTTCGGACTACGCTTGGCACTGAAGGGCAGCAATGCTGGCTAATGACTTTATTTAATTAGGATGCTAAACAAAGTTTAAACAGATTCCAAGCCCAAAAAATAGTTTTTACAGTATATACCGTTTTCTGTCCATTTTTTGCATTTTCTGATTGCTTTTCCATTTCCTTAAGATCTAAAAAACAAAACAAGAGAGAGAAATGTATATACTGATTTAAATTAAAACCTATATCTATGTGTATGGCAATGTGACTGGATTGAACCACCATAGGCATCTGACCCAACCACACCAATTTTACAGAAGTGATGTCATATGTATGACTGCAAGTGATGTCACTTCCGCTACATGTGAGGTCATTGCCACCATGAGTGACATCATCCCCCCATGAATCGCAGGCTGACCCCCTCTCTGCCACCAGAGTTATGCAGGTAATACAGGTATAGGACTTGTTATCCAGAGTGCTCGGGCCTGGGGTTTTCTGCAATTAACAGATCTTTCCGTAATTTGGATCTTCATATCTTGTCTACTAGAAAACATTAAATAAACCCAAAAAGCTGGTTTTGCTTCCAATAAGGATTAATTATATTTTAGTTTGGATCAAGTACACGATACTGTTTTATTATTACAGAGAAAAAGGAAATAATTTTGAAAAATTTGGATAAAATGGAGTCTATGAGAGAAGGTCTTTATGTCAATCCCTGCACTGGCTTCCGTTACCTTTCAGAATCAAATTCAAATTAATGACACTGACTTTCAAAGCACTTCACAACTCTGCTCCACCCTACATCTCTGAACTCATCTCTATATACTCACCCAATCGCTTACTACGCTCCTCTACTGACCTGCTACTCAACTCTTCTCTCATTACCTCCTCACATGCTCGCATTCAAGACTTTGCAAGGGCTGCACCCCTCCTCTGGAACGCTCTCCCACGGTCTGTCCCACTTTCTCCCAACCTTTCTGCTTTCTGAAAACGAGAAGCCTACCCTCACTCTGCTTAACTACCAAACGCAACACCACATACAATACCACATTTCTCACCCACTTAATTTGATCTTGCCCACTCCCACACCTTGGGGTGCGAAGTAATACTAGCGAAGTTACGCCAGCGTTCGTGAATTTGTGAAGTGCCAAAAATGCCAAACGCTAGCGAATTGACGCTAGTGTTCAGCGCTTCGGAGCTTAGTGAATTTGCCCCCTTGTGTATTACTCCCTTCCCTTTAGAGTATATGCCTATGCATAGGGCATTCCTCACCTTTTTGTACCTGTATTGTATGTAACTCCATATGTTCTTTGTATATAATTCATGTAATTTAGTTGTATAATCACATTTACTTTTACAGTGCTACGCAATATGTTGGCACTATATATATAAATACATGTTAATAATAATTATAATAATGTAATATTGAGCTTTCTGGATCCGGATAACAGATTCCATACCTAAGAATAGAAAAAGGCATTGGTGGAAACGTTACAGCAGAGCCCCAGTGCATCATCCCTTGCATTCACATCCACTCAGATGGCCAAATCACACTAACGTAACTAAGAATTGTTGGACCTGGTGCAATCGTTCCCCCTGCTGTGCCCAGTAGTTCCGTCACTGCCAAATCATATATGTGACAGACTGATGAGATCTCTGAAAAAGTGGTCCATGTACAGTATGGGAACTAAAAGATCAAAGTCAGGCTTTTCCGTCTCTGCTGCTTCAGTTGAGAGGCCTCAGACTTTACCTTGTGAAGCAGAACAACTCTCATTTGTCTGTGAAGAGAGTTTCTGTCCGTTGGCACAACTTTGTGTTTGCCCTGCTATTTCTTTCTGATGTCCAGCCTTCTTTAGATTTTGTTTGATGCTGTTCAGCTTCCCCATCAGTCTGGAATTGTCCTCCTTATCAGTTTGTGTGATGATCACCAGGTCACAGGCATATTCTCCAATACTGTGCTCTGTAGGGAAACTGTCCTCCATGCCCTCAGCAACCACAATCACATTCGCCTTCCCTGGGAACAAAAACTTTACTATAAAACATGGCAATTTAGCAACTGTCGTGTAAAATACAGTGGGCAAACTGCAGAGATCAAGGCAATGTGTTGTGTGTCCTCCCCTCAGCCCTAGTGTGTTCAACAATTCCATTATCTTTGCAGCTGATACAACATTTCACTGTGAGACTACTGATATTGTGTAGGGTTGTGGGGTGTGTCATATGGGTGTTCTCTAAAAATGCCTAAATCTTTACTCGTCAGCGCAAGCTGGAAGAAAATATTCAGACAATTCTTTTCTGCCCCAGTGAAAAATCATTCAAGAATGGTAAAGGAATCATTAAATAGGAAATGTGATTATGTGGGGGCTTGAAAAACTGACCTTATAGGGAACATGAAAAAGAGCTTTTTATGGTGCCAAATTAGAAGAACCTCTTACTGTTTTTCTACTTGGATAAATGACCAGCGAATGTCCCACTAAAAGACTCTTCTCTTGGCACCTTTGTTTGCTTATGATAAGAATGTGCAAAATAACCTGCTAGTGGGGGTACAAAATGCGTCAGGCCATGTTTCTGTGTTGGTCATAAGGAAGAGAAATCTTTTTCATACATGATAGAAGCAGGAACTTAAAATCTTGCCTAAACTGACTTCCCAAGTGCCGAATACTGTTTTGCCAAGATTTTTTTAGGGCTGTAATTTCACCTTAAATTTTCACCTTAAAGTAAAATTGTAGTTATGTTTAGTTTCTGTTATCTAATGGCTAATTCTAAGCAGCTCTTTGATTGGTCTTCATTATTTATTTTTTAGAGTTTTTGAATTATTTGCCTTCTTCTTCTGACTCTTTCCAGCTTTCAAATGGGGGTCACTGAAACCATCTGGAAACATTTCTGTAAGGCTACAAATGTATTGTTATTGCCACTTTTTATTACTCATCTTTCTATTCAGCCCCTCTCCTATTCATATTCCAGTCTCTTATTCAAATCAATGCATGGTTCCTATGGTCTATTTTTATTTCTAAATGACACTGTTTACACTGCCAATAATTCACTCTACAATATAAAATTTCATTCCAGAACCAGCAAATGTATTTAGTTGTAATATTGGTGTGTAGGTGCATCTCAGGTCATTTTGCCTGGTCATGTGCTTTCAGAAACTTTAGGATGGAACTGCTTTCTGGCAGGCTGTTGTTTTTCCTACTCAATATAACTGAATGTGTCTCAGTGGGACCTGGATTTTACTATTGAGTGCTGTTCTTAGATCTACCAGGCAGCTGTTATCTTTGTGTGTAGGGAGCTGCTATCTGGTTACCTTCCCATTGTTCTGTTGTTAGTCTGCTGGGGGGGGTGATATCACTCAAACTTACAGTACAGCAGTAAACAGTGACTGAAGTTTATCAGAACACAAGTCACATGACTGGGGGCGGCTGGGAAACTGACAATATGTCTAGCCCCATGTCAGATTTCGAAATTAAATATAAAAAAAATCTGTTTGCTCTTTTGAGAAACACATTTCAGTGCAGAATTCTGCTGGAGCAGCACTATTAACTGATGCATTTAAAAAAAATGTTTCCCATGACAGTATCCCTCTAAGATTCCTTGTAGATTTATACAAAATAACATATATCTTTATTTAGTGTTACTATAGAGCTCGGGCTCCTAACATGCACTTTCTCAAACTCACATCAGTCACATTTTTGGTGACTTCAGTGTTTTACTTCCCCCAATTGCCCTTTGCCCCTGTTGTTTTCCAAATAGCAATAATCTTGCAATTCCCCCAGGCAATATGAGGTTAAAGATGCAACATGAGCAAATGGCCACCCCCAGCCAATGCCCTTTTGCCATATGTATAGATTGGCCTGTGACATTGTGGGGATGATTGTTCAAGTGCAAATGCACCAGAGAAGCAGTAAATAAAATCTTAGGGGGGCATCCTTACCCCTCTAAACTTTACTGTACCTATACAGGACTGTACCTTTATATTGCCCTTTGTAACCAGTTCCAAAATGTTCCTTACCCAGTATATCAGGCATAAGTTTCAGGTCATCATAAGGATTATCAGTGATGTTTGACCTCCCTCTATTCATGGAGTGATACAGGATAGCGAATGTGCACTGAGACACTTGCTCACTGAACTCTTTTTTGTCTCCACTGTTAGAGATATAACAGGGTCGAACTTCATCAACCAGATCCCTGAATTCTGATTTAAGAATTGTCAGCAGCCACTGGTAATCACTCTCTGCTGATCTGGAGAAGATTCCGATGTTATGGTGTCTTGTAACCTGGACACAAAATACAATATCTCACATTTTGCAAAAATAAACAGCAGAATATTATGCAAAATAATATGAGCTCTATCTCATTGAAGGAAGAATCTTTCAAACTATGATTGATTAAAAATTCTGTACAGTGTTTGAAATAATCGAGTTACCCTTCACTGTCTACCTCTCAGCATCTGTCTCTCTTTTTGCAGTTTTGTGTTGTATTTGAATTTTGTGAAAAACAACGAGGTCTAATAATTCATCTAGGCAAACAATTGGGTAAACCTAATGAAATCTCTTTTCTATAAGAGCTAATGGCCAGGAAGAATCAAGCCTGTGAGACCTGTGATTTGGCCTTGACAATCACTCTTCTATAAGAGCTCATGGCCATAGAGAACGAAACTTGTGAGATCAATGTTTTGGCCTTAGCAATCTGACATATAAAAGCTAATGGTTGGGTAGGCTCAAGCCTGTGAGACCTATGCGTTGGCCTTGGCAATCTCTCTTCTATAGAGCTAATGTCCAGGGAGGATGAAACCTGTGAGACCTATGCTTTGGTCTTGGCAATCTGTTTTATATAAGAGCTAATGGCCAGGAAGAATCAAGCCTGTGAGACCTGTGATTTGGCCTTAACAATCGCTCTTCTATAAGACTAATGGCCGGGGAGGATTAAGTCTGTGAGACCTATACTTTGGCCTTGGCAATCTCTCTTTTATAAGAGCTAATGGCCATGTAGATAGAAACTTGTGAGATCAATGTTTTGGCCTTGGCAATCTTACTTATATAAAAGCTAATGGTTGGGTAGGCTCAAGCCTGTGAGACCTATGCGTTGGCCTTGGCAATCTCTCTTCTATAGAGCTAATGTCCAGGGAGGATGAAACCTGTGAGACTTATGCTTTGGTCTTGGCAATCTGTCTTATATAAAAGTTAATGGTCAGGTAGGATCAAACCTGTGAGACTTATGCTTTGGTTTTGGCAATCTGTCTTATATAAAAGCTAATGGTCAGGTAGGATCAAACCTGTGAGACTTATGCTTTGGTCTTGACAATCTGTCTTTTGTTATGGCTGGAGAGGATCAAGACTTTTAAGACAAGTGCCCAGGAAATTAAACCATTTGATCTATCACATGTGGTTTACCTTAAAGTGGTATGAAAAAACCCTGTTTTTGAAAATACATTCACTTGCATAGATACAAGAGTACTTTTAAAACAGGGAGCTAGGAAATGTGCATTGATCAATCCCCTCTTTTTGTATGGAAGAGGAAGCAGACTAAGGCATTATATTAGTAACTCCTAGTTTGCCTTCATTCATTTTTAAATCTCATAAAATCAACAAGATCTGTATATGGTGTAGGTGTTGTACAGAGCTTTGACAATAAGAGTGCCATAGGCGAGAAAGATAGCCCTACTTTATAGGAATGATGGATCCAACTATTCCTAAAGGCATCCCTGTGCCTTTTGATGAGCCGTTGGTATCACGGGTGCTAGAACTGTTTTTGATTCTTACCGATTCTGTTTCTGGAACACTTTCTTGTTTTTCACAATTTCTAGGTCCTGAATAAAGAGAGAGAAATATCAGATGAATTAACCTTGATATTCAATAAACATATCAAACCATTTTTCAGTAGCAAAGACTGGTGAATGTGTATGTACCACAAGTGATACTGTGAGCTCACTACTATGTACAATAACTATGTAATTTCTGTGTTATTTTCTGCTATTTTTTAAATTTTGTTCCAACAGCCCCACCTGTTGGTCTGTTTTCCACCAGTCTGACCACTAAATAGTCAAGCAAATTGTCAGGAGAAAGAAAGAGGCTGCTCTGATGTTCTTCTGCTTAGGAAAGGATTTGAGAAAGGTTTCTAGTTGTTTTCCTAAGCAGAAGAACATCAGAGCAGCCTCTTTCTCTCCTGACAACTTCCTTGACTACTTGCTGGTCAGACTGGTGGGAAACTGACCAGCAGGTGGCGCTGTTGGAACAAAATTCATTCATAGTAACAGCACATGTATCCCTTAATATCTTGGAATGAGAAATAAATAAATAATGAATGTAAATTACAATAGTTCCTAGAATAGCACCCTCATCAATTTTACTTAACTTAACTCAACTTATTTTAAAGATTTACTTATCCTTTTAAAAGAAAAATAAATATCATTAATCATTACCTTTATCTCTACTTTTGAATATTTTCATTTCTTCCTTTGTAATTGACAACAGATGAAATTCTTTATATGGGCCCCTTTCCCATTCACGGCTCTGCTCATCTCTACTAGCGGAGTCTTCCAACTCAGTCACCATCACAATTACAGTGGGACCTGAAGACAAACACATCTGGTTAGACAAGGTTATATCTACTATCATTTGGATATTTGTCAGAAATGCCCACACATAGGAAAGAGTACACTTTTTTTAAAAAACCAATGTTTTTAGATTTTTTTTTTTATCCTTAGTGAACAGCAAGAAACTTCATATTCAAAGGGGGACACTAAATATTGTGGTCAATTGTCTCCTCACTGTTTAATATTTACTGTATGCAACTGAATAATGTTCTGAGCTTTGATTATTTTTTTAGCATTTTTCCTTCTCATTTTTTAATCAAATACATTATGCTTCATGTAGGAGTACCTTCATGTTTTATCCAATCCTTTAACACAGGATTGGCTAAAACCAGATAGCTTAGTAAAAACAAACGCTGTGGAATTGAAAGGTCTTAGATGGCAAGAATGAAATGGAATTGACAGGTAACACATTTCCACATTTCTTGCCAGAGCACATTGAGAGGATTGTAGAGGTGGAGGTCAAACAAAGAAGAAAAAAAAACTTAAACAATAACAGCATGAAGAACTTTTTTGCCCAAAGGCAGCTTCCCCTTTTGACAGAAGATCCAAGTGATAATGAAAGTATGACTATTCTTCCAAGTGTCTGGCTGACCTATCTGCTCTACAGAAGCTTCATCCTTTTCTCTCCATGATGCAGAAAGGGATCTGGGTGAGAGGGCCATAATCAATTGTGGAGACTGTAACCGAGGTGAGCAATAAATGCAAATTGGTGGTTTAATCCAACTATAAAAAGATTAAATTGATGAATTGTTCTGCTTCCAGAAGAATGAAGTGTCAGAAGCATCTCTTGACATCTAAGGAATGCCACAGATTCCTGAGTCTCTATATTGGCAAATCATTCTATGGAACCAATGACATTTTTTGGTCAATTTTTGGTGAAGTCCAAGAACAACTTTGCCTTCTGCACATTATAGAAAGATTGTGGTTTTCTCCCACTCTTCTAGTCACTGAACCTTCTTATTAAAGCTTCATTTCTCAGAGACAACCAAGTAATAGTGCTTGTTGCAATCGAATCATGATTTTAAGACTTTGTTAAATCTTACTCCTAGAAAATCCAAAATATGGGAGACTGAAGCACATACAGTATGTAAGGGATACTAATAGAGTTAATACAGTGGTCGTAACCATGGAAACCACTCTTCTTCTGCAAAGATGGAAGTCCACAACACCAATAATAAAAATGTTGAATATTTATTGTAACAGCTTCTTCAAACTTGCAACATACATTCACATGTATACAGTTCCTGACACATTCACTTCCATAAGACACATCACGGCACGGTATCAGTCAATCGATTCCCCACTGAGCATTTACTCTTTACCTTGTAAATTCTCCATTTAGGGTCACGGATCATCCTTTTCCAGGGTTTCCACCTTCCGGTCGTAGCGGTCTCCTCCGGTCTCCTTTCACCCTCTGGTCCTACCAGTCCGGGATACGCTCTATGCCCCTCTGGCCTACTCCAGATAAGAATTTGTTATCCCTTCCTTCGGGACATCCGAGCTTCCCTATCACTAATGCCCTCACTGGCAAAGCCTTGGCTCATAAGCCGATATCTTCTTGTTGGGGTCAAAACTACCCATGCTAGATGTTACCTCACTATCTTTAAATTTTATCCCTGGTCTATTTTCCAAGTGTGTTCTCACCAACCCTAGGGTGTGTTTTCCTCTTAAATACTTATCAGTCTTGAGTGTCACTGTAACATTTCCCTCTCATGTGCTACTCCAAATCCTATAAATGTGTCTACCCACTGCTGTCCAGCATGGAAGCCTCTAAACCAGTGATCCCCAACCAGTAGCTCGTGAGCAACATGTTGCTCTCCAACCCCTTGGGCGTTGCTCTCCATGTCCTCAAACCAGGTGCTTATTTTTGAATCCCAGGCTTGGAGGTAAGTTTTAATTGCATAAAAACTAAGTTTAGTCTCTTGTAGGCTGCCAGTCCACATAGGGGCTACCAAATAGCCAATCACAGCCCTTATTTGACACCCCAAGGGACTTTTTCATGCTTGTGTTGCTCCCCAACTCTTTTTACATTTGAATGTGGCTCACAGGTAAAAAAAGGTTGGGGACCCCTGCTCTAAACCATAGACTTGACACTACTGCCATCTTGAGGTGATTTTCATTCTTTGCAATTTAAACTTTCCAATCAATTTAACATTTTACATCATTCAAACACTCACTTAACACACGCAACGTATACATATTCAACACACAACCCAATCCCCCTCTTAAAAGTATGAGGCCCAAGCTTTTCAGGTTGCTCCAATTCCAAAGGACATTCCATATATGCTTTGGCAGTACTAAAATGATTAATGATTAAGTAGGAGCTCAACCAATTTAGAAGAATGGTGAATTAGATTAAATTCCTCTGAAATACCATACCAAAGCTGATCTCATGGTGTTCCAGTAAAGCACTTGGACCTAGTTGAAGAAATCCATGTACAGGTAGAGGAACTTGATCTGAAACTGACAACTTCAGAAAAAAACAACCTCCTGAGTCAGAATGGTTCTATTAGTGTCAAAATGACTTTGCTTACTTTCTAAAGGAATCTCTGGATTCATTGGGGAGAAGGAAAAGAATAGGCTACTGCCTTGGATGATGGTTGAGGATAGAGCAAAAAAAATCTCCTGTTGGACTAGGCAGTACATTTGAGGTAATCCCATTTGAAATTGATATACTTTAAAGAGTAATCGTGTCCTCTCCCAAGTGCCCTCTCTCCAGCGAAAACAACCCCGACCATGACAGTCTATCCTCATAGTTTAATTCTTTCATCCTGTAACCAGTTTCGTTGCATTTAGTCTCTGCACGCTCTCCGGCTCATTTATATCCTTTTTATGGACCGGAGCCCAAAACTGCACTGCATACTGAGGGTGAGGCCTTACCAGGGAACTATAAAGAGGTAATTAGGTTTTTATCCCTTGAATTCATGCCCTTGCATCAACTTATCATAAGCTACTTACTGTATACTGTACCTATTCTCTTCATGATAGTTCCCCTTGAAATTTGTTTTGGTTTTTAATTTTATGTAGCTCTCAATTTGTTCCAGCATCAGAAAGTGGTGTGAATGAGAGACTGGAAGATTAAATAAAGTTTGCAAAAAAATAATACAAATCAAGCCTTAGGCCAAAGTCACGGTTGACATATGGTCCACTTCTCTCTTTGTAGGCAGACCCTCTCGTCCATAGCTCTATGCAGCTGCACTGATAGACACTGATTTGGCCTGAATGCAGAGCAGAGATCAGCCTTGAAAATGCCGGCTTTTGTGTGTTTGAGGATGCTCTCCACTGTGTGGTGACACTACAAAGAGCTCTGGATGAGAATGGATGACTGTACTCCAGGTATGACTTTGGCTTTAGGATTAATATGCTTTGTTGTTAGTAACCCCCTTCAACATAGACTTTTGAAATCTTAGGGCAGAGAGTTGCACAATAGAAACCAAAATAGCACAGAAAAATATTATTTGACTCTTACCATTCATTCCAATACAGAATTGCAAATAAGCTGCTTCATCTTCTATGTGCTTTCTTGATTGCATAGAGTAACAAAATATAATAATCTTGGCTTTCCTGGCTTCCGATTTCCATTTATCCTCAGCCATATCACAAAGTGGAATGAGCGACATGCCCTTGCTTATCATGGGAAATCGCTCCTTTAACCGAGATTCCAAAAATGTAACATCAGGGGATTCATCCCAGTAGAATACTTTCACATTTTCTCTTGGTTTCTGGAAATTTGATGCATCACTAAACAGAAACAGACACACAAAAACCTGATTAAACAAAATCTTCTAAGGCAACAATTACACTGCGGCTACGTAAAGCGGATGTACACTGTAAATGAAACCATTTTCTGCCTCTCACAGCAGGTAGCGGTACTGAGAACTTCAAGAGGCCATAAGCTTGACCCTAACTTTTTTATAAGATAAGTAAACCTTTAAAACAAGTGAATGTAAAATTGATGAGGGGGCTATTCTAAGCACTTTTGCAATTTTCATTCATTATTTATTTTATTTTTTTTCCCCAGGATATTAAGGGATACATGTACTGTTAATATGAATGAATTGTGTTACAACAGCGCCACCTGCTGGTCAGTTTCCCACCAGTCTGACCACCAAGTAGACAAGGAAGTTGTCAGGAGAAAGAAAGAGGCTGCTCTGATGTTCTTCTGCTTAGGAAAAAAATTAGAAACCTTTCTCACATCTTTCCTAAGCAGAAGAACATCAGAGCAGCCTCTTTCTTTCTCCTGACAACTTCCTTGATTACTGGTGTTCAGGCTGGTGGGAAACTGACCTCATCCGAGGAATGGCTTCTACATTCTTAGCATCCTCTGGTTGGGGATTTTGACTTGATAATACATCAGTTCTTTCTCTAGATAAACTTAATCTCTCTGTGTGTTTCCTGAATTCCTCCTGAGGCTCATCTGTATCCATGTGTCCACAATCCTCAGGTCTCAATGCCTCGGTAACTATCCACTAGGCCCCCTGGTAATTATCTGCACAATTTTCATACTCTTAAAATATTAGCAGCCTGCTTTGGAAATTAAGTGCATATGCAGTAACCTTTAAGTTAACATCACATGGATGACATAACACACTGTGGCCTATCAGAGAGCAGCATGGTCCACCATGCCATGCCTGTTAATTCACTGGAAAAAATCAGTATTAATTATCTGTTTAAATAGAGGAGGGTGAGATATCATTTGTTACGAGTCAATAAAAGAGTCACGGATTAAACCAAATCTCTTTGTTGTTTCTTTATTAATACAGTTACTGCTGGGGGCCACAGAAGTTCAGTATAGGGGCCCGGGAATTATAAGTGATACACGATTGTAATGTATATGGGCAGAGCAGTTCATCTGTAAGTTCTAGGGGTAACTGATACACAATTTCAGTGCAGAATCCATTCTAGTCTAGTTATACTATTGGGCAGATGCCACAACCTTCTAAAAACATGAGCAAATTCAGGAAAGGAAAATAGTTAATCCTGATAATGGAGCTGACGGGTTCCCATTGGGAAACATTAACCACCTTTCAATGACTGAATGACAATGAATGCTCAGGACATGAAAAGAATTGTGTGAACCCAGACTAGTGATATCACTACTGTACAACCCTAATAATGCAACATTTGGGCCTGCCAAAACCTCGTTCTCACTGCCCAAACCTCATTTCCACTGCCCAAACCTCATTCCCACTGCCCAAACCTCATTCCCACTGCCCAAACCTCATTCCCACTGTCCAAACCTCATTCCCACTGCCCAAACCTCATTCCCACTGTCCAAACCTCAAACCTCATTCCCACTGTCCAAACCTCATTCCCACTGCCCAAACCTCAAACCTCATTCCCACTGCCCAAACCTCATTCCCACTGTCCAAACCTCATTCCCACTGCCCAAACCTCATTCCCACTGCCCAAACCTCATTTCCACTGCCCAAACCTCAAACATCATTCCAACTGTCCAAACCTCATTCCCACTGCCCAAACCTCAAACCTCATTCCCACTGCCCAAACCTCATTCCCACTGCCCAAACCTCATTCCCACTGTCCAAACCTCAAACCTCATTCCCACTGTCCAAACCTCATTCCCACTGCCCAAACCTCAAACCTCATTCCCACTGCCCAAACCTCATTCCCACTGTCCAAACCTCATTCCCACTGCCCAAACCTCATTCCCACTGCCCAAACCTCATTCCCACTGCCCAAACCTCAAACCTCATTCCCACTGCCCAAACTTCATTCCCACTGCCCATACCTCATTCCCACTGCCCAAACCTCATTCCCACTGCCCAAACCTCATTCCCACTGCCCAAACTCCAAACCTCATTCCCACTGACCAAACCTCATTCCCACTGCCCAAACCTCAAACCTCATTCCCACTGCCCAAACCTCATTCCCACTGCCCAAACCTCATTCCCACTGCCCAAACCTCATTCCCACTGCCCAAACTTCATCCCCACTGCCCTAACCTCAAACCTCATTCCCACTGCCCAGACCTCATTCCCACTGCCCAAACCTCAAACTTCATTCCCCCTGCCCAAACCTCATTCCTACTGCCCAAATCTCATTCACACCACCCAAACTTCATTCCCACTGCCCAAACTTCAAACCTCATTCCCACCGCCCAAACCGCAAAAACCTCATTCCTGCTGCCCAAAACCCAAACCTCATTCCCACTGCTCAAACCTCATTCCCACTGCCCAAACCTCATTCCCACTGTCCAAACCTCAAACCTCATTCCCAATGTCCAAACCTCATTCCCACTGCCCAAACCTCAAACCTCATTCCCACTGCCCAAACCTCATTCCCACTGTCCAAACCTCATTCCCACTGCCCAAACCTCATTCCCACTGCCCAAACCTCATTCCCACTGCCCAAACCTCAAACCTCATTCCCACTGCCCAAACTTCATTCCCACTGCCCATACCTCATTCCCACTGCCCATACCTTATTCCCACTGCCCAAACATCATTCCCACTGCCCAAACCTCATTCCCACTGCCCAAACTTCATCCCCACTGCCCTAACCTCAAACCTCATTCCCACTGCCCAGACCTCATTCCCACTGCCCAAACCTCAAACTTCATTCCCCCTGCCCAAACCTCATTCCTACTGCCCAAATCTCATTCACACCACCCAAACTTCATTCCCACTGCCCAAACTTCAAACCTCATTCCCACCGCCCAAACCGCAAAAACCTCATTCCTGCTGCCCAAAACCCAAACCTCATTCCCACTGCTCAAACCTCATTCCCACGTCCCAAATCTCATTCCCATGTCCCAAATCTCATTTCCACAACCTAAACCTCATTCCCACCACCCAAACCTCATTCCCATTGCCCAAATCGTATGCCCAACACCCACCTATGAGCAAATCTCACACACATGTACATTGACTTGCACCTGCCGTTGCACTATTAAGATATTACCTGTTTCAAAAGCTTTTCACTTTCAATGCATTTTTGGGCAGACTGTGTATGTCTCAATTGTTCAAGCTATTATAATTATAAACCTTACCCCTCAGCAGTGTGGTTGTTGGGAGGGTTTCTATTGGTGGTGGTTCCAACAATGTTCTGACCTGCTGATAACTGGTTACAGTTTGGATAAGCATCAGAATCAGGGTCCACAGATTCCCTTGATTTAGGAGTTTGGTTTGACAGTTGCTTGTAGTCATTTTCAGATAAATTAGATTTTTCTTGCTCGTTCCCTAATTTACTCTGTAGTGAATCTGTAATAATGTTCTCAGAATCCTCCGGCCTCAGTGGCTGAATAACTATGGGCTTGGCTCCCACTGAAGAAGTCAGAGCAGTGAGAATCTCCTGGTAGTTACCTGCACTTGGGTCAATCATGGCTACAATTGTTGCTTTGCTCTTTCCTCCCAGAAACTGATTGAGAAGCCAAGAAAGCAAAGAGTCTCTCTGATCCACACCATTATCTGTTATTTCTCTGGATGATTCAGATAGATTTATGCCCATGAATGAGTCTAAGTTTAAATGCTCATGTCCCTCACTAACTCCAGAATCCACAAAGCTGACCTTGCGGCAGAGCTCACTAGTTGCACCTGAGCCATTAGTATATCTTATTGTTAGTGTAAATATAGCCCATGGTTGGCTGGCTTTCCCATCTATAGTAGATTTAGCATTGGCAGCCATAGCCCTACACTTATTTCCTGCTATTAGCATTTGTTTAATAGTCTCATAACTACCAACAATGTGGTGGGACAATCCCTCAGCATAAGGCCCTGATGGATCACATTCACTCTGTTTTATTGCTCTCTGCACCCCATTAGGTGCTAAAAGATCCCTCATTTCTTCATCACACAGTTCCACAAATGAGACGCTAACTCGTAAACGTTTAAAGGCATCTTGCTGGCTGTTAAACAACTCAGAGCAGAAAAATGAGACCAGACTTGATTGTTCTTGGATCTCCAGCAATGAGAAAGATTTCCCTGATCCTGTTTGTCCAAAGGCAAAAACACAAGAGTTGTATCCCTGTGACATATTCTCCCAGATTTCTTTCCCAATATCCTGGAAAATCTTTTCTTGTGACGGTTTCTCATCAGACTTCGCTAAACATTGATCATTGTTGTCTTTTCTGTTTATAAAAGGTCCAGATCCTTGTGTGGATTCTACCTGCTGCACAGGAGAAGATCTCTCACCCACCTCCATTGTTCCTACAAACACTCTCTGTACAGTCAGTTTTAAAAAAATTGATTCCTCATTTTAACTGAAAGATAACTGGAATCCCAGACGGCTACAACTTCAATGTCCTCTGCCTTCTCATAGTCCGTACTGCACCCTGTAAATCTTCCACAGTGTTTTGCTTTTACTTTTATAGCTACACACCCACACACACAGCCACCTGCACAAACCTGTTTATCTGTAAAACACATGAACCTTTGCCCTGTATAAGACACAATTATAATAATATGGGACACATTGCTCTGGATTATTCAGTAACACACATCCTTGTGCAGTGTAGATGTGTGACATGACATTTCATATCTAGTACTGAGTATACTGACAGCTGCAAATTAGGGAGCCACAACAGGACTACATGGATAATGAGGGGCTCTTTTTGTCAGATATAGATGACCCATGAGCCTAACCCAAAGTTCTTGACTAAAGGCAGTCTTTCCTACCCTCTGGATACATTCTGCTAAGCTGTGCTACATGTATACTTTATACTTAAAGGGATTCTGTCATGATTTTTATGATGTCGTTTTTATTTCTAAATGACACAGTTTACACTGCAAATAATTCACTCTACAATATAAAATTTCATTCCAGAACCAGCAAGTGTATTTAGTTGTAATATTGGTGTGTAGGTGCATCTCAGGTCATTTTGCCTGGTCATGTGCTTTCAGAAACTTTAGGATGGAACTACTTTCTGACAGGCTGTTGTTTCTCCTACTCAATGTAACTGAATGTGTCTCAGTGGGACCTGGGTTTTACAATTGAGTGCTGTTCTTAGATCTACCAGGTAGCTGTTATCTGGTTACCTTCCCATTGTTCTGCTGATGGGCTGCTGGGGATGATATCACTCCAACTTGCAGTACAGCAGTAAAGAATGACTGAAGTTTATCAGAGCACAAGTCACATGACTGGGGGCAGCTGGGAAACTGACAATGTGATTTCAAAATCAAATATAAAAAAAAACAGTTTGCTCTTTTGAGAAACGGATTTCAGTGTAGAATTCTGCTGGAGCAGCACTATTAACTGATATATTTGGAATAAAACATGTTTTCCAGTGACAGTATCCATTAACTATAGGGTATCAGCCCCCTCCCCTCTAGTTTGTATTCTCAGTTATTCATCTATTATCTCATCTCTGTCAAACAGAACACCAGCTATTTCCTAAATATGAGCTCCCTTAAACGGTCAGCTCTTCCCCACCTGCTGCTGCCCCCTGTAGAATAGATTGTCAGCTCTTCCTATGGCTTTTTAATCTATTAAATAGAGTTTTCCCTACTCTCTCCCGCTCTCTGTGAAATAGAGCTGCCACCTCTCCTCCCACTGCCACTGAGTGTAAGCTCTTCTTCCAGTTGAGATAAACAGGATGCAGAACTAAAAAAAAGAAAGCCTAAAGCCTGTTTGGAAACACACGTAGCAGCACAGGGGTACATTGCAAATGTGAGCTCTGAGCACCACTGGGGAAACTGTAATGACCCCTGTTCCAGAGGAAACAATCCCCAGCATGAGCCTTGGCACGGAAAGGGTTACATAAATCCCAATTGTCCCGTTTTCTGCAGGACAGTCCCGATTTTCACAGCTCAGCCCACAGTCCTGGGTTTCTTACTGAAATCTCCCAAGTTTCTCTTTGATCTCCTGCACTGACGCCAGAAAAGTGATACAAAGTTTCTGAAATTTAATTAAATAAGAGGCTTTTTGGCAGAGAGCCCAAAACACTGAGCAGCTGCACTTAGAATAATATATAATAATTTAAGATAAACAAAGATACAATTGTAATTATTTTATCCAAACAATTCTCTTGGGGGAACTGAGACTCACAGCTTAAAGCACAATTTCACTTTCATTAGCAAAACTGTAATAACACATAAAACTTGGCCCTAAATCTCCCCGAAATCTGTTCAAACTTTCATAACCTGACAAATTTTATAAAATGGACATGGTAATTAGGAGGCGTGGCCATAAAATGGGCACAACAGATCTTTTTGTCCCTCTTTCCATTTTTCAGTTTTCGGAAGGGATGGGGTTAAAGCAGCCGCTGCTGAACAGAGTCAGAATGAAACAGAAAGGAGCAGATTGAGGAATTCAGCTCAGCCCTACTCATGTCCTTTATATGATCAATAACAATGTGCCTGGCAGCCCAGCAACAAGGGAGGAGAAATAGATTAAACCATAAGAAACAATTAAACAGACATTTTAAAGGGGAAGTAAAGGCCAAAAGTGTGGGATGATAAAGGGGTTGTTCACCTTCCAAACACTTTTTTTCAGTTCAGTTGTTTTCAGACTGTTCCCCAGAAATGAAGACTTTTTTTCAATTACTTTCCATTATTTATGTTTTTCCAAAGTTTAAAGTTTAATGTTGGTGTCTCTGGTGTTTAAGTCTGGCAGCTCAGTGATCCAGGAGCATCTGAACTATTACAATTTTGCAACATTTAGGGGGCAGATTTATCAAGGGTCGAATTTCGAAGTTAAAAATACTTTGAAATTCGACCATCGAATTGAAATACTTTGACTTCGAATATCGAAGTCAACGTTTTTCTCAGAGAATGTGCGTATCCTGCGGTCGAAGTAAAATCGTTCGATCGAACGATTCGAAAGGATTTTAGTGATAGAATGATTTTACTTCGACGTCCAAAAACTTAGAAAAATGCTCTAGAGCAGTGCTGTCCAACTTCTATGGTACCGAGGGCCGGAATTTATCCAATCTACATGGTGGAGGGCCAATAAAGGAAGCCAGTCTTAGCCACTCCCTGTTTTAAGACCACACCCACTTTAAACCACACCCATGTTACCGCAAGACCATGTCCACATTAATAGCAAACCAAAAAACCAGATGGTTGGTGCTCACTGCAGGGATCAGGGCTAGAACTAGGGGTAGGCAGAGTAGGCGGCTGTCTAGGGCGCCATCATTGGGGGGCACACTTTTTTCAAGCATTTATTTAATAATTTGTTTCAGTAATCATGGTCACCCAGTTGGGTGGAATCCATCTCCTTCACCTTCTCCCTCTTGCCGTCAAGTAATGGCTCCTTCTGTGTGGTGCGGCAGTGCAGCGTGATGTGCGTATATGCGTCAATGACGTCACTGATGCGATTGGGTGACAGAGAGAGGCAGAGAGCTGGGGGGCTGCTTGGTGTGACTCTCGCTGCTCTCAGACTTGCACAGTTACACTGAACTCAAGACTTTCTTTCTATTACTGTAAAGTGTGAAGCTTCCTGCTGGCACAGCCACGTACAGATTTGGGGGCCATTTATTTGCTGTTGCTGCTGGGCTGGGCGCTGGCACAGGTACATAAATACTTGGGGGCAATATGATGTGATCAGATTTATTTTTGGCTGCTGCTGACACAGGTAAAGATTGGGGGCAATATGATGGCTGCAGGAGGGCTGTATGATGGATGGCGGCTGAGCTTGCTGGTACAGGTACAGGGGCAGTAATATAAATGAAAAAGTGTTGTACATTTTCTTGCTCTCTTTATTTAAAAACCATCATGGTAAGGAGGGAAATGTTAATACAGGACAGGGGGGCACTGAGTGAAACTCTTGCCTAGGGGGACAAACTACCTTGTGTCTGCCCTGGCAAGGATGTCACTCATATGTCAAAACAGTTAAGTCATATTAAGACATACCCTTAAATCCATATGCCTCCTCCTCCCCTGTGTATAATACAGTACCCCAGTATATGATTAAACACCTTAGGGGCCAATAACAATAATTTTCAAATGCTAACAAACCCCCAGTACAAATAGCAACGTATGAGACACACAGGAGCATAGGGAAGGCAGAACAGAGCAGGAGACAGGAATCAGGAGCAGTCTAATATGTACTACATACAGTGACACAGTGCTGGGGCCCCATTAGCATTTTGTATAAAGTGTAGGGATGTAGCGAACGTCGGAAAAAAAGTTCGCGAACATATTCGCGAACTTGCGCAAAATTGCGAGCGGTTCGCGAACGGTTCGCGAACCCCATAGACTTCAATGGGAAGGCGAACTTTAACATCTACAAAAGACATTTCTGGCCAGAAAAATGATTTTAAAGTTGTTTAAAGGGTGCAACGACCTGGACAGTGGCATGCCAGAGGGGGATCAAGGGCAAAAATGTATCTGAAAAATCTGCCTGTGTGTGCTTGGAAGAGATAGTGTAGGGGGAGAGCTGTTAGTGATTTCAGGGACAGATGATAGTAAGTTTGCTGGCTAGTAATCTGCGTGATACTGCTCTGTATTGGAGGGACAGAAGTCTGCAGGGATTTGAGGGACATTTTAGCTTAGGTAGCTTTGCTGGCTAGTAATCTACTGTTCTCTTTAAACAACTGCCATACGTTGACCTTGTAGGCATTGTTTGCCCAGTTTTTTTGGACGCAGCCACTGAAGCACAGTTGCCAGAAAAAATATGCCATATAAATGCTGAAAATAGTCATTTTTCGCCATACGTTATTCAACCAACTGCTATCTAGCTGTGTGCCCGTGTTCACATTCTGTCTAAATATCCATAATATTACCGTCTCCAGAAAAAACACCGGAGTGACTTTTTTTCAAGCAGCATTCTTATATTTTACGTAATCCGTATCCACCGCTGTGTATACGTTGACCTTGTAGGCATTATTTGCCCTGTAGGCATTTTTTGCCCAGTGTGTTATTCAACCAACTGCTATCTAGCTGTGTGACCGTGTTCACATTCTGTCTAAATATCCATAATATTACCGTCTCCAGAAAAAACACCGGAGTGACTTTTTTTCAAGCAGCATTCTTATATTTTACGTAATCCGTATCCACCGCTGTGTATACGTTGACCTTGTAGGCATTATTTGCACAGTGTTTTCTTCAAACCGCCATCTAGCTGTGTGAGCTTGTTCACATTTTGTCTAAATATTGATAATATTATCGTCTCTAGAAAAACCACTTGAGTTACTTTTTTTCAAGCAGCATTCATATATTTTACGTAATCCGTATCCACCGCTGTAGTAGTGTATACGTTGATCTTGTAGGCATTATTTGCACACTGTTTTCTTCAAACTGCCATCTAGCTGTGTGTATTATCGTTTCCAGAAAAACCAACTGAGTTTTTGTTGTTGTTGTTTTTTTAAAAATAATGCCAGGCAAAGGCAGGCCGCCACGCAGAGGCCGTGCTAGGGGCCGTGCTGCTATGCAATCCTGTGGCCCTAGCAAATTGCCCAGTTTTAAAAAGCCAATGACCCTGAACTCCCAAAATGCTGAAGAGGTAGTTGACTGGCTTACACAGCACACCCCATCCTCTACCGTTTCTAACTTTACCACAACATCCTCCTCATCCTCCACTGCTATGGCCACCCCACGTAACACTTCCTCCACCACCGGTGCCCCATCTTCACTGGAGTCAGAGGAGTTATTTTCCCATGAGTTTCTTGAACTGAGTAATGCGCAACCATTATTGGCAGAAGAAGATGAAGGAGATGAGGACGTTACACCAGATTTAATTCTGGCAGAGAACACGACAGAGATGGACATAATGATGAGTGATGAGGAGGAGGAGGAGGTCCCCGCTGCTGCTTCCTTCTGTGATGTGTCAGAAGAAATTGATGCATCTGAGGAGAATGATGATGAGGAGATTGATGTTTTGTGGGTGCCTAGTAGAAGAGAGCAAGAGGAGGGTAGTTCAGATGGAGAGACGGAGAGTCAGAGAGGCAGTAGGAGAATAAGACTTAGAAGAAGCAGGGAGGCCAGCCCGCAGGGATCAGTAGGGCAACAACATGTATCGGCACCTGTGTTCAGCCGGCCAACGCACCCGCCATTGCCGCCAATGCCGCCAACTTCTACTGTTACCGCCAGATCGCAGACTTCCAAAAAGTCAGCAGTGTGGCATTTTTTTAATGTGTGTGCCTCTGACAAAAGCATTGTAATTTGCAATGAGTGCAGTCAGAAACTGAGCCTTGGTAAGCCCAACAGCCACATAGGTACAACTTCTATGCGAAGGCACATGAGCGGCAAGCACAAAGCACTTTGGGAGCAACACCTCAAAGGCAACAGGCAAACTAAAAGTCACACTCCTTCTGGTCCAGCATCTTACTGCTCTACCTCTGCTCTCCTTGACCCATCTGAACCACCCTCCACTCCGCCTTCCACCTTGACCACCTGTTCCCATTCCCAGTCATCTGCCACCAGCCAAGTTTCTGTGAAGGCCATGTTTGAGCGTAAGAAGCCAATGTCTGACTGTCACCCCCTTGCCCGGCGTCTGACAGCTGGCTTGTCTGCACTCTTAGCCCGCCAGCTTTTACCATACCAGCTGGTGGACTCTGAGGCCTTCCGCAAATTTGTAGCAATTGGGACACCGCAGTGGAAGGTACCCAGCCGCAATTTTTTTTCTAAAAAGGGAATACCACACCTGTACCAACATGTGCAGAGCCAAGTTACCGCATCTCTGTCACTTAGTGTTGGGCCAAAGGTCCATATGACTACTGACGCATGGTCCTCCAAGCATGGTCAGGGCAGGTATGTCACCTACACTGCCCACTGGGTGAACTTGGTAATGGCTGGGAATGGGAAGCAGGGAATGGGTAGCTCAACAACAACAACAACAGTGGAGTTGGTGTCACCGCCACGGATTGCACGCGGTTCTGCCACCACCTCTACTCCTCCATCGCTCTCTACCTCGTCTTCTTCCTCTTCTTCTTCTTACTCTGCTGCTGGGTCCTCCTTCTCCTCCTCCACACCTGTGCACCCCCAGCTCCCCCTAGGCTATTCGACGTGCCAGGTACGCCGTTGTCACGCTGTCTTGGGGATGACGTGCCTGGAAAGCAAAAACCATACCGGATCTGTACTCCTGTCATCTCTGCAGTCACAGGCCGATCGGTGGCTGACCCCACACCAACTGCAGATCGGAAAAGTGGTGTGTGACAATGGAAGCAATCTGTTGGCAGCGTTGAGACTGGGAAATTTAACACATGTGCCCTGCATGGCACATGTGTTAAATTTAATAGTCCAACGTTTTGTCTCCAAGTACCCAGGATTCCAGGACGTTCTCACCCAGTCCAGAAAGGTGTCGGCCCATTTCAGACGTTCCTACACAGCCATGGCACGCCTTGCTGACATTCAGCAGCGCTACAACATGCCAGTCAGGCGTTTGATTTCTGACAGCCAGACTCGCTGGAATTCAACGCTCCTTATGTTGGAACGTCTGCTGCAACAACAAAGGGCCGTCAACGAGTACCTTTTTGAACTGGGTGGTAGGACTGGATCTGCAGAGCTGGGGATTTTTTTCCCCCGTTACTGGGTGCTTATGCGCGATGCCTGCAGGCTCATGCGACCTTTTGAAGAGGTGACAAATATGGTCAGTCGCACCGAAGGCACCATCAGCGACCTAATACCCTTCGCTTTCTTCCTGGAGCGTGCCGTGCGACGAGTGACAGATGAGGCTGTAGACCAGCGTGACGAGGAGCTGGAAGCGCACGATTTATGGTCGCAATCACCAGAACGAACCCAGGCACCTGCTGCAACGCAGGGAGAGGTGCCAGAAGTGGAGTCAGAGGAGGAAGGTGGCTTTGTGGAGGAGGAGGAGGAGGACCAACAGGAGCAGGCTTCCCAGGGGGCTAGTGGTGACCTTTTGGGGACCCCTGGTCTTGTACGTGGCTGGGGGGAGGAGACCGTGGATGATGCAGTCCTTGATAATGAGGAAGCGGAGATGGATAGCTCTGCATCCAACCTTGTGAGAATGGGGTCTTTCATGCTGGCATGCCTGTTGAAGGACCCCCGTATCAAGAGGCTTAAGGAGAAGGACCTGTACTGGGTCGCAACGCTACTAGACCCTCGGTACAAGCATAAAGTGTCAGAAATGTTACCAACATACCACAAGTCCGAAAAGATGCGGCATTTACAAACCAGCCTGCAAAACATGTTGTACAATGCTTTTAAGGGTGATGTCACTTCAGGAACTCATCAACATTCCAGGGGCAGAGGTGCCAGTAATCCTGCCACGAGCACACCTGCAAGGACAAAGCCCTTTGGCCGGTCTGTAACGTCAGACATGCAAATGTTTTTCTGTCCAAGGCAGCGCCACAACCCTTCTGGATCCACCCTCAAAGAACGCCTCGACCGGCAGGTAGCGGACTACCTGGCATTAACTGCAGATATCGACACTCTGAGGAGCGATGAACCCCTGGACTACTGGGTGCGCAGGCTTGATCTGTGGCCAGAGCTGTCACAATTTGCCATGAACCTCTTGTCTTGCCCAGCCTCAAGTGTGCTCTCAGAAAGGACCTTCAGTGCAGCAGGAGGGATTGTAACTGAGAAGAGAACTCGCCTAGGTCACAAAAGTGTCGATTACCTGACCTTTATTAAAATGAATGAGGGGTGGATCTCGGAGGGTTACTGCACGCCGGAAGACTTGTTCTGACTTCTATGCAGCTGTCCTTCTCTTCAAGCCTCATGACTCCACACACAGCTGTCCTTTAGCGTCCTCCTCCCTCCGCCACCGTTACAAACTAGGGTGCAAACCCTACTGGTTTAATTTTTTCTGGCCTCTGTGCTTCAGTGGCTGCAACCAAAAAAACTGGGCAAACAATGTCTACAAGGTCAACGTATGGCGAAAAATGACTATTTTCAGCATTTATATGGCATAATTTTTCTGGCCTCTGTGCTTCAGTGGCTGCAACCAAAAAAATTTATATTTTCAGCATTTATATGGCATATTTTTTCTGGCAACTGTGCTTCAGTGGCTGCGTCCAAAAAAACTGGGCAAACAATGTCTACAAGGTCAACACACTGGGCAAAAAATGCCTACAGGGCAAATAATGCCTAAAAGGTCAACTTATACACTACTACAGCGATGGATACGGATTACGTAAAATTTATTATGGCTGCTTGAAAAAAGTCACTCCGGTGTTTTTTCTGGAGACGGTAATATTATGGATATTTAGACAGAATGTGAACACGGGCACACAGCTAGATAGCAGTTGGTTGAATAACACACTGGGCAAAAAATGCCTACAGGGCAAATAATGCCTAAAAGGTCAACTTATACACTACTACAGCGGTAGTAAAATAAAAAAAAAGTTAAATAAAAAAAGAATGAATATTAAAAAAAAAAAATTAAAGTTGGTGCTGCTGAACTACTAGGAGCAGCAGATTAGCACACCAGTCCCACTCCCCAACACTGCTAGACTAATAGCACTGGGCTCTTATAGTAGTAGTAGTAGTAGTAGTAGTAGTAGTAGTAGTAGTAGTAGTAAAACAACAAAAAAATAAATAAAAGCAGTCCTTACAAGGACTATTGCTATTGCAGCAGTCAGCAGATGAGATCAGAAGCAGGACAGCTGCCCACTGCAGCTACATACAGAGCACTGCAGTAGAAGGTAGATTACTAGCCAGCAAAGCTACCTAAGCTTAAATGTCCCTCAAACCCCTGCAGACTTCTGTCCCTCCAATAACAGAGCAGTATCAAAACGATTACTAGCCAGCAAACTTTCAACTGTCCCTGAAATCACTAACAGGCAGCAGCTCTCTCCCTACACTATCTCTTCAGCACACACAGGCAGAGTGAAAAAAAGCTGCAGGGCTTCGGTTTTTATAGGGAAGGGGAGTGGTCCAAGGGAGAGCTTCCTGATTGGCTGCCATGTACCTGCTGGTCTGGGGTGAGAGGGCAAAAAAAAGCGCCAACAATGGCGAACCCAAAATGGCGAACGTCGCGCGACGTTCGCGAACTTCCGGCGAGCGCGAACACCCGATGTTCGCGCGAACAAGTTCGCCGGCGAACAGTTCGCGACATCTCTAATAAAGTGTGAACAGGTGAACAATGTGGCAGTTTCAGTCTGGGTCTCAGGTGGAACAGTACAGGCCTTTAGGGGAGTGAACAATAGAGGTGTCACAAGTGTGAAGAATACAGGGGATTAGTTTGAATTTGTGGTTTAGACAATGCAGGGGCCAGTTAATCTCAGTAGTGATAAACAGACATAGCAGGCAGATATTGATGTGGATAACTCCCGAAACGCGTTAGGTGTTACCAGCAGGAACTCCAATAAACCCCATTTTCAGAAGTGCCGTATGCTTCTTGAGTCTTTGTCGTATTGATGTGGAGAGCCACATGAGAGGGGGTCGCGGGCCGCCAGTTGGACAGCTCTGCTCTAGAAGGTCCCCATAGGCTAACATAGCACTTCGGTTAGGTTTAATTTGGCGAAGTATTGAATATCGAATGGTCGAATATTCGAACGATTTTACTTTGAATCGAATTTGAAGTCAAAGTCGAAGTATCCAAAAAATTACTACGAAAATTCCCTCAAATTCACTTTGACCCTTGATAAATCTGCCCCTTAGTTGATACATTTCCGCTAACATAGGTGGAGAGCACAAAAATGCACTTGTAAAAGCAATGAGACATAAAGGGGAATTTATAATCACAAATGCAGTGTACAAAGTGCAACTTCAGCTACAATTGCCCATGCCTCTAGCACAGTGGCTAAATGGAGCTGCACTTTTTTCAGTTGTGTCCAATGAAGTCATCATTACGTCATTTCTGGCGTTGGCATCAAAATGGCATCTGCATGTGATATTTTAGGTACAAGTACGGCGCCTATTGAGGCTGATGCTGTGGGTGCCCTGGAGCCAGTGTCACCTTCAAGGTGCCCTCAAGCTGTTGTTGATGTACAAATCTCATCAGTTTTGATTGTCAAGGGTTAATGGGAGTTAAAGATGACGCCTGGGCTTTGCCTTCACTAAAGATGTTTATTTAGACCGTTTGTCCTCAGGGCTGGAACTAGGGGTAGGCAGAAGAGGCACCTGCCTAGGGCACGGTAATGGGGTCTAATAAATAAAGGGTCTTCTGCCTACCCCTAGTCTATATTCACTTCCCTCTGCCACTCTCCCCTCTATCACTGGGCTCCTCACACGCATGAGTGATGTCACAATGCATGCACACACACGTGGGGGGGCATCTGGCCGGTTTAGCCCACCCCTGTGTCCCCTTGTTCTGGTGGGGCCCATAGTAGCCCAGACTGGCAATCTGTGTGCTCTAGGAAATGAGGGGCTACTGTGTGTTGCCATAGACAGTCACTATTTAGGAGCCTGGTGGGGGGCAGGAATGGGCAAATTTGACTCATTTTGCTTCACCAAAAATTCGCCGGCACACATTAAAGTCTATGGGCATCAAAATTTTTTTGACGTGAGTAATTTATTTCTGCCATTGATGTTTATGGGCGTCATTTCTGTGGCGAAACAAAGCACAAAAAATTCACTCATCCTTACACTGTCTACTTGAAATGCTTATTTTGACTTTTAGTCCAGGCCTGGCCTATAACCTAGAGCCCGTTTTCTATATTGAGAATGGTTTCTTATTTTTCAGATGATCAGGTTGCCTCACGCACAGTGATCAGTAGGGGGCGTATTGATAAAGGGGGGCAAGGGGTGTGAATAGTCAGTGGAGTGGTTGGCAGTTAGTTTGCTGAGGCCTATAATGAACTCAGTGGAGGACGAAGGACACACTGCTGAGATGTAACGCTGTGATGATGATACCAGTGATTTGACATGAGGGATTGTGTCCAATATTGGCTCCAATTTCTTTTTTTTTGGGGGATGGGGGTAAAATATCTTTAGTGTGCACCTTTAGATAGCTGTGTGAGCAGAGAGAGTTGGGTGTCTTAGAATAAGTTTGCAATAATTTGTTTGCACCCAAAATCCTTTGTGCTTCACAATGTATTGTTGTGTAATCAGTGTTGGACTGGCCCACAGGGATACCAGGAAAATCCCAGGTGGCTCGAAGTGTCTTGCTTTTTAACATTTGGCCTATTTCATGGCTATTGCAAAAAGGGAGGGGGGTGCACTTCTAAGGCCATATAAAAACATTTATATATATTGCCCTACACATGAGCCCAGTGTATAGTTTGTGTGCCATATGTTAGGAAATGTAGGGGAGAAGCCGGGTACCCCAGAAAAAACATAATACTGGTAATACTCTGATTAAACCCAATAGCTCATTGCAATACCTTTCTACAGAACTATATCAAACACAAAGAACTGTTCTACTGTTGAACCTGATGTCGTACGTTGAGCCAATATAGTGTATAAAGACAGCTTTATAACATATAATTGTGTATAACAAATCTTTGTATCATAGTATACAAGGCGTCCTTATAATCCATAATCCTGTATAATGAAGCGTTGTGCAAGAGAAATCATGGGAAGTAATCAACTCGATGACCTAATACTTGTTCATTATTCTCATATGTTTTATGATTTCTGCAGCCCTTATCAGACTTTCCTTTATTATAGGTAGGGGCACAATATGCTATTCAGCTACTAGTTACTGTAGCTAAGAAAAGATCTCTGCTTTGGATGTGCTTGTTGGGAGTCTGGCCAGATCCTGATGATCGCATGGGAAGCAAGATCTGTTATTAACCAAATCATTGTATCTTCTTACTAAATTACTGTTTGAGCTCATTGTTTGCTAAGCCTATATAAACTGGGGGTCTCCATTCGGTCAGTTGAGATTTGCCTGTGGGGTTGACGCGTGCCGCCACAGGACCTTCCGTGCTCTGTTTGAGGGATTCTATCTGCTGACTGTTCCTGGGATCTCCCAGTCTTGGTTGCAGATTGAAGGTTGCTTTGCTCTTATACTCATTCGGTAATGTATATCTTCTTCATTCTATGTATGTAATAAACCTTTGCTTATATGTAGCTGGTGTGTTTGAATTACTTCCGAGAGACTCATAGAACCACAATTGAAACAACAGCCCATCACCCTGAAAAATGAAAAGTCGCCAGCGTTGTTTGGGACTATTTTTTGAGGAACTCCTATCTACTCTATTGCACTTTGCCTGGTCTGAGGTGGCGAATGCAAGTCTGGCGCAAGAGGTAATACTCTTTTGCCAGAGAGAAACTTCACCTGGTGTAAGAGTGCGAAGCAGCACTAGAGTCTATCTCCTAGACCGAAATGTCACACTGGCGAATTTTCGCCAGTGTTAGTCACTTTGCCCTTTAGTAAATTTGCCCCTTAGGCTGGAACAACACAGTGTGGCTTCTTCAGATCTGACGAGCTGAGGGGAAGTGTGTCGGATCGCAAGAAGCTGCACCATGTAGTTCAGCCCTTAGGGTAAAATTTCACAAGCGATTTTCATCAGATTTTGTTGGTCAGATTTTATCTAATCCTCCATGCAACAGCACATAACATCACACAACAGTACACAACATGATGCAACACCACACAACAATGCCCCCAGTGGCGGAACTACCGGGGGAGCAGGGGGTGTGAGGCGCCCAAGGCCCGCACGCCCTCAGGGCCCCCCGGCAGCACCGCGCGCCACTGAAATCCCCCGAGTAGCACCATGCGCCACTGAAATTTGGGCCGTACGGAGGGGGCGGGGGCCCGGCTGCGCGTCACGCACCAGGGCCCACCCTGGCTGTCCTAAGTTTTAAGGGTGGGAGGAAGCGAAGCCAAAGTCTTTAAACTATTGCAGGCTGTAATACCTTCCTGCCTAATCGTGCATCTGATGCTGCAAAGACCTCAAATTTATAACATTTTGAAAAGGAATGAATCGAGGACCATGTAGCGGCTCTGCAAACTTGTTCAGCTGAGGCCCAAGTGCTGATACCTGATGAGTAATGGAGGGGTCTTTCCTTTGGAGGGGTCTTTCCTTTGTCACGTAAGCGCGGCAAATAGCTTCTCTTATCCATTGTGATATGGAAGTTTTAGATGCTGGAAATCCTTTGCGTATTCCTGAATGTATGACGAATAAGGGGGATGATTTATGAAAATCTTTGATTCTCTGTAGATAGAACTTAATGGTTCTCACAATATCTAGAGCATGAAGAGCAGTTTATTTTGGTGATTGTGATCGAGGACAGAACGAAGGTACCGTGATGTCCTGGTCAATATGGAAGTCTGAATCCACCTTGGGCACAAATGAAGGAATGGTGCGTATTAGCACTCGGTCCTGGTGAAATGTCAGGAACGGTGTTTGACATGAAAGAGCATTTAGTTCTGATACTCTACACGCTGATGAAATATCTAGTAGAAACGCCACCTTCCAAGAAAGCCGCGCCAATGGAATCAAAGCCAGTGGTTCAAAAGGTGGACCCTCTAGTGCCTGAACAACTAAATTGAGGTCTCACGGAGGGAGTCGATCTCTGTATGGAGGAACGATAAGAGTAGCTCCTTGCAAGAATTTGTGAATGTCTGTATTCGTTACCAACGTTGAAATAGAACAGGTAGTGCAGAAACCTGTGATCTTAGAGATGCCGGAGACAGCCCTTTATCTAGCCCTACTTGAAGAAATTCCAGAATCTGAGGAATTGAACAGTCATAAAAAGATACTCCTTGTTTTTTACACCATTCTCTGAAACAACGCCAAACCCTATAGCAGGTCTTGGAGGATACTGGTTTTCTGGCAGAGATCATGGTTTTTATCACCTTTGAAGAAAAACACTTTTGCTTTAATACTAGGGCCTCAATAGCCATGCTGTCAAATTGAGCATCTTCGAGTTGGGGTGTACTATGGTGCCTTGAGATAGTAGATCTGGTAGATTTGGTAAGTGCCATGGATCTTCTCTGGTTAGATTTATCAGCTCGGAAAACCATGCTCGTCGAGGTCAATGAGGTGCTATTAGAATCTCTGTGTGATGCTCCCTTTGAATTCTGTGGATCGATCTGGGTAGTAGTGGAAGCGGCGGAAACGCATAGCCTAGTCTGAATTTCCATGGAGCCGTCATGGCATCCACTGCGAGAGCTAGAGGGTCTCGGTAATGTGACATGAACTGTTGAGCCTTCTGGTTTAACCTTGAGGCCATCAGATCTATTTCAGGAGTGCCCCATCTTTTCGTAATTGCATTGAAAACTTCTTGATTTAGAGACCACTCTCCTGGATCAAACGTTTGTCGACACAGATAATCGGCTTCCCAATTTTCGAGTCCCAGAATATATATCGCTGACAGTGTGGTGTTGTGTCCAAGACAGAATGTGGCTTACTTCCTGGAGTGCTTAACGACTGTGAGTACCTCCTTGGTGATTGAGGTACGCCACCGTTGTCGCATTGTCTGATTGCACTCGGGTGGCTCTTCCCCTCATTCTTTGTTGCCAGTGAGTGAGAGCCCTTCTCACCACTCGCAGTTCTAGAATGTTTATCGGTAGGAGAGTTTCTGCTGATGACCAGAGTCCCTGAGTCGTGAACGAGCCGAAAACCGATCCCCAACCAATCTGCCACTGTGGATCTGATAGAAGTATTCCTTTGGACAGATTGCTGTAGTGTAGCCACCAAGTCAATGATACCCTAGTTTTGGGAAGCAGACTTATTCTCTGAGAAAGATTTTTGCGATTCCACTGTGTAAAATGTTCCATTGTAGTTTCCTGAGATGGAACTGTGTGAAGGAAACTGCTTCTATCGCTGCTACCATGGATCCCAGCAGTCTCATGGCAAACCGGGCTGAAATGTTCGGCATTGTGTTAAGTCGTCTTACTAGCGATAGAATGTTGTCTATCTTGTCTGGAGGCAGAGAAACTTTATATTCTCTTGTGTCGAAAATCATACAGAGAAACTGCAGTCTCTGACTGAGAATTAAGTTTGACTTTGCAGTATTGATGATTCAATCTAGTTTGGTCATTGACTATATTACTTGGGCCAGATTGTTCTGTGCTTCTCTTTGGGAGGATGCCTTCAGAAGAATTTTGTCCAGATATGGCGTTATGGATATTCCCTTTACTCTGAGTGATGCCGCCGCTGCTGCCATCACCTCGGTAAATATCTGTGGAGCCGAGGTTAGGTCAAACGGTAGTGCCACAAATTGGTAGTGAAGTCCTTGGTATGCAAACCTCAAGTATTTCTGATGGATTTGGAAACTAGGTATATGAAGATAAGCATCCCGGATATCTAGTGTGGCCAGAAACTTGTTCGGTTTCATGCTTGCTATAACTGAACGTAGAGATTCCATCTTGAAACCCGCTGGACGAATGTATGTATTGAGCTGTTTGAAATCTAACACTGGTCTGAAGGATCAGTCCTTTTCAGCACTATGTAGAGGTTTGAGTAGAACCCTCAAAATTTTTCTTTTGGGGGAACTCGAATAATGATTGTGAACCACAGAGAAAAATGCTTGCTGTTTTCGTGGCTCTGTTGGTATTCTTGACATGAAAAAAATGAGAATGTGGGATGGAAGAGAACTCCAGCTGAAACCCGTGAGATGTGATCCTTTGTACCCAAGGATCTTGTGTGGTTCCTTGCCAAATCTCTTGAAAGTGAAGCAATCTAGTCCAACTGTAGATTGAGGGTGATCTGGTAGTCATGCTGAGGATGACTTGTCTGAAGGCTTGGACTGGTTACGTCTGTTCTGCCAGTTGCTCTTGAATATATTTTGGAACTGATTATTGGTTCTGAAAGACTGAGGTTGAAAGTGTCTGGAATTCGAGCTTTTGGAGTTCTGTGGTGAACCAAAAAATCGTCCTTTACGAAAAACTGGAACGTGGTTTGTTTTGGGTAAGAAGAGTGCTCTTACCCCCTGTAGCCTGGCTAATAATTTTATCTAAGTCTAATCCAAACAGCAGTTTTCCTTTGAAAGGAAGAGCAGTAAGGGATTTCTTTGATGATAAATCTGCCAACCAAAATTTTAGCCATGAAATTCTGCGTGCCGCCACCGATAAGGCTGATATGCGAGCCACCACTTGGGCTGCATCTAGGGATGCCTTGCAGATGTAATCTGATGCACCCTTAATTTGTAGCGTAATGTCTATGAGTTCTTGTCTGGGTCTTCCTGATGATAGGCCCTCCATGAGAGAAGACACCCAAGTCTGAAGAGCTCAGCTTACCCATGCCGGCAAAGATGAAACGTAATATACCTTCCAGTTTCTTGTACATAGAGTTCTTGAAGGACGATGCATCCAGGACTGGTAGAGTGCCCCATTTTTCAATTGCAACTCACCCTCCAAACGCTTGGCATGAAAACAGAACACTTATATTAGGCCAATATGGTTGACCAAGGTTTGCTTGTTTAGTAATCTGGACAGGTAAATAAATCTTGATCTAGGGGCCTCTTAGAAGTAAACTAAATGACCAATAATGTAGAATATATGAGGAGATGCTAATTCATTTGGAACTCCCTGTGACCAAAGTTGCTAACTTTATAGAACTCCAAGGTCACATTTAATATCCGCATATTATAACATATATTTCAGTGTGTCATGACATAATAAACTGTGCAGCCATTATAACAGATCAGCAAGCAACATTTATATAGTAAATAATGTACCCCCTATTGTAAGATATAATTATATGATATTTCACCAAGGAATTCCATTCTGTGGGTGTTGGTGTGGGGGGGGTGATTGCAGTCATTGATGCTGACTTGGTTATGCACAAGTTCCTGTCAGTGACTCATGTGACAGGAATTACATCACAAAGCACTGATTATAACATAACGGATGACATAACCAAGCACCATTTATAAGATTATAATCTACAGGATATTCATGGCTCCTGTGTATTATACTGAGAAATAACAATGGAAAATGAAAATATTTTTTTCACACACACTATGAACCGTAAAATTATTATTTAAATTGCCCTCCACTCCATGTGTAGTTCATCTAGAAAGGTCTAGTGTTATATTAATACAGGAACACTTAAACATTAAGCAGAAGGTACATGGGAAGAATTTAATGGACTTGCTTACAATTTGTTCTATAGGTATTTTTATCTATTGTCTAGGGAAAATGGCCTTACAATCATTTTTATGTATTTTTCTTTGAAGAAAACAAAATACTTATAATAGAAGAAAATATATATGACAACACACAATGTTTTACATTTATTGAAAAGTTTATTTCAAGTTTTTACAGTATTGCAAAATCCATGCCTTCATGGATGGGATCAATGGGAACATTTGATGCAGGCCTGTGGGTGTTTTGTACCATCTGTATAAGATTTTCTTTTGGTTTTCCATGTGGTTGGTGCACTTGGAGTATTTGAGGGGAGATTTGCCGCTTGTATCCATTGGAGGTGTGGTAATGATGTGGTAATTTGTAGGTCTTGTTCCACTTGGTGATATACTGTATCTTCTCAGTTGATGGGTGACTGATAATTATACTATACATTCTAGATCAGTGGTCCCCAACCAGTGGCTCGTGAGCAAAATGTTGCTCTCCAACCCCTTGGATGTTGCTCCCAGTGGCCTCAAAGCAGGAGCTTATTTTTGAATTCCAGGCTTGGAAGGAAGTTTTAGTTGCATAAAAACCAGCTGTACTGCCAAACAGCTCCTCCTTTAGTCTGCCAGTCCCCTTAGGGGCTACCATCAGTCAATTACAGCCCATATTTGGCACCCCAGCATGCTTATATAGCTCTCCAACTTGTTTTTACATTTGAATGTGGCTCACAGGTTAAAAAGGTCGTGGATCCCCACAAATCCACACATTATATAATTTAAATATCTCCCCCTTGATGACCAAACTGACCCGAGAACTTAATGCATGGTCCAAAGTACCAGTGAATTAAATGTCAATTAATTAAGATGATATGGTTCCCTCGTTAGTTGTATTTTTTGCAAATGCTCCCACTATTTCTTACCCATAAAGATCTGACTAGGATGAACACAGCACTTAGTCAATTTATCTGGGGAGGTAAACGTTCTCGGATCAGCAGCTAAAATCCCAAGGTGGGATAAATCTCCCACATTTTCAGACATATAACTTGGCTTGTAATTTACATGATGTGGCAGACTGGCTCAACAATAGAGAGTTTTATGCATTGTCTTCTGTAGAACAGGCTTTCATACCAAATACCTCCCTGGCCTCTCTTTTGCATTTAAAGGAGGGACAAAGACCACAGACAATTAAGGAAAATCCACTGCTAAATACCACAATTAGAGCCTGGCGAGCAGCACATCATAGACTGTCTATTTCACCCTCATTGTCCCCTTTCCTATCTTTTCTAGGCAATCCTAGATAGTTGTCCAATTGTTTCTAGTCCATTTAGGTTCCAGTTTTTTGTTGTCTGCAATTCCAGATCATAGTAACATAGTAACATAGTAAGTAAGGTTGAATCTGCCAGTTGATCCAGAGGAAGGCAAAAAAAACCCATCTGAAGCCTCTCCAATTTGCCTCAGAGGGGGAAAAATTCCTTCCTGACTCCAAAATGGCAATCGGACTAGTCCCTGGATCAACTTGTACTATGAGCTATTTCCCATAACCCTGTATTCCCTCACTTGCTAAAAAGCTATCCAACCCCTTCTTAAAGCTATCTAATGTATCAGCTTGTACAACTGATTCAGGGAGAGAATTCCACATCTTCACAGCTCTCACTGTAAAAAACCCCTTCCGAATATTTAGGCGGAACCTCTTTTCTTCAATCAGAATGGGTGACCTCATCTACTGGTAAATAAAGCATTAGAGAGTTTACTATATGATCCCCTTATATATTTATACATAGTTATCATATCACCCCTTAAGCGCCTCTTCTCCAGCGTGAACATCCCCAATTTTGGCCAGTCTTTCCGCATAGCTAAGATTTTCAATACCTTTTACCAGCTTAGTTTCCCTTCTCTGTACCCTCTCTAATACAATAATGTCCTGTTTGAGTGATGGAGACCAAAACTGTACGGCATATTCTAGATGGGGCCTTACCAGTGCTCTATACAGTGGAAGAAAGACCCCCTCCTCTCTTGACTCTATGCCCCTTTTAATACAACTCAAGACCTTATTTGCCCTTGATGCTGCTGACTGGCATTGCTTGCTACATACAAGTTTATCATCTACAAGGACTCCAAGGTCCTTTTCCATAATGGATTTGCCTAGTGCAGTCCCATTAAGGGTATAAGTGGCTTGGATATTTTTTCATCCGAGGTGCATGACCGTACATTTATCAACATTGAATCTCATTTGCCACAGTCAAGATCCTGTTGCAAGTGCCACATCCTTCATGGAATTAATTGGGCTGGATAATTTTGTGTCATCTGCAAACACTGATACATTACTTACAACACCCTCCCCTAAGTCATTAATGAACAAGTTAAATAAAAGTGGACCCAATACTGAGCCCTGGGGGACCCCACTAAGAACCTTACTCCAAGTAGAGAATGTCCCATTAACAACCACCCTCTGCACCCGATCCTGTAGCCAGTTTCCTATCCACGTGCAAACGACTTAATTTAGCCCAACAGACCTTAGTTTAGAAAGCAGTCGTTTGTGGGGCACAGTATCAAACGCTTTGGCAAAATCCAAATAGATCACATCTACTGCCCCCCCACTGTCCAGCATCTTTCTTACCACATCATAAAATGCAATCAAATTCATCTAACGTGACCATTATGCCTTTCATTAGAACAAAATTTTGAATGTGATCCCTTAACAAGACTTCCTCAGAGCAGATGTTGTAGTATGGTAGGGATTCGCTGTTGTTGGAGGTTCTTGAATTTTACTAGCCCACATCATTTTCTGTAGTGTGAGTGGGTGGATTGCTTTGTGTTCTTTGTAGATCCATCCATTTCTGTTTCAGTTGGGTTAGTTGGTTTGCTGGGGTTCTTAGGGGTAATCCTTGGGTTTTGTTGATATTGAGTTTATAATAAGAGATTTGGTTATATTCCGTGTTGCTTCCAGTGATTGACTGGGGTTTGTGAGCAATATACAAATAAAAATAGACATATATACATTTTTAACAAATGTATAGCTTGTGCTGCCTATGCACCAGGGCTGGGAGTAAAAAGCAGCCCACGTAGGTTTATGTTTCGCTATCAGAAGATGAACCCATGGGGTATTTCAGGTCATCTAATCCCCATTGGGTGTCTTCCCACAGTTTTGCTTTAACCTCCGTTTTTAATTCGAGTTCTGCTTCTGGTTGTTCATGTGGTCTTCTTTCAGGGATAAATGGGGGCTGGATTTCTTTATTTTCAAGAGCCACCCAGTCTAATCCCTATAAAAACAGGAGAAATAGAATGTACATTATTAATCTATTCAAAGTATGCAGATTTGCAATAAAGACAAAATCATTAGCTCATAGTGGGTATGAGCAAAAATAAGTGAATGTGGCATGCAGGATACCAGAATAACATACCTCAAAGAATGGACTCTTCTTCACGTCCTCTGTACCATGTTCACCTGTCCCAAGGCGAAGCTGTGCATCTTTCTTTAAGAGCTGCAAAACAAATTGTGGTACTTAAGTACTTTTATTGAATAGTAGTAAGGACAAATATAAGCATAGGGTAAGTAATAATGGAAAGGCTTTACTTTTGTGCAGAACTCTCATACCAATCCAACATACTGATATCATGCTTGGAACTTACATTTACTAATATACTGAGCGTATCCTCATTTATATCTTCTGGATATTTTGGCTCCTCACTTTTGATGATTACATAAATTTCAAGTGTAGTTGTTCCATTAAATGGTACCTGAAAAAACAACAAAACCCAGAAAGTTGAGTTTGGATAAAAGTAACCTACAATAATGAACAAGGTCTATCACTTGTAAGTTCTATAGGAGTTTTTTCCCAACCAAGCAGCCAACAAAGAAGGTACAGGTATGGGACCTGTTATCCAGAATGCGTAGGACCTGTGTTTCCCGGACAACAGATCTTTCTGTAATTTGGATCTTCATACCTTAAGTTTACTAGAAAATCAGATAAACATTAAATAAACCCTATAGGCTGGTTTGCCTCCAATAAGGATTCAATCTTAGTTTGGAAGCTACTGTTTTGTTATTACAGAGAAAAAGAAAATAATTTTTAAAAATTTGGATTCATTTATTATAATGGAGTCAATGGGAGACAGCCTTTCTTTAATTAGGAACCTTCTGGATAACGGGCTTCCGGGTAATGGATCCCATACCTGTATTTGTTTGATATTTAATAGTATCTTTTAAAAATGAACTCCTAATCATTACACTTTCACCATTTACATTTTATGTTTTTTATTATTTTTGAGTGTGTGTCCTTTATAGGCCCTTTTAAAATAAAAAAAAAATATGCTTTTTTCCTGCAAATTATGTTTCTTTATAGGAAATATTCTTTAAATTTATGTGATTTTGTTTGCTAATCTGCTCTGATGCCTGAAGGCAATTTTAATTTGTTGGAGAAGCTAACACCTGCATCAGCATCATATCCTTTACTGATTGGAAATTTAGTAGTAAATACATTTTTAAATTTCAAGCTGAAAACCATGTCAAGGTTTCCCATGTTATGAGGGTGTTAATGATCCATTTGTAGATTTTTCTGAATTTCCTCTATACAATAAGTGGGAACATAAAAATAGGTTTCCAAAATCCTCTGAGAGGATCATTTTCACCCTTAAGGCCTGTGGTGCAATAGGCATTTTTTTTGGCAGTTGTAAACAAACAGGCTGAAAAAAAAGGCTGAGCCTCTGATTTCTGCTCAGGCACAAATCTCTGGTGTATCATTGGCCTATCAGTGCATGGAGCTGATTATGGTGATACCATGCCTGTCAGTACATTCAGAACACAGAGCAGAAGTCAGAACTAATAAATGTAGTTAAAAATGGATATACTCTGGATGGATAAACTCTATCAGTGATTGCCCACTTTGAACTCTAAATAGATACTTACGATTCCGGTGAGCAGTTCATAAATGGTCACTCCCAGTGCCCACCAGTCTACTGATCTTGTGTATTGACCACGGAATAATTCTGGGGCCTTATAGAAGATGGTTCCACATTCGCCGTTGGTTATGGTGTCAAAGTTCATTCCTGAAGCAGAAAGAAAACAATAAGTTAAAAAGTTTATCCATATAAAAGTTATATTCATTGGTTGAACAGAAGAGCAGAAGTCACTGCAGGTCTTTAATTATCTACCCAGTATATGACACAAAGAAGGTTGTTGTACTGTGCCCCTCTGTCTACCTCTGGTTACAATAACATATATGACCAATGCTCCACTGCTTAACCGTGTATATGTTACAAATCTTACCTAATTCGCTGATCCCAAAGTCTGCAATTTTGACATAACCATCACCATACAGCAATATGTTCTCTGGTTTTAGATCTCTGCAAATCAAATTGAAGTGCATTATAAGATATTGGTTCAACAAAAATATGTATAATATAAAAGGTCTGACATAAATATAAGACTTAATTATCACTTACCTATGGGCGATATTGTGCTCATGTAAGAACTGCAGTCCTAGAACCATACAAGCGGAGTAGAATCTGTAAAGATTAAAATAAATTATACATATATCAGTTTTTTAAATCAGTTTCATAAATGCAAGCGTATCAATATATAGCTATGGCAAATATGTAATTCCTGAGCCCTAATATTTAGTGGAACATGACATTTGTTGTCTCAACTTCCCACAGAGCATTAAAACTTGGATGAAGCAACCTTTAATGGCATGAACCAGTAAATGGTTTGGTGTGACAAGTGGGAAGCCAATGTTCTTCCTATTGAGTACCCAATAATAATAGTATTAGATATAAAAAGTGGTAAGAATGACATAAGGGTTTTTCACCTTGGGTTGAGCTCCCTAAAAGATAAGTAGTACTTACCGAACTCTCTCAAGTGGCATTCCAGGTTGAGCCGTGAATGCTGCTAAGTTTCCTGCTTCCGCATACTCCATAACCAGACACAAATGATCTTCAGTCTGGAAGGAGCAGAGTAAACTGGTAAGGAACTGACATTTCTCCTCGTCGATCAGCCGGAGGATGCGCTGCTCTTGGGCAACACTGGGAAATTAAAACCGTTAAAAGTCAATACATGAAAACTTCACATTGAATTATGGCAGAGATAGTGAGTGGTTCAAATGTTCTTTCATAAAGGTCTAAAATGATTTCTGATTAAAATAAATTTGTCAGTATAGACATGTTACAATCTGAGGTTTGTGCAAGGCCTGTCTCTTATAAATGTCCAAATGCTCTAATTCTACATCATTGTAACCCCTTGTTAATATTATACATCTCTGAGCACCCCCCTCATTAGTTAGGAAGCTGATGAATGTGACTATGTCTTGTAAAGCCACATTATTTTTAATATATACAGTGTTTCTTTTATGGAAAATCTATATTTTTATAGCTTCATAAAATCACTATTTGACCTATAACTTACCAATGAAATACACCTCTATGGTTGATATCATGCATTTCTATGGTTTTAATTGCCACAGTCTTTCCAGAGGTTCTGTGTTGTCCCTTGTAGACCTGCAATGAAAGAGCTTCATGAGATACAATACAATACATATTTGGTGCTACCGTTCTATTTAGGTGTTTGTGATGGAGAAAAAACACATTGAAAAGTGGAAATTAAGCATGATAAGGCCACATCTTGAAACCAGGGTCACCTTCTTAATTTTTAGCTCTTTTACTTACATCATAACTTACAGTATCTTTAGAATACAACTGACAGAATGAATCAGTGCAAATCAGTTGCTGGTCACTAACTGGTTGCTATAACCTATTTGTTTGTTTTTAGTTAGAGCTGCTCAAGGTATACAAGTCCTTGTGGTGTCACCAATGAGTGGATGACAATCTTTTATGTTCAGCAGTGGTTATAGACACAAGTAGTTCAAATAGAGGAACCATCCACTTTTTCGTGCTGTCTAATTCCTAGCCAAATGATGATGGTATGTGTTTTCTCCTCAAGTCACCCAGAATAGATTTTGATTTATCATAAAGAGACAGAATAGCTTACCTTTCCAAATGCACCCTCGCCGATATATGATTGGAGCTGGAAATCTGTAATAGATGGTATTGCTTTTTGCACCAGCCTAAAATAAAAAACATTTATTTAATTTAAATTATTTCTTGCACATTCTTTGTTATGGGCCAAACTTTCAACCCAAACTTAAACAGCTGCTGTACTTGGACACATATACACGGTATATATATATATGCACTATGGGTAAGATGTCATGCAATCTGCCATATCATATAAACCTCTGATAAAACAACAAACATATTTCAGAATAATTACCTTCTTTCCACCTGATTTTCATCTAGAGTTTTGTCAAGCTCATCAACGATCCGACAATAGTGAGTTCTCCGCTAGAGAAGTAAAATAAATACCATTAATTCAGGTTCAATATAGCACGTATGAGAAAAGCCTTTTTGTTTTGCCATTAAAACTTACCTTCATCCGGTCAGGAAAATCAAAGAATGACTCTGGTTTCTTTATAGGTACTGATAAAAAAAAAAAAAAAAAAAGGTTGGTTAAGCTACTTTGCAAAAAGTACCATTGGGAACTGTGGGACAATATGGCTGTAGGGCCTTCTGTTTGTGAGTGGGAATGAGTTAGTTAATTCTAAAGCTGTTGGTCTGAGTAACTTTATATCAATAGCCTCGTACTGAGAACCATTAAAGTACATCTTCAAAAGCTTTTGAACTAGTGAACATGACTATATTTCCATTAACTTCAGTACTAGGGGTACTCTTGATGGGTACTTAGTGGCTGGTGTCTTTGAGAGGTAATTCCTTATATATAACTGTGCTCCCCATATAATTCTACATCAATTGCCCTGTCTGTGATATGCATGTAAACACTATGATTAAATGCAGACATTGACTATAACAGATATTAATCTAGCTGGGTGTTGTGAACAGGTTTGAAGTTAAACAGCAATTAGTAAAATATATGTAAAGAAAAAGCACCTCTACGGATCCGAACTCTATTCTTATTTCTAGGCTTCTGCTTTGCTATTGTCTTTTGCAGGTTTGTATTTTTATCCTGATTGGCTACCTCAGGCTTTTCCCTAACATCCGTCTGTGCATCTGCTTCAGGTGATGAAATATGAAGAGATGCCTTTTGGCTCCCAGTGTCCTATAGAGATCCAACGTAAAAAGGATGTGATGAAAAACATTTTCAGAAAAAATTGAACAGAGAAAAATCTTTGCTATCTTACTAAAAGTAACTTTAAAGGGATACTCATCCAAAAAAATTACATTAGTTTTGCATTGAGGCAAAATGTTATTCCTAATAGATTTCCAGTACACACTAAGAAGCAAATTTATTCTAATTTTTGCCTTGATCTGTGGCAAAAAGTCATGAATAACATCAAAAAATTTAAAATGTATTTTTCTACAAAACAAAATTGGCAACTAAAATCTCTCAAAATTCTATATAGGTTAAATAAGAGATGTATATCTATATTTAAGCTATTTTAAAATTTAAGGGTTTTTCTTTAAATCAATTTTTTTAGAATTATAGCAATCAAATCTTTCTAATTTAGGTGTTTTTTTATTCATAGTCCAGCAGTCAGGAAAATTGTTTATTAAAAAAAAACTTCTTGAGGGGTTTTGCACGATTGAGTTTGGGGTAAAAAGTTATTTAAAATATTACAACTTAAAGTTATTTCTGTGATGCCTTTCCTATTCTCTTGTCAGACTAACTCACTAACTATGGCCTGTGCCATTTGTACAAAGACAAGAGAAGTATGTAGATGCCTAAGGGGCCTATCATTTTCAGTGGGATTTTATTTACATCCAATAAAAACTAATAATCCTGACTAAAACAACCTCCACTCTGTTTTCCTGAAACCAAAACTCACCTTTGGTCTCTCAGCAGGAACTTTCTCTGGACTTTTCTTCGCTGGAGCTGAAGAGAAGATAAGAAATGGAGGTTTAAGTACAACTATATTGAATAGAAGAGTCTTGAGATGTTATTTAATTTGCAGAAATGTACATTTGTGAGGCCCATTTATCAAAGTCCAAATTTATCTCAATATTATTTGAACAAAAACCCTGACAAAATCCGTATGGGATTTTTTCTCTGTATTTATCAATACACAATACACTCGTGAAATTTTTTTTGTGGGGGAAAAAAGAATTAATTCCCAAAAAATTGTTTTTGTTTTAAATTTTATTGGATTTGCAGTTTAGTAATTAACCCCCTTAGTGTATGATTTTATACAATATAACATACAGAAACCAATCAGCAAAAATACTCAATATGAATGATATACTGCACCTGGAAGCATCTGAGCTTCTTCCTCTGGAGATGTTTCTATTTCCATCTTTTTCATGTCTTCTGTTTTCTCTATTTCAACCTCTGTGGCGTTGCTTTTCTTTCCAAAACTCACCTTCAGTTTCTCAGCAGGAACTTTCTCGGGGCTTTGCTTCGCTGGAGCTGATGAAAAGATAAGAAATGGAGGTTTAAATACAACTATATTAAATAGAAGAGAATTCATATGTTATTTAATTTGCAGAAATGTAAGTTTTAAGGGGTTATTTACCAAGGTCCAAATTTATCTCAGTATCTCTAATATCTACAGTAGCTTGGAGCAACTATGAATTCCCGAATGGACCTTATTTATGAAGAAAAAAGCCCGAAAAAATAGAGTTGGGCAAAACTCTGAGTTTTTCAAGTTTTTTTGCTGCGAATCCCTGAAATTATCAGCACAGATACTGGGACCTTCCCCATTGATTTATATAGGACCTCAAGAGCTTTTAGATGCTGGGGTTTCCGATTCTGAGCTTTTAGACCATCAGACTCAATAAATCTCAAATAATTTGTAGTGTTATTTTTTTGCTCTGAAAAGTGATAATTATTCAAGGTACGGATATTTTGTGCTTGATAAATAAGCCACTTCGGGGCATATTTATCAAGGGTCGAAGTGAATTTGAGGGAATTTTTTAAGTAAAAAAATTTGAAGTAATTTTTTGGATACATCGACCATCGAATAGGACAGTACGACTTCAAATTCAATTCAAAGTAAAATAGTTTGAATATTCACCCATTCGATAATCTGTCTCTTTCAAAAAACTTTGACTTCAATACTTCGCCAAATTAAACCTGCCGAAGTGCTATGTTAGCTTATGGGGACCTTCTAGAGCAAAGTTTTTTGAAGTCAAAATTGTTCGATCGATATCTGAAATCCTTTGAATCGTTTGAACGATTTTACTTTGACCGCAAATGACCAAATTCAATGAAAAAAATCTTCGAATTTGATATTCGAAGTCGAAGTAATTCAATTTGATGGTCGAATTTTGAAGTATTTTCAACTTCGAAAATCGACCCTTATAAATCTGCCCCTTAGTGTATGATTTTGTACGATATAATATACAGAAACCAATCAACAAGAATACTCAATTTGATTGATATAAAACTGCACCTGGAAGCATCTGAGCTTCTTCCTCTATTTCCATAGTTTTCATTTCTTCTGGTGTCTCTATCTCCACCTCTGCAATGTTGCTTTCTTTCTTCTCCTCTCTCTCACTAATAGCTAGCTCTTCTTGCTTGTTGATAAACTCAACCTGTGGAGATAGAATTCAAAGGGAAAATGATGAAGCAAGTATCTCAGGATTGAAATTGATGGATTTTATCATCTATTATGTTACAATATTACTATGTATTGCACAATGGGGCTTTTTTGTTTGCTTTGTTTTCCTAAAATGTAGTTTCAACAGCAACAGGTTACACTCACTATATATATAAGTGCATCATGAGCTTCATTTTCTTGAATTTTCCAACTTTCAAGAAGGAGGACATTTCTTACCTTGCATTTTAATATTTCTCTGTTAGGTTCTTCTTGTTCTTCTTTTTCTAGAATGTTGGTCTTTAGTCTCTCATTTGCTATCAATCTGTGTTTTTGCTGTATAGCAAATCGCTGAGCTTCCTCTACAGAATCCTTTTGTTTTTGAATTTTGACTTTTTCTTTAATAAGCACATTTCGCAAATTCCTCTTCATCATTTCTTTACTTGCTTCCTCCTGGTCTTCTTTTTCTTGAATTTTCCACTTTTCCAGAAGAAGCACATTTCTTAATTTGCGTTTTAATATTTGTATTTTAGATTCTTCTTGCATTTCTTTGTCTAGAATATTGATCTTCAGACTTTCATTCACTTTCAGTCTCTCTTTCTGCTGTATTGCAAATTGTTCAGCTTTCTCAAGAGATTCTTCTTTTAGAATTTGTTTAATTTGTTCCTGTTCCCTCATTCTTTTGTTCTTCTGCCTTGTGTATTGTTCAGCTTCATCTTGAGATTTTCTCTCAAGAGCTTTTCTAGCTTTGATATTCTTGCAGCTAGATTCCTGCAGAAATGAAATACACACACTTAAGCACTCAAGTAAAACAAATTCTTATGAGCCTTGACTGAATAGTCAGCTTTTACTATAGAATAATAATAACAATAATATAAGACTATCCAAAATAAAAGGTCATTTTATTGTCAATGGGGTTATTTTTAGTCATCTGAAATTTTATTTTGACTCAGTGCCTTTGTAACTTGTTTTGATTTAATCTCTTTCATGGCATATATTTAAGGAATACGCATAGTTTCATATAAAATGTTAAAATCTTTTATGTCCAAATGTATTGTTTTAATAGGGGCATGGCCAGATATATTCATTTAAATTTAACTAATATTTAATCAGAAAATCTATTTTTTTAAGTCACAAGTTTCACTCACTCAACATAAAATAACACTTTTTTCAGTTGAAATGGTTATATTTCTGGATAAGTGGTTACTGAGAGGCAACATATGCTCATGTATGTATATACTGATGAGAAAACTTACATTCTTCTGTGGAGTCAGAAGTTTTTCAACAAGTGCTTTTGATACCACCTGTTCTGTAATCATTGCTTCAATGACCAGTTCCTGGGGACAAGATGGTGCAGTCATAGTCGTATGTTGATTGCGGTCCTATAGAAAGGATACATACAAAAATTATTTGGAAGAAAATATACATTCCTGCAGTGCAATATAATAGGGGAAATCTCAAAATTTCAGTGTGAAACGCAGACCTTCATTGCAAACTACTCATGACCTCCTGACACAAACTTTTCATTCACATTCTTAGTGATGAGTAATCTTACTCTGAGTGTCAAGGCTATTTTGCACTTCTGCCCATTCTCGTCTGATTGGCAGACGAGAATGGGCAGAAGTGATCAGAGGAAAAGTGAGGCGAAGATCAGAAGCAGAGTGAAGGTTTCGTGAAGGAGAGTATTTGGAGATTAGAGATGAAATATAGGGAGGGGTTTCATTATCAAGGGCCTTGAATGTGAGTGTAAGTAATTTGAATTTGATTCTAGAAGAGATTGGGAGCCAGTAAAGGGACATACATATGGGAGCAGCTGATGTTGAGCAGCGAGATAGATGAATGAGTCTAGCAGCCGCATTTAGAACAGATTGGAGTTGTGAAAGATGACTTGTTGGAATACCTGTGAGGAGTAGGTTACAGTAATCAAGGCGGGAGATGATGAGAGACTGAATTAGTGTTTCAGTTGATTCTGAACTGAGATAGGGTCGTATTCGAGCAATGTTGCGCAGTTGAATACGGCAAGATTTTGCAAGTGATTGAATGTGAGGTGAAAAAGACAGAAGCGAGTCTAAGATGACTCCTAGGCAGCGTACCTGAGTGGTGGAATGAAAGGTGGTGTTGTTTACTGTGAGTGATATCTGAGGGACAGGGGAAGATCTTGGAGGAAATATAATGAGTTCTGTTTTAGAAAGGTTCAGTTTCATGTGGCGCTGTGACATCCAGGAGGAGACAGTAGAGAGACAGTCTGTGACTTGGGAAAGGACAGAATTAGAAAGATCAGGAGTAGACAAGTAGAGTTGGGTGTCATCAGCATAAAGGTGATACTGAAGTCCAAATGACTGAATAAGTTTTCCTAGAGAAGTTGTATAGAGCAAGAACAGCAGGGGGCCAAGAATAGAGCCTTGAGGAACTCCAACAGAGAGTGGGAAAGTAGTAGATGTAGAGTTAGAGAAGGAAACTTTAAAGGAACGGTCAGACAGATAAGATGTAAGCCATGATATACAGATTAGCTTTTTTAGAATTTTGGTTTATTTTTAGAAGCATTTCAGTTGTTCCTTTAAACAACAATTATAGTTTTTCTATTACCTATTATCGGTGATGGGCAAATTTGTGCAGTTTCGCTTCGCCGAAAAATTCGCGAAATTCGCGAAATGGCGAAAAATTCGCGAAACGGCGTCGGCGTCTAGTTTTTGACGCCAGCGCCCGTTTTTGACGCTGGCGCCCGTTTTTCGACGCCGGCGGACGTTTTTGGCGCCGGAGTCCGTTTTTTCGAAAAAACAATTTTTGACGCCGGTGAATTTTTGCCTCGTATTTTCGCGGGCGTTTTGCGAATTTATTCGCTGATGGCGAATCGCGCAAATTCACCGCGAATTCGCGCCTGGCGAATAAATTCGCCCATCACTACCTATTATGACAACAGGCAAAAATCTATTACTCTGTAAAACTACCATTGTATTGTTATATTGTTCAGGGCCTCTACTATTCATATGCAAGTGAAAGCACTGCCTGGTTGCTAGGGTACACTGAGCTCTAGCAAGTAGATTCAATTCTAAACTGGAGAACTACTAAAAAAAATGCTGAATAAAAAAAATGTTCATAGCTCTATATATCAATATCTCCATCATACTAAACTTCATTCAAAGGTGAAATAACCATAAAATCCAAAAACATGGAGCTTTCATAACAATGCTGATACTAATGCCCACCAGGCAGGTTTTAATACTTTAATAGGTAGATAGATAATAGAATAAAATAGATGGATAAATAGATAGATAGATGATAGATAGATAGATAGATAGATTAATAGATACAGTAGATAGATAGATGGATAGATAGATAGGCCACCATTAAACAATAATATATATATATATATATATATATATATATATATATAGTGAATAAAGGACCCCCTCTTGTAAAATATAAGGATATTATAAGTTACCGAGGAGTTTCATGACCATATAAAAACATGAGGCTGAAGGATGAGTGTTTTTATATGGTAACTTATAATATCCTCATATTTTACAAGAGGGGGTACTTTATTCTCTCTCTCTCTCTCTACATATATATATTTATACTGTATATATATATCTCCTGATGAATTTGTGAATAAAGCACATTGATTTATTTCACCAAAATGAAGGAGTGCGGGTCCATTTACTGAAATGTATTATGAAGTCTTGACCAACGCACCACCATCTATACTTTAAATCCGGAAAGAGTGTGCTCACTGGACTGACATTATATATATATATAGATAAACAATAGGATAGAACAGAGTCATGTGTTGTCTGAATATTAAAAATAAAAGTTTTAGCCTTACCTCATTGTTCGTTCTAAAGATGGTGTTGAACGTTTTTTGAAATTTTGAATACATTGTTGTTCTTATTCCTAAATTAGAAAATTAGTCGATGAAGCAATCATTTCTTAAAAAACAAGTAAACCATAAAATTGTTGTTGTTGATACAAAATTTTAGAATCAATTTTCTATATTGCCTTGGATTAAATTTGGTTGAAAGGTGAATTTTACTCATTTGTTTCATTCCCAACATGTTAATGCTCTTTTTCTCTAATACTGATACAACTCAATAACAATTGTAATATAAAACCAGTAACTAAGTAAATCAAATATCTCAAGTTTTATTCTATATGATATAAAATAATAGATAGAGAGGTTGCGTATTTACAGTTAATAAAACTGGGTTACATTGGGTTTACATGAATTTGCTTATTAGTATCAAACAGTCACAGTGTGAACTCATTGGAGGCTAACCAGCAAATGCACTGACATGAAAGTAAAGTCCTGAGCCTAGATAAACTACTAGATTTTAAATTCATTTTTTCAGTTTGAAAAATAAAAATTAAATTCTATGTACCATTAAAGAATAATTCAATTGTACTTACAAATAATCCAATTGGAGTAGATCTTTGTAAACAAATTACTGATCAGTACCAAACAGTACCAGTGTGCACTGATTGGCAGCTAACCAGCAACTAGTACAGAATTGTCAGTGATGTTGAAAGCCTACTTGTTAACTAAAATGCCTGGTTGCCAAGGTAACAAGTTTACTTGGAGTAAACAATGATGACATCACAATGCCTTGTTGCCAAGGTAACATTTACTTGGAGTAAACAATGATGACATCACAATGCCCTGTTGCCAAGGTAACATTTACTTGGAGTAAACAATGATGACATCACAATGCCCTGTTGCCAAGGTAACATTTACTTGGAGTAAACAATCATGACATCACAATGCCCTGTTGCCAAGGTAACATTTACTTGGAGTAAACAATGATGACATCATAATGCCCTGTTGCCAAGGTAACGTTTACTTGGATTAAAGAATGATGACATAACAAAGCCCGGTTGCCACTATCATATGAGGATATTATGGGATGTATATTTACTGACAGATAAAGTTATTATGGGATGCATGTTTAGTGACATATGAGATTATTATGGGATGTATAGTTACTGAAATAGGAGGTTATTATGGGATGTATATTTACTGCCATATGAGATTATTATGGTATGTATATTTACTGATATATGAGGATATTATGGGATGTATATTTACTGATATATGAGATTATTATGTGATGTATATTTACTGACATATGAGGATATTATGGGATGTATATTTACTGCCATATGAGATTATTATGTGATGTACTGTATATTTACTGAAATAGGAGGTTATTATGGGATGTATATTTACTGACATATGAGGTTTTTATTATGGGATGTATATTTGCTGACATATGAGGTTATTATTATGGGATATATATATTTACTGACATATAAGATTATTATTCTCTTATCCCCAATGATGATCTTACAATTCTTTCCTTGTTGCCATGGGCATGTAGCATGAATAACTAATCATCAACCTGTTTGGTATTGTTAAAATAAAAATTCATTATGACCTTTGTCTAATGGAATTAAGAATCATTCGTTTAATATTCTGTACCATTTTTGAAACAATCAAGTTTGTTTTCAATGTCCCCCTCTCAGCAATATGTCTGTATCTTCCTGCAGATTTAGGGGCAAATTTAGCAATTTTTCAATGTAAGTGTCTACTGCAATTGAAATTTTTCCTGGTAAGAAAATTGTGAACTCAACTACTTTTGATTCATAGTCTAGAAACCTGGAATACACAAGTTTTATTAAGCACAACAAAGCTGATGACTCAAACATAAGAAACGGCCAGCTAAAAGCTCAAACGGAAGGTGTATTTCCACATTCTATCTTAAAATTTGAGTTTATCTAAATAATTTAAACATTTTACATCTTATTAAAAATTAAGAGTCATGTGTGTTTTAGATTTGATGATTTAGAGTAAATTTAGTTTTCGAGTTTTTAAAATTCCCTTGTTTCCCCATGTTTTTTTTTAACCAGCTTGACTTTAACAGATGCCAAAATCTGAACGATGAGCCAAATAAATACAGCTTAGTGTGAATAAAAGAATAAAAAGAACAGAATAGAATACAGTGTATTATTGGTGACACCATTTAAGTGTAACATTTTCAGCAATCTTAAATTTCATGCTTTCAATAAAAAAATTGGAATATGCTCAAAAAAGTTATGCTCCTATCAGTTATTTTCAGTCACTCAGCCAAGGCATTTTCAGTTATCAAGACATAGGGCACATGGACTGATGTATTTAACTTTACTATCAAAATCAGAATCAGAAGAATTGTATAGTTATTTCAATATTTTAGAAAGAGTAAAGAATTGTTAATGATTACATAAACTTTAAAGTTTATATTATTCCTATTATAAGTTCATAATTACATTACAAATCTATTGGTCTGCAATTTCCAAAATGAGAACATATTTTTTCATCAAATAATACAAATGGTTTATGTATTGCAGATGTTGAAATCTGGTTCCAATTTACACATAGGGGCAGATTTACTAAATTCGAGTGAAGAATTCGAATGAAAAAAAATTCGAATTTCGAAGTATTTTTTGGGTACTTCGACCATCGAATTGGTCAAATTCGATCGAATTCGAACGATTCGAATGATTAGAATTAAAAATCGTTCGACTATTCGACCATTCGATAGTCGAAGTACTGTCTCTTTAAAAAAAAATTTGACCCCCTAGTTCGGCAGCTAAAAGCTTCCGAACTCAATGTTAGCCTATGGGGAAGGTCCCCATAGGCTTGCCTAAGTTTTTTTGATCGAAGGATATTCATTCGATCGTTTGATTAAAATCCTTTGAATCGTTCAATTTGAAGGATTTAATCGTTCGATCGAATGAATAATCCTTCGATTTTTTCAGCGCTAAATCCTTCGAATTCGATATTCGAATTCGAAGGATTTAAATTCCTAGTCGAATATCGAGGGTTAATTAACCCTCGATATTCGACCCTTTGTGAATCGGCCCCATAGTGTAGTATAAAATTACTTCTGTTATAGATAGAATTGCTGATTAGTTAAACTGATTGTTAGCTAATTAGCACTGGACTGTGAAGTAATATGCTGTCTATTATTAAAAATGGCTTACTTTCATATAGCTGTTGTATTTGGGTTAGATCTCTAGCCCACTTATAGTGTGGAATATAATGACATAAGTTGTAGATCTGCAATTTAAATTTCACATGTATAGGCTCACAGTTTTAAGTTTTGTTTTAGACTTAGGAAACATTTTGGGGCTGATTCACAAAGGGTCGAATATCGAGGGTTAATTATACCAGGGGGCATATTTACTAAAGGACAAAGTGGCAAATACTGGTGACAATTTGCTAGAGTTACTACCCACAGGGACATTGCCAATTTACTAATGGGCACAGGCGCCAATTTGCTAGCAATAGAGATAGGCGCTATCGCTCATTCGCACTCTATCACTAGGTAACAATTCGCTCTGGCGAACGGACATTGCTCCACAAATTCATTAAAATACGGACTTTACTGAATGTTACGTCTTTTGCCAGACTTGCCTTTGCCACTCAGACCAGGTGAAGTGCACTGCATATTCTGTGAGTGGAAAAAGCATTGAAATTCAAAAATGCTGGTGTCTTTTTCTTTTTTCAGAGTGACAGAGTGATAGCCTGCAAAGACATTTTTTTATGGGTGACCGGTTTCCCCCATACATTTTCTAACATATGGAACATTAACTATACAGTGGGCAAGTGAAAAGTCGCCAGTGCTTGGTGCCCACGATGAAACTCTGCATTTTATCATTGTCTAAGCAAATTTTTGTCTGTCGAAGTGTAGCTATGGGCGTGAAGCGGTCACTGGCGACTTTTTTTTTTTGGGCCGGTTAGTTAATCTGCCCCCAAGAATCCGTGAAATGCTAAGAGAATGATATGGTGTGTAAAATCAATTGCAACTAACCCTCCAAATGCTTGGCCTTAAAACAGAACACATAGGATTTTAGCGCAAATAATGGATTATTCCTTCGATCGAACGTTTAAATCCTTCGAATCGAACGATTCAAAGGATTTTAATCCAACGATCAAAGGAATATCCTTCGATCAAAAAAACTTATGAAAGCCTATGGGGACCTCCCCCATAGGCTAACATTGCCTTCGGTAGGTTTTAGATGGCGAACTAGGGGGTCAAAGTTTTTTCTTAAAGAGACAGTACTTTGACTATCGAATGGTCAAATAATTGAACGATTTTTAGTTTGAATCCTTAGATTCGAAGTCGAAGTTGAAGGTCGAAGTAGCCCATTCGATGGTCGAAGTAGCCCAAAAAACACTTCAAAATTCAAAGTTTTTTACTTTGAATCCTTCACTCGAAGTTAGTGAATTGGCCCCATATATTAGACCAATATGGCCAATAACTCTGTACTAGTTTCCACCCACTGCTCATCGCTGGTAGTGCTCATGATTGTGAGATGCAGACCTTTTAATCTGCCACGGGAATTAACCACTGTGTTCATCATTGGGGTATATAACCCCCCCAGTGCAAATGCTAAAGAGGCACACTGTGAGCGGTACAAAGCTATTAGTGATCTGCAAAACACACCCGGAGGGATTGTTCATTGTTACCGGAGACTTCAACCATGTAACTCTCAAGGTGGCTCTTCCAAAATTCTACCAACATGTAGATTTTGCTACGAGAGGGGAAAACACACAGGATCTAGTTTACACAAATATTCCTGGCACATACCGGGCAGAGCCCCACCCCCACCTTGGATACTCAGATCACATTTCTCTTATGTTAATACCTTATGTTCACATCAACTGTGATGTGCTACATCACCAAGTGCATAGATGATGTCACTATTTACAAGACCATCACTATACATCCCAATCAGAAACCGTGGTTGTCTGCTGAGGTACGTGAACTGCTGAGATCTCAGAGCCTTCAGATCAGGTGATAAGGCAGCTCTCAGAACGGCAAGGGCAAAACTGTCCAAGGCAATCAAAGCAGCCAAACGTGCATATAGTCATAGGATACATAGCCAATTTCAAGACAGCGGGAACACCAGGCGCATGTGGCAAGGCATTTTGGCTCAGAGAATGTGCAGACCGGCTGGCAGATGTTCTCACCAACATCTTCAACATCTCCCTGAGCACTGCTGTTGTTCCCAGGTTCTTCAAGGAGTCCATCATCATTCCTGTGCCAAAGAAGTCCCACATGTCCTGCCTAAATGACTGTCATCCTATTGCACTAACATCCACCATAATAAAGTGCTTTGAGAGGCTGGTCATGAGACACATCAAAGGCCTCCTCTTGCCAACTCTGTATCCACTGCAATTTGCCTACCGTTCCAATCGCTCAGCGGACAATGCCATCACCACTACCCTGCACTTTTCCCTTAGCCACCTAGACAATAAAGACACATATGTCCTGTATGTATGCTGTTCATAGACTTCAGCTCAGCATTCAATACAATCATTCCTGTAAGCTATGCATGCTGGGCCTGAACATCTCTATCTGCAACTGGATCCTGGACTTCCTGACCAAGAGACCTGAGGTAGTCTGAATGGGAAAAAACACCTCCAGTACCATCACACTGAGCATGGGAGCTCCCCAAGGTTGTGTGCTTAGTCCACTGCTGTTCATACTGCTGACTCATGACTGTGGGGCAAGTCATGGATCCAATCATATCATGACCGTGTACTAGAATTGTTGTATTGCACCGGGGGTTCTGGAAGAATGCCATTCCATTTTTACTATGTACTGTATTTACTGTATAGGGCTGAAATGACAATAAAATCCACTTGATTGACTTGATATGGTTGACCAAGGTTTGCTTGTTTAGTGATATGGACAGGTAAATAAATCTTGATCTAGGGGCCTCTTAGAAGTAAACTAAATGACCAATAATGTTGAACATATGAGGGGATGCTAATTCATTTGGCACTCCCATCGACCAAAGTTGCTAACTTTATAGAACTCCAAGGTCACATTTAATATCCGCATATTATAAGATACATTTCAGTGTGTCATGACATAATAAACTGTGCAGCCATTATAACAGATCAGCAAGCAATGTTTATATAGTAAATAATGTACCCCATATTGTAAGATATAATTATATGATATGTCACCAAGGAATTCCATTCTGTGGGTGTTGGTGTGGGGGGGGTGATTGCAGTCGTTGATGCTGACTTGGTTATGCACAAGTTCCTGTCAGTGACTCATGTGACAGGAATTACATCACAAAGCACTGATTATAACATAACGGATGACATAACCAAGCACCATTTATAAGATAATAATCTACAGGATATTCATGGCTCCTGTGTATTATACTGAGAAATAACAATGGAAAATGAAAATATTTTTTTCACACACACTATGAACCGTAAAATTATTATTTAAATTCCCCTCCACTCCATGTGTAGTTCATCTAGAAAGGTCTAGTGTTATATTAATACAGGAACACTTAAACATTAAGCATAAGGTACATGGGAAGAATTTAATGGACTTGCTAACAATTTGTTCTATAGGTATTTTTATCTATTGTCTAGGGAAAATGGCCTTACAATCATTTTTTTGTATTTTTCTTTGAAGAAAACAAAATACTTATAATAGAAGAAAATATATATGACGACACACAATGTTTTACATTTATTGAAAAGTTTATTTCAAGTTTTTACAGTATTGCCAAATCCATGCCTTCATGGATGGGATCAATGGGAACATTTGATGCAGGGCTGTGGGTGTTATGTACCATCTGTATAAGATTTTCTTTTGGTTTTCCATGTGGTTGGTGCACTTGGAGTATTTGAGGGGAGATTTGCCGCTTGTATCCATTGGAGGAGTGGTAATGATGTGGTAATTTGTAGGTCTTGTTCCACTTGGTGATATACTGTATCTTCTCAGTGGATGGGTGACTGATAATTATACTATACATTCTAGATCAGTGGTCCCCAACCAGTGGCTCGTGAGCAAAATGTTGCTCTCCAACCCCTTGGATGTTGCTCCCAGTGGCCTCAAAGCAGGAGCTTATTTTTGAATTCCAGGCTTGGAAGGAAGTTTTAGTTGCATAAAAACCAGCTGTACTGCCAAACAGCTCCTCCTTGCCAGTCCCCTTAGGGGCTACCATCAGTCAATTACAGCCCATATCTGGCACCCCAGCATGCTTATATTGCTCTCCAACTTGTTTTTACATTTGAATGTGGCTTACAGGTTAAAAAGGTCAGGGATCCCCACAAATCCACACATTATATAATTTAAATATCTCCCCCTTGATGACCAAACTGACCCGAGAACTTAATGCATGGTCCAAAGTACGAGTGAATTAAATGTCAATTAATTAAGATGATATGGTTCCCTCGTTTGTTGTATTTTTTGCAAATGCTCCCACTATTTCTTACCCGTAAAGATCTTACTAGGATGAACACAGCACTTAGTCAATTTATCTGGTAAACATAAAATTTATGAGGTAAACATTCTCGGATCAGCAGCTAAAATCCCAAGGTGGGATAAATCTCCCACATTTTCAGACATATAACTTGGCTTGTAATTTACATGATGTGGCAGACTGGCTCAACAATAGAGAGTTTTGTGCATTGTCTTCTCTAGAACAGGCTTTCATACCAAATACCTCCCTGGCCTCTCTTTTGCATTTAAAGCAGGGACAAATACCACAGACAATTAAGGAATATCCACTGCTAAATACCATAATTAGAGCCTGGTGAGCAGCACATCATAGACTGTCTATTTCACCCTCATTGTCCCCTTTCCTATCTTTTCTAAGCAATCCTAGATAGTTGTCCAATTGTTTCTAGTCCATTTAGGTTCCAGTTCTTTGTTGTCTGCAATTCCAGATCATAGTTACATAGTAACATAGTAAGTAAGGTTGAATCTGCCAGTTGATCCAGAGGAAGGCAAAAAAACCCCATCTGGAGCCTCTCCAATTTGCCTCAGAGGAGGAAAAATTCCTTCCTGACTCCAAAATGGCAATCGGACTAGTCCCTGGATCAACTTGTTCTATGAGCTATTTCCTATAACCCTGTATTCCCTCACTTGCCAAAAAGCTACCCAACCCCTTCTTAAAGCTATCTAATGTATCAGCCTGTACAACTGATTCAGGGAGAGAATTCCACATCTTCACAGCTCTCACTGTAACAAACCCCTTCCCAATATTTAGCTGGAACCTCTTTTCTTCTAATCAGAATGGGTGACCTTGTGTCAGCTGGAAAGACCTACTGGTAAATAAAGCATTAGAGAGATTATTATATGATCCCCTTATATATTTATACATTGTTATCATATCACCCCTTAAGCGCCTCTTCTCCAGCGTGAACATCCCCAATTTTGGCCAGTCTTTCCTCATAGCTAAGATTTTCCCTTTACCAGCTTAGTTGCCCTTCTCTGTACCCTCTCTAATACAATAATGTCCTGTTTGAGTGATGGAGACCAAAACTGTACGGCATATTCTAGATGGGGCCTTGCAAGTGTTCTATACAGTGGAAGAATGACCCCCTCCTCCCTTGACTCTATGCCCCATTTAATACAACTCAAGACCTTATTTGCCCTTGATGCTGCTGACTGGCATTGCTTGCTACAGCCAAGTTTATCATCTACAAGGACTCCAAGGTCCTTTTCCATAATGGATTTGCCTAGTGCAGTCCCATTAAGGGTATAAGTGGATATTTTTACATCCCAGGTGCATGACCTTACATTTATCAACATTGAATCTCATTTGCCACTTAGCTGCCCAGATTGCCAGTTTGACAAGATCCTGTTGCAAGTGCCACATCCTGGATGGAATTAATTGGGCTGATAGTTTTGTGTCATCTGCAAACACTGATACATTACTTACAACACCCTCCCCTAAGTCATTAATGAACAAGTTAAATAAAAGTGGAGCCAATACTGAGCCCTGGGGGACCCCACTAAGAACCTTACTCCAAGTAGAGATTGTCCCATTAACAACCACCCTCTGTACCCGATCCTGTTGCCAGTTTCCTATCCATGTGCAAACAACTTCATTTAGCCCAACAGACCTTAGTTTAGAACGCAGTCATTTGTGGGGCACAGTATCAAACGCTTTGGCAAAATCCAAATAGATCACATCTACTGCCCCCCCACTGTCCAGAATCTTACTTACCTCATCATAAAATGCAATCAAATTCGTCTGACATGACCTATCCTTCATAAAGCCATGCTGATTGTTGCTCATAATGCCATTCATTAGGACAACATTTTGAATGTGATCCCTTAACAAGACTTCCTCAGAGCAGTTGTTGTAGTATGGTAGGGATTCGCTGTTGTTGGAGGTTCTTGAATTTTACTAGCCCACATCATTTTCTGTAGTATGAGTGGGTGGATTGCTTTGTGTTCTTTGTAGATCCATCCATTTCTGTTTCAGTTGGGTTAGTAGGTTTGTTGGGGTTCTTAGGGGTAATCCTTGGGTTTTGTTGATGTTGAGTTTATAATAAGAGATTTGGTTATATTCCGTGTCGCTTCCAGTGATTGACTGGGGTTTGTGAGCAATATACAAATAAAAATAGACATATATATACATTTTTAACAAATGTATAGCTTGTGCTGCCTATGCACCAGGGCTGGGAGTAAAAAGCAGCCCACGTAGGTTTATGTTTCGCTATCAGAAGATGAACCCATGGGGTATTTCAGGTCATCTAATCCCCATTGGGTGTCTTCCCACAGTTTTGCTTTAACCTCCGTTTTTAATTCGAGTTCTGCTTCTGGTTGTTCGTGTGGTCTTCTTTCAGGGATAAATGGGGGCTGGATTTCTTTATTTTCAAGAGCCACCCAGTCTAATCCCTATAAAAACAGGAGAAATAGAATGTACTTTATTAATCTATTCAAAGTATGCAGATTTGCAATATAGACCAAATCATTAGCTCATAGTGGGTATGAGCAAAAATAAGTGAATCTGGCATGCAGGATACCAGAATAACATACCTCAAAGAATGGACTCTTCTTCACGTCCTCTGTACCATGTTCACCTGTCCCAAGGCGAAGCTGTGCATCTTTCTTTAAGAGCTGCAAAACAAATTGTTATTAGAAAGAAGCTTATAGTTCAACACAATACTCTAATCACGAAGAAACAGTTATGATTTTGTAAAGCCACTAGCACAGGAGTGGTACTTAAGTTTTTATAGAATTGTAGTTAGGACAAATATAAGCATAGGGTAAGTAATAATGGGAAGGCTTTACTTTTGTGCAGAACTCTCATACCAATCCAACATACTGATATCATGCTTGGAACTTACATTTACTAATATACTGAGCGTATCCTCAGTTATATCTTCTGGATATTTTGGCTCCTCACTTTTGATGATTACATAAATTTCAAGTGTAGTTGTTCCATTAAATGGTACCTGAAAAAACAACAAAACCCAGAAAGTTGAGTTTGGATAAAAGTAACCTACAATAATGAACAAGGTCTATAACTTGTAAGTTCTATAGGAGTTTTTTCCCAACCAAGCAGCCAACAAAGAAGGTACAGGTATGGGACCTGTTATCCAGAATGTGTAGGACCTGTGTTTCCCGGACAACAGATCTTTCTGTAATTTGGATCTTCATACCTTAAGTTTACTAGAAAATCAGATAAACATTAAATAAACCCTATAGGCTGGTTTGCCTCCAATAAGGATTAAATCTTAGTTTGGAAGCTACTGTTTTGTTATTACAGAGAAAAAGAAAATAATTTTTAAAAATTTGGATTCATTTATTATAATGGAGTCAATGGGAGACAGCCTTTCTTTAATTAGGAACCTTCTGTATAACGGGCTTCCGGGTAATGGATCCCATACCTGTATTTGTTTGATATTTAATAGTATCTTTTAAAAATGAACTCCTAATCATTACACTTTCACCATTTACATTTTATGTTTTTTATTATTTTTGAGTGTGTGTCCTTTATAGGCACTTTTAAAATAAGAAAAAAATTATGCTTTTTTCCTGCAAATTATGTTTCTTTATAGGAAATATTCTTTAAATTTATGTGATTTTGTTTGCTAATCTGCTCTGATGCCTGAAGGCAATTTTAATTTGTTCGAGAAGCTGAGGGTGTTAATGATCCATTTGTAGATTTTTCTGAATTTCCTCTATACAATAAGTGGCAACATAAAAATAGGTTTCCAAAATACTCTGAGAGGATCATTTTCACCCTTAAGGCCTGTGGTGCAATAGGCATTTTTTTTGGCAGTTGTAAACAAACAGGCTGAAAAAAAAGGCTGAGCCTCTGATTTCTGCTGAGGCACAAATCGCTGGTGTATCATTGGCCTATCAGTGCATGGAGCTGATTATGGTGATACCATGCCTGTCAGTACATTCAGAACACAGAGCAGAAGTCAGAACTACTAAATGTAGTTAAAAATGGATATACTCTATTAGTGATTGCCCACTTTGTACTCTAAATAGATACTTACGATTCCGGTGAGCAGTTCATAAATGGTCACTCCCAGTGCCCACCAGTCTACTGATCTTGTGTATTGACCACGGAATAATTCTGGGGCCTTATAGAAGATGGTTCCACATTCGCCGTTGGTTATGGTGTCAAAGTTCATTCCTGAAGCAGAAAGAAAGCAATAAGTTAAAAAGTTTATCCATATAAAAGTTATATTGAACAGAAGAGCAGAAGTCACTGCAGGTCTTTAATTATCTACCCAGTATATGACACAAAGCAGGTTCTTGTACTGTGCCCCTCTGTCTACCTCTGGTTACAATAACATATATGACCAATGCTCAACTGCTTAACCGTGTATATGTTACAAATCTTACCTAATTCGCTGATCCCAAAGTCTGCAATTTTGACATAACCATCACCATACAGCAATATGTTCTCTGGTTTTAGATCTCTGCAAATCAAAGTGAAGTGCATTATAAGATATTGGTTCAACAAAAATATGTATAATATAAAAGGTCTGACATAAATATAAGACTTAATTATCACTTACCTATGGGCGATATTGTGCTCATGTAAGAACTGCAGTCCTAGAACCATACAAGCGGAGTAGAATCTGTAAAGATTAAAATAAATTATACATATATCAGTTTTTTAAATCAGTTTCATAAATGCAACGTATCAATATATAGCTATGGCAAATATGTTATTCCTGAGCCCTAATATTTAGTGGAACATGACATTTTGTTGTCTCAACTTCCCACAGAGCATTAAAACTTGGATGGAGCAACCTTTAATGGTATGAACCAGTAAATGGTTTGGTGTGACTAGTGGGAAGCCAATGTTCTTTCTATTGAGTACCCAATAATAATAGTATCAGATATAAAAAGTGGTAAGAATGACATAAGGGTTTTTCACCTTGGGTTGAGCTCCCTAAAAGATAAGTAGTACTTACCGAACTCTCTCAAGTGGCATTCCAGGTTGAGCCGTGAATGCTGCTAAGTTTCCTGCTTCCGCATACTCCATAACCAGACACAAATGATCTTCAGTCTGGAAGGAGCAGAGTAAACTGGTAAGGAACTGACATTTCTCCTCGTCGATCAGCCGGAGGATGCGCTGCTCTTGGGCAACACTGGGAAATTAAAACCGTTAAAAGTCAATACATGAAAACTTCACATTGAATTATGGCAGAGATAGTGAGTGAGTGGTTCAAATGTTCTTTCATAAAGGTCTAAAATGATTTCTGATTAAAATAAATTTGTCAGTATAGACATGTTACAATCTGAGGTTTGTGCAAGGCCTGTCTCTTATAAATGTCCAAATGCTCTAATTCTACATAATTGTAACCCCTTGTTAATATTATACATCTCTGAGCACCCCCCTCATTAGTTAGGAAGCTGATGAATGTGACTATGTCTTGTAAAGCCACATTATTTTTAATATATACAGTGTTTCTTTTATGGAAAATCTATATTTTTATAGCTTCATAAAATCACTATTTGACCTATAACTTACCAATGAAATACACCTCTATGGTTGATATCATGCATTTCTATGGTTTTAATTGCAACAGTCTTTCCAGAGGTCCTGTGTTGTCCCTTGTAGACCTGCAATGAAAGAGCTTCATGAGATACAATACAATACATATTTGGTGCTACCGTTCTATTTAGGTGTTTGTGATGGAGAAAAAACACATTGAAAAGTGGAAATTAAGCATGATAAGCCAACATCTTGAAACCAGGGTCACCTTCTTTATTTTTAGCTCTTTTACTTACATCATAACTTACAGTATCTTTAGAATACAACTGACAGAGTGAATCAGTGCAAATCAGTTGCTGGTCACTAACTGGTTGCTATAACCTATTTATTTGTTTTTAGTTAGAGCTGCTCAAGGTATACAAGTCCTTGTGGTGTCACCAATGAGTGGATGACAATCTTTTATGTTCAGCAGTGGTTATAGGCACAAGTAGTTCAAATAGAGGAACCATCCACTTTTTCGTGCTGTCTAATTCCTAGCCAAATGATGATGGTATGTGTTTTCTCCTCAAGTCACCCAGAATAGATTTTGATTTATCATAAAGAGACAGAATAGCTTACCTTTCCAAATGCACCCTCGCCGATATATGATTGGAGCTGGAAATCTGTAATAGATGGTATTGCTTTTTGCACCAGCCTAAAATAAAAAACATTTATTTAATTAAAATTATTTCTTGCACATTCTTTGTTATGGGCCAAACTTTCAACCCAAACTTAAACAGCTGCTGTACTTGGACACATATACACGGTATATATATATGCACTATGGGTAAGATGTCATGCAATCTGCCATCTCATATAAACCTCTGATAAAACAACAAACATATTTCAGAATAATTACCTTCTTTCCACCTGATTTTGGTCTAGAGTTTTGTCAAGCTCATCAACGATCCGACAATAGTGAGTTCTCCGCTAGAGAAGTAAAATAAATACCATTAATTCAGGTTCAATATAGCACGTATGAGAAAAGCCTTTTTGTTTTGCCATTAAAACGTACCTTCATCCGGTCAGGAAAATCAAAGAATGACTCTGGTTTCTTTATAGGTACTGATAAAAAAAAAAAAAAAAAAAAGAAAAGGTTGGTTAAGCTACTTTGCAAAAAGTACCATTGGGAACTGTGGGACAATATGGCTGTAGGGCCTTCTGTTTGTGAGTGGGAATGAGTTAGTTAATTCTAAAGCTGTTGGTCTGAGTAACTTTATATCAATAGCCCCGTACTGAGAACCATTAAAGTACATCTTCAAAAGCTTTTGAACTAGTGAACATGACTATATTTCCATTAACTTCAGTACTAGGGGTACTCTTGATGGGTACTTAGTGGCTGGTGTCTTTGAGAGGTAATTCCTTATATATAACTGTGCTCCCCATATAATTCTACATCAATTGCCCTGTCTGTGATATGCATGTAAACACTATGATTAAATGCAGACATTGACTATAACAGATATTAATCTAGCTGGGTATTGTGAACAGGTTTGAAGTTAAACAGCAATTAGTGAAATATATGTAAAGAAAAAGCACCTCTACGGATCCGAACTCTATTCTTATTTCTAGGCTTCTCCTTTGCTATTGTCTTTTGCAGGTTTGTATTTTTATCCTGATTGGCTACCTCAGGCTTTTCCCTAACATCCTTCTGTGCATCTGCTTCAGGTGATGAAATATGAAGAGATGCCTTTTGGCTCCCAGTGTCCTATAGAGATCCAACGTAAAAAGGATGTGATGAAAAACATTTTCAGAAAAAATTGAACAGAGAAAAATCTTTGCTATCTTCCTAAAAGTAACTTTAAAGGGATACCCATCCAAAAAAATTACATTAGTTTTGCATTGAGGCAAAATGTTATTCCTAATAGATTTCCAGTACACACTAAGAAGCAAATTTATTCTAATTTTTGCCTTGATCTGTGGCAAAAAGTCATGAATAACATCAAAAATTTTAAAATGTATTAAACAAAATTTAAATTGGTAACTAAAATCTCTCAAAATTCTATATAGGTTAAATAAGAGATGTATATCTCTATTTAAGCTATTTTAAAATTTAAGGGTTTTTCTTTAAATCAATTTTTTTAGAATTATAGCAATCAAATCTTTCTAATTTAGGTGTTTTTTTATTCATAGTCCAGCAGTCAGGAAAATTGTTTATAAAAAAAAAACTTCTTGAGGGGTTTTGCACGATTGAGTTTGGGGTAAAAAGTTATTTAAAATATTACAACTTAAAGTTATTTCTGTGATGCCTTTCCTATTCTCTTGTCAGACTAACTCACTAACTATGGCCTGTGCCATTTGTACAAAGACAAGAGAAGTATGTAGATGCCTAAGGGGCCTATCATTTTCAGTGGGATTTTATTTACATCCCATAAAAACTAATAATCCTGAATAAAACAACCTCTACTCTGTTTTCCTGAAACCAAAACTCACCTTTGGTCTCTCAGCAGGAACTTTCTCTGGACTTTTCTTCACTGGAGCTGAAGAGAAGATAAGAAATGGAGGTTTAAATACAACTATATTGAATAGAAGAGTATTGAGATGTTATTTAATTTGCAGAAATGTACATTTGTGAGGCCCATTTATCAAAGTCCAAATTTATCTCAATATTATTTGAACAAAAACTCTGACAAAATCCGTATGGGATTTTTTCTCTGTATTTATCAATACACTTTCGTGAATTTTTTTTTGTGGGGGAAAAAATAATTAATTCCCAAAAATTGTTTTTGTTTTAAATTTTATTGGATTCGCAGTTTAGTAAATAACCCACTTAGTGTATGATTTTATACAATATAACATACAAAAACCAATCAGCAAAAATACTCAAAATGAATGATATGATATACTGTACCTGGAAGCATCTGAGCTTCTTCCTCTGGAGATGTTTCTATTTCCATCTTTTTCATGTCTTCTGTTTTCTCTATTTCAACCTCTGTGGCGTTGCTTTTCTTTCCAAAACTCACCTTCAGTTTCTCAGTAGGAACTTTCTCGGGGCTTTGCTTCGCTGGAGCTGATGAAAAGAAATGGAGGTTTAAATGTTAAACTATATTAAATAGAAGAGAATTCATATGTTATTTAATTTGCAGAAAAGTAGGTTTTAAGGGGTTATTTACCAAGGTCCAAATTTATCTCAGTATCTCTAATATCTAGCTTGGAGCAACTCTGAATTCCCAAATGGACCTTATTTATGAAGAAAAAAGCCCGAAAAAATAGAGTTGGGCAAAACTCTGAGTTTTTCAAGTTTTTTTGCTGTGAATCCCTTAAATTATCAGCGCAGATACTGGGACCTTCCCCATTGATTTATATAGGACCTCAAGAGCTTTTAGATGCTGGGGTTTCTGATTCTGAGCTTTTAGACCATCAGACTTAATAAATCTTGAATAATTCGTAGTGTTATTTTTTTGCTCTGAAAAGTGATAATTATTCGAGGTTCGGATATTTTGTGCTTGATAAATAAGCCACTTCGGGGCAGATTTATCAAGGGTTGAAGTGAATTTGAGGGAATTTTTTAAGTAAAAAAAATTGAAGTAATTTTTTGGATACATCGACCATCGAATAGGACAGTACGACTTCAAATTCAATTCAAAGTAAAATAGTTTGAATATTCACCCATTCGATAATCTGTCTCTTTCAAAAAACTTTGACTTCAATACTTCGCCAAATTAAACCTGCCGAAGTGCTATGTTAGCTTATGGGGACCTTCTAGAGCAGTTTTCTAAGTTTTTTGAAGTCAAAGAAAAATTGTTCGATCGATCTCTGAAATCCTTTGAATCGTTTGAACGATTTTACTTTGACCGCAAATGACCAAATTCAATGAAAAAAATCTTCGAATTTGATATTCGAAGTCGAAGTAATTCAATTCGATGGTCGAATTTTGAAGTATTTTCAACTTCGCAAATCGACCCTTGATAAATCTGCCCCTTAGTGTATGATTTTGTACGATATAATATACAGAAACCAGTCAACAAGAATACTCAATTTGATTGATATAAAACTGCACCTGGAAGCATCTGAGCTTCTTCCTCTATTTCCATAGTTTTCATTTCTTCTGGTGTCTCTATTTCCACCTCTGCAATGTTGCTTTCTTTCTTCTCCTCTCTCTCACTAATAGCTAGCTCTTCTTGCTTGTTGATAAACTCAACCTGTGGAGATAGAATTCAAAGGGAAAATGATGAAGCAAGTATCTCAGGATTGAACTTGATGGATTTTATCATCTGTTATGTTACAATATTACTATGTATTGCACAATGGGGCTTTTTTGTTTGCTTTGTTTTCCTAAAATGTAGTTTCAACAGCAACAGGTTACACTCACTATATATATAAGTGCATCATGAGCTTCATTTTCTTGAATTTTCCAACTTTCAAGAAGGAGGACATTTCTTACCTTGCATTTTAATATTTCTCTGTTAGGTTCTTCTTGTTCTTCTTTTTCTCGAATGTTGGTCTTTAGTCTCTCGTTTGCTATCAATCTGTGTTTTTGCTGTATAGCAAATCGCTGAGCTTCCTCTACAGATTCCTTTTGATTTTGAATTTTGACTTTTTCTTTAATAAGCACATTTCGCAATTTCCTCTTCATCATTTCCTTACTTGCTTCCTCCTGGTCTTCTTTTTCTTGAATTTTCCACTTTTCCAGAAGAAGCACATTTCTTAATTTGCGTTTTAATATTTGTTTTTTAGATTCTTCTTGCACTTCTTTTTCTAGAATGTTGATCTTCAGACTTTCATTCGCTTTCAGTCTCTCTTTCTGCTGTGTTGCAAATTGTTCAGCTTTCTCAAGAGATTCTTCTTTTAGAATTTGTTTAATTTGTTCCTGTTCCCTCATTCTTTTGTTCTTCTGCCTTGTGTATTGTTCGGCTTCATCTTGAGCTTTTCTCTCAAGAGCTTTTCTAGCTTTGATATTCTTGCAGCTAGATTCCTGCAGAAATGAAATACACACACTTAAGCACTCAAGTAAAACACATTCTTATGAGCCTTGACTGAATAGTCAGCTTTTACTATAGAATAATAATAACAATAATATAAGACTATCCAAAATAAAAGGTCATTTTATTGTCAATGGGGTTATTTTTAGTCATCTGAAATTTTATTTTGACTCAGTGCCTTTGTAACTTGTTTTGATTAAATCTCTTTCATGGCATATATTTAAGGAATACGCATAGTTTCTTATAAAATGTTAAAATCTTTTTTGTCCAAATGTATTGTTTTAATAGGGGCATGGCCAGATATATTCATTTAAATTTAACTAATATTTACTCAGAAAAACTATTTTGTTAAGTCACAAGTTTCACTCACTCAACATAAAATAACACTTTTTTCAGTTGAAATGGTTATATTTCTGGATAAGTGGTTACTGAGAGGCAACATATGCTCATTTATGTATATACTGATGAGAAAACTTACATTCTTCTGTGGAGTCAGAAGTTTTTCAACAAGTGCTTTTGATACCACCTGTTCTGTGATCATTGCTTCAATGACCAGTTCCTGGGGACAAGATGGTGCAGTCATAGTCGTACGTTGATTGCGGTCCTATAGAAAGGATACATACAAAAATTTATTATTTGGAAGAAAATGTACATTCCTGCAGTGCAATATAATAGGGCAAATCTCAAAATTTCTGTGTGAAATGCAGACCTTCATTGCAAACTACTCATGACCTCCTGACACAAACTTTTCATTCACATTCTTAGTGATGAGTAATCTTACTCTGAGTATCAAGGCTATTTTGCTATGCTCAAAAATAATCCCTTTAGCATGGTGTATTAAATGAACTATATTCATACAACAGTTACAATAGAAAGCTGTTCCTCATGAAGGTAAGGATGTCATATGAATTGGCGGCTTCCCTCTCATGTTCCAGTACTGTAATATTTTGAGTTAATATGAGTAGATGCCCATGTAATTCTGGGTGTAGCACTTTGTGGTTGGGGGGGTCATAAAATATACAATATTTACATGGGACACAATATATACTAATGGTATCATAAGGAAATGTTCTGTTGTCTTTCCACAACTTAGTGTATTAATCTGTAGATTGAAAAATATCATCATCATCATTTATTTATATAGCGCTGTCAAGATATGCAGTGCTTTACTGCAGTTATAGCAAACAGGGAATAAATGGTGGATAACAAACAAGGATTAAAGAGTACAAAAGGTTAGAAGGACCTAGAGATTAGAGTTTACAAACTAAAAGGTTAGGGTACAATTGAGACATTAGGATTATATAAACACGTTGTCATTTTTGATACAGCAATGATTAATTAAGGTACATCGAATAAGCCTCTTTAAACAGGTGGGTCTTTAAGGACCACTTGAAAGTTTGGAAAGAAGGAGAAAGTCTGGCAGCTCGAGGCAGAGAGTTCCAGAGAAAAGCAGAAGCCCGAGAGAAGTCTTGTAGACGAGAATGGGCAGAAGTGATCAGAGGAGAAGTGAGGCGAAGATCAGAAGCAGAGTGAAGGTTTCGTGAAGGAGAGTATTTGGAGATTAGAGATGAAATATAGGGAGGGGTTTCATTATTAAGGGCCTTGAATGTGAGTGTAAGTAATTTGAATTTGATTCTAGAAGAGATTGGGAGCCAGTGAAGGGACATGCATATGGGAGCAGCTGATGTTGAGCAGCGAGATAGATGAATGAGTCTAGCGGCCACATTTAGAACAGATTGGCGTTGTGAAAGATGACTTGTTGGAATACCTGTGAGGAGTAGGTTACAGTAATCAAGGCGGGAGATGATGAGAGACTGAATTAGTGTTTCAGTTGATTCTGAACTGAGATAGGGTCGTATTCGAGCAATGTTGCGCAGTTGAATACGGCAAGATTTTGCAAGTGATTGAATGTGAGGTGAAAAAGACAGAAGCGAGTCTAAGATGACTCCTAGGCAGCGTGCCTGAGTGGTGGAATGAAAGGTGGTGTTGTTTACTGTGAGTGATATCTGAGGGACAGGGTAAGATCTTGGAGGAAATATAATGAGTTCTGTTTTAGAAAGGTTCAGTTTCATGTGGCGCTGTGACATCCAGGAGGAGACAGTAGAGAGACAGTCTGTGACTTGGGAAAGGACAGAATTAGAAAGATCAGGAGTAGACAAGTAGAGTTGGGTGTCATCAGCATAAAGGTGATACTGAAGTCCAAATGACTGAATAAGTTTTCCTAGTGAAGTTGTATAGAGTGAGAACAGCAGGGGGCCAAGAACAGAGCCTTGAGCAACTCCAACAGAGAGTGGGAAAGTAGTAGAAGTAGAGTTAGAGAAGGAAACTTTAAAGGAACGGTCAGACAGATAAGATGTAAACCATGATATACAGATTAGCTTTTTTAGAATTTTGGTTTATTTTTAGAAGCATTTCAGTTGTTCCTTTAAACAACAATAATAGTTTTTCTATTACCTATTATGACAACAGGCAAAAATCTATTACTCTGTAAAACTACCATTTTATTGTTAGATTGTTCAGGGTCTCTACTATTCATATGCAAGTGAAAGCACTGCCTGGTTGCTAGGGTACACTGAGCTCTAGCAAGTAGATTCAATTCTAAACTGGAGAACTACTAAACAAAATGCTGAATAAAAAAAATGTTCATTGCTCTAAATATCAATATCTCCATCATATTAAACTTCATTCAAAGGTGAAATAACCATAAAATCCAAAAACATGGAGCTTTCATAACAATGCTGATACTAATGCCCACCAGGCAGGTTTTAATACTTTAATAGGTAGATAGATAATAATTAAAATAGATGGATAAATAGATAGATAGATAGATAGATAGATAGATAGATGGATAGATAGGCCACCATTAAACAATAATATATATATATATATATATATAGTGAATAAAGGACCCCCTCTTGTAAAATATAAGGATATTATAAGTTACCAAGGAATTTCATGACCATATAAAAACATGAGGCTGAAGGATGAGTGTTTTTATATGGTAACTTATAATATCCTCATATTTTACAAGAGGGGGTACTTTATTCTCTCTCTATATGTATATATATATATATATATATATATATATATATATATATATATATATATCTCCTGATGAATTTGTGAATAAAGCACATTGATTTATTTCACTAAAATGAAGGAGTGCGGGTCCATTTACTGAAATGTATTATGAAGTCTTGACCAACGCACCACCATCTATACTTTAAATCCGGAAAGAGTGCACTCACTGGACTGACATATATATATATATAGATAAACAATAGGATAGAACAGAGCCATGTGTTGTCTGAATATTAAAAATAAAAGTTTTAGCCTTACCTCATTGTTCGTTCTAAAGATGGTGTTGAACGTTTTTTGAAATTTTGAATACATTGTTGTTCTTATTCCTAAATTAGAAAATAAGTCGTTGAAGCAATCATTTCTTAAAAAACAAGTAAACCATAAAATTGTTGTTGTTGATAGAAAATTTTAGAATCAATTTTCTATATTGCCTTGGATTAAATTTGGTTGAAAGGTGAATTTTACTCATTTGTTTCATTCCCCCCATGTTAATGCTCTGTTTCTCTAATACTGATACAACTCAATAACAATTGTAATATAAAACCAGTAACTAAGTAAATCAAATATCTCAAGTTTTATTCTATATGATATAAAATAATAGATAGAGAGGTTGCGTATTTACAGTTAATAAAACTGGGTTACATTGGGTTTACATGAATTTGCTTATTAGTATCAAACAGTCACAGTGTGAACTCATTGGAGGCTAACCAGCAAATGCACTGACATGAAAGTAAAGTCCTGAGCCTAGATAAACTACTAGATTTTAAATTCATTTTTTCAGTTTTAAAAATAAAAATTAAATTCTATGTACCATTAAAGAATAATTCAATTGTACTTACAAATAATCCAATTGGAGTAGATCTTTGTAAACAAATTACTGATCAGTACCAAACAGTACCAGTGTGCACTGATTGGCAGCTAACCAGCAACTAGTACAGAATTGTCAGTGATGTTGAAAGCCTACTTGTTAACTAAAATGCCTGGTTGCCAAGGTAACAAGTTTACTTGGAGTAAACAATGATGACATCACAATGCCTTGTTGCCAAGGTAACATTTACTTGGAGTAAACAATGATGACATCACAATGCCCTGTTGCCAAGGTAACATTTACTTGGAGTAAACAATGATGACATCACAATGCCCTGTTGCCAAGGTAACATTTACTTGGAGTAAACAATCATGACATCACAATGCCCTGTTGCCAAGGTAACATTTACTTGGAGTAAACAATGATGACATCACAATGCCTTGTTGCCAAGGTAACATTTACTTGGAGTAAACAATGATGACATCATAATGCCCTGTTGCCAAGGTAACGCTTACTTGGATTAAAGAATGATGGCATAACAAAGCCCGGTTGCCACTATCATATGAGGATATTATGGGATGTATATTTACTGACAGATAAGGTTATTATGGGATGCATGTTTAGTGACATATGAGATTATTATGGGATGTATATTTACTGCCATATGAGATTATTATGGTATGTATATTTACTGACATATGAGGATATTATGGGATGTATATTTACTGATATATGAGATTATTATGTGATGTATATTTATTGACATATGAGGATATTATGGGATGTATATTTACTGCCATATGAGATTATTATGTGATGTACTGTATATTTACTGAAATAGGAGGTTATTATGGGATGTATATTTACTGACATATGAGGTTTTTATTATGGGATATATATTTGCTGACATATGAGGTTATTATTATGGGATGTATATTTACTGACATATGAGGATATTAGGGGATGTATATTTACTGACATATGAGGATATTATGGGATATATATATTTACTGACATATAAGATTATTATTCTCTTATCCCCAATGATGATCTGACAATTCTTTCCTTGTTGCCATGGGCATACAGCATGAATAACTTATCATCAACCTGTTTGGTATTATTAAAATAAAAATTCATTATGACCTTTGTCTAATGGAATTAAGAATCATTTGTTTAATATTCTGTACCATTTTTGAAACAATCAAGTTTGTTTTCAATGTCCCCCTCTCAGCAATATGTCTGTATCTTCCTGCAGATTTAGGGGCAAATTTAGCAATTTTTCAATGTAAGTGTCTACTGCAATTGAAATTTTTCCTGGTAAGAAAATTGTGAACTCAACTACTTTTGATTCATAGTCTAGAAACCTGGAATACACAAGTTTTATTAAGCACAACAAAGCTGATGACTCAAACATAAGAAACGGCCAGCTAAAAGCTCAAACGAAAGGTGTATTTCCACATTCTATCTTAAAATTTGAGTTTTTCTAAATAATTTAAACATTTTACATCTTATTAAAAATTAAGAGTCATGTGTGTTTTAGATTTGATGATTTTGAGTAAATTTAGTTTTCGAGTTTTTAAAATTCCCTTGTTTCCCCATGTTTTTTTAACAAGCTTGACTTTAACAGATGCCAAAATCTGAACGATGAGCCAAATTAATACAGCTTAGTGTGAATAAAAGAATAAAAAGAACAGAATAGAATACAGTGTATTATTGGTGACACCATTTAAGTGTAAAATTTTCAGCAATCATAAATTTCATGCTTTCAATAAAAAAATTGGAATATGCTCAAAGAAGTTATGCTCCTATAAGTTATTTTCAGTCAGTCAGCCAAGGCATTTTCAGTTATCAAGACATAGGGCACATGGACTGATGTATTTAACTTTACTATCAAAATCAGAATCAGAAGAATTGTATAGTTATTTCATTATTTTAGAAAGAGTAAAGAATTGTTAATGATTACATAAACTTTAAAGTTTATATTATTCCTATTATAAGTTCATAATTACATTACAAATCTATTGGTCTGCAATTTCCAAAATGAGAACATATTTTTTCATCAAATAATACAAATGGTTTATGTATTGCAGATGTTGAAATCTGGTTCCAATTTACACATAGGGGCAGATTTACTAAATTCGAGTGAAGAATTCGAATAAAAAAAATTCGAATTTCGAAGTATTTTTTGGGTACTTCGACCATCGAATTGGTCAAATTCGATCGAATTCGAACGATTCGAATGATTAGAATTAAAAATCATTCGACTATTCGACCATTCGATAGTCGAAGTACTGTCTCTTTAAAAAAAAATTTGACCCCCTAGTTCGGCAGCTAAAAGCTACCGAACTCAATGTTAGCCTATGGGGAAGGTCCCCATAGGCTTGCCTAAGTTTTTTTGATCGAAGGATATTCATTCGATCATTTGATTAAAATCCTTTGAATCGTTCGATTCGAAGGATTTAATCGTTCGATCGTATGAATAATCCTTCGATCGATCGATCGATTTTTCAGCGCTAAATCCTTCGAATTCGATATTCGAATTCGAAGGATTTAAATTCCTAGTCGAATATCGAGGGTTAATTAACCCTCGATATTCGACCCTTTGTGAATCGGCCCCATAGTGTAGTATAAAATTACTTCTGTTATAGATAGAATTGCTGATTAGTTAAACTGATTGTTAGCTAATTAGCACTGGACTGTGAAGTAATATGCTGTCTATTATTAAAAATGGCTTACTTTCATATAGCTGTTGTATTTGGGTTAGATCTCTAGCCCACTTATAGTGTGGAATATAATGACATAAGTTGTAGATCTGCAATTTAGATTTCACATGTATAGGCTCACAGTTTTAAGTTTTGTTTTAGACTTAGGAAACATTTTGGGGCTGATTCACAAAGGGTCGAATATCGAGGGTTAATTATACCAGGGGGCATATTTACTAAAGGACAAAGTGGCAAATGCTGGTGACAATTTGCTAGAGTTACTACCCACAGGGACATTGGCAATTTACTAATGGGCACAGGCGCCAATTTGCTAGCAATAGAGATAGGCGCTATCGCTCATTCGCACTCTATCACTAGGTAACAATTCGCTCTGGCGAACGGACATTGCTCCACAAATTCATTAAAATACGGACTTTACTGAATGTTACGTCTTTTGCCAGACTTGCCTTTGCCACTCAGACCAGGTGAAGTGCACTGCATATTCTGTGAGTGGAAAAAACATTGAAATTCAAAAATGCTGGTGTCTTTTTCTTTTTTCAGAGTGATAGCCTGTAAAGTCCTTGACATTTTTTTTATGGGTGACCGGTTTCCCCCATACATTTTCCATATACAGTGGGCAAGTGAAAAGTCGCCAGTGCTTGGTGCCCACGATGAAACTCTGCATTTTATCGTTGTCTAAGCAAATTTTTGTCTGTCGAAGTGTAGCTATTGGCGTGAAGAGGTCACTGGCGACTTTTTTTTTTGGGCCGGTTAGTTAATCTGCCCCCAAGAATCCGTGAAATGCTAAGAGAATGATATGGTGTGTAAAATCAATTGCAACTCACCCTCCAAATGCTTGGCCTTAAAACAGAACACATAGGATTTTAGCCTACGACCGAACGAGTAAATCCTTCGGACCGAACGATTCGAAGGATTTTAATCCAATGATCAAAGGAATATCCTTCGATCAAAAAAACTTAGGAAAGCCTATGGGGACCTCCCCCATAGGCTAACATTGCCTTCGGTAGGTTTTAGATGGCGAACTAGGGGGTCGAAGTTTTTTCTTAAAGAGACAGTACTTTGACTATCGAATGGTCAAATAATTGAACGATTTTTAGTTTGAATCCTTAGATTCGAAGTCGAAGTCGAAGGTCGAAGTAGCCCATTCGATGGTCGAAGTAGCCCAAAAAACACTTCAAAATTCAAAGTTTTTTACTTTGAATCCTTCACTCGAAGTTGGTGAATTGGCCCCATATATTAGACCAATATGGCCAATAACTCTGTACTAGTTTCCACCCACTGCTCATCGCTGGTAGAGCTCATGATTGTGAGATGCAGACCTTTTAATCTGCCACGGGAATTAACCACTGTGTTCATCATTGGGGTATATAACCCCCCCAGTGCAAATGCTAAAGAGGCACACTGTGAGCTGTACAGAGCTATTAGTGATCTGCAAAACACACCCAGAGGGATTGTTTATTGTTACCGGAGACTTCAACCATGTAACTCTCAAGGTGTCTCTTCCAAAATTCTACCAACATGTAGATTTTGCTACGAGAGGGGAAAACACACAGGATCTAGTTTACACAAACATTCCTGGCACATACCAGGCAGAGCCCCACCCCCACCTTGGATACTCAGATCACATTTCTCTTATGTTAATACCTTATGTTCACATCAACTGTGATGTGCTACATCACCAAGTGCATAGATGATGTCACTATTTACAAGACCATCACTATACATCCCAATCAGAAACCGTGGTTGTCTGCTGAGGTACGTGAACTGCTGAGATCTCGGAGCCTTCAGATCAGGTGATAAGGCAGCTCTCAGAACGGCAAGGGCAAAACTGTCCAAGGCAATCAAAGCAGCCAAACGTGCATATAGTTATAGGATACATAGCCAATTTCAAGACAGCGGGAACACCAGGCGCATGTGGCAAGGCATTTTGGCTCAGAGAATGTGCAGACCGGCTGGCAGATGTTCTCACCAACATCTTCAACATCTCCCTGAGCACTGCTGTTGTTCCCAGGTTCTTCAAGGAGTCCATCATCATTCCTGTGCCAAAGAAGTCCCACATGTCCTGCCTAAATGACTGTCATCCTATTGCATTAACATCCACCATAATGAAGTGCTTTGAGAGGCTGGTCATGAGACACATCAAAGGCCTCCTCTTGCCAACTCTGTATCCACTGCAATTTGCCTACCGTTCCAATCGCTCAGCGGACAATGCCATCACCACTACCCTGCACTTTTCCCTTAGCCACCTAGACAATAAAGACACATATGTCCTGTATGTATGCTGTTCATAGACTTCAGCTCAGCATTCAATACAATCATTCCTGTAAGCTGAGCATGCTGGGCCTGAACATCTCTATCTGCAACTGGATCCTGGACTTCCTGACCAAGAGACCTGAGGTAGTCTGAATGGGAAAAAAACACCTCCAGTACCATCACACTGAGCATGGGAGCTCCTCAAGGTTGTGTGCTTAGTCCACTGCTGTTCATACTGCTGACTCATGACTGTGGGGCAAGTCATGGATCCAATCATATCATGACCGTGTACTAGAGTTGTTGTATTGCACCGGGGGTTCTGGAAGAACGCCATTTCGTTTTTACTATGTACTGTATTTACTGTATAGGGCTGAAATGACAATAAAATCCACTTGATTGACTTGATATGGTTGACCAAGGTTTGCTTGTTTAGTGATATGGACAGGTAAATAAATCTTGCTCTAGGGGCCTCTTAGAAGTAAACTAAATGACCAATAATGTAGAACATATGAGGGGATGCTAATTCATTTGGCACTCCCATCGACCAAAGTTGCTAACTTTATAGAACTCCAGGGTCACGTTTAATATCCGCATATTATAAGATACATTTCAGTGTGTCATGACATAATAAACTGTGCAGCCATTATAACAGATCAGCAAGCAATGTTTATATAGTAAATAATGTACCCCATATTGTAAGATATAATTATATGATATGTCACCAAGGAATTCCATTCTGTGGGTGGGGGGGTGATTGCAGTCGTTGATGCTGACTTGGTTATGCACAAGTTCCTGTCAGTGACTCATGTGACAGGAATTACATCACAAAGCACTGATTATAACATAATGGATGACATAACCAAGCACCATTTATAAGATTATAATCTACAGGATATTCATGGCTCCTGTGTATTATACTGAGAAATAACAATGGAAAATGAAAATATTTTTTTCACACACACTATGAACTGTAAAATTATTATTTTAATTCCCCTCCACTCCATGTGTAGTTCATCTAGAAAGGTCTAGTGTTATATTAATACAGGAACACATAAACATTAAGCATAAGGTACATGGGAAGAATTTAATGGACTTGCTAATAATTTGTTCTATAGGTATTTTTATCTATTGTCTAGGGAAAATGGCCTTACAATCATTTTTTTGTATTTTTCTTTGAAGAAAACAAAATACTTATAATAGAAGAAAATATATATGACAACACACAATGTTTTATATTTATTGAAAAGTTTATTTCAAGTTTTTACAGTATTGCCAAATCCATTCCTTCATGGATGGGATCAATGGGAACATTTGATGCAGGCCTGTGCGTGTTTTGTACCATCTGTATAAGATTTTCTTTTGGTTTTCCATGTGGTTGGTGCACTTGGAGTATTTGAGGGGAGATTTGCCGCTTGTATCCATTGGAGGTGTGGTAATGATGTGGTAATTTGTAGGTCTTGTTCCACTTGGTGATATACTGTATCTTCTCAGTTGATGGGTGACTGATAATTATACTATACATTCTAGATCAGTGGTCCCCAACCAGTGGCTCGTGAGCAAAATGTTGCTCTCCAACCCCTTGGATGTTGCTCCCAGTGGCCTCAAAGCAGGAGCTTATTTTTGAATTCCAGGCTTGGAAGGAAGTTTTAGTTGCATAAAAACCAGCTGTACTGCCAAACAGCTCCTCCTTGCCAGTCCCCTTAGGGGCTACCATCAGTCAATTACAGCCCATATCTGGCACCCCAGCATGCTTATATTGCTCTCCAACTTGTTTTTACATTTGAATGTGGCTTACAGGTTAAAAAGGTCAGGGATCCCCACAAATCCACACATTATATAATTTAAATATCTCCCCCTTGATGACCAAACTGACCCGAGAACTTAATGCATGGTCCAAAGTACGAGTGAATTAAATGTCAATTAATTAAGATGATATGGTTCCCTCGTTTGTTGTATTTTTTGCAAATGCTCCCACTATTTCTTACCCGTAAAGATCTTACTAGGATGAACACAGCACTTAGTCAATTTATCTGGTAAACATAAAATTTATGAGGTAAACATTCTCGGATCAGCAGCTAAAATCCCAAGGTGGGATAAATCTCCCACATTTTCAGACATATAACTTGGCTTATAATTTACATGATGTGGCAGACTGGCTCAACAATAGAGAGTTTTGTGCATTGTCTTCTCTAGAACAGGCTTTCATACCAAATACCTCCCTGGCCTCTCTTTTGCATTTAAAGCAGGGACAAATACCACAGACAATTAAGGAAAATCCACTGCTAAATACCATAATTAGAGCCTGGTGAGCAGCACATCATAGACTGTCTATTTCACCCTCATTGTCCCCTTTCCTATCTTTTCTAAGCAATCCTAGATAGTTGTCCAATTGTTTCTAGTCCATTTAGGTTCCAGTTCTTTGTTGTCTGCAATTCCAGATCATAGTTACATAGTAACATAGTAAGTAAGGTTGAATCTGCCAGTTGATCCAGAGGAAGGCAAAAAAACCCCATCTGGAGCCTCTCCAATTTGCCTCAGAGGAGGAAAAATTCCTTCCTGACTCCAAAATGGCAATCGGACTAGTCCCTGGATCAACTTGTTCTATGAGCTATTTCCTATAACCCTGTATTCCCTCACTTGCCAAAAAGCTACCCAACCCCTTCTTAAAGCTATCTAATGTATCAGCCTGTACAACTGATTCAGGGAGAGAATTCCACATCTTCACAGCTCTCACTGTAACAAACCCCTTCCCAATATTTAGCTGGAACCTCTTTTCTTCTAATCAGAATGGGTGACCTTGTGTCAGCTGGAAAGACCTACTGGTAAATAAAGCATTAGAGAGATTATTATATGATCCCCTTATATATTTATACATTGTTATCATATCACCCCTTAAGCGCCTCTTCTCCAGCGTGAACATCCCCAATTTTGGCCAGTCTTTCCTCATAGCTAAGATTTTCAATACCTTTTACCAGCTTAGTTTCCCTTCTCTGTACCCTCTCTAATACAATAATGTCCTGTTTGAGTGATGGAGACCAAAACTGTACGGCATATTCTAGATGGGGCCTTGCAAGTGTTCTATACAGTGGAAGAATGACCCCCTCCTCCCTTGACTCTATGCCCCATTTAATACAACTCAAGACCTTATTTGCCCTTGATGCTGCTGACTGGCATTGCTTGCTACAGCCAAGTTTATCATCTACAAGGACTCCAAGGTCCTTTTCCATAATGGATTTGCCTAGTGCAGTCCCATTAAGGGTATAAGTGGATATTTTTACATCCCAGGTGCATGACCTTACATTTATCAACATTGAATCTCATTTGCCACTTAGCTGCCCAGATTGCCAGTTTGACAAGATCCTGTTGCAAGGATGCCACATCCTGGATGGAATTAATTGGGCTGGATAATTTTGTGTCATCTGCAAACACTGATACATTACTTACAACACCCTCCCCTAAGTCAGTAATGAACAAGTTAAATAAAAGTGGAGCCAATACTGAGCCCTGGGGGACCCCACTAAGAACCTTACTCCAAGTAGAGATTGTCCCATTAACAACCACCCTCTGTACCCGATCCTGTAGCCAGTTTCCTATCCATGTGCAAACAACTTCATTTAGCCCAACAGACCTTAGTTTAGAACGCAGTCATTTGTGGGGCACAGTATCAAACGCTTTGGCAAAATCCAAATAGATCACATCTACTGCCCCCCCACTGTCCAGAATCTTACTTACCTCATCATAAAATGCAATCAAATTCGTCTGACATGACCTATCCTTCATAAAGCCATGCTGATTGTTGCTCATAATGCCATTCATTAGGACAACATTTTGAATGTGATCCCTTAACAAGACTTCCTCAGAGCAGTTGTTGTAGTATGGTAGGGATTCGCTGTTGTTGGAGGTTCTTGAATTTTACTAGCCCACATCATTTTCTGTAGTATGAGTGGGTGGATTGCTTTGTGTTCTTTGTAGATCCATCCATTTCTGTTTCAGTTGGGTTAGTAGGTTTGTTGGGGTTCTTAGGGGTAATCCTTGGGTTTTGTTGATGTTGAGTTTATAATAAGAGATTTGGTTATATTCCGTGTCGCTTCCAGTGATTGACTGGGGTTTGTGAGCAATATACAAATAAAAATAGACATATATATACATTTTTAACAATGTATAGCTTGTGCTGCCTATGCACCAGGGCTGGGAGTAAAAAGCAGCCCACGTAGGTTTATGTTTCGCTATCAGAAGATGAACCCATGGGGTATTTCAGGTCATCTAATCCCCATTGGGTGTCTTCCCACAGTTTTGCTTTAACCTCCGTTTTTAATTCGAGTTCTGCTTCTGGTTGTTCGTGTGGTCTTCTTTCAGGGATAAATGGGGGCTGGATTTCTTTATTTTCAAGAGCCACCCAGTCTAATCCCTATAAAAACAGGAGAAATAGAATGTACTTTATTAATCTATTCAAAGTATGCAGATTTGCAATATAGACCAAATCATTAGCTCATAGTGGGTATGAGCAAAAATAAGTGAATCTGGCATGCAGGATACCAGAATAACATACCTCAAAGAATGGACTCTTCTTCACGTCCTCTGTACCATGTTCACCTGTCCCAAGGCGAAGCTGTGCATCTTTCTTTAAGAGCTGCAAAACAAATTGTTATTAGAAAGAAGCTTATAGTTCAACACAATACTCTAATCACGAAGAAACAGTTATGATTTTGTAAAGCCACTAGCACAGGAGTGGTACTTAAGTTTTTATAGAATTGTAGTTAGGACAAATATAAGCATAGGGTAAGTAATAATGGGAAGGCTTTACTTTTGTGCAGAACTCTCATACCAATCCAACATACTGATATCATGCTTGGAACTTACATTTACTAATATACTGAGCGTATCCTCAGTTATATCTTCTGGATATTTTGGCTCCTCGCTTTTGATGATTACATAAATTTCAAGTGTAGTTGTTCCATTAAATGGTACCTGAAAAAACAACAAAACCCAGAAAGTTTAGTTTGGATAAAAGTAACCTACAATAATGAACAAGGTCTATAACTTGTAAGTTCTATAGGAGTTTTTTCCCAACCAAGCAGCCAACAAAGAAGGTACAGGTATGGGACCTGTTATCCAGAATGTGTAGGACCTGTGTTTCCCGGACAACAGATCTTTCTGTAATTTGGATCTTCATACCTTAAGTTTACTAGAAAATCAGATAAACATTAAATAAACCCTATAGGCTGATTTGCCTCCAATAAGGATTAAATCTTAGTTTGGAAGCTACTGTTTTGTTATTACAGAGAAAAAGAAAATAATTTTTAAAAATTTGGATTCATTTATTATAATGGAGTCAATGGGAGACAGCCTTTCTTTAATTAGGAACCTTCTGGATAACGGGCTTCCGGGTAATGGATCCCATACCTGTATTTGTTTGATATTTAATAGTATCTTTTAAAAATGAACTCCTAATCATTACACTGTCACCATTTATATTTTATGTTTTTTATTATTTTTGAGTGTGTGTCCTTTATAGGCACTTTTAAAATAAGAAAAAAATTATGCTTTTTTCCTGCAAATTATGTTTCTTTATAGGAAATATTCTTTAAATTTATGTGATTTTGTTTGCTAATCTGCTCTGATGCCTGAAGGCAATTTTAATTTGTTCGAGAAGCTGAGGGTGTTAATGATCCATTTGTAGATTTTTCTGAATTTCCTCTATACAATAAGTGGCAACATAAAAATAGGTTTCCAAAATACTCTGAGAGGATCATTTTCACCCTTAAGGCCTGTGGTGCAATAGGCATTTTTTTTGGCAGTTGTAAACAAACAGGCTGAAAAAAAAGGCTGAGCCTCTGATTTCTGCTGAGGCACAAATCGCTGGTGTATCATTGGCCTATCAGTGCATGGAGCTGATTATGGTGATACCATGCCTGTCAGTACATTCAGAACACAGAGCAGAAGTCAGAACTACTAAATGTAGTTAAAAATGGATATACTCTATTAGTGATTGCCCACTTTGTACTCTAAATAGATACTTACGATTCCGGTGAGCAGTTCATAAATGGTCACTCCCAGTGCCCACCAGTCTACTGATCTTGTGTATTGACCACGGAATAATTCTGGGGCCTTATAGAAGATGGTTCCACATTCGCCGTTGGTTATGGTGTCAAAGTTCATTCCTGAAGCAGAAAGAAAGCAATAAGTTAAAAAGTTTATCCATATAAAAGTTATATTGAACAGAAGAGCAGAAGTCACTGCAGGTCTTTAATTATCTACCCAGTATATGACACAAAGCAGGTTGTTGTACTGTGCCCCTCTGTCTACCTCTGGTTACAATAACATATATGACCAATGCTCAACTGCTTAACCGTGTATATGTTACAAATCTTACCTAATTCGCTGATCCCAAAGTCTGCAATTTTGACATAACCATCACCATACAGCAATATGTTCTCTGGTTTTAGATCTCTGCAAATCAAAGTGAAGTGCATTATAAGATATTGGTTCAACAAAAATATGTATAATATAAAAGGTCTGACATAAATATAAGACTTAATTATCACTTACCTATGGGCGATATTGTGCTCATGTAAGAACTGCAGTCCTAGAACCATGCAAGCGGAGTAGAATCTGTAAAGATTAAAATAAATTATACATATATCAGTTTTTTAAATCAGTTTCATAAATGCAACGTATCAATATATAGCTATGGCAAATATGTTATTCCTGAGCCCTAATATTTAGTGGAACATGACATTTTGTTGTCTCAACTTCCCACAGAGCATTAAAACTTGGATGGAGCAACCTTTAATGGTATGAACCAGTAAATGGTTTGGTGTGACTAGTGGGAAGCCAATGTTCTTTCTATTGAGTACCCAATAATAATAGTATTAGATATAAAAAGTGGTAAGAATGACATAAGGGTTTTTCACCTTGGGTTGAGCTCCCTAAAAGATAAGTAGTACTTACCGAACTCTCTCAAGTGGCATTCCAGGTTGAGCCGTGAATGCTGCTAAGTTTCCTGCTTCCGCATACTCCATAACCAGACACAAATGATCTTCAGTCTGGAAGGAGCAGAGTAAACTGGTAAGGAACTGACATTTCTCCTCGTCGATCAGCCGGAGGATGCGCTGCTCTTGGGCAACACTGGGAAATTAAAACCGTTAAAAGTCAATACATGAAAACTTCACATTGAATTATGGCAGAGATAGTGAGTGAGTGGTTCAAATGTTCTTTCATAAAGGTCTAAAATGATTTCTGATTAAAATAAATTTGTCAGTATAGACATGTTACAATCTGAGGTTTGTGCAAGGCCTGTCTCTTATAAATGTCCAAATGCTCTAATTCTACATAATTGTAACCCCTTGTTAATATTATACATCTCTGAGCACCCCCCTCATTAGTTAGGAAGCTGATGAATGTGCATATGCCACATTATTTTTAATATATACAGTGTTTCTTTTATGGAAAATCTATATTTTTATAGCTTCATAAAATCAGTATTTGACCCATAACTCACCAATGAAATACACCTCTATGGTTGATATCATGCATTTCTATGGTTTTAATTGCAACAGTCTTTCCAGAGGTCCTGTGTTGTCCCTTGTAGACCTGCAATGAAAGAGCTTCATGAGATACAATACAATACATATTTGGTGCTACCGTTCTATTTAGGTGTTTGTGATGGAGAAAAAACACATTGAAAAGTGGAAATTAAGCATGATAAGGCCACATCTTGAAACCAGGGTCACCTTCTTTATTTTTAGCTCTTTTACTTACATCATAACTTACAGTATCTTTAGAATACAACTGACAGAATGAATCAGTGCAAATCAGTTGCTGGTCACTAACTGGTTGCTATAACCTATTTATTTGTTTTTAGTTAGAGCTGCTCAAGGTATACAAGTCCTTGTGGTGTCACCAATGAGTGGATGACAATCTTTTATGTTCAGCAGTGGTTATAGGCACAAGTAGTTCAAATAGAGGAACCATCCACTTTTTCGTGCTGTATAATTCCTAGCCAAATGATGATGGTATGTGTTTTCTCCTCAAGTCACCCAGAATAGATTTTGATTTATCATAAAGAGACAGAATAGCTTACCTTTCCAAATGCACCCTCGCCGATATATGATTGGAGCTGGAAATCTGTAATAGATGGTATTGCTTTTTGCACCAGCCTAAAATAAAAAACATTTATTTAATTAAAATTATTTCTTGCACATTCTTTGTTATGGGCCAAACTTTCAACCCAAACTTAAACAGCTGCTGTACTTGGACACATATACACGGTATATATATATGCACTATGGGTAAGATGTCATGCAATCTGCCATCCCATATAAACCACTGATAAAACAACAAACATATTTCAGAATAATTACCTTCTTTCCACCTGATTTTGGTCTAGAGTTTTGTCAAGCTCATCAACGATCCGACAATAGTGAGTTCTCCGCTAGAGAAGTAAAATAAATACCATTAATTCAGGTTCAATATAGCACGTATGAGAAAAGCCTTTTTGTTTTGCCATTAAAACTTACCTTCATCCGGTCAGGAAAATCAAAGAATGACTCTGGTTTCTTTATAGGTACTGATAAAAAAAAAACAAAAAAAAGGTTGGTTAAGCTACTTTGCAAAAAGTACCATTGGGAACTGTGGGACAATATGGCTGTAGGGCCTTCTGTTTGTGAGTGGGAATGAGTTAGTTAATTCTAAAGCTGTTGGTCTGAGTAACTTTATATCAATAGCCTCGTACTGAGAACCATTAAAGTACATCTTCAAAAGCTTTTGAACTAGTGAACATGACTATATTTCCATTAACTTCAGTACTATGGGTACTCTTGATGGGTACTTAGTGGCTGGTGTCTTTGAGAGGTAATTCCTTATATATAACTGTGCTCCCCATATAATTTTACATCAATTGCCCTGTCTGTGATATGCATGTAAACACTATGATTAAATGCAGTCATTGACGATAACAGATATTAATCTAGCTGGGTGTTGTGAACAGGTTTGAAGTTAAACAGCAATTAGTAAAATATATGTAAAGAAAAAGCACCTCTACGGATCCGAACTCTATTCTTATTTCTAGGCTTCTCCTTTGCTATTGTCTTTTGCAGGTTTGTATTTTTATCCTGATTGGCTACCTCAGGCTTTTCCCTAACATCCTTCTGTGCATCTGCTTCAGGTGATGAAATATGAAGAGATGCCTTTTGGCTCCCAGTGTCCTATAGAGATCCAACGTAAAAAGGATGTGATGAAAAACATTTTCAGAAAAAATTGAACAGAGAAAAATCTTTGCTATCTTCCTAAAAGTAACTTTAAAGGGATACCCATCCAAAAAAATTACATTAGTTTTGCATTGAGGCAAAATGTTATTCCTAATAGATTTCCAGTACACACTAAGAAGCAAATTTATTCTAATTTTTGCCTTGATCTGTGGCAAAAAGTCATGAATAACATCAAAAATTTTAAAATGTATTAAACAAAATTTAAATTGGTAACTAAAATCTCTCAAAATTCTATATAGGTTAAATAAGAGATGTATATCTCTATTTAAGCTATTTTAAAATTTAAGGGTTTTTCTTTAAATCAATTTTTTTAGAATTATAGCAATCAAATCTTTCTAATTTAGGTGTTTTTTTATTCATAGTCCAGCAGTCAGGAAAATTGTTTATAAAAAAAAAACTTCTTGAGGGGTTTTGCATGATTGAGTTTGGGGTAAAAAGTTATTTAAAATATTACAACTTAAAGTTATTTCTGTGATGCCTTTCCTATTCTCTTGTCAGACTAACTCACTAACTATGGCCTGTGCCATTTGTACAAAGACAAGAGAAGTATGTAGATGCCTAAGGGGCCTATCATTTTCAGTGGGATTTTATTTACATCCCATAAAAACTAATAATCCTGAATAAAACAACCTCTACTCTGTTTTCCTGAAACCAAAACTCACCTTTGGTCTCTCAGCAGGAACTTTCTCTGGACTTTTCTTCACTGGAGCTGAAGAGAAGATAAGAAATGGAGGTTTAAATACAACTATATTGAATAGAAGAGTATTGAGATGTTATTTAATTTGCAGAAATGTACATTTGTGAGGCCCATTTATCAAAGTCCAAATTTATCTCAATATTATTTGAACAAAAACTCTGACAAAATCCGTATGGGATTTTTTCTCTGTATTTATCAATACACTTTCGTGAATTTTTTTTTGTGGGGGAAAAAATAATTAATTCCCAAAAATTGTTTTTGTTTTAAATTTTATTGGATTCGCAGTTTAGTAAATAACCCACCTAGTGTATGATTTTATACAATATAACATACAAAAACCAATCAGCAAAAATACTCAATATGAATGATATGATATACTGTACCTGGAAGCATCTGAGCTTCTTCCTCTGGAGATGTTTCTATTTCCATCTTTTTCATGTCTTCTGTTTTCTCTATTTCAACCTCTGTGGCGTTGCTTTTCTTTCCAAAACTCACCTTCAGTTTCTCAGTAGGAACTTTCTCGGGGCTTTGCTTCGCTGGAGCTGATGAAAAGAAATGGAGGTTTAAATGTTAAACTATATTAAATAGAAGAGAATTCATATGTTATTTAATTTGCAGAAAAGTAAGTTTTAAGGGGTTATTTACCAAGGTCCAAATTTATCTCAGTATCTCTAATATCTAGCTTGGAGCACCTCTGAATTCCCAAATGGACCTTATTTATGAAGAAAAAAGCCCGAAAAAATAGAGTTGGGCAAAACTCTGAGTTTTTCAAGTTTTTTTGCTGTGAATCCCTTAAATTATCAGCGCAGATACTGGGACCTTCCCCATTGATTTATATAGGACCTCAAGAGCTTTTAGATGCTGGGGTTTCTGATTCTGAGCTTTTAGACCATCAGACTTAATAAATCTTGAATAATTCGTAGTGTTATTTTTTTGCTCTGAAAAGTGATAATTATTCGAGGTTCGGATATTTTGTGCTTGATAAATAAGCCACTTCGGGGCAGATTTATCAAGGGTTGAAGTGAATTTGAGGGAATTTTTTAAGTAAAAAAAATTGAAGTAATTTTTTGGATACATCGACCATCGAATAGGACAGTACGACTTCAAATTCAATTCAAAGTAAAATAGTTTGAATATTCACCCATTCGATAATCTGTCTCTTTCAAAAAACTTTGACTTCAATACTTCGCCAAATTAAACCTGCCGAAGTGCTATGTTAGCTTATGGGGACCTTCTAGAGCAGTTTTCTAAGTTTTTTGAAGTCAAAGAAAAATTGTTCGATCGATCTCTGAAATCCTTTGAATCGTTTGAACGATTTTACTTTGACCGCAAATGACCAAATTCAATGAAAAAAATCTTCGAATTTGATATTCGAAGTCGAAGTAATTCAATTCGATGGTCGAATTTTGAAGTATTTTCAACTTCGCAAATCGACCCTTGATAAATCTGCCCCTTAGTGTATGATTTTGTACGATATAATATACAGAAACCAGTCAACAAGAATACTCAATTTGATTGATATAAAACTGCACCTGGAAGCATCTGAGCTTCTTCCTCTATTTCCATAGTTTTCATTTCTTCTGGTGTCTCTATTTCCACCTCTGCAATGTTGCTTTCTTTCTTCTCCTCTCTCTCACTAATAGCTAGCTCTTCTTGCTTGTTGATAAACTCAACCTGTGGAGATAGAATTCAAAGGGAAAATGATGAAGCAAGTATCTCAGGATTGAACTTGATGGATTTTATCATCTGTTATGTTACAATATTACTATGTATTGCACAATGGGGCTTTTTTGTTTGCTTTGTTTTCCTAAAATGTAGTTTCAACAGCAACAGGTTACACTCACTATATATATATAAGTGCATCATGAGCTTCATTTTCTTGAATTTTCCAACTTTCAAGAAGGAGGACATTTCTTACCTTGCATTTTAATATTTCTCTGTTAGGTTCTTCTTGTTCTTCTTTTTCTAGAATGTTGGTCTTTAGTCTCTCGTTTGCTATCAATCTGTGTTTTTGCTGTATAGCAAATCGCTGAGCTTCCTCTACAGATTCCTTTTGATTTTGAATTTTGACTTTTTCTTTAATAAGCACATTTCGCAATTTCCTCTTCATCATTTCCTTACTTGCTTCCTCCTGGTCTTCTTTTTCTTGAATTTTCCACTTTTCCAGAAGAAGCACATTTCTTAATTTGCGTTTTAATATTTGTTTTTTAGATTCTTCTTGCACTTCTTTTTCTAGAATGTTGATCTTCAGACTTTCATTCGCTTTCAGTCTCTCTTTCTGCTGTGTTGCAAATTGTTCAGCTTTCTCAAGAGATTCTTCTTTTAGAATTTGTTTAATTTGTTCCTGTTCCCTCATTCTTTTGTTCTTCTGCCTTGTGTATTGTTCGGCTTCATCTTGAGCTTTTCTCTCAAGAGCTTTTCTAGCTTTGATATTCTTGCAGCTAGATTCCTGCAGAAATGAAATACACACACTTAAGCACTCAAGTAAAACACATTCTTATGAGCCTTGACTGAATAGTCAGCTTTTACTATAGAATAATAATAACAATAATATAAGACTATCCAAAATAAAAGGTCATTTTATTGTCAATGGGGTTATTTTTAGTCATCTGAAATTTTATTTTGACTCAGTGCCTTTGTAACTTGTTTTGATTAAATCTCTTTCATGGCATATATTTAAGGAATACGCATAGTTTCTTATAAAATGTTAAAATCTTTTTTGTCCAAATGTATTGTTTTAATAGGGGCATGGCCAGATATATTCATTTAAATTTAACTAATATTTACTCAGAAAAACTATTTTGTTAAGTCACAAGTTTCACTCACTCAACATAAAATAACACTTTTTTCAGTTGAAATGGTTATATTTCTGGATAAGTGGTTACTGAGAGGCAACATATGCTCATTTATGTATATACTGATGAGAAAACTTACATTCTTCTGTGGAGTCAGAAGTTTTTCAACAAGTGCTTTTGATACCACCTGTTCTGTGATCATTGCTTCAATGACCAGTTCCTGGGGACAAGATGGTGCAGTCATAGTCGTACGTTGATTGCGGTCCTATAGAAAGGATACATACAAAAATTTATTATTTGGAAGAAAATGTACATTCCTGCAGTGCAATATAATAGGGCAAATCTCAAAATTTCTGTGTGAAATGCAGACCTTCATTGCAAACTACTCATGACCTCCTGACACAAACTTTTCATTCACATTCTTAGTGATGAGTAATCTTACTCTGAGTATCAAGGCTATTTTGCTATGCTCAAAAATAATCCCTTTAGCATGGTGTATTAAATGAACTATATTCATACAACAGTTACAATAGAAAGCTGTTCCTCATGAAGGTAAGGATGTCATATGAATTGGCGGCTTCCCTCTCATGTTCCAGTACTGTAATATTTTGAGTTAATATGAGTAGATGCCCATGTAATTCTGGGTGTAGCACTTTGTGGTTGGGGGGGTCATAAAATATACAATATTTACATGGGACACAATATATACTAATGGTATCATAAGGAAATGTTCTGTTGTCTTTCCACAACTTAGTGTATTAATCTGTAGATTGAAAAATATCATCATCATCATTTATTTATATAGCGCTGTCAAGATATGCAGTGCTTTACTGCAGTTATAGCAAACAGGGAATAAATGGTGGATAACAAACAAGGATTAAAGAGTACAAAAGGTTAGAAGGACCTAGAGATTAGAGTTTACAAACTAAAAGGTTAGGGTACAATTGAGACATTAGGATTATATAAACACGTTGCCATTTTTGATACAGCAATGATTAATTAAGGTACATCGAATAAGCCTCTTTAAACAGGTGGGTCTTTAAGGACCACTTGAAAGTTTGGAAAGAAGGAGAAAGTCTGGCAGCTCGAGGCAGAGAGTTCCAGAGAAAAGCAGAAGCCCGAGAGAAGTCTTGTAGACGAGAATGGGCAGAAGTGATCAGAGGAGAAGTGAGGCGAAGATCAGAAGCAGAGTGAAGGTTTCGTGAAGGAGAGTATTTGGAGATTAGAGATGAAATATAGGGAGGGGTTTCATTATTAAGGGCCTTGAATGTGAGTGTAAGTAATTTGAATTTGATTCTAGAAGAGATTGGGAGCCAGTGAAGGGACATGCATATGGGAGCAGCTGATGTTGAGCAGCGAGATAGATGAATGAGTCTAGCGGCCACATTTAGAACAGATTGGCGTTGTGAAAGATGACTTGTTGGAATACCTGTGAGGAGTAGGTTACAGTAATCAAGGCGGGAGATGATGAGAGACTGAATTAGTGTTTCAGTTGATTCTGAACTGAGATAGGGTCGTATTCGAGCAATGTTGCGCAGTTGAATACGGCAAGATTTTGCAAGTGATTGAATGTGAGGTGAAAAAGACAGAAGCGAGTCTAAGATGACTCCTAGGCAGCGTGCCTGAGTGGTGGAATGAAAGGTGGTGTTGTTTACTGTGAGTGATATCTGAGGGACAGGGTAAGATCTTGGAGGAAATATAATGAGTTCTGTTTTAGAAAGGTTCAGTTTCATGTGGCGCTGTGACATCCAGGAGGAGACAGTAGAGAGACAGTCTGTGACTTGGGAAAGGACAGAATTAGAAAGATCAGGAGTAGACAAGTAGAGTTGGGTGTCATCAGCATAAAGGTGATACTGAAGTCCAAATGACTGAATAAGTTTTCCTAGTGAAGTTGTATAGAGTGAGAACAGCAGGGGGCCAAGAACAGAGCCTTGAGCAACTCCAACAGAGAGTGGGAAAGTAGTAGAAGTAGAGTTAGAGAAGGAAACTTTAAAGGAACGGTCAGACAGATAAGATGTAAACCATGATATACAGATTAGCTTTTTTAGAATTTTGGTTTATTTTTAGAAGCATTTCAGTTGTTCCTTTAAACAACAATAATAGTTTTTCTATTACCTATTATGACAACAGGCAAAAATCTATTACTCTGTAAAACTACCATTTTATTGTTAGATTGTTCAGGGTCTCTACTATTCATATGCAAGTGAAAGCACTGCCTGGTTGCTAGGGTACACTGAGCTCTAGCAAGTAGATTCAATTCTAAACTGGAGAACTACTAAACAAAATGCTGAATAAAAAAAATGTTCATTGCTCTAAATATCAATATCTCCATCATATTAAACTTCATTCAAAGGTGAAATAACCATAAAATCCAAAAACATGGAGCTTTCATAACAATGCTGATACTAATGCCCACCAGGCAGGTTTTAATACTTTAATAGGTAGATAGATAATAATTAAAATAGATGGATAAATAGATAGATAGATAGATAGATAGATAGATGGATAGATAGGCCACCATTAAACAATAATATATATATATATATATATAGTGAATAAAGGACCCCCTCTTGTAAAATATAAGGATATTATAAGTTACCAAGGAATTTCATGACCATATAAAAACATGAGGCTGAAGGATGAGTGTTTTTATATGGTAACTTATAATATCCTCATATTTTACAAGAGGGGGTACTTTATTCTCTCTCTATATGTATATATATATATATATATATATATATATATATATATATATCTCCTGATGAATTTGTGAATAAAGCACATTGATTTATTTCACTAAAATGAAGGAGTGCGGGTCCATTTACTGAAATGTATTATGAAGTCTTGACCAACGCACCACCATCTATACTTTAAATCCGGAAAGAGTGCACTCACTGGACTGACATATATATATATATAGATAAACAATAGGATAGAACAGAGCCATGTGTTGTCTGAATATTAAAAATAAAAGTTTTAGCCTTACCTCATTGTTCGTTCTAAAGATGGTGTTGAACGTTTTTTGAAATTTTGAATACATTGTTGTTCTTATTCCTAAATTAGAAAATAAGTCGTTGAAGCAATCATTTCTTAAAAAACAAGTAAACCATAAAATTGTTGTTGTTGATAGAAAATTTTAGAATCAATTTTCTATATTGCCTTGGATTAAATTTGGTTGAAAGGTGAATTTTACTCATTTGTTTCATTCCCCCCATGTTAATGCTCTGTTTCTCTAATACTGATACAACTCAATAACAATTGTAATATAAAACCAGTAACTAAGTAAATCAAATATCTCAAGTTTTATTCTATATGATATAAAATAATAGATAGAGAGGTTGCGTATTTACAGTTAATAAAACTGGGTTACATTGGGTTTACATGAATTTGCTTATTAGTATCAAACAGTCACAGTGTGAACTCATTGGAGGCTAACCAGCAAATGCACTGACATGAAAGTAAAGTCCTGAGCCTAGATAAACTACTAGATTTTAAATTAATTTTTTCAGTTTTAAAAATAAAAATTAAATTCTATGTACCATTAAAGAATAATTCAATTGTACTTACAAATAATCCAATTGGAGTAGATCTTTGTAAACAAATTACTGATCAGTACCAAACAGTACCAGTGTGCACTGATTGGCAGCTAACCAGCAACTAGTACAGAATTGTCAGTGATGTTGAAAGCCTACTTGTTAACTAAAATGCCTGGTTGCCAAGGTAACAAGTTTACTTGGAGTAAACAATGATGACATCACAATGCCTTGTTGCCAAGGTAACATTTACTTGGAGTAAACAATGATGACATCACAATGCCCTGTTGCCAAGGTAACATTTACTTGGAGTAAACAATGATGACATCACAATGCCCTGTTGCCAAGGTAACATTTACTTGGAGTAAACAATCATGACATCACAATGCCCTGTTGCCAAGGTAACATTTACTTGGAGTAAACAATGATGACATCACAATGCCTTGTTGCCAAGGTAACATTTACTTGGAGTAAACAATGATGACATCATAATGCCCTGTTGCCAAGGTAACGCTTACTTGGATTAAAGAATGATGGCATAACAAAGCCCGATTGCCACTATCATATGAGGATATTATGGGATGTATATTTACTGACAGATAAGGTTATTATGGGATGCATGTTTAGTGACATATGAGATTATTATGGGATGTATATTTACTGCCATATGAGATTATTATGGTATGTATATTTACTGACATATGAGGATATTATGGGATGTATATTTACTGATATATGAGATTATTATGTGATGTATATTTACTGACATATGAGGATATTATGGGATGTATATTTACTGCCATATGAGATTATTATGTGATGTACTGTATATTTACTGAAATAGGAGGTTATTATGGGATGTATATTTACTGACATATGAGGTTTTTATTATGGGATATATATTTGCTGACATATGAGGTTATTATTATGGGATGTATATTTACTGACATATGAGGATATTAGGGGATGTATATTTACTGACATATGAGGATATTATGGGATATATATATTTACTGACATATAAGATTATTATTCTCTTATCCCCAATGATGATCTGACAATTCTTTCCTTGTTGCCATGGGCATACAGCATGAATAACTTATCATCAACCTGTTTGGTATTATTAAAATAAAAATTCATTATGACCTTTGTCTAATGGAATTAAGAATCATTTGTTTAATATTCTGTACCATTTTTGAAACAATCAAGTTTGTTTTCAATGTCCCCCTCTCAGCAATATGTCTGTATCTTCCTGCAGATTTAGGGGCAAATTTAGCAATTTTTCAATGTAAGTGTCTACTGCAATTGAAATTTTTCCTGGTAAGAAAATTGTGAACTCAACTACTTTTGATTCATAGTCTAGAAACCTGGAATACACAAGTTTTATTAAGCACAACAAAGCTGATGACTCAAACATAAGAAACGGCCAGCTAAAAGCTCAAACGAAAGGTGTATTTCCACATTCTATCTTAAAATTTGAGTTTTTCTAAATAATTTAAACATTTTACATCTTATTAAAAATTAAGAGTCATGTGTGTTTTAGATTTGATGATTTTGAGTAAATTTAGTTTTCGAGTTTTTAAAATTCCCTTGTTTCCCCATGTTTTTTTAACAAGCTTGACTTTAACAGATGCCAAAATCTGAACGATGAGCCAAATTAATACAGCTTAGTGTGAATAAAAGAATAAAAAGAACAGAATAGAATACAGTGTATTATTGGTGACACCATTTAAGTGTAAAATTTTCAGCAATCATAAATTTCATGCTTTCAATAAAAAAATTGGAATATGCTCAAAAAAGTTATGCTCCTATAAGTTATTTTCAGTCAGTCAGCCAAGGCATTTTCAGTTATCAAGACATAGGGCACATGGACTGATGTATTTAACTTTACTATCAAAATCAGAATCAGAAGAATTGTATAGTTATTTCATTATTTTAGAAAGAGTAAAGAATTGTTAATGATTACATAAACTTTAAAGTTTATATTATTCCTATTATAAGTTCATAATTACATTACAAATCTATTGGTCTGCAATTTCCAAAATGAGAACATATTTTTTCATCAAATAATACAAATGGTTTATGTATTGCAGATGTTGAAATCTGGTTCCAATTTACACATAGGGGCAGATTTACTAAATTCGAGTGAAGAATTCGAATAAAAAAAATTCGAATTTCGAAGTATTTTTTGGGTACTTCGACCATCGAATTGGTCAAATTCGATCGAATTCGAACGATTCGAATGATTAGAATTAAAAATCATTCGACTATTCGACCATTCGATAGTCGAAGTACTGTCTCTTTAAAAAAAAATTTGACCCCCTAGTTCGGCAGCTAAAAGCTACCGAACTCAATGTTAGCCTATGGGGAAGGTCCCCATAGGCTTGCCTAAGTTTTTTTGATCGAAGGATATTCATTCGATCGTTTGATTAAAATCCTTTGAATCGTTCGATTCGAAGGATTTAATCGTTCGATCGTATGAATAATCCTTCGATCGATCGATCGATTTTTCAGCGCTAAATCCTTCGAATTCGATATTCGAATTCGAAGGATTTAAATTCCTAGTCGAATATCGAGGGTTAATTAACCCTCGATATTCGACCCTTTGTGAATCGGCCCCATAGTGTAGTATAAAATTACTTCTGTTATAGATAGAATTGCTGATTAGTTAAACTGATTGTTAGCTAATTAGCACTGGACTGTGAAGTAATATGCTGTCTATTATTAAAAATGGCTTACTTTCATATAGCTGTTGTATTTGGGTTAGATCTCTAGCCCACTTATAGTGTGGAATATAATGACATAAGTTGTAGATCTGCAATTTAGATTTCACATGTATAGGCTCACAGTTTTAAGTTTTGTTTTAGACTTAGGAAACATTTTGGGGCTGATTCACAAAGGGTCGAATATCGAGGGTTAATTATACCAGGGGGCATATTTACTAAAGGACAAAGTGGCAAATGCTGGTGACAATTTGCTAGAGTTACTACCCACAGGGACATTGGCAATTTACTAATGGGCACAGGCGCCAATTTGCTAGCAATAGAGATAGGCGCTATCGCTCATTCGCACTCTATCACTAGGTAACAATTCGCTCTGGCAAACGGACATTGCTCCACAAATTCATTAAAATACGGACTTTACTGAATGTTACGTCTTTTGCCAGACTTGCCTTTGCCACTCAGACCAGGTGAAGTGCACTGCATATTCTGTGAGTGGAAAAAACATTGAAATTCAAAAATGCTGGTGTCTTTTTCTTTTTTCAGAGTGATAGCCTGTAAAGTCCTTGACATTTTTTTTATGGGTGACCGGTTTCCCCCATACATTTTCCATATACAGTGGGCAAGTGAAAAGTCGCCAGTGCTTGGTGCCCACGATGAAACTCTGCATTTTATCGTTGTCTAAGCAAATTTTTGTCTGTCGAAGTGTAGCTATTGGCGTGAAGAGGTCACTGGCGACTTTTTTTTTTGGGCCGGTTAGTTAATCTGCCCCCAAGAATCCGTGAAATGCTAAGAGAATGATATGGTGTGTAAAATCAATTGCAACTCACCCTCCAAATGCTTGGCCTTAAAACAGAACACATAGGATTTTAGCCTACGACCGAACGAGTAAATCCTTCGGACCGAACGATTCGAAGGATTTTAATCCAATGATCAAAGGAATATCCTTCGATCAAAAAAACTTAGGAAAGCCTATGGGGACCTCCCCCATAGGCTAACATTGCCTTCGGTAGGTTTTAGATGGCGAACTAGGGGGTCGAAGTTTTTTCTTAAAGAGACAGTACTTTGACTATCGAATGGTCAAATAATTGAACGATTTTTAGTTTGAATCCTTAGATTCGAAGTCGAAGTCGAAGGTCGAAGTAGCCCATTCGATGGTCGAAGTAGCCCAAAAAACACTTCAAAATTCAAAGTTTTTTACTTTGAATCCTTCACTCGAAGTTGGTGAATTGGCCCCATATATTAGACCAATATGGCCAATAACTCTGTACTAGTTTCCACCCACTGCTCATCGCTGGTAGAGCTCATGATTGTGAGATGCAGACCTTTTAATCTGCCACGGGAATTAACCACTGTGTTCATCATTGGGGTATATAACCCCCCCAGTGCAAATGCTAAAGAGGCACACTGTGAGCTGTACAGAGCTATTAGTGATCTGCAAAACACACCCAGAGGGATTGTTTATTGTTACCGGAGACTTCAACCATGTAACTCTCAAGGTGTCTCTTCCAAAATTCTACCAACATGTAGATTTTGCTACGAGAGGGGAAAACACACAGGATCTAGTTTACACAAACATTCCTGGCACATACCAGGCAGAGCCCCACCCCCACCTTGGATACTCAGATCACATTTCTCTTATGTTAATACCTTATGTTCACATCAACTGTGATGTGCTACATCACCAAGTGCATAGATGATGTCACTATTTACAAGACCATCACTATACATCCCAATCAGAAACCGTGGTTGTCTGCTGAGGTACGTGAACTGCTGAGATCTCGGAGCCTTCAGATCAGGTGATAAGGCAGCTCTCAGAACGGCAAGGGCAAAACTGTCCAAGGCAATCAAAGCAGCCAAACGTGCATATAGTTATAGGATACATAGCCAATTTCAAGACAGCGGGAACACCAGGCGCATGTGGCAAGGCATTTTGGCTCAGAGAATGTGCAGACCGGCTGGCAGATGTTCTCACCAACATCTTCAACATCTCCCTGAGCACTGCTGTTGTTCCCAGGTTCTTCAAGGAGTCCATCATCATTCCTGTGCCAAAGAAGTCCCACATGTCCTGCCTAAATGACTGTCATCCTATTGCATTAACATCCACCATAATGAAGTGCTTTGAGAGGCTGGTCATGAGACACATCAAAGGCCTCCTCTTGCCAACTCTGTATCCACTGCAATTTGCCTACCGTTCCAATCGCTCAGCGGACAATGCCATCACCACTACCCTGCACTTTTCCCTTAGCCACCTAGACAATAAAGACACATATGTCCTGTATGTATGCTGTTCATAGACTTCAGCTCAGCATTCAATACAATCATTCCTGTAAGCTGAGCATGCTGGGCCTGAACATCTCTATCTGCAACTGGATCCTGGACTTCCTGACCAAGAGACCTGAGGTAGTCTGAATGGGAAAAAAACACCTCCAGTACCATCACACTGAGCATGGGAGCTCCCCAAGGTTGTGTGCTTAGTCCACTGCTGTTCATACTGCTGACTCATGACTGTGGGGCAAGTCATGGATCCAATCATATCATGACCGTGTACTAGAGTTGTTGTATTGCACCGGGGGTTCTGGAAGAACGCCATTTCGTTTTTACTATGTACTGTATTTACTGTATAGGGCTGAAATGACAATAAAATCCACTTGATTGACTTGATATGGTTGACCAAGGTTTGCTTGTTTAGTGATATGGACAGGTAAATAAATCTTGCTCTAGGGGCCTCTTAGAAGTAAACTAAATGACCAATAATGTAGAACATATGAGGGGATGCTAATTCATTTGGCACTCCCATCGACCAAAGTTGCTAACTTTATAGAACTCCAGGGTCACGTTTAATATCCGCATATTATAAGATACATTTCAGTGTGTCATGACATAATAAACTGTGCAGCCATTATAACAGATCAGCAAGCAATGTTTATATAGTAAATAATGTACCCCATATTGTAAGATATAATTATATGATATGTCACCAAGGAATTCCATTCTGTGGGTGGGGGGGTGATTGCAGTCGTTGATGCTGACTTGGTTATGCACAAGTTCCTGTCAGTGACTCATGTGACAGGAATTACATCACAAAGCACTGATTATAACATAATGGATGACATAACCAAGCACCATTTATAAGATTATAATCTACAGGATATTCATGGCTCCTGTGTATTATACTGAGAAATAACAATGGAAAATGAAAATATTTTTTTCACACACACTATGAACCGTAAAATTATTATTTTAATTCCCCTCCACTCCATGTGTAGTTCATCTAGAAAGGTCTAGTGTTATATTAATACAGGAACACATAAACATTAAGCATAAGGTACATGGGAAGAATTTAATGGACTTGCTAATAATTTGTTCTATAGGTATTTTTATCTATTGTCTAGGGAAAATGGCCTTACAATCATTTTTTTGTATTTTTCTTTGAAGAAAACAAAATACTTATAATAGAAGAAAATATATATGACAACACACAATGTTTTATATTTATTGAAAAGTTTATTTCAAGTTTTTACAGTATTGCCAAATCCATTCCTTCATGGATGGGATCAATGGGAACATTTGATGCAGGCCTGTGCGTGTTTTGTACCATCTGTATAAGATTTTCTTTTGGTTTTCCATGTGGTTGGTGCACTTGGAGTATTTGAGGGGAGATTTGCCGCTTGTATCCATTGGAGGTGTGGTAATGATGTGGTAATTTGTAGGTCTTGTTCCACTTGGTGATATACTGTATCTTCTCAGTTGATGGGTGACTGATAATTATACTATACATTCTAGATCAGTGGTCCCCAACCAGTGGCTCGTGAGCAAAATGTTGCTCTCCAACCCCTTGGATGTTGCTCCCAGTGGCCTCAAAGCAGGAGCTTATTTTTGAATTCCAGGCTTGGAAGGAAGTTTTAGTTGCATAAAAACCAGCTGTACTGCCAAACAGCTCCTCCTTGCCAGTCCCCTTAGGGGCTACCATCAGTCAATTACAGCCCATATCTGGCACCCCAGCATGCTTATATTGCTCTCCAACTTGTTTTTACATTTGAATGTGGCTTACAGGTTAAAAAGGTCAGGGATCCCCACAAATCCACACATTATATAATTTAAATATCTCCCCCTTGATGACCAAACTGACCCGAGAACTTAATGCATGGTCCAAAGTACGAGTGAATTAAATGTCAATTAATTAAGATGATATGGTTCCCTCGTTTGTTGTATTTTTTGCAAATGCTCCCACTATTTCTTACCCGTAAAGATCTTACTAGGATGAACACAGCACTTAGTCAATTTATCTGGTAAACATAAAATTTATGAGGTAAACATTCTCGGATCAGCAGCTAAAATCCCAAGGTGGGATAAATCTCCCACATTTTCAGACATATAACTTGGCTTGTAATTTACATGATGTGGCAGACTGGCTCAACAATAGAGAGTTTTGTGCATTGTCTTCTCTAGAACAGGCTTTCATACCAAATACCTCCCTGGCCTCTCTTTTGCATTTAAAGCAGGGACAAATACCACAGACAATTAAGGAAAATCCACTGCTAAATACCATAATTAGAGCCTGGTGAGCAGCACATCATAGACTGTCTATTTCACCCTCATTGTCCCCTTTCCTATCTTTTCTAAGCAATCCTAGATAGTTGTCCAATTGTTTCTAGTCCATTTAGGTTCCAGTTCTTTGTTGTCTGCAATTCCAGATCATAGTTACATAGTAACATAGTAAGTAAGGTTGAATCTGCCAGTTGATCCAGAGGAAGGCAAAAAAACCCCATCTGGAGCCTCTCCAATTTGCCTCAGAGGAGGAAAAATTCCTTCCTGACTCCAAAATGGCAATCGGACTAGTCCCTGGATCAACTTGTTCTATGAGCTATTTCCTATAACCCTGTATTCCCTCACTTGCCAAAAAGCTACCCAACCCCTTCTTAAAGCTATCTAATGTATCAGCCTGTACAACTGATTCAGGGAGAGAATTCCACATCTTCACAGCTCTCACTGTAACAAACCCCTTCCCAATATTTAGCTGGAACCTCTTTTCTTCTAATCAGAATGGGTGACCTTGTGTCAGCTGGAAAGACCTACTGGTAAATAAAGCATTAGAGAGATTATTATATGATCCCCTTATATATTTATACATTGTTATCATATCACCCCTTAAGCGCCTCTTCTCCAGCGTGAACATCCCCAATTTTGGCCAGTCTTTCCTCATAGCTAAGATTTTCCCTTTACCAGCTTAGTTGCCCTTCTCTGTACCCTCTCTAATACAATAATGTCCTGTTTGAGTGATGGAGACCAAAACTGTACGGCATATTCTAGATGGGGCCTTGCAAGTGTTCTATACAGTGGAAGAATGACCCCCTCCTCCCTTGACTCTATGCCCCATTTAATACAACTCAAGACCTTATTTGCCCTTGATGCTGCTGACTGGCATTGCTTGCTACAGCCAAGTTTATCATCTACAAGGACTCCAAGGTCCTTTTCCATAATGGATTTGCCTAGTGCAGTCCCATTAAGGGTATAAGTGGATATTTTTACATCCCAGGTGCATGACCTTACATTTATCAACATTGAATCTCATTTGCCACTTAGCTGCCCAGATTGCCAGTTTGACAAGATCCTGTTGCAAGGATGCCACATCCTGGATGGAATTAATTGGGCTGGATAATTTTGTGTCATCTGCAAACACTGATACATTACTTACAACACCCTCCCCTAAGTCAGTAATGAACAAGTTAAATAAAAGTGGAGCCAATACTGAGCCCTGGGGGACCCCACTAAGAACCTTACTCCAAGTAGAGATTGTCCCATTAACAACCACCCTCTGTACCCGATCCTGTAGCCAGTTTCCTATCCATGTGCAAACAACTTCATTTAGCCCAACAGACCTTAGTTTAGAACGCAGTCATTTGTGGGGCACAGTATCAAACGCTTTGGCAAAATCCAAATAGATCACATCTACTGCCCCCCCACTGTCCAGAATCTTACTTACCTCATCATAAAATGCAATCAAATTCGTCTGACATGACCTATCCTTCATAAAGCCATGCTGATTGTTGCTCATAATGCCATTCATTAGGACAACATTTTGAATGTGATCCCTTAACAAGACTTCCTCAGAGCAGTTGTTGTAGTATGGTAGGGATTCGCTGTTGTTGGAGGTTCTTGAATTTTACTAGCCCACATCATTTTCTGTAGTATGAGTGGGTGGATTGCTTTGTGTTCTTTGTAGATCCATCCATTTCTGTTTCAGTTGGGTTAGTAGGTTTGTTGGGGTTCTTAGGGGTAATCCTTGGGTTTTGTTGATGTTGAGTTTATAATAAGAGATTTGGTTATATTCCGTGTCGCTTCCAGTGATTGACTGGGGTTTGTGAGCAATATACAAATAAAAATAGACATATATATACATTTTTAACAATGTATAGCTTGTGCTGCCTATGCACCAGGGCTGGGAGTAAAAAGCAGCCCACGTAGGTTTATGTTTCGCTATCAGAAGATGAACCCATGGGGTATTTCAGGTCATCTAATCCCCATTGGGTGTCTTCCCACAGTTTTGCTTTAACCTCCGTTTTTAATTCGAGTTCTGCTTCTGGTTGTTCGTGTGGTCTTCTTTCAGGGATAAATGGGGGCTGGATTTCTTTATTTTCAAGAGCCACCCAGTCTAATCCCTATAAAAACAGGAGAAATAGAATGTACTTTATTAATCTATTCAAAGTATGCAGATTTGCAATATAGACCAAATCATTAGCTCATAGTGGGTATGAGCAAAAATAAGTGAATCTGGCATGCAGGATACCAGAATAACATACCTCAAAGAATGGACTCTTCTTCACGTCCTCTGTACCATGTTCACCTGTCCCAAGGCGAAGCTGTGCATCTTTCTTTAAGAGCTGCAAAACAAATTGTTATTAGAAAGAAGCTTATAGTTCAACACAATACTCTAATCACGAAGAAACAGTTATGATTTTGTAAAGCCACTAGCACAGGAGTGGTACTTAAGTTTTTATAGAATTGTAGTTAGGACAAATATAAGCATAGGGTAAGTAATAATGGGAAGGCTTTACTTTTGTGCAGAACTCTCATACCAATCCAACATACTGATATCATGCTTGGAACTTACATTTACTAATATACTGAGCGTATCCTCAGTTATATCTTCTGGATATTTTGGCTCCTCGCTTTTGATGATTACATAAATTTCAAGTGTAGTTGTTCCATTAAATGGTACCTGAAAAAACAACAAAACCCAGAAAGTTTAGTTTGGATAAAAGTAACCTACAATAATGAACAAGGTCTATAACTTGTAAGTTCTATAGGAGTTTTTTCCCAACCAAGCAGCCAACAAAGAAGGTACAGGTATGGGACCTGTTATCCAGAATGTGTAGGACCTGTGTTTCCCGGACAACAGATCTTTCTGTAATTTGGATCTTCATACCTTAAGTTTACTAGAAAATCAGATAAACATTAAATAAACCCTATAGGCTGATTTGCCTCCAATAAGGATTAAATCTTAGTTTGGAAGCTACTGTTTTGTTATTACAGAGAAAAAGAAAATAATTTTTAAAAATTTGGATTCATTTATTATAATGGAGTCAATGGGAGACAGCCTTTCTTTAATTAGGAACCTTCTGGATAACGGGCTTCCGGGTAATGGATCCCATACCTGTATTTGTTTGATATTTAATAGTATCTTTTAAAAATGAACTCCTAATCATTACACTGTCACCATTTATATTTTATGTTTTTTATTATTTTTGAGTGTGTGTCCTTTATAGGCACTTTTAAAATAAGAAAAAAATTATGCTTTTTTCCTGCAAATTATGTTTCTTTATAGGAAATATTCTTTAAATTTATGTGATTTTGTTTGCTAATCTGCTCTGATGCCTGAAGGCAATTTTAATTTGTTCGAGAAGCTGAGGGTGTTAATGATCCATTTGTAGATTTTTCTGAATTTCCTCTATACAATAAGTGGCAACATAAAAATAGGTTTCCAAAATACTCTGAGAGGATCATTTTCACCCTTAAGGCCTGTGGTGCAATAGGCATTTTTTTTGGCAGTTGTAAACAAACAGGCTGAAAAAAAAGGCTGAGCCTCTGATTTCTGCTGAGGCACAAATCGCTGGTGTATCATTGGCCTATCAGTGCATGGAGCTGATTATGGTGATACCATGCCTGTCAGTACATTCAGAACACAGAGCAGAAGTCAGAACTACTAAATGTAGTTAAAAATGGATATACTCTATTAGTGATTGCCCACTTTGTACTCTAAATAGATACTTACGATTCCGGTGAGCAGTTCATAAATGGTCACTCCCAGTGCCCACCAGTCTACTGATCTTGTGTATTGACCACGGAATAATTCTGGGGCCTTATAGAAGATGGTTCCACATTCGCCGTTGGTTATGGTGTCAAAGTTCATTCCTGAAGCAGAAAGAAAGCAATAAGTTAAAAAGTTTATCCATATAAAAGTTATATTGAACAGAAGAGCAGAAGTCACTGCAGGTCTTTAATTATCTACCCAGTATATGACACAAAGCAGGTTGTTGTACTGTGCCCCTCTGTCTACCTCTGGTTACAATAACATATATGACCAATGCTCAACTGCTTAACCGTGTATATGTTACAAATCTTACCTAATTCGCTGATCCCAAAGTCTGCAATTTTGACATAACCATCACCATACAGCAATATGTTCTCTGGTTTTAGATCTCTGCAAATCAAAGTGAAGTGCATTATAAGATATTGGTTCAACAAAAATATGTATAATATAAAAGGTCTGACATAAATATAAGACTTAATTATCACTTACCTATGGGCGATATTGTGCTCATGTAAGAACTGCAGTCCTAGAACCATGCAAGCGGAGTAGAATCTGTAAAGATTAAAATAAATTATACATATATCAGTTTTTTAAATCAGTTTCATAAATGCAACGTATCAATATATAGCTATGGCAAATATGTTATTCCTGAGCCCTAATATTTAGTGGAACATGACATTTTGTTGTCTCAACTTCCCACAGAGCATTAAAACTTGGATGGAGCAACCTTTAATGGTATGAACCAGTAAATGGTTTGGTGTGACTAGTGGGAAGCCAATGTTCTTTCTATTGAGTACCCAATAATAATAGTATTAGATATAAAAAGTGGTAAGAATGACATAAGGGTTTTTCACCTTGGGTTGAGCTCCCTAAAAGATAAGTAGTACTTACCGAACTCTCTCAAGTGGCATTCCAGGTTGAGCCGTGAATGCTGCTAAGTTTCCTGCTTCCGCATACTCCATAACCAGACACAAATGATCTTCAGTCTGGAAGGAGCAGAGTAAACTGGTAAGGAACTGACATTTCTCCTCGTCGATCAGCCGGAGGATGCGCTGCTCTTGGGCAACACTGGGAAATTAAAACCGTTAAAAGTCAATACATGAAAACTTCACATTGAATTATGGCAGAGATAGTGAGTGAGTGGTTCAAATGTTCTTTCATAAAGGTCTAAAATGATTTCTGATTAAAATAAATTTGTCAGTATAGACATGTTACAATCTGAGGTTTGTGCAAGGCCTGTCTCTTATAAATGTCCAAATGCTCTAATTCTACATAATTGTAACCCCTTGTTAATATTATACATCTCTGAGCACCCCCCTCATTAGTTAGGAAGCTGATGAATGTGCATATGCCACATTATTTTTAATATATACAGTGTTTCTTTTATGGAAAATCTATATTTTTATAGCTTCATAAAATCAGTATTTGACCCATAACTCACCAATGAAATACACCTCTATGGTTGATATCATGCATTTCTATGGTTTTAATTGCAACAGTCTTTCCAGAGGTCCTGTGTTGTCCCTTGTAGACCTGCAATGAAAGAGCTTCATGAGATACAATACAATACATATTTGGTGCTACCGTTCTATTTAGGTGTTTGTGATGGAGAAAAAACACATTGAAAAGTGGAAATTAAGCATGATAAGGCCACATCTTGAAACCAGGGTCACCTTCTTTATTTTTAGCTCTTTTACTTACATCATAACTTACAGTATCTTTAGAATACAACTGACAGAATGAATCAGTGCAAATCAGTTGCTGGTCACTAACTGGTTGCTATAACCTATTTATTTGTTTTTAGTTAGAGCTGCTCAAGGTATACAAGTCCTTGTGGTGTCACCAATGAGTGGATGACAATCTTTTATGTTCAGCAGTGGTTATAGGCACAAGTAGTTCAAATAGAGGAACCATCCACTTTTTCGTGCTGTATAATTCCTAGCCAAATGATGATGGTATGTGTTTTCTCCTCAAGTCACCCAGAATAGATTTTGATTTATCATAAAGAGACAGAATAGCTTACCTTTCCAAATGCACCCTCGCCGATATATGATTGGAGCTGGAAATCTGTAATAGATGGTATTGCTTTTTGCACCAGCCTAAAATAAAAAACATTTATTTAATTAAAATTATTTCTTGCACATTCTTTGTTATGGGCCAAACTTTCAACCCAAACTTAAACAGCTGCTGTACTTGGACACATATACACGGTATATATATATGCACTATGGGTAAGATGTCATGCAATCTGCCATCCCATATAAACCACTGATAAAACAACAAACATATTTCAGAATAATTACCTTCTTTCCACCTGATTTTGGTCTAGAGTTTTGTCAAGCTCATCAACGATCCGACAATAGTGAGTTCTCCGCTAGAGAAGTAAAATAAATACCATTAATTCAGGTTCAATATAGCACGTATGAGAAAAGCCTTTTTGTTTTGCCATTAAAACTTACCTTCATCCGGTCAGGAAAATCAAAGAATGACTCTGGTTTCTTTATAGGTACTGATAAAAAAAAAACAAAAAAAAGGTTGGTTAAGCTACTTTGCAAAAAGTACCATTGGGAACTGTGGGACAATATGGCTGTAGGGCCTTCTGTTTGTGAGTGGGAATGAGTTAGTTAATTCTAAAGCTGTTGGTCTGAGTAACTTTATATCAATAGCCTCGTACTGAGAACCATTAAAGTACATCTTCAAAAGCTTTTGAACTAGTGAACATGACTATATTTCCATTAACTTCAGTACTATGGGTACTCTTGATGGGTACTTAGTGGCTGGTGTCTTTGAGAGGTAATTCCTTATATATAACTGTGCTCCCCATATAATTTTACATCAATTGCCCTGTCTGTGATATGCATGTAAACACTATGATTAAATGCAGTCATTGACGATAACAGATATTAATCTAGCTGGGTGTTGTGAACAGGTTTGAAGTTAAACAGCAATTAGTAAAATATATGTAAAGAAAAAGCACCTCTACGGATCCGAACTCTATTCTTATTTCTAGGCTTCTCCTTTGCTATTGTCTTTTGCAGGTTTGTATTTTTATCCTGATTGGCTACCTCAGGCTTTTCCCTAACATCCTTCTGTGCATCTGCTTCAGGTGATGAAATATGAAGAGATGCCTTTTGGCTCCCAGTGTCCTATAGAGATCCAACGTAAAAAGGATGTGATGAAAAACATTTTCAGAAAAAATTGAACAGAGAAAAATCTTTGCTATCTTCCTAAAAGTAACTTTAAAGGGATACCCATCCAAAAAAATTACATTAGTTTTGCATTGAGGCAAAATGTTATTCCTAATAGATTTCCAGTACACACTAAGAAGCAAATTTATTCTAATTTTTGCCTTGATCTGTGGCAAAAAGTCATGAATAACATCAAAAATTTTAAAATGTATTAAACAAAATTTAAATTGGTAACTAAAATCTCTCAAAATTCTATATAGGTTAAATAAGAGATGTATATCTCTATTTAAGCTATTTTAAAATTTAAGGGTTTTTCTTTAAATCAATTTTTTTAGAATTATAGCAATCAAATCTTTCTAATTTAGGTGTTTTTTTATTCATAGTCCAGCAGTCAGGAAAATTGTTTATAAAAAAAAAACTTCTTGAGGGGTTTTGCATGATTGAGTTTGGGGTAAAAAGTTATTTAAAATATTACAACTTAAAGTTATTTCTGTGATGCCTTTCCTATTCTCTTGTCAGACTAACTCACTAACTATGGCCTGTGCCATTTGTACAAAGACAAGAGAAGTATGTAGATGCCTAAGGGGCCTATCATTTTCAGTGGGATTTTATTTACATCCCATAAAAACTAATAATCCTGAATAAAACAACCTCTACTCTGTTTTCCTGAAACCAAAACTCACCTTTGGTCTCTCAGCAGGAACTTTCTCTGGACTTTTCTTCACTGGAGCTGAAGAGAAGATAAGAAATGGAGGTTTAAATACAACTATATTGAATAGAAGAGTATTGAGATGTTATTTAATTTGCAGAAATGTACATTTGTGAGGCCCATTTATCAAAGTCCAAATTTATCTCAATATTATTTGAACAAAAACTCTGACAAAATCCGTATGGGATTTTTTCTCTGTATTTATCAATACACTTTCGTGAATTTTTTTTTGTGGGGGAAAAAATAATTAATTCCCAAAAATTGTTTTTGTTTTAAATTTTATTGGATTCGCAGTTTAGTAAATAACCCACTTAGTGTATGATTTTATACAATATAACATACAAAAACCAATCAGCAAAAATACTCAATATGAATGATATGATATACTGTACCTGGAAGCATCTGAGCTTCTTCCTCTGGAGATGTTTCTATTTCCATCTTTTTCATGTCTTCTGTTTTCTCTATTTCAACCTCTGTGGCGTTGCTTTTCTTTCCAAAACTCACCTTCAGTTTCTCAGTAGGAACTTTCTCGGGGCTTTGCTTCGCTGGAGCTGATGAAAAGAAATGGAGGTTTAAATGTTAAACTATATTAAATAGAAGAGAATTCATATGTTATTTAATTTGCAGAAAAGTAGGTTTTAAGGGGTTATTTACCAAGGTCCAAATTTATCTCAGTATCTCTAATATCTAGCTTGGAGCACCTCTGAATTCCCAAATGGACCTTATTTATGAAGAAAAAAGCCCGAAAAAATAGAGTTGGGCAAAACTCTGAGTTTTTCAAGTTTTTTTGCTGTGAATCCCTTAAATTATCAGCGCAGATACTGGGACCTTCCCCATTGATTTATATAGGACCTCAAGAGCTTTTAGATGCTGGGGTTTCTGATTCTGAGCTTTTAGACCATCAGACTTAATAAATCTTGAATAATTCGTAGTGTTATTTTTTTGCTCTGAAAAGTGATAATTATTCGAGGTTCGGATATTTTGTGCTTGATAAATAAGCCACTTCGGGGCAGATTTATCAAGGGTTGAAGTGAATTTGAGGGAATTTTTTAAGTAAAAAAAATTGAAGTAATTTTTTGGATACATCGACCATCGAATAGGACAGTACGACTTCAAATTCAATTCAAAGTAAAATAGTTTGAATATTCACCCATTCGATAATCTGTCTCTTTCAAAAAACTTTGACTTCAATACTTCGCCAAATTAAACCTGCCGAAGTGCTATGTTAGCTTATGGGGACCTTCTAGAGCAGTTTTCTAAGTTTTTTGAAGTCAAAGAAAAATTGTTCGATCGATCTCTGAAATCCTTTGAATCGTTTGAACGATTTTACTTTGACCGCAAATGACCAAATTCAATGAAAAAAATCTTCGAATTTGATATTCGAAGTCGAAGTAATTCAATTCGATGGTCGAATTTTGAAGTATTTTCAACTTCGCAAATCGACCCTTGATAAATCTGCCCCTTAGTGTATGATTTTGTACGATATAATATACAGAAACCAGTCAACAAGAATACTCAATTTGATTGATATAAAACTGCACCTGGAAGCATCTGAGCTTCTTCCTCTATTTCCATAGTTTTCATTTCTTCTGGTGTCTCTATTTCCACCTCTGCAATGTTGCTTTCTTTCTTCTCCTCTCTCTCACTAATAGCTAGCTCTTCTTGCTTGTTGATAAACTCAACCTGTGGAGATAGAATTCAAAGGGAAAATGATGAAGCAAGTATCTCAGGATTGAACTTGATGGATTTTATCATCTGTTATGTTACAATATTACTATGTATTGCACAATGGGGCTTTTTTGTTTGCTTTGTTTTCCTAAAATGTAGTTTCAACAGCAACAGGTTACACTCACTATATATATATAAGTGCATCATGAGCTTCATTTTCTTGAATTTTCCAACTTTCAAGAAGGAGGACATTTCTTACCTTGCATTTTAATATTTCTCTGTTAGGTTCTTCTTGTTCTTCTTTTTCTAGAATGTTGGTCTTTAGTCTCTCGTTTGCTATCAATCTGTGTTTTTGCTGTATAGCAAATCGCTGAGCTTCCTCTACAGATTCCTTTTGATTTTGAATTTTGACTTTTTCTTTAATAAGCACATTTCGCAATTTCCTCTTCATCATTTCCTTACTTGCTTCCTCCTGGTCTTCTTTTTCTTGAATTTTCCACTTTTCCAGAAGAAGCACATTTCTTAATTTGCGTTTTAATATTTGTTTTTTAGATTCTTCTTGCACTTCTTTTTCTAGAATGTTGATCTTCAGACTTTCATTCGCTTTCAGTCTCTCTTTCTGCTGTGTTGCAAATTGTTCAGCTTTCTCAAGAGATTCTTCTTTTAGAATTTGTTTAATTTGTTCCTGTTCCCTCATTCTTTTGTTCTTCTGCCTTGTGTATTGTTCGGCTTCATCTTGAGCTTTTCTCTCAAGAGCTTTTCTAGCTTTGATATTCTTGCAGCTAGATTCCTGCAGAAATGAAATACACACACTTAAGCACTCAAGTAAAACACATTCTTATGAGCCTTGACTGAATAGTCAGCTTTTACTATAGAATAATAATAACAATAATATAAGACTATCCAAAATAAAAGGTCATTTTATTGTCAATGGGGTTATTTTTAGTCATCTGAAATTTTATTTTGACTCAGTGCCTTTGTAACTTGTTTTGATTAAATCTCTTTCATGGCATATATTTAAGGAATACGCATAGTTTCTTATAAAATGTTAAAATCTTTTTTGTCCAAATGTATTGTTTTAATAGGGGCATGGCCAGATATATTCATTTAAATTTAACTAATATTTACTCAGAAAAACTATTTTGTTAAGTCACAAGTTTCACTCACTCAACATAAAATAACACTTTTTTCAGTTGAAATGGTTATATTTCTGGATAAGTGGTTACTGAGAGGCAACATATGCTCATTTATGTATATACTGATGAGAAAACTTACATTCTTCTGTGGAGTCAGAAGTTTTTCAACAAGTGCTTTTGATACCACCTGTTCTGTGATCATTGCTTCAATGACCAGTTCCTGGGGACAAGATGGTGCAGTCATAGTCGTACGTTGATTGCGGTCCTATAGAAAGGATACATACAAAAATTTATTATTTGGAAGAAAATGTACATTCCTGCAGTGCAATATAATAGGGCAAATCTCAAAATTTCTGTGTGAAATGCAGACCTTCATTGCAAACTACTCATGACCTCCTGACACAAACTTTTCATTCACATTCTTAGTGATGAGTAATCTTACTCTGAGTATCAAGGCTATTTTGCTATGCTCAAAAATAATCCCTTTAGCATGGTGTATTAAATGAACTATATTCATACAACAGTTACAATAGAAAGCTGTTCCTCATGAAGGTAAGGATGTCATATGAATTGGCGGCTTCCCTCTCATGTTCCAGTACTGTAATATTTTGAGTTAATATGAGTAGATGCCCATGTAATTCTGGGTGTAGCACTTTGTGGTTGGGGGGGTCATAAAATATACAATATTTACATGGGACACAATATATACTAATGGTATCATAAGGAAATGTTCTGTTGTCTTTCCACAACTTAGTGTATTAATCTGTAGATTGAAAAATATCATCATCATCATTTATTTATATAGCGCTGTCAAGATATGCAGTGCTTTACTGCAGTTATAGCAAACAGGGAATAAATGGTGGATAACAAACAAGGATTAAAGAGTACAAAAGGTTAGAAGGACCTAGAGATTAGAGTTTACAAACTAAAAGGTTAGGGTACAATTGAGACATTAGGATTATATAAACACGTTGCCATTTTTGATACAGCAATGATTAATTAAGGTACATCGAATAAGCCTCTTTAAACAGGTGGGTCTTTAAGGACCACTTGAAAGTTTGGAAAGAAGGAGAAAGTCTGGCAGCTCGAGGCAGAGAGTTCCAGAGAAAAGCAGAAGCCCGAGAGAAGTCTTGTAGACGAGAATGGGCAGAAGTGATCAGAGGAGAAGTGAGGCGAAGATCAGAAGCAGAGTGAAGGTTTCGTGAAGGAGAGTATTTGGAGATTAGAGATGAAATATAGGGAGGGGTTTCATTATTAAGGGCCTTGAATGTGAGTGTAAGTAATTTGAATTTGATTCTAGAAGAGATTGGGAGCCAGTGAAGGGACATGCATATGGGAGCAGCTGATGTTGAGCAGCGAGATAGATGAATGAGTCTAGCGGCCACATTTAGAACAGATTGGCGTTGTGAAAGATGACTTGTTGGAATACCTGTGAGGAGTAGGTTACAGTAATCAAGGCGGGAGATGATGAGAGACTGAATTAGTGTTTCAGTTGATTCTGAACTGAGATAGGGTCGTATTCGAGCAATGTTGCGCAGTTGAATACGGCAAGATTTTGCAAGTGATTGAATGTGAGGTGAAAAAGACAGAAGCGAGTCTAAGATGACTCCTAGGCAGCGTGCCTGAGTGGTGGAATGAAAGGTGGTGTTGTTTACTGTGAGTGATATCTGAGGGACAGGGTAAGATCTTGGAGGAAATATAATGAGTTCTGTTTTAGAAAGGTTCAGTTTCATGTGGCGCTGTGACATCCAGGAGGAGACAGTAGAGAGACAGTCTGTGACTTGGGAAAGGACAGAATTAGAAAGATCAGGAGTAGACAAGTAGAGTTGGGTGTCATCAGCATAAAGGTGATACTGAAGTCCAAATGACTGAATAAGTTTTCCTAGTGAAGTTGTATAGAGTGAGAACAGCAGGGGGCCAAGAACAGAGCCTTGAGCAACTCCAACAGAGAGTGGGAAAGTAGTAGAAGTAGAGTTAGAGAAGGAAACTTTAAAGGAACGGTCAGACAGATAAGATGTAAACCATGATATACAGATTAGCTTTTTTAGAATTTTGGTTTATTTTTAGAAGCATTTCAGTTGTTCCTTTAAACAACAATAATAGTTTTTCTATTACCTATTATGACAACAGGCAAAAATCTATTACTCTGTAAAACTACCATTTTATTGTTAGATTGTTCAGGGTCTCTACTATTCATATGCAAGTGAAAGCACTGCCTGGTTGCTAGGGTACACTGAGCTCTAGCAAGTAGATTCAATTCTAAACTGGAGAACTACTAAACAAAATGCTGAATAAAAAAAATGTTCATTGCTCTAAATATCAATATCTCCATCATATTAAACTTCATTCAAAGGTGAAATAACCATAAAATCCAAAAACATGGAGCTTTCATAACAATGCTGATACTAATGCCCACCAGGCAGGTTTTAATACTTTAATAGGTAGATAGATAATAATTAAAATAGATGGATAAATAGATAGATAGATAGATAGATAGATAGATGGATAGATAGGCCACCATTAAACAATAATATATATATATATATATATATAGTGAATAAAGGACCCCCTCTTGTAAAATATAAGGATATTATAAGTTACCAAGGAATTTCATGACCATATAAAAACATGAGGCTGAAGGATGAGTGTTTTTATATGGTAACTTATAATATCCTCATATTTTACAAGAGGGGGTACTTTATTCTCTCTCTATATGTATATATATATATATATATATATATATATATATATATATATATATATATATCTCCTGATGAATTTGTGAATAAAGCACATTGATTTATTTCACTAAAATGAAGGAGTGCGGGTCCATTTACTGAAATGTATTATGAAGTCTTGACCAACGCACCACCATCTATACTTTAAATCCGGAAAGAGTGCACTCACTGGACTGACATATATATATATATAGATAAACAATAGGATAGAACAGAGCCATGTGTTGTCTGAATATTAAAAATAAAAGTTTTAGCCTTACCTCATTGTTCGTTCTAAAGATGGTGTTGAACGTTTTTTGAAATTTTGAATACATTGTTGTTCTTATTCCTAAATTAGAAAATAAGTCGTTGAAGCAATCATTTCTTAAAAAACAAGTAAACCATAAAATTGTTGTTGTTGATAGAAAATTTTAGAATCAATTTTCTATATTGCCTTGGATTAAATTTGGTTGAAAGGTGAATTTTACTCATTTGTTTCATTCCCCCCATGTTAATGCTCTGTTTCTCTAATACTGATACAACTCAATAACAATTGTAATATAAAACCAGTAACTAAGTAAATCAAATATCTCAAGTTTTATTCTATATGATATAAAATAATAGATAGAGAGGTTGCGTATTTACAGTTAATAAAACTGGGTTACATTGGGTTTACATGAATTTGCTTATTAGTATCAAACAGTCACAGTGTGAACTCATTGGAGGCTAACCAGCAAATGCACTGACATGAAAGTAAAGTCCTGAGCCTAGATAAACTACTAGATTTTAAATTAATTTTTTCAGTTTTAAAAATAAAAATTAAATTCTATGTACCATTAAAGAATAATTCAATTGTACTTACAAATAATCCAATTGGAGTAGATCTTTGTAAACAAATTACTGATCAGTACCAAACAGTACCAGTGTGCACTGATTGGCAGCTAACCAGCAACTAGTACAGAATTGTCAGTGATGTTGAAAGCCTACTTGTTAACTAAAATGCCTGGTTGCCAAGGTAACAAGTTTACTTGGAGTAAACAATGATGACATCACAATGCCTTGTTGCCAAGGTAACATTTACTTGGAGTAAACAATGATGACATCACAATGCCCTGTTGCCAAGGTAACATTTACTTGGAGTAAACAATGATGACATCACAATGCCCTGTTGCCAAGGTAACATTTACTTGGAGTAAACAATCATGACATCACAATGCCCTGTTGCCAAGGTAACATTTACTTGGAGTAAACAATGATGACATCACAATGCCTTGTTGCCAAGGTAACATTTACTTGGAGTAAACAATGATGACATCATAATGCCCTGTTGCCAAGGTAACGCTTACTTGGATTAAAGAATGATGGCATAACAAAGCCCGGTTGCCACTATCATATGAGGATATTATGGGATGTATATTTACTGACAGATAAGGTTATTATGGGATGCATGTTTAGTGACATATGAGATTATTATGGGATGTATATTTACTGCCATATGAGATTATTATGGTATGTATATTTACTGACATATGAGGATATTATGGGATGTATATTTACTGATATATGAGATTATTATGTGATGTATATTTACTGACATATGAGGATATTATGGGATGTATATTTACTGCCATATGAGATTATTATGTGATGTACTGTATATTTACTGAAATAGGAGGTTATTATGGGATGTATATTTACTGACATATGAGGTTTTTATTATGGGATATATATTTGCTGACATATGAGGTTATTATTATGGGATGTATATTTACTGACATATGAGGATATTAGGGGATGTATATTTACTGACATATGAGGATATTATGGGATATATATATTTACTGACATATAAGATTATTATTCTCTTATCCCCAATGATGATCTGACAATTCTTTCCTTGTTGCCATGGGCATACAGCATGAATAACTTATCATCAACCTGTTTGGTATTATTAAAATAAAAATTCATTATGACCTTTGTCTAATGGAATTAAGAATCATTTGTTTAATATTCTGTACCATTTTTGAAACAATCAAGTTTGTTTTCAATGTCCCCCTCTCAGCAATATGTCTGTATCTTCCTGCAGATTTAGGGGCAAATTTAGCAATTTTTCAATGTAAGTGTCTACTGCAATTGAAATTTTTCCTGGTAAGAAAATTGTGAACTCAACTACTTTTGATTCATAGTCTAGAAACCTGGAATACACAAGTTTTATTAAGCACAACAAAGCTGATGACTCAAACATAAGAAACGGCCAGCTAAAAGCTCAAACGAAAGGTGTATTTCCACATTCTATCTTAAAATTTGAGTTTTTCTAAATAATTTAAACATTTTACATCTTATTAAAAATTAAGAGTCATGTGTGTTTTAGATTTGATGATTTTGAGTAAATTTAGTTTTCGAGTTTTTAAAATTCCCTTGTTTCCCCATGTTTTTTTAACAAGCTTGACTTTAACAGATGCCAAAATCTGAACGATGAGCCAAATTAATACAGCTTAGTGTGAATAAAAGAATAAAAAGAACAGAATAGAATACAGTGTATTATTGGTGACACCATTTAAGTGTAAAATTTTCAGCAATCATAAATTTCATGCTTTCAATAAAAAAATTGGAATATGCTCAAAGAAGTTATGCTCCTATAAGTTATTTTCAGTCAGTCAGCCAAGGCATTTTCAGTTATCAAGACATAGGGCACATGGACTGATGTATTTAACTTTACTATCAAAATCAGAATCAGAAGAATTGTATAGTTATTTCATTATTTTAGAAAGAGTAAAGAATTGTTAATGATTACATAAACTTTAAAGTTTATATTATTCCTATTATAAGTTCATAATTACATTACAAATCTATTGGTCTGCAATTTCCAAAATGAGAACATATTTTTTCATCAAATAATACAAATGGTTTATGTATTGCAGATGTTGAAATCTGGTTCCAATTTACACATAGGGGCAGATTTACTAAATTCGAGTGAAGAATTCGAATAAAAAAAATTCGAATTTCGAAGTATTTTTTGGGTACTTCGACCATCGAATTGGTCAAATTCGATCGAATTCGAACGATTCGAATGATTAGAATTAAAAATCATTCGACTATTCGACCATTCGATAGTCGAAGTACTGTCTCTTTAAAAAAAAATTTGACCCCCTAGTTCGGCAGCTAAAAGCTACCGAACTCAATGTTAGCCTATGGGGAAGGTCCCCATAGGCTTGCCTAAGTTTTTTTGATCGAAGGATATTCATTCGATCGTTTGATTAAAATCCTTTGAATCGTTCGATTCGAAGGATTTAATCGTTCGATCGTATGAATAATCCTTCGATCGATCGATCGATTTTTCAGCGCTAAATCCTTCGAATTCGATATTCGAATTCGAAGGATTTAAATTCCTAGTCGAATATCGAGGGTTAATTAACCCTCGATATTCGACCCTTTGTGAATCGGCCCCATAGTGTAGTATAAAATTACTTCTGTTATAGATAGAATTGCTGATTAGTTAAACTGATTGTTAGCTAATTAGCACTGGACTGTGAAGTAATATGCTGTCTATTATTAAAAATGGCTTACTTTCATATAGCTGTTGTATTTGGGTTAGATCTCTAGCCCACTTATAGTGTGGAATATAATGACATAAGTTGTAGATCTGCAATTTAGATTTCACATGTATAGGCTCACAGTTTTAAGTTTTGTTTTAGACTTAGGAAACATTTTGGGGCTGATTCACAAAGGGTCGAATATCGAGGGTTAATTATACCAGGGGGCATATTTACTAAAGGACAAAGTGGCAAATGCTGGTGACAATTTGCTAGAGTTACTACCCACAGGGACATTGGCAATTTACTAATGGGCACAGGCGCCAATTTGCTAGCAATAGAGATAGGCGCTATCGCTCATTCGCACTCTATCACTAGGTAACAATTCGCTCTGGCGAACGGACATTGCTCCACAAATTCATTAAAATACGGACTTTACTGAATGTTACGTCTTTTGCCAGACTTGCCTTTGCCACTCAGACCAGGTGAAGTGCACTGCATATTCTGTGAGTGGAAAAAACATTGAAATTCAAAAATGCTGGTGTCTTTTTCTTTTTTCAGAGTGATAGCCTGTAAAGTCCTTGACATTTTTTTTATGGGTGACCGGTTTCCCCCATACATTTTCTAACATATGGAACATTAACTATACAGTGGGCAAGTGAAAAGTCGCCAGTGCTTGGTGCCCACGATGAAACTCTGCATTTTATCGTTGTCTAAGCAAATTTTTGTCTGTCGAAGTGTAGCTATTGGCGTGAAGAGGTCACTGGCGACTTTTTTTTTTGGGCCGGTTAGTTAATCTGCCCCCAAGAATCCGTGAAATGCTAAGAGAATGATATGGTGTGTAAAATCAATTGCAACTCACCCTCCAAATGCTTGGCCTTAAAACAGAACACATAGGATTTTAGCCCAAATAAAGGATTATTCCTTCGACCGAACGAGTAAATCCTTCGGACCGAACGATTCGAAGGATTTTAATCCAATGATCAAAGGAATATCCTTCGATCAAAAAAACTTAGGAAAGCCTATGGGGACCTCCCCCATAGGCTAACATTGCCTTCGGTAGGTTTTAGATGGCGAACTAGGGGGTCGAAGTTTTTTCTTAAAGAGACAGTACTTTGACTATCGAATGGTCAAATAATTGAACGATTTTTAGTTTGAATCCTTAGATTCGAAGTCGAAGTCGAAGGTCGAAGTAGCCCATTCGATGGTCGAAGTAGCCCAAAAAACACTTCAAAATTCAAAGTTTTTTACTTTGAATCCTTCACTCGAAGTTGGTGAATTGGCCCCATATATTAGACCAATATGGCCAATAACTCTGTACTAGTTTCCACCCACTGCTCATCGCTGGTAGAGCTCATGATTGTGAGATGCAGACCTTTTAATCTGCCACGGGAATTAACCACTGTGTTCATCATTGGGGTATATAACCCCCCCAGTGCAAATGCTAAAGAGGCACACTGTGAGCTGTACAGAGCTATTAGTGATCTGCAAAACACACCCAGAGGGATTGTTTATTGTTACCGGAGACTTCAACCATGTAACTCTCAAGGTGTCTCTTCCAAAATTCTACCAACATGTAGATTTTGCTACGAGAGGGGAAAACACACAGGATCTAGTTTACACAAACATTCCTGGCACATACCAGGCAGAGCCCCACCCCCACCTTGGATACTCAGATCACATTTCTCTTATGTTAATACCTTATGTTCACATCAACTGTGATGTGCTACATCACCAAGTGCATAGATGATGTCACTATTTACAAGACCATCACTATACATCCCAATCAGAAACCGTGGTTGTCTGCTGAGGTACGTGAACTGCTGAGATCTCGGAGCCTTCAGATCAGGTGATAAGGCAGCTCTCAGAACGGCAAGGGCAAAACTGTCCAAGGCAATCAAAGCAGCCAAACGTGCATATAGTTATAGGATACATAGCCAATTTCAAGACAGCGGGAACACCAGGCGCATGTGGCAAGGCATTTTGGCTCAGAGAATGTGCAGACCGGCTGGCAGATGTTCTCACCAACATCTTCAACATCTCCCTGAGCACTGCTGTTGTTCCCAGGTTCTTCAAGGAGTCCATCATCATTCCTGTGCCAAAGAAGTCCCACATGTCCTGCCTAAATGACTGTCATCCTATTGCATTAACATCCACCATAATGAAGTGCTTTGAGAGGCTGGTCATGAGACACATCAAAGGCCTCCTCTTGCCAACTCTGTATCCACTGCAATTTGCCTACCGTTCCAATCGCTCAGCGGACAATGCCATCACCACTACCCTGCACTTTTCCCTTAGCCACCTAGACAATAAAGACACATATGTCCTGTATGTATGCTGTTCATAGACTTCAGCTCAGCATTCAATACAATCATTCCTGTAAGCTGAGCATGCTGGGCCTGAACATCTCTATCTGCAACTGGATCCTGGACTTCCTGACCAAGAGACCTGAGGTAGTCTGAATGGGAAAAAAACACCTCCAGTACCATCACACTGAGCATGGGAGCTCCTCAAGGTTGTGTGCTTAGTCCACTGCTGTTCATACTGCTGACTCATGACTGTGGGGCAAGTCATGGATCCAATCATATCATGACCGTGTACTAGAGTTGTTGTATTGCACCGGGGGTTCTGGAAGAACGCCATTTCGTTTTTACTATGTACTGTATTTACTGTATAGGGCTGAAATGACAATAAAATCCACTTGATTGACTTGATATGGTTGACCAAGGTTTGCTTGTTTAGTGATATGGACAGGTAAATAAATCTTGCTCTAGGGGCCTCTTAGAAGTAAACTAAATGACCAATAATGTAGAACATATGAGGGGATGCTAATTCATTTGGCACTCCCATCGACCAAAGTTGCTAACTTTATAGAACTCCAGGGTCACGTTTAATATCCGCATATTATAAGATACATTTCAGTGTGTCATGACATAATAAACTGTGCAGCCATTATAACAGATCAGCAAGCAATGTTTATATAGTAAATAATGTACCCCATATTGTAAGATATAATTATATGATATGTCACCAAGGAATTCCATTCTGTGGGTGGGGGGGTGATTGCAGTCGTTGATGCTGACTTGGTTATGCACAAGTTCCTGTCAGTGACTCATGTGACAGGAATTACATCACAAAGCACTGATTATAACATAATGGATGACATAACCAAGCACCATTTATAAGATTATAATCTACAGGATATTCATGGCTCCTGTGTATTATACTGAGAAATAACAATGGAAAATGAAAATATTTTTTTCACACACACTATGAACTGTAAAATTATTATTTTAATTCCCCTCCACTCCATGTGTAGTTCATCTAGAAAGGTCTAGTGTTATATTAATACAGGAACACATAAACATTAAGCATAAGGTACATGGGAAGAATTTAATGGACTTGCTAATAATTTGTTCTATAGGTATTTTTATCTATTGTCTAGGGAAAATGGCCTTACAATCATTTTTTTGTATTTTTCTTTGAAGAAAACAAAATACTTATAATAGAAGAAAATATATATGACAACACACAATGTTTTATATTTATTGAAAAGTTTATTTCAAGTTTTTACAGTATTGCCAAATCCATTCCTTCATGGATGGGATCAATGGGAACATTTGATGCAGGCCTGTGCGTGTTTTGTACCATCTGTATAAGATTTTCTTTTGGTTTTCCATGTGGTTGGTGCACTTGGAGTATTTGAGGGGAGATTTGCCGCTTGTATCCATTGGAGGTGTGGTAATGATGTGGTAATTTGTAGGTCTTGTTCCACTTGGTGATATACTGTATCTTCTCAGTTGATGGGTGACTGATAATTATACTATACATTCTAGATCAGTGGTCCCCAACCAGTGGCTCGTGAGCAAAATGTTGCTCTCCAACCCCTTGGATGTTGCTCCCAGTGGCCTCAAAGCAGGAGCTTATTTTTGAATTCCAGGCTTGGAAGGAAGTTTTAGTTGCATAAAAACCAGCTGTACTGCCAAACAGCTCCTCCTTGCCAGTCCCCTTAGGGGCTACCATCAGTCAATTACAGCCCATATCTGGCACCCCAGCATGCTTATATTGCTCTCCAACTTGTTTTTACATTTGAATGTGGCTTACAGGTTAAAAAGGTCAGGGATCCCCACAAATCCACACATTATATAATTTAAATATCTCCCCCTTGATGACCAAACTGACCCGAGAACTTAATGCATGGTCCAAAGTACGAGTGAATTAAATGTCAATTAATTAAGATGATATGGTTCCCTCGTTTGTTGTATTTTTTGCAAATGCTCCCACTATTTCTTACCCGTAAAGATCTTACTAGGATGAACACAGCACTTAGTCAATTTATCTGGTAAACATAAAATTTATGAGGTAAACATTCTCGGATCAGCAGCTAAAATCCCAAGGTGGGATAAATCTCCCACATTTTCAGACATATAACTTGGCTTGTAATTTACATGATGTGGCAGACTGGCTCAACAATAGAGAGTTTTGTGCATTGTCTTCTCTAGAACAGGCTTTCATACCAAATACCTCCCTGGCCTCTCTTTTGCATTTAAAGCAGGGACAAATACCACAGACAATTAAGGAAAATCCACTGCTAAATACCATAATTAGAGCCTGGTGAGCAGCACATCATAGACTGTCTATTTCACCCTCATTGTCCCCTTTCCTATCTTTTCTAAGCAATCCTAGATAGTTGTCCAATTGTTTCTAGTCCATTTAGGTTCCAGTTCTTTGTTGTCTGCAATTCCAGATCATAGTTACATAGTAACATAGTAAGTAAGGTTGAATCTGCCAGTTGATCCAGAGGAAGGCAAAAAAACCCCATCTGGAGCCTCTCCAATTTGCCTCAGAGGAGGAAAAATTCCTTCCTGACTCCAAAATGGCAATCGGACTAGTCCCTGGATCAACTTGTTCTATGAGCTATTTCCTATAACCCTGTATTCCCTCACTTGCCAAAAAGCTACCCAACCCCTTCTTAAAGCTATCTAATGTATCAGCCTGTACAACTGATTCAGGGAGAGAATTCCACATCTTCACAGCTCTCACTGTAACAAACCCCTTCCCAATATTTAGCTGGAACCTCTTTTCTTCTAATCAGAATGGGTGACCTTGTGTCAGCTGGAAAGACCTACTGGTAAATAAAGCATTAGAGAGATTATTATATGATCCCCTTATATATTTATACATTGTTATCATATCACCCCTTAAGCGCCTCTTCTCCAGCGTGAACATCCCCAATTTTGGCCAGTCTTTCCTCATAGCTAAGATTTTCCCTTTACCAGCTTAGTTTCCCTTCTCTGTACCCTCTCTAATACAATAATGTCCTGTTTGAGTGATGGAGACCAAAACTGTACGGCATATTCTAGATGGGGCCTTGCAAGTGTTCTATACAGTGGAAGAATGACCCCCTCCTCCCTTGACTCTATGCCCCATTTAATACAACTCAAGACCTTATTTGCCCTTGATGCTGCTGACTGGCATTGCTTGCTACAGCCAAGTTTATCATCTACAAGGACTCCAAGGTCCTTTTCCATAATGGATTTGCCTAGTGCAGTCCCATTAAGGGTATAAGTGGATATTTTTACATCCCAGGTGCATGACCTTACATTTATCAACATTGAATCTCATTTGCCACTTAGCTGCCCAGATTGCCAGTTTGACAAGATCCTGTTGCAAGGATGCCACATCCTGGATGGAATTAATTGGGCTGGATAATTTTGTGTCATCTGCAAACACTGATACATTACTTACAACACCCTCCCCTAAGTCAGTAATGAACAAGTTAAATAAAAGTGGAGCCAATACTGAGCCCTGGGGGACCCCACTAAGAACCTTACTCCAAGTAGAGATTGTCCCATTAACAACCACCCTCTGTACCCGATCCTGTAGCCAGTTTCCTATCCATGTGCAAACAACTTCATTTAGCCCAACAGACCTTAGTTTAGAACGCAGTCATTTGTGGGGCACAGTATCAAACGCTTTGGCAAAATCCAAATAGATCACATCTACTGCCCCCCCACTGTCCAGAATCTTACTTACCTCATCATAAAATGCAATCAAATTCGTCTGACATGACCTATCCTTCATAAAGCCATGCTGATTGTTGCTCATAATGCCATTCATTAGGACAACATTTTGAATGTGATCCCTTAACAAGACTTCCTCAGAGCAGTTGTTGTAGTATGGTAGGGATTCGCTGTTGTTGGAGGTTCTTGAATTTTACTAGCCCACATCATTTTCTGTAGTATGAGTGGGTGGATTGCTTTGTGTTCTTTGTAGATCCATCCATTTCTGTTTCAGTTGGGTTAGTAGGTTTGTTGGGGTTCTTAGGGGTAATCCTTGGGTTTTGTTGATGTTGAGTTTATAATAAGAGATTTGGTTATATTCCGTGTCGCTTCCAGTGATTGACTGGGGTTTGTGAGCAATATACAAATAAAAATAGACATATATATACATTTTTAACAATGTATAGCTTGTGCTGCCTATGCACCAGGGCTGGGAGTAAAAAGCAGCCCACGTAGGTTTATGTTTCGCTATCAGAAGATGAACCCATGGGGTATTTCAGGTCATCTAATCCCCATTGGGTGTCTTCCCACAGTTTTGCTTTAACCTCCGTTTTTAATTCGAGTTCTGCTTCTGGTTGTTCGTGTGGTCTTCTTTCAGGGATAAATGGGGGCTGGATTTCTTTATTTTCAAGAGCCACCCAGTCTAATCCCTATAAAAACAGGAGAAATAGAATGTACTTTATTAATCTATTCAAAGTATGCAGATTTGCAATATAGACCAAATCATTAGCTCATAGTGGGTATGAGCAAAAATAAGTGAATCTGGCATGCAGGATACCAGAATAACATACCTCAAAGAATGGACTCTTCTTCACGTCCTCTGTACCATGTTCACCTGTCCCAAGGCGAAGCTGTGCATCTTTCTTTAAGAGCTGCAAAACAAATTGTTATTAGAAAGAAGCTTATAGTTCAACACAATACTCTAATCACGAAGAAACAGTTATGATTTTGTAAAGCCACTAGCACAGGAGTGGTACTTAAGTTTTTATAGAATTGTAGTTAGGACAAATATAAGCATAGGGTAAGTAATAATGGGAAGGCTTTACTTTTGTGCAGAACTCTCATACCAATCCAACATACTGATATCATGCTTGGAACTTACATTTACTAATATACTGAGCGTATCCTCAGTTATATCTTCTGGATATTTTGGCTCCTCGCTTTTGATGATTACATAAATTTCAAGTGTAGTTGTTCCATTAAATGGTACCTGAAAAAACAACAAAACCCAGAAAGTTTAGTTTGGATAAAAGTAACCTACAATAATGAACAAGGTCTATAACTTGTAAGTTCTATAGGAGTTTTTTCCCAACCAAGCAGCCAACAAAGAAGGTACAGGTATGGGACCTGTTATCCAGAATGTGTAGGACCTGTGTTTCCCGGACAACAGATCTTTCTGTAATTTGGATCTTCATACCTTAAGTTTACTAGAAAATCAGATAAACATTAAATAAACCCTATAGGCTGATTTGCCTCCAATAAGGATTAAATCTTAGTTTGGAAGCTACTGTTTTGTTATTACAGAGAAAAAGAAAATAATTTTTAAAAATTTGGATTCATTTATTATAATGGAGTCAATGGGAGACAGCCTTTCTTTAATTAGGAACCTTCTGGATAACGGGCTTCCGGGTAATGGATCCCATACCTGTATTTGTTTGATATTTAATAGTATCTTTTAAAAATGAACTCCTAATCATTACACTGTCACCATTTATATTTTATGTTTTTTATTATTTTTGAGTGTGTGTCCTTTATAGGCACTTTTAAAATAAGAAAAAAATTATGCTTTTTTCCTGCAAATTATGTTTCTTTATAGGAAATATTCTTTAAATTTATGTGATTTTGTTTGCTAATCTGCTCTGATGCCTGAAGGCAATTTTAATTTGTTCGAGAAGCTGAGGGTGTTAATGATCCATTTGTAGATTTTTCTGAATTTCCTCTATACAATAAGTGGCAACATAAAAATAGGTTTCCAAAATACTCTGAGAGGATCATTTTCACCCTTAAGGCCTGTGGTGCAATAGGCATTTTTTTTGGCAGTTGTAAATAAACAGGCTGAAAAAAAAGGCTGAGCCTCTGATTTCTGCTGAGGCACAAATCGCTGGTGTATCATTGGCCTATCAGTGCATGGAGCTGATTATGGTGATACCATGCCTGTCAGTACATTCAGAACACAGAGCAGAAGTCAGAACTACTAAATGTAGTTAAAAATGGATATACTCTATTAGTGATTGCCCACTTTGTACTCTAAATAGATACTTACGATTCCGGTGAGCAGTTCATAAATGGTCACTCCCAGTGCCCACCAGTCTACTGATCTTGTGTATTGACCACGGAATAATTCTGGGGCCTTATAGAAGATGGTTCCACATTCGCCGTTGGTTATGGTGTCAAAGTTCATTCCTGAAGCAGAAAGAAAGCAATAAGTTAAAAAGTTTATCCATATAAAAGTTATATTGAACAGAAGAGCAGAAGTCACTGCAGGTCTTTAATTATCTACCCAGTATATGACACAAAGCAGGTTGTTGTACTGTGCCCCTCTGTCTACCTCTGGTTACAATAACATATATGACCAATGCTCAACTGCTTAACCGTGTATATGTTACAAATCTTACCTAATTCGCTGATCCCAAAGTCTGCAATTTTGACATAACCATCACCATACAGCAATATGTTCTCTGGTTTTAGATCTCTGCAAATCAAAGTGAAGTGCATTATAAGATATTGGTTCAACAAAAATATGTATAATATAAAAGGTCTGACATAAATATAAGACTTAATTATCACTTACCTATGGGCGATATTGTGCTCATGTAAGAACTGCAGTCCTAGAACCATGCAAGCGGAGTAGAATCTGTAAAGATTAAAATAAATTATACATATATCAGTTTTTTAAATCAGTTTCATAAATGCAACGTATCAATATATAGCTATGGCAAATATGTTATTCCTGAGCCCTAATATTTAGTGGAACATGACATTTTGTTGTCTCAACTTCCCACAGAGCATTAAAACTTGGATGGAGCAACCTTTAATGGTATGAACCAGTAAATGGTTTGGTGTGACTAGTGGGAAGCCAATGTTCTTTCTATTGAGTACCCAATAATAATAGTATTAGATATAAAAAGTGGTAAGAATGACATAAGGGTTTTTCACCTTGGGTTGAGCTCCCTAAAAGATAAGTAGTACTTACCGAACTCTCTCAAGTGGCATTCCAGGTTGAGCCGTGAATGCTGCTAAGTTTCCTGCTTCCGCATACTCCATAACCAGACACAAATGATCTTCAGTCTGGAAGGAGCAGAGTAAACTGGTAAGGAACTGACATTTCTCCTCGTCGATCAGCCGGAGGATGCGCTGCTCTTGGGCAACACTGGGAAATTAAAACCGTTAAAAGTCAATACATGAAAACTTCACATTGAATTATGGCAGAGATAGTGAGTGAGTGGTTCAAATGTTCTTTCATAAAGGTCTAAAATGATTTCTGATTAAAATAAATTTGTCAGTATAGACATGTTACAATCTGAGGTTTGTGCAAGGCCTGTCTCTTATAAATGTCCAAATGCTCTAATTCTACATAATTGTAACCCCTTGTTAATATTATACATCTCTGAGCACCCCCCTCATTAGTTAGGAAGCTGATGAATGTGCATATGCCACATTATTTTTAATATATACAGTGTTTCTTTTATGGAAAATCTATATTTTTATAGCTTCATAAAATCAGTATTTGACCCATAACTCACCAATGAAATACACCTCTATGGTTGATATCATGCATTTCTATGGTTTTAATTGCAACAGTCTTTCCAGAGGTCCTGTGTTGTCCCTTGTAGACCTGCAATGAAAGAGCTTCATGAGATACAATACAATACATATTTGGTGCTACCGTTCTATTTAGGTGTTTGTGATGGAGAAAAAACACATTGAAAAGTGGAAATTAAGCATGATAAGGCCACATCTTGAAACCAGGGTCACCTTCTTTATTTTTAGCTCTTTTACTTACATCATAACTTACAGTATCTTTAGAATACAACTGACAGAATGAATCAGTGCAAATCAGTTGCTGGTCACTAACTGGTTGCTATAACCTATTTATTTGTTTTTAGTTAGAGCTGCTCAAGGTATACAAGTCCTTGTGGTGTCACCAATGAGTGGATGACAATCTTTTATGTTCAGCAGTGGTTATAGGCACAAGTAGTTCAAATAGAGGAACCATCCACTTTTTCGTGCTGTATAATTCCTAGCCAAATGATGATGGTATGTGTTTTCTCCTCAAGTCACCCAGAATAGATTTTGATTTATCATAAAGAGACAGAATAGCTTACCTTTCCAAATGCACCCTCGCCGATATATGATTGGAGCTGGAAATCTGTAATAGATGGTATTGCTTTTTGCACCAGCCTAAAATAAAAAACATTTATTTAATTAAAATTATTTCTTGCACATTCTTTGTTATGGGCCAAACTTTCAACCCAAACTTAAACAGCTGCTGTACTTGGACACATATACACGGTATATATATATGCACTATGGGTAAGATGTCATGCAATCTGCCATCCCATATAAACCACTGATAAAACAACAAACATATTTCAGAATAATTACCTTCTTTCCACCTGATTTTGGTCTAGAGTTTTGTCAAGCTCATCAACGATCCGACAATAGTGAGTTCTCCGCTAGAGAAGTAAAATAAATACCATTAATTCAGGTTCAATATAGCACGTATGAGAAAAGCCTTTTTGTTTTGCCATTAAAACTTACCTTCATCCGGTCAGGAAAATCAAAGAATGACTCTGGTTTCTTTATAGGTACTGATAAAAAAAAAACAAAAAAAAGGTTGGTTAAGCTACTTTGCAAAAAGTACCATTGGGAACTGTGGGACAATATGGCTGTAGGGCCTTCTGTTTGTGAGTGGGAATGAGTTAGTTAATTCTAAAGCTGTTGGTCTGAGTAACTTTATATCAATAGCCTCGTACTGAGAACCATTAAAGTACATCTTCAAAAGCTTTTGAACTAGTGAACATGACTATATTTCCATTAACTTCAGTACTATGGGTACTCTTGATGGGTACTTAGTGGCTGGTGTCTTTGAGAGGTAATTCCTTATATATAACTGTGCTCCCCATATAATTTTACATCAATTGCCCTGTCTGTGATATGCATGTAAACACTATGATTAAATGCAGTCATTGACGATAACAGATATTAATCTAGCTGGGTGTTGTGAACAGGTTTGAAGTTAAACAGCAATTAGTAAAATATATGTAAAGAAAAAGCACCTCTACGGATCCGAACTCTATTCTTATTTCTAGGCTTCTCCTTTGCTATTGTCTTTTGCAGGTTTGTATTTTTATCCTGATTGGCTACCTCAGGCTTTTCCCTAACATCCTTCTGTGCATCTGCTTCAGGTGATGAAATATGAAGAGATGCCTTTTGGCTCCCAGTGTCCTATAGAGATCCAACGTAAAAAGGATGTGATGAAAAACATTTTCAGAAAAAATTGAACAGAGAAAAATCTTTGCTATCTTCCTAAAAGTAACTTTAAAGGGATACCCATCCAAAAAAATAACATTAGTTTTGCATTGAGGCAAAATGTTATTCCTAATAGATTTCCAGTACACACTAAGAAGCAAATTTATTCTAATTTTTGCCTTGATCTGTGGCAAAAAGTCATGAATAACATCAAAAATTTTAAAATGTATTAAACAAAATTTAAATTGGTAACTAAAATCTCTCAAAATTCTATATAGGTTAAATAAGAGATGTATATCTCTATTTAAGCTATTTTAAAATTTAAGGGTTTTTCTTTAAATCAATTTTTTTAGAATTATAGCAATCAAATCTTTCTAATTTAGGTGTTTTTTTATTCATAGTCCAGCAGTCAGGAAAATTGTTTATAAAAAAAAAACTTCTTGAGGGGTTTTGCATGATTGAGTTTGGGGTAAAAAGTTATTTAAAATATTACAACTTAAAGTTATTTCTGTGATGCCTTTCCTATTCTCTTGTCAGACTAACTCACTAACTATGGCCTGTGCCATTTGTACAAAGACAAGAGAAGTATGTAGATGCCTAAGGGGCCTATCATTTTCAGTGGGATTTTATTTACATCCCATAAAAACTAATAATCCTGAATAAAACAACCTCTACTCTGTTTTCCTGAAACCAAAACTCACCTTTGGTCTCTCAGCAGGAACTTTCTCTGGACTTTTCTTCACTGGAGCTGAAGAGAAGATAAGAAATGGAGGTTTAAATACAACTATATTGAATAGAAGAGTATTGAGATGTTATTTAATTTGCAGAAATGTACATTTGTGAGGCCCATTTATCAAAGTCCAAATTTATCTCAATATTATTTGAACAAAAACTCTGACAAAATCCGTATGGGATTTTTTCTCTGTATTTATCAATACACTTTCGTGAATTTTTTTTTGTGGGGGAAAAAATAATTAATTCCCAAAAATTGTTTTTGTTTTAAATTTTATTGGATTCGCAGTTTAGTAAATAACCCACTTAGTGTATGATTTTATACAATATAACATACAAAAACCAATCAGCAAAAATACTCAATATGAATGATATGATATACTGTACCTGGAAGCATCTGAGCTTCTTCCTCTGGAGATGTTTCTATTTCCATCTTTTTCATGTCTTCTGTTTTCTCTATTTCAACCTCTGTGGCGTTGCTTTTCTTTCCAAAACTCACCTTCAGTTTCTCAGTAGGAACTTTCTCGGGGCTTTGCTTCGCTGGAGCTGATGAAAAGAAATGGAGGTTTAAATGTTAAACTATATTAAATAGAAGAGAATTCATATGTTATTTAATTTGCAGAAAAGTAGGTTTTAAGGGGTTATTTACCAAGGTCCAAATTTATCTCAGTATCTCTAATATCTAGCTTGGAGCACCTCTGAATTCCCAAATGGACCTTATTTATGAAGAAAAAAGCCCGAAAAAATAGAGTTGGGCAAAACTCTGAGTTTTTCAAGTTTTTTTGCTGTGAATCCCTTAAATTATCAGCGCAGATACTGGGACCTTCCCCATTGATTTATATAGGACCTCAAGAGCTTTTAGATGCTGGGGTTTCTGATTCTGAGCTTTTAGACCATCAGACTTAATAAATCTTGAATAATTCGTAGTGTTATTTTTTTGCTCTGAAAAGTGATAATTATTCGAGGTTCGGATATTTTGTGCTTGATAAATAAGCCACTTCGGGGCAGATTTATCAAGGGTTGAAGTGAATTTGAGGGAATTTTTTAAGTAAAAAAAATTGAAGTAATTTTTTGGATACATCGACCATCGAATAGGACAGTACGACTTCAAATTCAATTCAAAGTAAAATAGTTTGAATATTCACCCATTCGATAATCTGTCTCTTTCAAAAAACTTTGACTTCAATACTTCGCCAAATTAAACCTGCCGAAGTGCTATGTTAGCTTATGGGGACCTTCTAGAGCAGTTTTCTAAGTTTTTTGAAGTCAAAGAAAAATTGTTCGATCGATCTCTGAAATCCTTTGAATCGTTTGAACGATTTTACTTTGACCGCAAATGACCAAATTCAATGAAAAAAATCTTCGAATTTGATATTCGAAGTCGAAGTAATTCAATTCGATGGTCGAATTTTGAAGTATTTTCAACTTCGCAAATCGACCCTTGATAAATCTGCCCCTTAGTGTATGATTTTGTACGATATAATATACAGAAACCAGTCAACAAGAATACTCAATTTGATTGATATAAAACTGCACCTGGAAGCATCTGAGCTTCTTCCTCTATTTCCATAGTTTTCATTTCTTCTGGTGTCTCTATTTCCACCTCTGCAATGTTGCTTTCTTTCTTCTCCTCTCTCTCACTAATAGCTAGCTCTTCTTGCTTGTTGATAAACTCAACCTGTGGAGATAGAATTCAAAGGGAAAATGATGAAGCAAGTATCTCAGGATTGAACTTGATGGATTTTATCATCTGTTATGTTACAATATTACTATGTATTGCACAATGGGGCTTTTTTGTTTGCTTTGTTTTCCTAAAATGTAGTTTCAACAGCAACAGGTTACACTCACTATATATATATAAGTGCATCATGAGCTTCATTTTCTTGAATTTTCCAACTTTCAAGAAGGAGGACATTTCTTACCTTGCATTTTAATATTTCTCTGTTAGGTTCTTCTTGTTCTTCTTTTTCTAGAATGTTGGTCTTTAGTCTCTCGTTTGCTATCAATCTGTGTTTTTGCTGTATAGCAAATCGCTGAGCTTCCTCTACAGATTCCTTTTGATTTTGAATTTTGACTTTTTCTTTAATAAGCACATTTCGCAATTTCCTCTTCATCATTTCCTTACTTGCTTCCTCCTGGTCTTCTTTTTCTTGAATTTTCCACTTTTCCAGAAGAAGCACATTTCTTAATTTGCGTTTTAATATTTGTTTTTTAGATTCTTCTTGCACTTCTTTTTCTAGAATGTTGATCTTCAGACTTTCATTCGCTTTCAGTCTCTCTTTCTGCTGTGTTGCAAATTGTTCAGCTTTCTCAAGAGATTCTTCTTTTAGAATTTGTTTAATTTGTTCCTGTTCCCTCATTCTTTTGTTCTTCTGCCTTGTGTATTGTTCGGCTTCATCTTGAGCTTTTCTCTCAAGAGCTTTTCTAGCTTTGATATTCTTGCAGCTAGATTCCTGCAGAAATGAAATACACACACTTAAGCACTCAAGTAAAACACATTCTTATGAGCCTTGACTGAATAGTCAGCTTTTACTATAGAATAATAATAACAATAATATAAGACTATCCAAAATAAAAGGTCATTTTATTGTCAATGGGGTTATTTTTAGTCATCTGAAATTTTATTTTGACTCAGTGCCTTTGTAACTTGTTTTGATTAAATCTCTTTCATGGCATATATTTAAGGAATACGCATAGTTTCTTATAAAATGTTAAAATCTTTTTTGTCCAAATGTATTGTTTTAATAGGGGCATGGCCAGATATATTCATTTAAATTTAACTAATATTTACTCAGAAAAACTATTTTGTTAAGTCACAAGTTTCACTCACTCAACATAAAATAACACTTTTTTCAGTTGAAATGGTTATATTTCTGGATAAGTGGTTACTGAGAGGCAACATATGCTCATTTATGTATATACTGATGAGAAAACTTACATTCTTCTGTGGAGTCAGAAGTTTTTCAACAAGTGCTTTTGATACCACCTGTTCTGTGATCATTGCTTCAATGACCAGTTCCTGGGGACAAGATGGTGCAGTCATAGTCGTACGTTGATTGCGGTCCTATAGAAAGGATACATACAAAAATTTATTATTTGGAAGAAAATGTACATTCCTGCAGTGCAATATAATAGGGCAAATCTCAAAATTTCTGTGTGAAATGCAGACCTTCATTGCAAACTACTCATGACCTCCTGACACAAACTTTTCATTCACATTCTTAGTGATGAGTAATCTTACTCTGAGTATCAAGGCTATTTTGCTATGCTCAAAAATAATCCCTTTAGCATGGTGTATTAAATGAACTATATTCATACAACAGTTACAATAGAAAGCTGTTCCTCATGAAGGTAAGGATGTCATATGAATTGGCGGCTTCCCTCTCATGTTCCAGTACTGTAATATTTTGAGTTAATATGAGTAGATGCCCATGTAATTCTGGGTGTAGCACTTTGTGGTTGGGGGGGTCATAAAATATACAATATTTACATGGGACACAATATATACTAATGGTATCATAAGGAAATGTTCTGTTGTCTTTCCACAACTTAGTGTATTAATCTGTAGATTGAAAAATATCATCATCATCATTTATTTATATAGCGCTGTCAAGATATGCAGTGCTTTACTGCAGTTATAGCAAACAGGGAATAAATGGTGGATAACAAACAAGGATTAAAGAGTACAAAAGGTTAGAAGGACCTAGAGATTAGAGTTTACAAACTAAAAGGTTAGGGTACAATTGAGACATTAGGATTATATAAACACGTTGCCATTTTTGATACAGCAATGATTAATTAAGGTACATCGAATAAGCCTCTTTAAACAGGTGGGTCTTTAAGGACCACTTGAAAGTTTGGAAAGAAGGAGAAAGTCTGGCAGCTCGAGGCAGAGAGTTCCAGAGAAAAGCAGAAGCCCGAGAGAAGTCTTGTAGACGAGAATGGGCAGAAGTGATCAGAGGAGAAGTGAGGCGAAGATCAGAAGCAGAGTGAAGGTTTCGTGAAGGAGAGTATTTGGAGATTAGAGATGAAATATAGGGAGGGGTTTCATTATTAAGGGCCTTGAATGTGAGTGTAAGTAATTTGAATTTGATTCTAGAAGAGATTGGGAGCCAGTGAAGGGACATGCATATGGGAGCAGCTGATGTTGAGCAGCGAGATAGATGAATGAGTCTAGCGGCCACATTTAGAACAGATTGGCGTTGTGAAAGATGACTTGTTGGAATACCTGTGAGGAGTAGGTTACAGTAATCAAGGCGGGAGATGATGAGAGACTGAATTAGTGTTTCAGTTGATTCTGAACTGAGATAGGGTCGTATTCGAGCAATGTTGCGCAGTTGAATACGGCAAGATTTTGCAAGTGATTGAATGTGAGGTGAAAAAGACAGAAGCGAGTCTAAGATGACTCCTAGGCAGCGTGCCTGAGTGGTGGAATGAAAGGTGGTGTTGTTTACTGTGAGTGATATCTGAGGGACAGGGTAAGATCTTGGAGGAAATATAATGAGTTCTGTTTTAGAAAGGTTCAGTTTCATGTGGCGCTGTGACATCCAGGAGGAGACAGTAGAGAGACAGTCTGTGACTTGGGAAAGGACAGAATTAGAAAGATCAGGAGTAGACAAGTAGAGTTGGGTGTCATCAGCATAAAGGTGATACTGAAGTCCAAATGACTGAATAAGTTTTCCTAGTGAAGTTGTATAGAGTGAGAACAGCAGGGGGCCAAGAACAGAGCCTTGAGCAACTCCAACAGAGAGTGGGAAAGTAGTAGAAGTAGAGTTAGAGAAGGAAACTTTAAAGGAACGGTCAGACAGATAAGATGTAAACCATGATATACAGATTAGCTTTTTTAGAATTTTGGTTTATTTTTAGAAGCATTTCAGTTGTTCCTTTAAACAACAATAATAGTTTTTCTATTACCTATTATGACAACAGGCAAAAATCTATTACTCTGTAAAACTACCATTTTATTGTTAGATTGTTCAGGGTCTCTACTATTCATATGCAAGTGAAAGCACTGCCTGGTTGCTAGGGTACACTGAGCTCTAGCAAGTAGATTCAATTCTAAACTGGAGAACTACTAAACAAAATGCTGAATAAAAAAAATGTTCATTGCTCTAAATATCAATATCTCCATCATATTAAACTTCATTCAAAGGTGAAATAACCATAAAATCCAAAAACATGGAGCTTTCATAACAATGCTGATACTAATGCCCACCAGGCAGGTTTTAATACTTTAATAGGTAGATAGATAATAATTAAAATAGATGGATAAATAGATAGATAGATAGATAGATAGATAGATGGATAGATAGGCCACCATTAAACAATAATATATATATATATATATATAGTGAATAAAGGACCCCCTCTTGTAAAATATAAGGATATTATAAGTTACCAAGGAATTTCATGACCATATAAAAACATGAGGCTGAAGGATGAGTGTTTTTATATGGTAACTTATAATATCCTCATATTTTACAAGAGGGGGTACTTTATTCTCTCTCTATATGTATATATATATATATATATATATATATATATATATATATATCTCCTGATGAATTTGTGAATAAAGCACATTGATTTATTTCACTAAAATGAAGGAGTGCGGGTCCATTTACTGAAATGTATTATGAAGTCTTGACCAACGCACCACCATCTATACTTTAAATCCGGAAAGAGTGCACTCACTGGACTGACATATATATATATATAGATAAACAATAGGATAGAACAGAGCCATGTGTTGTCTGAATATTAAAAATAAAAGTTTTAGCCTTACCTCATTGTTCGTTCTAAAGATGGTGTTGAACGTTTTTTGAAATTTTGAATACATTGTTGTTCTTATTCCTAAATTAGAAAATAAGTCGTTGAAGCAATCATTTCTTAAAAAACAAGTAAACCATAAAATTGTTGTTGTTGATAGAAAATTTTAGAATCAATTTTCTATATTGCCTTGGATTAAATTTGGTTGAAAGGTGAATTTTACTCATTTGTTTCATTCCCCCCATGTTAATGCTCTGTTTCTCTAATACTGATACAACTCAATAACAATTGTAATATAAAACCAGTAACTAAGTAAATCAAATATCTCAAGTTTTATTCTATATGATATAAAATAATAGATAGAGAGGTTGCGTATTTACAGTTAATAAAACTGGGTTACATTGGGTTTACATGAATTTGCTTATTAGTATCAAACAGTCACAGTGTGAACTCATTGGAGGCTAACCAGCAAATGCACTGACATGAAAGTAAAGTCCTGAGCCTAGATAAACTACTAGATTTTAAATTAATTTTTTCAGTTTTAAAAATAAAAATTAAATTCTATGTACCATTAAAGAATAATTCAATTGTACTTACAAATAATCCAATTGGAGTAGATCTTTGTAAACAAATTACTGATCAGTACCAAACAGTACCAGTGTGCACTGATTGGCAGCTAACCAGCAACTAGTACAGAATTGTCAGTGATGTTGAAAGCCTACTTGTTAACTAAAATGCCTGGTTGCCAAGGTAACAAGTTTACTTGGAGTAAACAATGATGACATCACAATGCCTTGTTGCCAAGGTAACATTTACTTGGAGTAAACAATGATGACATCACAATGCCCTGTTGCCAAGGTAACATTTACTTGGAGTAAACAATGATGACATCACAATGCCCTGTTGCCAAGGTAACATTTACTTGGAGTAAACAATCATGACATCACAATGCCCTGTTGCCAAGGTAACATTTACTTGGAGTAAACAATGATGACATCACAATGCCTTGTTGCCAAGGTAACATTTACTTGGAGTAAACAATGATGACATCATAATGCCCTGTTGCCAAGGTAACGCTTACTTGGATTAAAGAATGATGGCATAACAAAGCCCGGTTGCCACTATCATATGAGGATATTATGGGATGTATATTTACTGACAGATAAGGTTATTATGGGATGCATGTTTAGTGACATATGAGATTATTATGGGATGTATATTTACTGCCATATGAGATTATTATGGTATGTATATTTACTGACATATGAGGATATTATGGGATGTATATTTACTGATATATGAGATTATTATGTGATGTATATTTACTGACATATGAGGATATTATGGGATGTATATTTACTGCCATATGAGATTATTATGTGATGTACTGTATATTTACTGAAATAGGAGGTTATTATGGGATGTATATTTACTGACATATGAGGTTTTTATTATGGGATATATATTTGCTGACATATGAGGTTATTATTATGGGATGTATATTTACTGACATATGAGGATATTAGGGGATGTATATTTACTGACATATGAGGATATTATGGGATATATATATTTACTGACATATAAGATTATTATTCTCTTATCCCCAATGATGATCTGACAATTCTTTCCTTGTTGCCATGGGCATACAGCATGAATAACTTATCATCAACCTGTTTGGTATTATTAAAATAAAAATTCATTATGACCTTTGTCTAATGGAATTAAGAATCATTTGTTTAATATTCTGTACCATTTTTGAAACAATCAAGTTTGTTTTCAATGTCCCCCTCTCAGCAATATGTCTGTATCTTCCTGCAGATTTAGGGGCAAATTTAGCAATTTTTCAATGTAAGTGTCTACTGCAATTGAAATTTTTCCTGGTAAGAAAATTGTGAACTCAACTACTTTTGATTCATAGTCTAGAAACCTGGAATACACAAGTTTTATTAAGCACAACAAAGCTGATGACTCAAACATAAGAAACGGCCAGCTAAAAGCTCAAACGAAAGGTGTATTTCCACATTCTATCTTAAAATTTGAGTTTTTCTAAATAATTTAAACATTTTACATCTTATTAAAAATTAAGAGTCATGTGTGTTTTAGATTTGATGATTTTGAGTAAATTTAGTTTTCGAGTTTTTAAAATTCCCTTGTTTCCCCATGTTTTTTTAACAAGCTTGACTTTAACAGATGCCAAAATCTGAACGATGAGCCAAATTAATACAGCTTAGTGTGAATAAAAGAATAAAAAGAACAGAATAGAATACAGTGTATTATTGGTGACACCATTTAAGTGTAAAATTTTCAGCAATCATAAATTTCATGCTTTCAATAAAAAAATTGGAATATGCTCAAAAAAGTTATGCTCCTATAAGTTATTTTCAGTCAGTCAGCCAAGGCATTTTCAGTTATCAAGACATAGGGCACATGGACTGATGTATTTAACTTTACTATCAAAATCAGAATCAGAAGAATTGTATAGTTATTTCATTATTTTAGAAAGAGTAAAGAATTGTTAATGATTACATAAACTTTAAAGTTTATATTATTCCTATTATAAGTTCATAATTACATTACAAATCTATTGGTCTGCAATTTCCAAAATGAGAACATATTTTTTCATCAAATAATACAAATGGTTTATGTATTGCAGATGTTGAAATCTGGTTCCAATTTACACATAGGGGCAGATTTACTAAATTCGAGTGAAGAATTCGAATAAAAAAAATTCGAATTTCGAAGTATTTTTTGGGTACTTCGACCATCGAATTGGTCAAATTCGATCGAATTCGAACGATTCGAATGATTAGAATTAAAAATCATTCGACTATTCGACCATTCGATAGTCGAAGTACTGTCTCTTTAAAAAAAAATTTGACCCCCTAGTTCGGCAGCTAAAAGCTACCGAACTCAATGTTAGCCTATGGGGAAGGTCCCCATAGGCTTGCCTAAGTTTTTTTGATCGAAGGATATTCATTCGATCGTTTGATTAAAATCCTTTGAATCGTTCGATTCGAAGGATTTAATCGTTCGATCGTATGAATAATCCTTCGATCGATCGATCGATTTTTCAGCGCTAAATCCTTCGAATTCGATATTCGAATTCGAAGGATTTAAATTCCTAGTCGAATATCGAGGGTTAATTAACCCTCGATATTCGACCCTTTGTGAATCGGCCCCATAGTGTAGTATAAAATTACTTCTGTTATAGATAGAATTGCTGATTAGTTAAACTGATTGTTAGCTAATTAGCACTGGACTGTGAAGTAATATGCTGTCTATTATTAAAAATGGCTTACTTTCATATAGCTGTTGTATTTGGGTTAGATCTCTAGCCCACTTATAGTGTGGAATATAATGACATAAGTTGTAGATCTGCAATTTAGATTTCACATGTATAGGCTCACAGTTTTAAGTTTTGTTTTAGACTTAGGAAACATTTTGGGGCTGATTCACAAAGGGTCGAATATCGAGGGTTAATTATACCAGGGGGCATATTTACTAAAGGACAAAGTGGCAAATGCTGGTGACAATTTGCTAGAGTTACTACCCACAGGGACATTGGCAATTTACTAATGGGCACAGGCGCCAATTTGCTAGCAATAGAGATAGGCGCTATCGCTCATTCGCACTCTATCACTAGGTAACAATTCGCTCTGGCAAACGGACATTGCTCCACAAATTCATTAAAATACGGACTTTACTGAATGTTACGTCTTTTGCCAGACTTGCCTTTGCCACTCAGACCAGGTGAAGTGCACTGCATATTCTGTGAGTGGAAAAAACATTGAAATTCAAAAATGCTGGTGTCTTTTTCTTTTTTCAGAGTGATAGCCTGTAAAGTCCTTGACATTTTTTTTATGGGTGACCGGTTTCCCCCATACATTTTCCATATACAGTGGGCAAGTGAAAAGTCGCCAGTGCTTGGTGCCCACGATGAAACTCTGCATTTTATCGTTGTCTAAGCAAATTTTTGTCTGTCGAAGTGTAGCTATTGGCGTGAAGAGGTCACTGGCGACTTTTTTTTTTGGGCCGGTTAGTTAATCTGCCCCCAAGAATCCGTGAAATGCTAAGAGAATGATATGGTGTGTAAAATCAATTGCAACTCACCCTCCAAATGCTTGGCCTTAAAACAGAACACATAGGATTTTAGCCTACGACCGAACGAGTAAATCCTTCGGACCGAACGATTCGAAGGATTTTAATCCAATGATCAAAGGAATATCCTTCGATCAAAAAAACTTAGGAAAGCCTATGGGGACCTCCCCCATAGGCTAACATTGCCTTCGGTAGGTTTTAGATGGCGAACTAGGGGGTCGAAGTTTTTTCTTAAAGAGACAGTACTTTGACTATCGAATGGTCAAATAATTGAACGATTTTTAGTTTGAATCCTTAGATTCGAAGTCGAAGTCGAAGGTCGAAGTAGCCCATTCGATGGTCGAAGTAGCCCAAAAAACACTTCAAAATTCAAAGTTTTTTACTTTGAATCCTTCACTCGAAGTTGGTGAATTGGCCCCATATATTAGACCAATATGGCCAATAACTCTGTACTAGTTTCCACCCACTGCTCATCGCTGGTAGAGCTCATGATTGTGAGATGCAGACCTTTTAATCTGCCACGGGAATTAACCACTGTGTTCATCATTGGGGTATATAACCCCCCCAGTGCAAATGCTAAAGAGGCACACTGTGAGCTGTACAGAGCTATTAGTGATCTGCAAAACACACCCAGAGGGATTGTTTATTGTTACCGGAGACTTCAACCATGTAACTCTCAAGGTGTCTCTTCCAAAATTCTACCAACATGTAGATTTTGCTACGAGAGGGGAAAACACACAGGATCTAGTTTACACAAACATTCCTGGCACATACCAGGCAGAGCCCCACCCCCACCTTGGATACTCAGATCACATTTCTCTTATGTTAATACCTTATGTTCACATCAACTGTGATGTGCTACATCACCAAGTGCATAGATGATGTCACTATTTACAAGACCATCACTATACATCCCAATCAGAAACCGTGGTTGTCTGCTGAGGTACGTGAACTGCTGAGATCTCGGAGCCTTCAGATCAGGTGATAAGGCAGCTCTCAGAACGGCAAGGGCAAAACTGTCCAAGGCAATCAAAGCAGCCAAACGTGCATATAGTTATAGGATACATAGCCAATTTCAAGACAGCGGGAACACCAGGCGCATGTGGCAAGGCATTTTGGCTCAGAGAATGTGCAGACCGGCTGGCAGATGTTCTCACCAACATCTTCAACATCTCCCTGAGCACTGCTGTTGTTCCCAGGTTCTTCAAGGAGTCCATCATCATTCCTGTGCCAAAGAAGTCCCACATGTCCTGCCTAAATGACTGTCATCCTATTGCATTAACATCCACCATAATGAAGTGCTTTGAGAGGCTGGTCATGAGACACATCAAAGGCCTCCTCTTGCCAACTCTGTATCCACTGCAATTTGCCTACCGTTCCAATCGCTCAGCGGACAATGCCATCACCACTACCCTGCACTTTTCCCTTAGCCACCTAGACAATAAAGACACATATGTCCTGTATGTATGCTGTTCATAGACTTCAGCTCAGCATTCAATACAATCATTCCTGTAAGCTGAGCATGCTGGGCCTGAACATCTCTATCTGCAACTGGATCCTGGACTTCCTGACCAAGAGACCTGAGGTAGTCTGAATGGGAAAAAAACACCTCCAGTACCATCACACTGAGCATGGGAGCTCCCCAAGGTTGTGTGCTTAGTCCACTGCTGTTCATACTGCTGACTCATGACTGTGGGGCAAGTCATGGATCCAATCATATCATGACCGTGTACTAGAGTTGTTGTATTGCACCGGGGGTTCTGGAAGAACGCCATTTCGTTTTTACTATGTACTGTATTTACTGTATAGGGCTGAAATGACAATAAAATCCACTTGATTGACTTGATATGGTTGACCAAGGTTTGCTTGTTTAGTGATATGGACAGGTAAATAAATCTTGCTCTAGGGGCCTCTTAGAAGTAAACTAAATGACCAATAATGTAGAACATATGAGGGGATGCTAATTCATTTGGCACTCCCATCGACCAAAGTTGCTAACTTTATAGAACTCCAGGGTCACGTTTAATATCCGCATATTATAAGATACATTTCAGTGTGTCATGACATAATAAACTGTGCAGCCATTATAACAGATCAGCAAGCAATGTTTATATAGTAAATAATGTACCCCATATTGTAAGATATAATTATATGATATGTCACCAAGGAATTCCATTCTGTGGGTGGGGGGGTGATTGCAGTCGTTGATGCTGACTTGGTTATGCACAAGTTCCTGTCAGTGACTCATGTGACAGGAATTACATCACAAAGCACTGATTATAACATAATGGATGACATAACCAAGCACCATTTATAAGATTATAATCTACAGGATATTCATGGCTCCTGTGTATTATACTGAGAAATAACAATGGAAAATGAAAATATTTTTTTCACACACACTATGAACCGTAAAATTATTATTTTAATTCCCCTCCACTCCATGTGTAGTTCATCTAGAAAGGTCTAGTGTTATATTAATACAGGAACACATAAACATTAAGCATAAGGTACATGGGAAGAATTTAATGGACTTGCTAATAATTTGTTCTATAGGTATTTTTATCTATTGTCTAGGGAAAATGGCCTTACAATCATTTTTTTGTATTTTTCTTTGAAGAAAACAAAATACTTATAATAGAAGAAAATATATATGACAACACACAATGTTTTATATTTATTGAAAAGTTTATTTCAAGTTTTTACAGTATTGCCAAATCCATTCCTTCATGGATGGGATCAATGGGAACATTTGATGCAGGCCTGTGCGTGTTTTGTACCATCTGTATAAGATTTTCTTTTGGTTTTCCATGTGGTTGGTGCACTTGGAGTATTTGAGGGGAGATTTGCCGCTTGTATCCATTGGAGGTGTGGTAATGATGTGGTAATTTGTAGGTCTTGTTCCACTTGGTGATATACTGTATCTTCTCAGTTGATGGGTGACTGATAATTATACTATACATTCTAGATCAGTGGTCCCCAACCAGTGGCTCGTGAGCAAAATGTTGCTCTCCAACCCCTTGGATGTTGCTCCCAGTGGCCTCAAAGCAGGAGCTTATTTTTGAATTCCAGGCTTGGAAGGAAGTTTTAGTTGCATAAAAACCAGCTGTACTGCCAAACAGCTCCTCCTTGCCAGTCCCCTTAGGGGCTACCATCAGTCAATTACAGCCCATATCTGGCACCCCAGCATGCTTATATTGCTCTCCAACTTGTTTTTACATTTGAATGTGGCTTACAGGTTAAAAAGGTCAGGGATCCCCACAAATCCACACATTATATAATTTAAATATCTCCCCCTTGATGACCAAACTGACCCGAGAACTTAATGCATGGTCCAAAGTACGAGTGAATTAAATGTCAATTAATTAAGATGATATGGTTCCCTCGTTTGTTGTATTTTTTGCAAATGCTCCCACTATTTCTTACCCGTAAAGATCTTACTAGGATGAACACAGCACTTAGTCAATTTATCTGGTAAACATAAAATTTATGAGGTAAACATTCTCGGATCAGCAGCTAAAATCCCAAGGTGGGATAAATCTCCCACATTTTCAGACATATAACTTGGCTTGTAATTTACATGATGTGGCAGACTGGCTCAACAATAGAGAGTTTTGTGCATTGTCTTCTCTAGAACAGGCTTTCATACCAAATACCTCCCTGGCCTCTCTTTTGCATTTAAAGCAGGGACAAATACCACAGACAATTAAGGAAAATCCACTGCTAAATACCATAATTAGAGCCTGGTGAGCAGCACATCATAGACTGTCTATTTCACCCTCATTGTCCCCTTTCCTATCTTTTCTAAGCAATCCTAGATAGTTGTCCAATTGTTTCTAGTCCATTTAGGTTCCAGTTCTTTGTTGTCTGCAATTCCAGATCATAGTTACATAGTAACATAGTAAGTAAGGTTGAATCTGCCAGTTGATCCAGAGGAAGGCAAAAAAACCCCATCTGGAGCCTCTCCAATTTGCCTCAGAGGAGGAAAAATTCCTTCCTGACTCCAAAATGGCAATCGGACTAGTCCCTGGATCAACTTGTTCTATGAGCTATTTCCTATAACCCTGTATTCCCTCACTTGCCAAAAAGCTACCCAACCCCTTCTTAAAGCTATCTAATGTATCAGCCTGTACAACTGATTCAGGGAGAGAATTCCACATCTTCACAGCTCTCACTGTAACAAACCCCTTCCCAATATTTAGCTGGAACCTCTTTTCTTCTAATCAGAATGGGTGACCTTGTGTCAGCTGGAAAGACCTACTGGTAAATAAAGCATTAGTGAGATTATTATATGATCCCCTTATATATTTATACATTGTTATCATATCACCCCTTAAGCGCCTCTTCTCCAGCGTGAACATCCCCAATTTTGGCCAGTCTTTCCTCATAGCTAAGATTTTCAATACCTTTTACCAGCTTAGTTTCCCTTCTCTGTACCCTCTCTAATACAATAATGTCCTGTTTGAGTGATGGAGACCAAAACTGTACGGCATATTCTAGATGGGGCCTTGCAAGTGTTCTATACAGTGGAAGAATGACCCCCTCCTCCCTTGACTCTATGCCCCATTTAATACAACTCAAGACCTTATTTGCCCTTGATGCTGCTGACTGGCATTGCTTGCTACAGACAAGTTTATCATCTACAAGGACTCCAAGGTCCTTTTCCATAATGGATTTGCCTAGTGCAGTCCCATTAAGGGTATAAGTGGATATTTTTACATCCCAGGTGCATGACCTTACATTTATCAACATTGAATCTCATTTGCCACTTAGCTGCCCAGATTGCCAGTTTGACAAGATCCTGTTGCAAGGATGCCACATCCTGGATGGAATTAATTGGGCTGGATAATTTTGTGTCATCTGCAAACACTGATACATTACTTACAACACCCTCCCCTAAGTCATTAATGAACAAGTTAAATAAAAGTGGAGCCAATACTGAGCCCTGGGGGACCCCACTAAGAACCTTACTCCAAGTAGAGATTGTCCCATTAACAACCACCCTCTGTACCCGATCCTGTAGCCAGTTTCCTATCCATGTGCAAACAACTTCATTTAGCCCAACAGACCTTAGTTTAGAACGCAGTCATTTGTGGGGCACAGTATCAAACGCTTTGGCAAAATCCAAATAGATCACATCTACTGCCCCCCCACTGTCCAGAATCTTACTTACCTCATCATAAAATGCAATCAAATTCGTCTGACATGACCTATCCTTCATAAAGCCATGCTGATTGTTGCTCATAATGCCATTCATTAGGACAACATTTTGAATGTGATCCCTTAACAAGACTTCCTCAGAGCAGTTGTTGTAGTATGGTAGGGATTCGCTGTTGTTGGAGGTTCTTGAATTTTACTAGCCCACATCATTTTCTGTAGTATGAGTGGGTGGATTGCTTTGTGTTCTTTGTAGATCCATCCATTTCTGTTTCAGTTGGGTTAGTAGGTTTGTTGGGGTTCTTAGGGGTAATCCTTGGGTTTTGTTGATGTTGAGTTTATAATAAGAGATTTGGTTATATTCCGTGTCGCTTCCAGTGATTGACTGGGGTTTGTGAGCAATATACAAATAAAAATAGACATATATATACATTTTTAACAAATGTATAGCTTGTGCTGCCTATGCACCAGGGCTGGGAGTAAAAAGCAGCCCACGTAGGTTTATGTTTCGCTATCAGAAGATGAACCCATGGGGTATTTCAGGTCATCTAATCCCCATTGGGTGTCTTCCCACAGTTTTGCTTTAACCTCCGTTTTTAATTCGAGTTCTGCTTCTGGTTGTTCGTGTGGTCTTCTTTCAGGGATAAATGGGGGCTGGATTTCTTTATTTTCAAGAGCCACCCAGTCTAATCCCTATAAAAACAGGAGAAATAGAATGTACTTTATTAATCTATTCAAAGTATGCAGATTTGCAATATAGACCAAATCATTAGCTCATAGTGGGTATGAGCAAAAATAAGTGAATCTGGCATGCAGGATACCAGAATAACATACCTCAAAGAATGGACTCTTCTTCACGTCCTCTGTACCATGTTCACCTGTCCCAAGGCGAAGCTGTGCATCTTTCTTTAAGAGCTGCAAAACAAATTGTTATTAGAAAGAAGCTTATAGTTCAACACAATACTCTAATCACGAAGAAACAGTTATGATTTTGTAAAGCCACTAGCACAGGAGTGGTACTTAAGTTTTTATAGAATTGTAGTTAGGACAAATATAAGCATAGGGTAAGTAATAATGGGAAGGCTTTACTTTTGTGCAGAACTCTCATACCAATCCAACATACTGATATCATGCTTGGAACTTACATTTACTAATATACTGAGCGTATCCTCAGTTATATCTTCTGGATATTTTGGCTCCTCGCTTTTGATGATTACATAAATTTCAAGTGTAGTTGTTCCATTAAATGGTACCTGAAAAAACAACAAAACCCAGAAAGTTTAGTTTGGATAAAAGTAACCTACAATAATGAACAAGGTCTATAACTTGTAAGTTCTATAGGAGTTTTTTCCCAACCAAGCAGCCAACAAAGAAGGTACAGGTATGGGACCTGTTATCCAGAATGTGTAGGACCTGTGTTTCCCGGACAACAGATCTTTCTGTAATTTGGATCTTCATACCTTAAGTTTACTAGAAAATCAGATAAACATTAAATAAACCCTATAGGCTGATTTGCCTCCAATAAGGATTAAATCTTAGTTTGGAAGCTACTGTTTTGTTATTACAGAGAAAAAGAAAATAATTTTTAAAAATTTGGATTCATTTATTATAATGGAGTCAATGGGAGACAGCCTTTCTTTAATTAGGAACCTTCTGGATAACGGGCTTCCGGGTAATGGATCCCATACCTGTATTTGTTTGATATTTAATAGTATCTTTTAAAAATGAACTCCTAATCATTACACTGTCACCATTTATATTTTATGTTTTTTATTATTTTTGAGTGTGTGTCCTTTATAGGCACTTTTAAAATAAGAAAAAAATTATGCTTTTTTCCTGCAAATTATGTTTCTTTATAGGAAATATTCTTTAAATTTATGTGATTTTGTTTGCTAATCTGCTCTGATGCCTGAAGGCAATTTTAATTTGTTCGAGAAGCTGAGGGTGTTAATGATCCATTTGTAGATTTTTCTGAATTTCCTCTATACAATAAGTGGCAACATAAAAATAGGTTTCCAAAATACTCTGAGAGGATCATTTTCACCCTTAAGGCCTGTGGTGCAATAGGCATTTTTTTTGGCAGTTGTAAACAAACAGGCTGAAAAAAAAGGCTGAGCCTCTGATTTCTGCTGAGGCACAAATCGCTGGTGTATCATTGGCCTATCAGTGCATGGAGCTGATTATGGTGATACCATGCCTGTCAGTACATTCAGAACACAGAGCAGAAGTCAGAACTACTAAATGTAGTTAAAAATGGATATACTCTATTAGTGATTGCCCACTTTGTACTCTAAATAGATACTTACGATTCCGGTGAGCAGTTCATAAATGGTCACTCCCAGTGCCCACCAGTCTACTGATCTTGTGTATTGACCACGGAATAATTCTGGGGCCTTATAGAAGATGGTTCCACATTCGCCGTTGGTTATGGTGTCAAAGTTCATTCCTGAAGCAGAAAGAAAGCAATAAGTTAAAAAGTTTATCCATATAAAAGTTATATTGAACAGAAGAGCAGAAGTCACTGCAGGTCTTTAATTATCTACCCAGTATATGACACAAAGCAGGTTGTTGTACTGTGCCCCTCTGTCTACCTCTGGTTACAATAACATATATGACCAATGCTCCACTGCTTAACCGTGTATATGTTACAAATCTTACCTAATTCGCTGATCCCAAAGTCTGCAATTTTGACATAACCATCACCATACAGCAATATGTTCTCTGGTTTTAGATCTCTGCAAATCAAAGTGAAGTGCATTATAAGATATTGGTTCAACAAAAATATGTATAATATAAAAGGTCTGACATAAATATAAGACTTAATTATCACTTACCTATGGGCGATATTGTGCTCATGTAAGAACTGCAGTCCTAGAACCATGCAAGCGGAGTAGAATCTGTAAAGATTAAAATAAATTATACATATATCAGTTTTTTAAATCAGTTTCATAAATGCAACGTATCAATATATAGCTATGGCAAATATGTTATTCCTGAGCCCTAATATTTAGTGGAACATGACATTTTGTTGTCTCAACTTCCCACAGAGCATTAAAACTTGGATGGAGCAACCTTTAATGGTATGAACCAGTAAATGGTTTGGTGTGACTAGTGGGAAGCCAATGTTCTTTCTATTGAGTACCCAATAATAATAGTATTAGATATAAAAAGTGGTAAGAATGACATAAGGGTTTTTCACCTTGGGTTGAGCTCCCTAAAAGATAAGTAGTACTTACCGAACTCTCTCAAGTGGCATTCCAGGTTGAGCCGTGAATGCTGCTAAGTTTCCTGCTTCCGCATACTCCATAACCAGACACAAATGATCTTCAGTCTGGAAGGAGCAGAGTAAACTGGTAAGGAACTGACATTTCTCCTCGTCGATCAGCCGGAGGATGCGCTGCTCTTGGGCAACACTGGGAAATTAAAACCGTTAAAAGTCAATACATGAAAACTTCACATTGAATTATGGCAGAGATAGTGAGTGAGTGGTTCAAATGTTCTTTCATAAAGGTCTAAAATGATTTCTGATTAAAATAAATTTGTCAGTATAGACATGTTACAATCTGAGGTTTGTGCAAGGCCTGTCTCTTATAAATGTCCAAATGCTCTAATTCTACATAATTGTAACCCCTTGTTAATATTATACATCTCTGAGCACCCCCCTCATTAGTTAGGAAGCTGATGAATGTGCATATGCCACATTATTTTTAATATATACAGTGTTTCTTTTATGGAAAATCTATATTTTTATAGCTTCATAAAATCAGTATTTGACCCATAACTCACCAATGAAATACACCTCTATGGTTGATATCATGCATTTCTATGGTTTTAATTGCAACAGTCTTTCCAGAGGTCCTGTGTTGTCCCTTGTAGACCTGCAATGAAAGAGCTTCATGAGATACAATACAATACATATTTGGTGCTACCGTTCTATTTAGGTGTTTGTGATGGAGAAAAAACACATTGAAAAGTGGAAATTAAGCATGATAAGGCCACATCTTGAAACCAGGGTCACCTTCTTTATTTTTAGCTCTTTTACTTACATCATAACTTACAGTATCTTTAGAATACAACTGACAGAATGAATCAGTGCAAATCAGTTGCTGGTCACTAACTGGTTGCTATAACCTATTTATTTGTTTTTAGTTAGAGCTGCTCAAGGTATACAAGTCCTTGTGGTGTCACCAATGAGTGGATGACAATCTTTTATGTTCAGCAGTGGTTATAGGCACAAGTAGTTCAAATAGAGGAACCATCCACTTTTTCGTGCTGTATAATTCCTAGCCAAATGATGATGGTATGTGTTTTCTCCTCAAGTCACCCAGAATAGATTTTGATTTATCATAAAGAGACAGAATAGCTTACCTTTCCAAATGCACCCTCGCCGATATATGATTGGAGCTGGAAATCTGTAATAGATGGTATTGCTTTTTGCACCAGCCTAAAATAAAAAACATTTATTTAATTAAAATTATTTCTTGCACATTCTTTGTTATGGGCCAAACTTTCAACCCAAACTTAAACAGCTGCTGTACTTGGACACATATACACGGTATATATATATGCACTATGGGTAAGATGTCATGCAATCTGCCATCCCATATAAACCACTGATAAAACAACAAACATATTTCAGAATAATTACCTTCTTTCCACCTGATTTTGGTCTAGAGTTTTGTCAAGCTCATCAACGATCCGACAATAGTGAGTTCTCCGCTAGAGAAGTAAAATAAATACCATTAATTCAGGTTCAATATAGCACGTATGAGAAAAGCCTTTTTGTTTTGCCATTAAAACTTACCTTCATCCGGTCAGGAAAATCAAAGAATGACTCTGGTTTCTTTATAGGTACTGATAAAAAAAAAACAAAAAAAAGGTTGGTTAAGCTACTTTGCAAAAAGTACCATTGGGAACTGTGGGACAATATGGCTGTAGGGCCTTCTGTTTGTGAGTGGGAATGAGTTAGTTAATTCTAAAGCTGTTGGTCTGAGTAACTTTATATCAATAGCCTCGTACTGAGAACCATTAAAGTACATCTTCAAAAGCTTTTGAACTAGTGAACATGACTATATTTCCATTAACTTCAGTACTATGGGTACTCTTGATGGGTACTTAGTGGCTGGTGTCTTTGAGAGGTAATTCCTTATATATAACTGTGCTCCCCATATAATTTTACATCAATTGCCCTGTCTGTGATATGCATGTAAACACTATGATTAAATGCAGTCATTGACGATAACAGATATTAATCTAGCTGGGTGTTGTGAACAGGTTTGAAGTTAAACAGCAATTAGTAAAATATATGTAAAGAAAAAGCACCTCTACGGATCCGAACTCTATTCTTATTTCTAGGCTTCTCCTTTGCTATTGTCTTTTGCAGGTTTGTATTTTTATCCTGATTGGCTACCTCAGGCTTTTCCCTAACATCCTTCTGTGCATCTGCTTCAGGTGATGAAATATGAAGAGATGCCTTTTGGCTCCCAGTGTCCTATAGAGATCCAACGTAAAAAGGATGTGATGAAAAACATTTTCAGAAAAAATTGAACAGAGAAAAATCTTTGCTATCTTCCTAAAAGTAACTTTAAAGGGATACCCATCCAAAAAAATTACATTAGTTTTGCATTGAGGCAAAATGTTATTCCTAATAGATTTCCAGTACACACTAAGAAGCAAATTTATTCTAATTTTTGCCTTGATCTGTGGCAAAAAGTCATGAATAACATCAAAAATTTTAAAATGTATTAAACAAAATTTAAATTGGTAACTAAAATCTCTCAAAATTCTATATAGGTTAAATAAGAGATGTATATCTCTATTTAAGCTATTTTAAAATTTAAGGGTTTTTCTTTAAATCAATTTTTTTAGAATTATAGCAATCAAATCTTTCTAATTTAGGTGTTTTTTTATTCATAGTCCAGCAGTCAGGAAAATTGTTTATAAAAAAAAAACTTCTTGAGGGGTTTTGCACGATTGAGTTTGGGGTAAAAAGTTATTTAAAATATTACAACTTAAAGTTATTTCTGTGATGCCTTTCCTATTCTCTTGTCAGACTAACTCACTAACTATGGCCTGTGCCATTTGTACAAAGACAAGAGAAGTATGTAGATGCCTAAGGGGCCTATCATTTTCAGTGGGATTTTATTTACATCCCATAAAAACTAATAATCCTGAATAAAACAACCTCTACTCTGTTTTCCTGAAACCAAAACTCACCTTTGGTCTCTCAGCAGGAACTTTCTCTGGACTTTTCTTCACTGGAGCTGAAGAGAAGATAAGAAATGGAGGTTTAAATACAACTATATTGAATAGAAGAGTATTGAGATGTTATTTAATTTGCAGAAATGTACATTTGTGAGGCCCATTTATCAAAGTCCAAATTTATCTCAATATTATTTGAACAAAAACTCTGACAAAATCCGTATGGGATTTTTTCTCTGTATTTATCAATACACTTTCGTGAATTTTTTTTTGTGGGGGAAAAAATAATTAATTCCCAAAAATTGTTTTTGTTTTAAATTTTATTGGATTCGCAGTTTAGTAAATAACCCACTTAGTGTATGATTTTATACAATATAACATACAAAAACCAATCAGCAAAAATACTCAATATGAATGATATGATATACTGTACCTGGAAGCATCTGAGCTTCTTCCTCTGGAGATGTTTCTATTTCCATCTTTTTCATGTCTTCTGTTTTCTCTATTTCAACCTCTGTGGCGTTGCTTTTCTTTCCAAAACTCACCTTCAGTTTCTCAGTAGGAACTTTCTCGGGGCTTTGCTTCGCTGGAGCTGATGAAAAGAAATGGAGGTTTAAATGTTAAACTATATTAAATAGAAGAGAATTCATATGTTATTTAATTTGCAGAAAAGTAGGTTTTAAGGGGTTATTTACCAAGGTCCAAATTTATCTCAGTATCTCTAATATCTAGCTTGGAGCACCTCTGAATTCCCAAATGGACCTTATTTATGAAGAAAAAAGCCCGAAAAAATAGAGTTGGGCAAAACTCTGAGTTTTTCAAGTTTTTTTGCTGTGAATCCCTTAAATTATCAGCGCAGATACTGGGACCTTCCCCATTGATTTATATAGGACCTCAAGAGCTTTTAGATGCTGGGGTTTCTGATTCTGAGCTTTTAGACCATCAGACTTAATAAATCTTGAATAATTCGTAGTGTTATTTTTTTGCTCTGAAAAGTGATAATTATTCGAGGTTCGGATATTTTGTGCTTGATAAATAAGCCACTTCGGGGCAGATTTATCAAGGGTTGAAGTGAATTTGAGGGAATTTTTTAAGTAAAAAAAATTGAAGTAATTTTTTGGATACATCGACCATCGAATAGGACAGTACGACTTCAAATTCAATTCAAAGTAAAATAGTTTGAATATTCACCCATTCGATAATCTGTCTCTTTCAAAAAACTTTGACTTCAATACTTCGCCAAATTAAACCTGCCGAAGTGCTATGTTAGCTTATGGGGACCTTCTAGAGCAGTTTTCTAAGTTTTTTGAAGTCAAAGAAAAATTGTTCGATCGATCTCTGAAATCCTTTGAATCGTTTGAACGATTTTACTTTGACCGCAAATGACCAAATTCAATGAAAAAAATCTTCGAATTTGATATTCGAAGTCGAAGTAATTCAATTCGATGGTCGAATTTTGAAGTATTTTCAACTTCGCAAATCGACCCTTGATAAATCTGCCCCTTAGTGTATGATTTTGTACGATATAATATACAGAAACCAGTCAACAAGAATACTCAATTTGATTGATATAAAACTGCACCTGGAAGCATCTGAGCTTCTTCCTCTATTTCCATAGTTTTCATTTCTTCTGGTGTCTCTATTTCCACCTCTGCAATGTTGCTTTCTTTCTTCTCCTCTCTCTCACTAATAGCTAGCTCTTCTTGCTTGTTGATAAACTCAACCTGTGGAGATAGAATTCAAAGGGAAAATGATGAAGCAAGTATCTCAGGATTGAACTTGATGGATTTTATCATCTGTTATGTTACAATATTACTATGTATTGCACAATGGGGCTTTTTTGTTTGCTTTGTTTTCCTAAAATGTAGTTTCAACAGCAACAGGTTACACTCACTATATATATATAAGTGCATCATGAGCTTCATTTTCTTGAATTTTCCAACTTTCAAGAAGGAGGACATTTCTTACCTTGCATTTTAATATTTCTCTGTTAGGTTCTTCTTGTTCTTCTTTTTCTAGAATGTTGGTCTTTAGTCTCTCGTTTGCTATCAATCTGTGTTTTTGCTGTATAGCAAATCGCTGAGCTTCCTCTACAGATTCCTTTTGATTTTGAATTTTGACTTTTTCTTTAATAAGCACATTTCGCAATTTCCTCTTCATCATTTCCTTACTTGCTTCCTCCTGGTCTTCTTTTTCTTGAATTTTCCACTTTTCCAGAAGAAGCACATTTCTTAATTTGCGTTTTAATATTTGTTTTTTAGATTCTTCTTGCACTTCTTTTTCTAGAATGTTGATCTTCAGACTTTCATTCGCTTTCAGTCTCTCTTTCTGCTGTGTTGCAAATTGTTCAGCTTTCTCAAGAGATTCTTCTTTTAGAATTTGTTTAATTTGTTCCTGTTCCCTCATTCTTTTGTTCTTCTGCCTTGTGTATTGTTCGGCTTCATCTTGAGCTTTTCTCTCAAGAGCTTTTCTAGCTTTGATATTCTTGCAGCTAGATTCCTGCAGAAATGAAATACACACACTTAAGCACTCAAGTAAAACACATTCTTATGAGCCTTGACTGAATAGTCAGCTTTTACTATAGAATAATAATAACAATAATATAAGACTATCCAAAATAAAAGGTCATTTTATTGTCAATGGGGTTATTTTTAGTCATCTGAAATTTTATTTTGACTCAGTGCCTTTGTAACTTGTTTTGATTAAATCTCTTTCATGGCATATATTTAAGGAATACGCATAGTTTCTTATAAAATGTTAAAATCTTTTTTGTCCAAATGTATTGTTTTAATAGGGGCATGGCCAGATATATTCATTTAAATTTAACTAATATTTACTCAGAAAAACTATTTTGTTAAGTCACAAGTTTCACTCACTCAACATAAAATAACACTTTTTTCAGTTGAAATGGTTATATTTCTGGATAAGTGGTTACTAAGAGGCAACATATGCTCATTTATGTATATACTGATGAGAAAACTTACATTCTTCTGTGGAGTCAGAAGTTTTTCAACAAGTGCTTTTGATACCACCTGTTCTGTGATCATTGCTTCAATGACCAGTTCCTGGGGACAAGATGGTGCAGTCATAGTCGTACGTTGATTGCGGTCCTATAGAAAGGATACATACAAAAATGTATTATTTGGAAGAAAATGTACATTCCTGCAGTGCAATATAATAGGGCAAATCTCAAAATTTCTGTGTGAAATGCAGACCTTCATTGCAAACTACTCATGACCTCCTGACACAAACTTTTCATTCACATTCTTAGTGATGAGTAATCTTACTCTGAGTATCAAGGCTATTTTGCTATGCTCAAAAATAATCCCTTTAGCATGGTGTATTAAATGAACTATATTCATACAACAGTTACAATAGAAAGCTGTTCCTCATGAAGGTAAGGATGTCATATGAATTGGCGGCTTCCCTCTCATGTTCCAGTACTGTAATATTTTGAGTTAATATGAGTAGATGCCCATGTAATTCTGGGTGTAGCACTTTGTGGTTGGGGGGTCATAAAATATACAATATTTACATGGGACACAATATATACTAATGGTATCATAAGGAAATGTTCTGTTGTCTTTCCACAACTTAGTGTATTAATCTGTAGATTGAAAAATATCATCATCATCATTTATTTATATAGCGCTGTCAAGATATGCAGTGCTTTACTGCAGTTATAGCAAACAGGGAATAAATGGTGGATAACAAACAAGGATTAAAGAGTACAAAAGGTTAGAAGGACCTAGAGATTAGAGTTTACAAACTAAAAGGTTAGGGTACAATTGAGACATTAGGATTATATAAACACGTTGCCATTTTTGATACAGCAATGATTAATTAAGGTACATCGAATAAGCCTCTTTAAACAGGTGGGTCTTTAAGGACCACTTGAAAGTTTGGAAAGAAGGAGAAAGTCTGGCAGCTCGAGGCAGAGAGTTCCAGAGAAAAGCAGAAGCCCGAGAGAAGTCTTGTAGACGAGAATGGGCAGAAGTGATCAGAGGAGAAGTGAGGCGAAGATCAGAAGCAGAGTGAAGGTTTCGTGAAGGAGAGTATTTGGAGATTAGAGATGAAATATAGGGAGGGGTTTCATTATTAAGGGCCTTGAATGTGAGTGTAAGTAATTTGAATTTGATTCTAGAAGAGATTGGGAGCCAGTGAAGGGACATGCATATGGGAGCAGCTGATGTTGAGCAGCGAGATAGATGAATGAGTCTAGCGGCCACATTTAGAACAGATTGGCGTTGTGAAAGATGACTTGTTGGAATACCTGTGAGGAGTAGGTTACAGTAATCAAGGCGGGAGATGATGAGAGACTGAATTAGTGTTTCAGTTGATTCTGAACTGAGATAGGGTCGTATTCGAGCAATGTTGCGCAGTTGAATACGGCAAGATTTTGCAAGTGATTGAATGTGAGGTGAAAAAGACAGAAGCGAGTCTAAGATGACTCCTAGGCAGCGTGCCTGAGTGGTGGAATGAAAGGTGGTGTTGTTTACTGTGAGTGATATCTGAGGGACAGGGGAAGATCTTGGAGGAAATATAATGAGTTCTGTTTTAGAAAGGTTCAGTTTCATGTGGCGCTGTGACATCCAGGAGGAGACAGTAGAGAGACAGTCTGTGACTTGGGAAAGGACAGAATTAGAAAGATCAGGAGTAGACAAGTAGAGTTGGGTGTCATCAGCATAAAGGTGATACTGAAGTCCAAATGACTGAATAAGTTTTCCTAGTGAAGTTGTATAGAGTGAGAACAGCAGGGGGCCAAGAACAGAGCCTTGAGGAACTCCAACAGAGAGTGGGAAAGTAGTAGAAGTAGAGTTAGAGAAGGAAACTTTAAAGGAACGGTCAGACAGATAAGATGTAAACCATGATATACAGATTAGCTTTTTTAGAATTTTGGTTTATTTTTAGAAGCATTTCAGTTGTTCCTTTAAACAACAATAATAGTTTTTCTATTACCTATTATGACAACAGGCAAAAATCTATTACTCTGTAAAACTACCATTTTATTGTTAGATTGTACAGGGTCTCTACTATTCATATGCAAGTGAAAGCACTGCCTGGTTGCTAGGGTACACTGAGCTCTAGCAAGTAGATTCAATTCTAAACTGGAGAACTACTAAACAAAATGCTGAATGAAAAAAATGTTCATTGCTCCAAAAACATGGAGCTTTCATAACAATGCTGATACTAATGCCCACCAGGCAGGTTTTAATACTTTAATAGGTAGATAGATAATAATTAAAATAGATGGATAAATAGATAGATAGATAGATAGATAGATGGATAGATAGGCCACCATTAAACAATAATATATATATATATATATATATATATATATATATATAGTGAATAAAGGACCCCCTCTTGTAAAATATAAGGATATTATAAGTTACCAAGGAATTTCATGACCATATAAAAACATGAGGCTGAAGGATGAGTGTTTTTATATGGTAACTTATAATATCCTCATATTTTACAAGAGGGGGTACTTTATTCTCTCTCTATATGTATATATATATATATATATATATATATATATATATCTCCTGATGAATTTGTGAATAAAGCACATTGATTTATTTCACTAAAATGAAGGAGTGCGGGTCCATTTACTGAAATGTATTATGAAGTCTTGACCAACGCACCACCATCTATACTTTAAATCCGGAAAGAGTGCACTCACTGGACTGACATATATATATATATAGATAAACAATAGGATAGAACAGAGCCATGTGTTGTCTGAATATTAAAAATAAAAGTTTTAGCCTTACCTCATTGTTCGTTCTAAAGATGGTGTTGAACGTTTTTTGAAATTTTGAATACATTGTTGTTCTTATTCCTAAATTAGAAAATAAGTCGTTGAAGCAATCATTTCTTAAAAAACAAGTAAACCATAAAATTGTTGTTGTTGATACAAAATTTTAGAATCAATTTTCTATATTGCCTTGGATTAAATTTGGTTGAAAGGTGAATTTTACTCATTTGTTTCATTCCCCCCATGTTAATGCTCTGTTTCTCTAATACTGATACAACTCAATAACAATTGTAATATAAAACCAGTAACTAAGTAAATCAAATATCTCAAGTTTTATTCTATATGATATAAAATAATAGATAGAGAGGTTGCGTATTTACAGTTAATAAAACTGGGTTACATTGGGTTTACATGAATTTGCTTATTAGTATCAAACAGTCACAGTGTGAACTCATTGGAGGCTAACCAGCAAATGCACTGACATGAAAGTAAAGTCCTGAGCCTAGATAAACTACTAGATTTTAAATTAATTTTTTCAGTTTTAAAAATAAAAATTAAATTCTATGTACCATTAAAGAATAATTCAATTGTACTTACAAATAATCCAATTGGAGTAGATCTTTGTAAACAAATTACTGATCAGTACCAAACAGTACCAGTGTGCACTGATTGGCAGCTAACCAGCAACTAGTACAGAATTGTCAGTGATGTTGAAAGCCTACTTGTTAACTAAAATGCCTGGTTGCCAAGGTAACAAGTTTACTTGGAGTAAACAATGATGACATCACAATGCCTTGTTGCCAAGGTAACATTTACTTGGAGTAAACAATGATGACATCACAATGCCCTGTTGCCAAGGTAACATTTACTTGGAGTAAACAATGATGACATCACAATGCCCTGTTGCCAAGGTAACATTTACTTGGAGTAAACAATCATGATATCACAATGCCCTGTTGCCAAGGTAACATTTACTTGGAGTAAACAATGATGACATCACAATGCCTTGTTGCCAAGGTAACATTTACTTGGAGTAAACAATGATGACATCATAATGCCCTGTTGCCAAGGTAACGTTTACTTGGATTAAAGAATGATGGCATAACAAAGCCCGGTTGCCACTATCATATGAGGATATTATGGGATGTATATTTACTGACAGATAAGGTTATTATGGGATGCATGTTTAGTGACATATGAGATTATTATGGGATGTATATTTACTGCCATATGAGATTATTATGGTATGTATATTTACTGACATATGAGGATATTATGGGATGTATATTTACTGATATATGAGATTATTATGTGATGTATATTTACTGACATATGAGGATATTATGGGATGTATATTTACTGCCATATGAGATTATTATGTGATGTACTGTATATTTACTGAAATAGGAGGTTATTATGGGATGTATATTTACTGACATATGAGGTTTTTATTATGGGATATATATTTGCTGACATATGAGGTTATTATTATGGGATGTATATTTACTGACATATGAGGATATTAGGGGATGTATATTTACTGACATATGAGGATATTATGGGATATATATATTTACTGACATATAAGATTATTATTCTCTTATCCCCAATGATGATCTGACAATTCTTTCCTTGTTGCCATGGGCATACAGCATGAATAACTTATCATCAACCTGTTTGGTATTGTTAAAATAAAAATTCATTATGACCTTTGTCTAATGGAATTAAGAATCATTCGTTTAATATTCTGTACCATTTTTGAAACAATCAAGTTTGTTTTCAATGTCCCCCTCTCAGCAATATGTCTGTATCTTCCTGCAGATTTAGGGGCAAATTTAGCAATTTTTCAATGTAAGTGTCTACTGCAATTGAAATTTTTCCTGGTAAGAAAATTGTGAACTCAACTACTTTTGATTCATAGTCTAGAAACCTGGAATACACAAGTTTTATTAAGCACAACAAAGCTGATGACTCAAACATAAGAAACGGCCAGCTAAAAGCTCAAACGAAAGGTGTATTTCCACATTCTATCTTAAAATTTGAGTTTTTCTAAATAATTTAAACATTTTACATCTTATTAAAAATTAAGAGTCATGTGTGTTTTAGATTTGATGATTTTGAGTAAATTTAGTTTTCGAGTTTTTAAAATTCCCTTGTTTCCCCATGTTTTTTTAACAAGCTTGACTTTAACAGATGCCAAAATCTGAACGATGAGCCAAATAAATACAGCTTAGTGTGAATAAAAGAATAAAAAGAACAGAATAGAATACAGTGTATTATTGGTGACACCATTTAAGTGTAAAATTTTCAGCAATCATAAATTTCATGCTTTCAATAAAAAAATTGGAATATGCTCAAAAAAGTTATGCTCCTATAAGTTATTTTCAGTCAGTCAGCCAAGGCATTTTCAGTTATCAAGACATAGGGCACATGGACTGATGTATTTAACTTTACTATCAAAATCAGAATCAGAAGAATTGTATAGTTATTTCATTATTTTAGAAAGAGTAAAGAATTGTTAATGATTACATAAACTTTAAAGTTTATATTATTCCTATTATAAGTTCATAATTACATTACAAATCTATTGGTCTGCAATTTCCAAAATGAGAACATATTTTTTCATCAAATAATACAAATGGTTTATGTATTGCAGATGTTGAAATCTGGTTCCAATTTACACATAGGGGCAGATTTACTAAATTCGAGTGAAGAATTCGAATAAAAAAAATTCGAATTTCGAAGTATTTTTTGGGTACTTCGACCATCGAATTGGTCAAATTCGATCGAATTCGAACGATTCGAATGATTAGAATTAAAAATCATTCGACTATTCGACCATTCGATAGTCGAAGTACTGTCTCTTTAAAAAAAAATTTGACCCCCTAGTTCGGCAGCTAAAAGCTACCGAACTCAATGTTAGCCTATGGGGAAGGTCCCCATAGGCTTGCCTAAGTTTTTTTGATCGAAGGATATTCATTCGATCGTTTGATTAAAATCCTTTGAATCGTTCGATTCGAAGGATTTAATCGTTCGATCGTATGAATAATCCTTCGATCGATCGATCGATTTTTCAGCGCTAAATCCTTCGAATTCGATATTCGAATTCGAAGGATTTAAATTCCTAGTCGAATATCGAGGGTTAATTAACCCTCGATATTCGACCCTTTGTGAATCGGCCCCATAGTGTAGTATAAAATTACTTCTGTTATAGATAGAATTGCTGATTAGTTAAACTGATTGTTAGCTAATTAGCACTGGACTGTGAAGTAATATGCTGTCTATTATTAAAAATGGCTTACTTTCATATAGCTGTTGTATTTGGGTTAGATCTCTAGCCCACTTATAGTGTGGAATATAATGACATAAGTTGTAGATCTGCAATTTAGATTTCACATGTATAGGCTCACAGTTTTAAGTTTTGTTTTAGACTTAGGAAACATTTTGGGGCTGATTCACAAAGGGTCGAATATCGAGGGTTAATTATACCAGGGGGCATATTTACTAAAGGACAAAGTGGCAAATGCTGGTGACAATTTGCTAGAGTTACTACCCACAGGGACATTGGCAATTTACTAATGGGCACAGGCGCCAATTTGCTAGCAATAGAGATAGGCGCTATCGCTCATTCGCACTCTATCACTAGGTAACAATTCGCTCTGGCGAACGGACATTGCTCCACAAATTCATTAAAATACGGACTTTACTGAATGTTACGTCTTTTGCCAGACTTGCCTTTGCCACTCAGACCAGGTGAAGTGCACTGCATATTCTGTGAGTGGAAAAAACATTGAAATTCAAAAATGCTGGTGTCTTTTTCTTTTTTCAGAGTGATAGCCTGTAAAGTCCTTGACATTTTTTTTATGGGTGACCGGTTTCCCCCATACATTTTCTAACATATGGAACATTAACTATACAGTGGGCAAGTGAAAAGTCGCCAGTGCTTGGTGCCCACGATGAAACTCTGCATTTTATCGTTGTCTAAGCAAATTTTTGTCTGTCGAAGTGTAGCTATTGGCGTGAAGAGGTCACTGGCGACTTTTTTTTTTGGGCCGGTTAGTTAATCTGCCCCCAAGAATCCGTGAAATGCTAAGAGAATGATATGGTGTGTAAAATCAATTGCAACTCACCCTCCAAATGCTTGGCCTTAAAACAGAACACATAGGATTTTAGCCTACGACCGAACGAGTAAATCCTTCGGACCGAACGATTCGAAGGATTTTAATCCAATGATCAAAGGAATATCCTTCGATCAAAAAAACTTAGGAAAGCCTATGGGGACCTCCCCCATAGGCTAACATTGCCTTCGGTAGGTTTTAGATGGCGAACTAGGGGGTCGAAGTTTTTTCTTAAAGAGACAGTACTTTGACTATCGAATGGTCAAATAATTGAACGATTTTTAGTTTGAATCCTTAGATTCGAAGTCGAAGTCGAAGGTCGAAGTAGCCCATTCGATGGTCGAAGTAGCCCAAAAAACACTTCAAAATTCAAAGTTTTTTACTTTGAATCCTTCACTCGAAGTTGGTGAATTGGCCCCATATATTAGACCAATATGGCCAATAACTCTGTACTAGTTTCCACCCACTGCTCATCGCTGGTAGAGCTCATGATTGTGAGATGCAGACCTTTTAATCTGCCACGGGAATTAACCACTGTGTTCATCATTGGGGTATATAACCCCCCCAGTGCAAATGCTAAAGAGGCACACTGTGAGCTGTACAGAGCTATTAGTGATCTGCAAAACACACCCAGAGGGATTGTTTATTGTTACCGGAGACTTCAACCATGTAACTCTCAAGGTGTCTCTTCCAAAATTCTACCAACATGTAGATTTTGCTACGAGAGGGGAAAACACACAGGATCTAGTTTACACAAACATTCCTGGCACATACCAGGCAGAGCCCCACCCCCACCTTGGATACTCAGATCACATTTCTCTTATGTTAATACCTTATGTTCACATCAACTGTGATGTGCTACATCACCAAGTGCATAGATGATGTCACTATTTACAAGACCATCACTATACATCCCAATCAGAAACCGTGGTTGTCTGCTGAGGTACGTGAACTGCTGAGATCTCGGAGCCTTCAGATCAGGTGATAAGGCAGCTCTCAGAACGGCAAGGGCAAAACTGTCCAAGGCAATCAAAGCAGCCAAACGTGCATATAGTTATAGGATACATAGCCAATTTCAAGACAGCGGGAACACCAGGCGCATGTGGCAAGGCATTTTGGCTCAGAGAATGTGCAGACCGGCTGGCAGATGTTCTCACCAACATCTTCAACATCTCCCTGAGCACTGCTGTTGTTCCCAGGTTCTTCAAGGAGTCCATCATCATTCCTGTGCCAAAGAAGTCCCACATGTCCTGCCTAAATGACTGTCATCCTATTGCATTAACATCCACCATAATGAAGTGCTTTGAGAGGCTGGTCATGAGACACATCAAAGGCCTCCTCTTGCCAACTCTGTATCCACTGCAATTTGCCTACCGTTCCAATCGCTCAGCGGACAATGCCATCACCACTACCCTGCACTTTTCCCTTAGCCACCTAGATAATAAAGACACATATGTCCTGTATGTATGCTGTTCATAGACTTCAGCTCAGCATTCAATACAATCATTCCTGTAAGCTGAGCATGCTGGGCCTGAACATCTCTATCTGCAACTGGATCCTGGACTTCCTGACCAAGAGACCTGAGGTAGTCTGAATGGGAAAAAAACACCTCCAGTACCATCACACTGAGCATGGGAGCTCCCCAAGGTTGTGTGCTTAGTCCACTGCTGTTCATACTGCTGACTCATGACTGTGGGGCAAGTCATGGATCCAATCATATCATGACCGTGTACTAGAGTTGTTGTATTGCACCGGGGGTTCTGGAAGAACGCCATTTCGTTTTTACTATGTACTGTATTTACTGTATAGGGCTGAAATGACAATAAAATCCACTTGATTGACTTGATATGGTTGACCAAGGTTTGCTTGTTTAGTGATATGGACAGGTAAATAAATCTTGCTCTAGGGGCCTCTTAGAAGTAAACTAAATGACCAATAATGTAGAACATATGAGGGGATGCTAATTCATTTGGCACTCCCATCGACCAAAGTTGCTAACTTTATAGAACTCCAGGGTCACGTTTAATATCCGCATATTATAAGATACATTTCAGTGTGTCATGACATAATAAACTGTGCAGCCATTATAACAGATCAGCAAGCAATGTTTATATAGTAAATAATGTACCCCATATTGTAAGATATAATTATATGATATGTCACCAAGGAATTCCATTCTGTGGGTGGGGGGGTGATTGCAGTCGTTGATGCTGACTTGGTTATGCACAAGTTCCTGTCAGTGACTCATGTGACAGGAATTACATCACAAAGCACTGATTATAACATAATGGATGACATAACCAAGCACCATTTATAAGATTATAATCTACAGGATATTCATGGCTCCTGTGTATTATACTGAGAAATAACAATGGAAAATGAAAATATTTTTTTCACACACACTATGAACTGTAAAATTATTATTTTAATTCCTCTCCACTCCATGTGTAGTTCATCTAGAAAGGTCTAGTGTTATATTAATACAGGAACACATAAACATTAAGCATAAGGTACATGGGAAGAATTTAATGGACTTGCTAATAATTTGTTCTATAGGTATTTTTATCTATTGTCTAGGGAAAATGGCCTTACAATCATTTTTTTGTATTTTTCTTTGAAGAAAACAAAATACTTATAATAGAAGAAAATATATATGACAACACACAATGTTTTATATTTATTGAAAAGTTTATTTCAAGTTTTTACAGTATTGCCAAATCCATTCCTTCATGGATGGGATCAATGGGAACATTTGATGCAGGCCTGTGCGTGTTTTGTACCATCTGTATAAGATTTTCTTTTGGTTTTCCATGTGGTTGGTGCACTTGGAGTATTTGAGGGGAGATTTGCCGCTTGTATCCATTGGAGGTGTGGTAATGATGTGGTAATTTGTAGGTCTTGTTCCACTTGGTGATATACTGTATCTTCTCAGTTGATGGGTGACTGATAATTATACTATACATTCTAGATCAGTGGTCCCCAACCAGTGGCTCGTGAGCAAAATGTTGCTCTCCAACCCCTTGGATGTTGCTCCCAGTGGCCTCAAAGCAGGAGCTTATTTTTGAATTCCAGGCTTGGAAGGAAGTTTTAGTTGCATAAAAACCAGCTGTACTGCCAAACAGCTCCTCCTTGCCAGTCCCCTTAGGGGCTACCATCAGTCAATTACAGCCCATATCTGGCACCCCAGCATGCTTATATTGCTCTCCAACTTGTTTTTACATTTGAATGTGGCTTACAGGTTAAAAAGGTCAGGGATCCCCACAAATCCACACATTATATAATTTAAATATCTCCCCCTTGATGACCAAACTGACCCGAGAACATAATGCATGGTCCAAAGTACGAGTGAATTAAATGTCAATTAATTAAGATGATATGGTTCCCTCGTTTGTTGTATTTTTTGCAAATGCTCCCACTATTTCTTACCCGTAAAGATCTTACTAGGATGAACACAGCACTTAGTCAATTTATCTGGTAAACATAAAATTTATGAGGTAAACATTCTCGGATCAGCAGCTAAAATCCCAAGGTGGGATAAATCTCCCACATTTTCAGACATATAACTTGGCTTGTAATTTACATGATGTGGCAGACTGGCTCAACAATAGAGAGTTTTGTGCATTGTCTTCTCTAGAACAGGCTTTCATACCAAATACCTCCCTGGCCTCTCTTTTGCATTTAAAGCAGGGACAAATACCACAGACAATTAAGGAAAATCCACTGCTAAATACCATAATTAGAGCCTGGTGAGCAGCACATCATAGACTGTCTATTTCACCCTCATTGTCCCCTTTCCTATCTTTTCTAAGCAATCCTAGATAGTTGTCCAATTGTTTCTAGTCCATTTAGGTTCCAGTTCTTTGTTGTCTGCAATTCCAGATCATAGTTACATAGTAACATAGTAAGTAAGGTTGAATCTGCCAGTTGATCCAGAGGAAGGCAAAAAAACCCCATCTGGAGCCTCTCCAATTTGCCTCAGAGGAGGAAAAATTCCTTCCTGACTCCAAAATGGCAATCGGACTAGTCCCTGGATCAACTTGTTCTATGAGCTATTTCCTATAACCCTGTATTCCCTCACTTGCCAAAAAGCTACCCAACCCCTTCTTAAAGCTATCTAATGTATCAGCCTGTACAACTGATTCAGGGAGAGAATTCCACATCTTCACAGCTCTCACTGTAACAAACCCCTTCCCAATATTTAGCTGGAACCTCTTTTCTTCTAATCAGAATGGGTGACCTTGTGTCAGCTGGAAAGACCTACTGGTAAATAAAGCATTAGAGAGATTATTATATGATCCCCTTATATATTTATACATTGTTATCATATCACCCCTTAAGCGCCTCTTCTCCAGCGTGAACATCCCCAATTTTGGCCAGTCTTTCCTCATAGCTAAGATTTTCAATACCTTTTACCAGCTTAGTTTCCCTTCTCTGTACCCTCTCTAATACAATAATGTCCTGTTTGAGTGATGGAGACCAAAACTGTACGGCATATTCTAGATGGGGCCTTGCAAGTGTTCTATACAGTGGAAGAATGACCCCCTCCTCCCTTGACTCTATGCCCCATTTAATACAACTCAAGACCTTATTTGCCCTTGATGCTGCTGACTGGCATTGCTTGCTACAGACAAGTTTATCATCTACAAGGACTCCAAGGTCCTTTTCCATAATGGATTTGCCTAGTGCAGTCCCATTAAGGGTATAAGTGGATATTTTTACATCCCAGGTGCATGACCTTACATTTATCAACATTGAATCTCATTTGCCACTTAGCTGCCCAGATTGCCAGTTTGACAAGATCCTGTTGCAAGGATGCCACATCCTGGATGGAATTAATTGGGCTGGATAATTTTGTGTCATCTGCAAACACTGATACATTACTTACAACACCCTCCCCTAAGTCATTAATGAACAAGTTAAATAAAAGTGGAGCCAATACTGAGCCCTGGGGGACCCCACTAAGAACCTTACTCCAAGTAGAGATTGTCCCATTAACAACCACCCTCTGTACCCGATCCTGTAGCCAGTTTCCTATCCATGTGCAAACAACTTCATTTAGCCCAACAGACCTTAGTTTAGAACGCAGTCATTTGTGGGGCACAGTATCAAACGCTTTGGCAAAATCCAAATAGATCACATCTACTGCCCCCCCACTGTCCAGAATCTTACTTACCTCATCATAAAATGCAATCAAATTCGTCTGACATGACCTATCCTTCATAAAGCCATGCTGATTGTTGCTCATAATGCCATTCATTAGGACAACATTTTGAATGTGATCCCTTAACAAGACTTCCTCAGAGCAGTTGTTGTAGTATGGTAGGGATTCGCTGTTGTTGGAGGTTCTTGAATTTTACTAGCCCACATCATTTTCTGTAGTATGAGTGGGTGGATTGCTTTGTGTTCTTTGTAGATCCATCCATTTCTGTTTCAGTTGGGTTAGTAGGTTTGTTGGGGTTCTTAGGGGTAATCCTTGGGTTTTGTTGATGTTGAGTTTATAATAAGAGATTTGGTTATATTCCGTGTCGCTTCCAGTGATTGACTGGGGTTTGTGAGCAATATACAAATAAAAATAGACATATATATACATTTTTAACAATGTATAGCTTGTGCTGCCTATGCACCAGGGCTGGGAGTAAAAAGCAGCCCACGTAGGTTTATGTTTCGCTATCAGAAGATGAACCCATGGGGTATTTCAGGTCATCTAATCCCCATTGGGTGTCTTCCCACAGTTTTGCTTTAACCTCCGTTTTTAATTCGAGTTCTGCTTCTGGTTGTTCGTGTGGTCTTCTTTCAGGGATAAATGGGGGCTGGATTTCTTTATTTTCAAGAGCCACCCAGTCTAATCCCTATAAAAACAGGAGAAATAGAATGTACTTTATTAATCTATTCAAAGTATGCAGATTTGCAATATAGACCAAATCATTAGCTCATAGTGGGTATGAGCAAAAATAAGTGAATCTGGCATGCAGGATACCAGAATAACATACCTCAAAGAATGGACTCTTCTTCACGTCCTCTGTACCATGTTCACCTGTCCCAAGGCGAAGCTGTGCATCTTTCTTTAAGAGCTGCAAAACAAATTGTTATTAGAAAGAAGCTTATAGTTCAACACAATACTCTAATCACGAAGAAACAGTTATGATTTTGTAAAGCCACTAGCACAGGAGTGGTACTTAAGTTTTTATAGAATTGTAGTTAGGACAAATATAAGCATAGGGTAAGTAATAATGGGAAGGCTTTACTTTTGTGCAGAACTCTCATACCAATCCAACATACTGATATCATGCTTGGAACTTACATTTACTAATATACTGAGCGTATCCTCAGTTATATCTTCTGGATATTTTGGCTCCTCACTTTTGATGATTACATAAATTTCAAGTGTAGTTGTTCCATTAAATGGTACCTGAAAAAACAACAAAACCCAGAAAGTTTAGTTTGGATAAAAGTAACCTACAATAATGAACAAGGTCTATAACTTGTAAGTTCTATAGGAGTTTTTTCCCAACCAAGCAGCCAACAAAGAAGGTACAGGTATGGGACCTGTTATCCAGAATGTGTAGGACCTGTGTTTCCCGGACAACAGATCTTTCTGTAATTTGGATCTTCATACCTTAAGTTTACTAGAAAATCAGATAAACATTAAATAAACCCTATAGGCTGATTTGCCTCCAATAAGGATTAAATCTTAGTTTGGAAGCTACTGTTTTGTTATTACAGAGAAAAAGAAAATAATTTTTAAAAATTTGGATTCATTTATTATAATGGAGTCAATGGGAGACAGCCTTTCTTTAATTAGGAACCTTCTGGATAACGGGCTTCCGGGTAATGGATCCCATACCTGTATTTGTTTGATATTTAATAGTATCTTTTAAAAATGAACTCCTAATCATTACACTGTCACCATTTACATTTTATGTTTTTTATTATTTTTGAGTGTGTGTCCTTTATAGGCACTTTTAAAATAAGAAAAAAATTATGCTTTTTTCCTGCAAATTATGTTTCTTTATAGGAAATATTCTTTAAATTTATGTGATTTTGTTTGCTAATCTGCTCTGATGCCTGAAGGCAATTTTAATTTGTTCGAGAAGCTGAGGGTGTTAATGATCCATTTGTAGATTTTTCTGAATTTCCTCTATACAATAAGTGGCAACATAAAAATAGGTTTCCAAAATACTCTGAGAGGATCATTTTCACCCTTAAGGCCTGTGGTGCAATAGGCATTTTTTTTGGCAGTTGTAAACAAACAGGCTGAAAAAAAAGGCTGAGCCTCTGATTTCTGCTGAGGCACAAATCGCTGGTGTATCATTGGCCTATCAGTGCATGGAGCTGATTATGGTGATACCATGCCTGTCAGTACATTCAGAACACAGAGCAGAAGTCAGAACTACTAAATGTAGTTAAAAATGGATATACTCTATTAGTGATTGCCCACTTTGTACTCTAAATAGATACTTACGATTCCGGTGAGCAGTTCATAAATGGTCACTCCCAGTGCCCACCAGTCTACTGATCTTGTGTATTGACCACGGAATAATTCTGGGGCCTTATAGAAGATGGTTCCACATTCGCCGTTGGTTATGGTGTCAAAGTTCATTCCTGAAGCAGAAAGAAAGCAATAAGTTAAAAAGTTTATCCATATAAAAGTTATATTGAACAGAAGAGCAGAAGTCACTGCAGGTCTTTAATTATCTACCCAGTATATGACACAAAGCAGGTTGTTGTACTGTGCCCCTCTGTCTACCTCTGGTTACAATAACATATATGACCAATGCTCCACTGCTTAACCATGTATATGTTACAAATCTTACCTAATTCGCTGATCCCAAAGTCTGCAATTTTGACATAACCATCACCATACAGCAATATGTTCTCTGGTTTTAGATCTCTGCAAATCAAAGTGAAGTGCATTATAAGATATTGGTTCAACAAAAATATGTATAATATAAAAGGTCTGACATAAATATAAGACTTAATTATCACTTACCTATGGGCGATATTGTGCTCATGTAAGAACTGCAGTCCTAGAACCATGCAAGCGGAGTAGAATCTGTAAAGATTAAAATAAATTATACATATATCAGTTTTTTAAATCAGTTTCATAAATGCAACGTATCAATATATAGCTATGGCAAATATGTTATTCCTGAGCCCTAATATTTAGTGGAACATGACATTTTGTTGTCTCAACTTCCCACAGAGCATTAAAACTTGGATGGAGCAACCTTTAATGGTATGAACCAGTAAATGGTTTGGTGTGACTAGTGGGAAGCCAATGTTCTTTCTATTGAGTACCCAATAATAATAGTATTAGATATAAAAAGTGGTAAGAATGACATAAGGGTTTTTCACCTTGGGTTGAGCTCCCTAAAAGATAAGTAGTACTTACCGAACTCTCTCAAGTGGCATTCCAGGTTGAGCCGTGAATGCTGCTAAGTTTCCTGCTTCCGCATACTCCATAACCAGACACAAATGATCTTCAGTCTGGAAGGAGCAGAGTAAACTGGTAAGGAACTGACATTTCTCCTCGTCGATCAGCCGGAGGATGCGCTGCTCTTGGGCAACACTGGGAAATTAAAACCGTTAAAAGTCAATACATGAAAACTTCACATTGAATTATGGCAGAGATAGTGAGTGAGTGGTTCAAATGTTCTTTCATAAAGGTCTAAAATGATTTCTGATTAAAATAAATTTGTCAGTATAGACATGTTACAATCTGAGGTTTGTGCAAGGCCTGTCTCTTATAAATGTCCAAATGCTCTAATTCTACATAATTGTAACCCCTTGTTAATATTATACATCTCTGAGCACCCCCCTCATTAGTTAGGAAGCTGATGAATGTGCATATGCCACATTATTTTTAATATATACAGTGTTTCTTTTATGGAAAATCTATATTTTTATAGCTTCATAAAATCAGTATTTGACCCATAACTCACCAATGAAATACACCTCTATGGTTGATATCATGCATTTCTATGGTTTTAATTGCAACAGTCTTTCCAGAGGTCCTGTGTTGTCCCTTGTAGACCTGCAATGAAAGAGCTTCATGAGATACAATACAATACATATTTGGTGCTACCGTTCTATTTAGGTGTTTGTGATGGAGAAAAAACACATTGAAAAGTGGAAATTAAGCATGATAAGGCCACATCTTGAAACCAGGGTCACCTTCTTTATTTTTAGCTCTTTTACTTACATCATAACTTACAGTATCTTTAGAATACAACTGACAGAATGAATCAGTGCAAATCAGTTGCTGGTCACTAACTGGTTGCTATAACCTATTTATTTGTTTTTAGTTAGAGCTGCTCAAGATATACAAGTCCTTGTGGTGTCACCAATGAGTGGATGACAATCTTTTATGTTCAGCAGTGGTTATAGGCACAAGTAGTTCAAATAGAGGAACCATCCACTTTTTCGTGCTGTATAATTCCTAGCCAAATGATGATGGTATGTGTTTTCTCCTCAAGTCACCCAGAATAGATTTTGATTTATCATAAAGAGACAGAATAGCTTACCTTTCCAAATGCACCCTCGCCGATATATGATTGGAGCTGGAAATCTGTAATAGATGGTATTGCTTTTTGCACCAGCCTAAAATAAAAAACATTTATTTAATTAAAATTATTTCTTGCACATTCTTTGTTATGGGCCAAACTTTCAACCCAAACTTAAACAGCTGCTGTACTTGGACACATATACACGGTATATATATATGCACTATGGGTAAGATGTCATGCAATCTGCCATCCCATATAAACCACTGATAAAACAACAAACATATTTCAGAATAATTACCTTCTTTCCACCTGATTTTGGTCTAGAGTTTTGTCAAGCTCATCAACGATCCGACAATAGTGAGTTCTCCGCTAGAGAAGTAAAATAAATACCATTAATTCAGGTTCAATATAGCACGTATGAGAAAAGCCTTTTTGTTTTGCCATTAAAACTTACCTTCATCCGGTCAGGAAAATCAAAGAATGACTCTGGTTTCTTTATAGGTACTGATAAAAAAAAAACAAAAAAAAGGTTGGTTAAGCTACTTTGCAAAAAGTACCATTGGGAACTGTGGGACAATATGGCTGTAGGGCCTTCTGTTTGTGAGTGGGAATGAGTTAGTTAATTCTAAAGCTGTTGGTCTGAGTAACTTTATATCAATAGCCTCGTACTGAGAACCATTAAAGTACATCTTCAAAAGCTTTTGAACTAGTGAACATGACTATATTTCCATTAACTTCAGTACTATGGGTACTCTTGATGGGTACTTAGTGGCTGGTGTCTTTGAGAGGTAATTCCTTATATATAACTGTGCTCCCCATATAATTTTACATCAATTGCCCTGTCTGTGATATGCATGTAAACACTATGATTAAATGCAGTCATTGACGATAACAGATATTAATCTAGCTGGGTGTTGTGAACAGGTTTGAAGTTAAACAGCAATTAGTAAAATATATGTAAAGAAAAAGCACCTCTACGGATCCGAACTCTATTCTTATTTCTAGGCTTCTCCTTTGCTATTGTCTTTTGCAGGTTTGTATTTTTATCCTGATTGGCTACCTCAGGCTTTTCCCTAACATCCTTCTGTGCATCTGCTTCAGGTGATGAAATATGAAGAGATGCCTTTTGGCTCCCAGTGTCCTATAGAGATCCAACGTAAAAAGGATGTGATGAAAAACATTTTCAGAAAAAATTGAACAGAGAAAAATCTTTGCTATCTTCCTAAAAGTAACTTTAAAGGGATACCCATCCAAAAAAATTACATTAGTTTTGCATTGAGGCAAAATGTTATTCCTAATAGATTTCCAGTACACACTAAGAAGCAAATTTATTCTAATTTTTGCCTTGATCTGTGGCAAAAAGTCATGAATAACATCAAAAATTTTAAAATGTATTAAACAAAATTTAAATTGGTAACTAAAATCTCTCAAAATTCTATATAGGTTAAATAAGAGATGTATATCTCTATTTAAGCTATTTTAAAATTTAAGGGTTTTTCTTTAAATCAATTTTTTTAGAATTATAGCAATCAAATCTTTCTAATTTAGGTGTTTTTTTATTCATAGTCCAGCAGTCAGGAAAATTGTTTATAAAAAAAAAACTTCTTGAGGGGTTTTGCACGATTGAGTTTGGGGTAAAAAGTTATTTAAAATATTACAACTTAAAGTTATTTCTGTGATGCCTTTCCTATTCTCTTGTCAGACTAACTCACTAACTATGGCCTGTGCCATTTGTACAAAGACAAGAGAAGTATGTAGATGCCTAAGGGGCCTATCATTTTCAGTGGGATTTTATTTACATCCCATAAAAACTAATAATCCTGAATAAAACAACCTCTACTCTGTTTTCCTGAAACCAAAACTCACCTTTGGTCTCTGAGCAGGAACTTTCTCTGGACTTTTCTTCACTGGAGCTGAAGAGAAGATAAGAAATGGAGGTTTAAATACAACTATATTGAATAGAAGAGTATTGAGATGTTATTTAATTTGCAGAAATGTACATTTGTGAGGCCCATTTATCAAAGTCCAAATTTATCTCAATATTATTTGAACAAAAACTCTGACAAAATCCGTATGGGATTTTTTCTCTGTATTTATCAATACACTTTCGTGAATTTTTTTTTGTGGGGGAAAAAATAATTAATTCCCAAAAATTGTTTTTGTTTTAAATTTTATTGGATTCGCAGTTTAGTAAATAACCCACTTAGTGTATGATTTTATACAATATAACATACAAAAACCAATCAGCAAAAATACTCAATATGAATGATATGATATACTGTACCTGGAAGCATCTGAGCTTCTTCCTCTGGAGATGTTTCTATTTCCATCTTTTTCATGTCTTCTGTTTTCTCTATTTCAACCTCTGTGGCGTTGCTTTTCTTTCCAAAACTCACCTTCAGTTTCTCAGTAGGAACTTTCTCGGGGCTTTGCTTCGCTGGAGCTGATGAAAAGAAATGGAGGTTTAAATGTTAAACTATATTAAATAGAAGAGAATTCATATGTTATTTAATTTGCAGAAAAGTAAGTTTTAAGGGGTTATTTACCAAGGTCCAAATTTATCTCAGTATCTCTAATATCTAGCTTGGAGCAACTCTGAATTCCCAAATGGACCTTATTTATGAAGAAAAAAGCCCGAAAAAATAGAGTTGGGCAAAACTCTGAGTTTTTCAAGTTTTTTTGCTGTGAATCCCTTAAATTATCAGCGCAGATACTGGGACCTTCCCCATTGATTTATATAGGACCTCAAGAGCTTTTAGATGCTGGGGTTTCTGATTCTGAGCTTTTAGACCATCAGACTTAATAAATCTTGAATAATTCGTAGTGTTATTTTTTTGCTCTGAAAAGTGATAATTATTCGAGGTTCGGATATTTTGTGCTTGATAAATAAGCCACTTCGGGGCAGATTTATCAAGGGTTGAAGTGAATTTGAGGGAATTTTTTAAGTAAAAAAAATTGAAGTAATTTTTTGGATACATCGACCATCGAATAGGACAGTACGACTTCAAATTCAATTCAAAGTAAAATAGTTTGAATATTCACCCATTCGATAATCTGTCTCTTTCAAAAAACTTTGACTTCAATACTTCGCCAAATTAAACCTGCCGAAGTGCTATGTTAGCTTATGGGGACCTTCTAGAGCAGTTTTCTAAGTTTTTTGAAGTCAAAGAAAAATTGTTCGATCGATCTCTGAAATCCTTTGAATCGTTTGAACGATTTTACTTTGACCGCAAATGACCAAATTCAATGAAAAAAATCTTCGAATTTGATATTCGAAGTCGAAGTAATTCAATTCGATGGTCGAATTTTGAAGTATTTTCAACTTCGCAAATCGACCCTTGATAAATCTGCCCCTTAGTGTATGATTTTGTACGATATAATATACAGAAACCAGTCAACAAGAATACTCAATTTGATTGATATAAAACTGCACCTGGAAGCATCTGAGCTTCTTCCTCTATTTCCATAGTTTTCATTTCTTCTGGTGTCTCTATTTCCACCTCTGCAATGTTGCTTTCTTTCTTCTCCTCTCTCTCACTAATAGCTAGCTCTTCTTGCTTGTTGATAAACTCAACCTGTGGAGATAGAATTCAAAGGGAAAATGATGAAGCAAGTATCTCAGGATTGAACTTGATGGATTTTATCATCTGTTATGTTACAATATTACTATGTATTGCACAATGGGGCTTTTTTGTTTGCTTTGTTTTCCTAAAATGTAGTTTCAACAGCAACAGGTTACACTCACTATATATATAAGTGCATCATGAGCTTCATTTTCTTGAATTTTCCAACTTTCAAGAAGGAGGACATTTCTTACCTTGCATTTTAATATTTCTCTGTTAGGTTCTTCTTGTTCTTCTTTTTCTAGAATGTTGGTCTTTAGTCTCTCGTTTGCTATCAATCTGTGTTTTTGCTGTATAGCAAATCGCTGAGCTTCCTCTACAGATTCCTTTTGATTTTGAATTTTGACTTTTTCTTTAATAAGCACATTTCGCAATTTCCTCTTCATCATTTCCTTACTTGCTTCCTCCTGGTCTTCTTTTTCTTGAATTTTCCACTTTTCCAGAAGAAGCACATTTCTTAATTTGCGTTTTAATATTTGTTTTTTAGATTCTTCTTGCACTTCTTTTTCTAGAATGTTGATCTTCAGACTTTCATTCGCTTTCAGTCTCTCTTTCTGCTGTGTTGCAAATTGTTCAGCTTTCTCAAGAGATTCTTCTTTTAGAATTTGTTTAATTTGTTCCTGTTCCCTCATTCTTTTGTTCTTCTGCCTTGTGTATTGTTCGGCTTCATCTTGAGCTTTTCTCTCAAGAGCTTTTCTAGCTTTGATATTCTTGCAGCTAGATTCCTGCAGAAATGAAATACACACACTTAAGCACTCAAGTAAAACACATTCTTATGAGCCTTGACTGAATAGTCAGCTTTTACTATAGAATAATAATAACAATAATATAAGACTATCCAAAATAAAAGGTCATTTTATTGTCAATGGGGTTATTTTTAGTCATCTGAAATTTTATTTTGACTCAGTGCCTTTGTAACTTGTTTTGATTAAATCTCTTTCATGGCATATATTTAAGGAATACGCATAGTTTCTTATAAAATGTTAAAATCTTTTTTGTCCAAATGTATTGTTTTAATAGGGGCATGGCCAGATATATTCATTTAAATTTAACTAATATTTACTCAGAAAAACTATTTTGTTAAGTCACAAGTTTCACTCACTCAACATAAAATAACACTTTTTTCAGTTGAAATGGTTATATTTCTGGATAAGTGGTTACTGAGAGGCAACATATGCTCATTTATGTATATACTGATGAGAAAACTTACATTCTTCTGTGGAGTCAGAAGTTTTTCAACAAGTGCTTTTGATACCACCTGTTCTGTGATCATTGCTTCAATGACCAGTTCCTGGGGACAAGATGGTGCAGTCATAGTCGTACGTTGATTGCGGTCCTATAGAAAGGATACATACAAAAATTTATTATTTGGAAGAAAATGTACATTCCTGCAGTGCAATATAATAGGGCAAATCTCAAAATTTCTGTGTGAAATGCAGACCTTCATTGCAAACTACTCATGACCTCCTGACACAAACTTTTCATTCACATTCTTAGTGATGAGTAATCTTACTCTGAGTATCAAGGCTATTTTGCTATGCTCAAAAATAATCCCTTTAGCATGGTGTATTAAATGAACTATATTCATACAACAGTTACAATAGAAAGCTGTTCCTCATGAAGGTAAGGATGTCATATGAATTGGCGGCTTCCCTCTCATGTTCCAGTACTGTAATATTTTGAGTTAATATGAGTAGATGCCCATGTAATTCTGGGTGTAGCACTTTGTGGTTGGGGGGGTCATAAAATATACAATATTTACATGGGACACAATATATACTAATGGTATCATAAGGAAATGTTCTGTTGTCTTTCCACAACTTAGTGTATTAATCTGTAGATTGAAAAATATCATCATCATCATTTATTTATATAGCGCTGTCAAGATATGCAGTGCTTTACTGCAGTTATAGCAAACAGGGAATAAATGGTGGATAACAAACAAGGATTAAAGAGTACAAAAGGTTAGAAGGACCTAGAGATTAGAGTTTACAAACTAAAAGGTTAGGGTACAATTGAGACACTAGGATTATATAAACACGTTGCCATTTTTGATACAGCAATGATTAATTAAGGTACATCGAATAAGCCTCTTTAAACAGGTGGGTCTTTAAGGACCACTTGAAAGTTTGGAAAGAAGGAGAAAGTCTGGCAGCTCGAGGCAGAGAGTTCCAGAGAAAAGCAGAAGCCCGAGAGAAGTCTTGTAGACGAGAATGGGCAGAAGTGATCAGAGGAGAAGTGAGGCGAAGATCAGAAGCAGAGTGAAGGTTTCGTGAAGGAGAGTATTTGGAGATTAGAGATGAAATATAGGGAGGGGTTTCATTATTAAGGGCCTTGAATGTGAGTGTAAGTAATTTGAATTTGATTCTAGAAGAGATTGGGAGCCAGTGAAGGGACATGCATATGGGAGCAGCTGATGTTGAGCAGCGAGATAGATGAATGAGTCTAGCGGCCACATTTAGAACAGATTGGCGTTGTGAAAGATGACTTGTTGGAATACCTGTGAGGAGTAGGTTACAGTAATCAAGGCGGGAGATGATGAGAGACTGAATTAGTGTTTCAGTTGATTCTGAACTGAGATAGGGTCGTATTCGAGCAATGTTGCGCAGTTGAATACGGCAAGATTTTGCAAGTGATTGAATGTGAGGTGAAAAAGACAGAAGCGAGTCTAAGATGACTCCTAGGCAGCGTGCCTGAGTGGTGGAATGAAAGGTGGTGTTGTTTACTGTGAGTGATATCTGAGGGACAGGGTAAGATCTTGGAGGAAATATAATGAGTTCTGTTTTAGAAAGGTTCAGTTTCATGTGGCGCTGTGACATCCAGGAGGAGACAGTAGAGAGACAGTCTGTGACTTGGGAAAGGACAGAATTAGAAAGATCAGGAGTAGACAAGTAGAGTTGGGTGTCATCAGCATAAAGGTGATACTGAAGTCCAAATGACTGAATAAGTTTTCCTAGTGAAGTTGTATAGAGTGAGAACAGCAGGGGGCCAAGAACAGAGCCTTGAGCAACTCCAACAGAGAGTGGGAAAGTAGTAGAAGTAGAGTTAGAGAAGGAAACTTTAAAGGAACGGTCAGACAGATAAGATGTAAACCATGATATACAGATTAGCTTTTTTAGAATTTTGGTTTATTTTTAGAAGCATTTCAGTTGTTCCTTTAAACAACAATAATAGTTTTTCTATTACCTATTATGACAACAGGCAAAAATCTATTACTCTGTAAAACTACCATTTTATTGTTAGATTGTTCAGGGTCTCTACTATTCATATGCAAGTGAAAGCACTGCCTGGTTGCTAGGGTACACTGAGCTCTAGCAAGTAGATTCAATTCTAAACTGGAGAACTACTAAACAAAATGCTGAATAAAAAAAATGTTCATTGCTCTAAATATCAATATCTCCATCATATTAAACTTCATTCAAAGGTGAAATAACCATAAAATCCAAAAACATGGAGCTTTCATAACAATGCTGATACTAATGCCCACCAGGCAGGTTTTAATACTTTAATAGGTAGATAGATAATAATTAAAATAGATGGATAAATAGATAGATAGATAGATAGATAGATAGATAGATAGATAGATAGATAGATAGATAGATAGATAGATAGATGGATAGATAGGCCACCATTAAACAATAATATATATATATATATATATAGTGAATAAAGGACCCCCTCTTGTAAAATATAAGGATATTATAAGTTACCAAGGAATTTCATGACCATATAAAAACATGAGGCTGAAGGATGAGTGTTTTTATATGGTAACTTATAATATCCTCATATTTTACAAGAGGGGGTACTTTATTCTCTCTCTATATGTATATATATATATATATATATATATATATATATATATATATATATATCTCCTGATGAATTTGTGAATAAAGCACATTGATTTATTTCACTAAAATGAAGGAGTGCGGGTCCATTTACTGAAATGTATTATGAAGTCTTGACCAACGCACCACCATCTATACTTTAAATCCGGAAAGAGTGCACTCACTGGACTGACATATATATATATAGATAAACAATAGGATAGAACAGAGCCATGTGTTGTCTGAATATTAAAAATAAAAGTTTTAGCCTTACCTCATTGTTCGTTCTAAAGATGGTGTTGAACGTTTTTTTGAAATTTTGAATACATTGTTGTTCTTATTCCTAAATTAGAAAATAAGTCGTTGAAGCAATCATTTCTTAAAAAACAAGTAAACCATAAAATTGTTGTTGTTGATAGAAAATTTTAGAATCAATTTTCTATATTGCCTTGGATTAAATTTGGTTGAAAGGTGAATTTTACTCATTTGTTTCATTCCCCCCATGTTAATGCTCTGTTTCTCTAATACTGATACAACTCAATAACAATTGTAATATAAAACCAGTAACTAAGTAAATTAAATATCTCAAGTTTTATTCTATATGATATAAAATAATAGATAGAGAGGTTGCATATTTACAGTTAATAAAACTGGGTTACATTGGGTTTACATGAATTTGCTTATTAGTATCAAACAGTCACAGTGTGAACTCATTGGAGGCTAACCAGCAAATGCACTGACATGAAAGTAAAGTCCTGAGCCTAGATAAACTACTAGATTTTAAATTAATTTTTTCAGTTTTAAAAATAAAAATTAAATTCTATGTACCATTAAAGAATAATTCAATTGTACTTACAAATAATCCAATTGGAGTAGATCTTTGTAAACAAATTACTGATCAGTACCAAACAGTACCAGTGTGCACTGATTGGCAGCTAACCAGCAACTAGTACAGAATTGTCAGTGATGTTGAAAGCCTACTTGTTAACTAAAATGCCTGGTTGCCAAGGTAACAAGTTTACTTGGAGTAAACAATGATGACATCACAATGCCTTGTTGCCAAGGTAACATTTACTTGGAGTAAACAATGATGACATCACAATGCCCTGTTGCCAAGGTAACATTTACTTGGAGTAAACAATGATGACATCACAATGCCCTGTTGCCAAGGTAACATTTACTTGGAGTAAACAATCATGACATCACAATGCCCTGTTGCCAAGGTAACATTTACTTGGAGTAAACAATGATGACATCACAATGCCTTGTTGCCAAGGTAACATTTACTTGGAGTAAACAATGATGACATCATAATGCCCTGTTGCCAAGGTAACGTTTACTTGGATTAAAGAATGATGGCATAACAAAGCCCGGTTGCCACTATCATATGAGGATATTATGGGATGTATATTTACTGACAGATAAGGTTATTATGGGATGCATGTTTAGTGACATATGAGATTATTATGGGATGTATATTTACTGCCATATGAGATTATTATGGTATGTATATTTACTGACATATGAGGATATTATGGGATGTATATTTACTGATATATGAGATTATTATGTGATGTATATTTACTGACATATGAGGATATTATGGGATGTATATTTACTGCCATATGAGATTATTATGTGATGTACTGTATATTTACTGAAATAGGAGGTTATTATGGGATGTATATTTACTGACATATGAGGTTTTTATTATGGGATATATATTTGCTGACATATGAGGTTATTATTATGGGATGTATATTTACTGACATATGAGGATATTAGGGGATGTATATTTACTGACATATGAGGATATTATGGGATATATATATTTACTGACATATAAGATTATTATTCTCTTATCCCCAATGATGATCTGACAAATCTTTCCTTGTTGCCATGGGCATACAGCATGAATAACTTATCATCAACCTGTTTGGTATTGTTAAAATAAAAATTCATTATGACCTTTGTCTAATGGAATTAAGAATCATTCGTTTAATATTCTGTACCATTTTTGAAACAATCAAGTTTGTTTTCAATGTCCCCCTCTCAGCAATATGTCTGTATCTTCCTGCAGATTTAGGGGCAAATTTAGCAATTTTTCAATGTAAGTGTCTACTGCAATTGAAATTTTTCCTGGTAAGAAAATTGTGAACTCAACTACTTTTGATTCATAGTCTAGAAACCTGGAATACACAAGTTTTATTAAGCACAACAAAGCTGATGACTCAAACATAAGAACGGCCAGCTAAAAGCTCAAACGAAAGGTGTATTTCCACATTCTATCTTAAAATTTGAGTTTTTCTAAATAATTTAAACATTTTACATCTTATTAAAAATTAAGAGTCATGTGTGTTTTAGATTTGATGATTTTGAGTAAATTTAGTTTTCGAGTTTTTAAAATTCCCTTGTTTCCCCATGTTTTTTTAACAAGCTTGACTTTAACAGATGCCAAAATCTGAACGATGAGCCAAATTAATACAGCTTAGTGTGAATAAAAGAATAAAAAGAACAGAATAGAATACAGTGTATTATTGGTGACACCATTTAAGTGTAAAATTTTCAGCAATCATAAATTTCATGCTTTCAATAAAAAAATTGGAATATGCTCAAAAAAGTTATGCTCCTATAAGTTATTTTCAGTCAGTCAGCCAAGGCATTTTCAGTTATCAAGACATAGGGCACATGGACTGATGTATTTAACTTTACTATCAAAATCAGAATCAGAAGAATTGTATAGTTATTTCATTATTTTAGAAAGAGTAAAGAATTGTTAATGATTACATAAACTTTAAAGTTTATATTATTCCTATTATAAGTTCATAATTACATTACAAATCTATTGGTCTGCAATTTCCAAAATGAGAACATATTTTTTCATCAAATAATACAAATGGTTTATGTATTGCAGATGTTGAAATCTGGTTCCAATTTACACATAGGGGCAGATTTACTAAATTCGAGTGAAGAATTCGAATAAAAAAAATTCGAATTTCGAAGTATTTTTTGGGTACTTCGACCATCGAATTGGTCAAATTCGATCGAATTCGAACGATTCGAATGATTAGAATTAAAAATCATTCGACTATTCGACCATTCGATAGTCGAAGTACTGTCTCTTTAAAAAAAAATTTGACCCCCTAGTTCGGCAGCTAAAAGCTACCGAACTCAATGTTAGCCTATGGGGAAGGTCCCCATAGGCTTGCCTAAGTTTTTTTGATCGAAGGATATTCATTCGATCGTTTGATTAAAATCCTTTGAATCGTTCGATTCGAAGGATTTAATCGTTCGATCGTATGAATAATCCTTCGATCGATCGATCGATTTTTCAGCGCTAAATCCTTCGAATTCGATATTCGAATTCGAAGGATTTAAATTCCTAGTCGAATATCGAGGGTTAATTAACCCTCGATATTCGACCCTTTGTGAATCGGCCCCATAGTGTAGTATAAAATTACTTCTGTTATAGATAGAATTGCTGATTAGTTAAACTGATTGTTAGCTAATTAGCACTGGACTGTGAAGTAATATGCTGTCTATTATTAAAAATGGCTTACTTTCATATAGCTGTTGTATTTGGGTTAGATCTCTAGCCCACTTATAGTGTGGAATATAATGACATAAGTTGTAGATCTGCAATTTAGATTTCACATGTATAGGCTCACAGTTTTAAGTTTTGTTTTAGACTTAGGAAACATTTTGGGGCTGATTCACAAAGGGTCGAATATCGAGGGTTAATTATACCAGGGGGCATATTTACTAAAGGACAAAGTGGCAAATGCTGGTGACAATTTGCTAGAGTTACTACCCACAGGGACATTGGCAATTTACTAATGGGCACAGGCGCCAATTTGCTAGCAATAGAGATAGGCGCTATCGCTCATTCGCACTCTATCACTAGGTAACAATTCGCTCTGGCAAACGGACATTGCTCCACAAATTCATTAAAATACGGACTTTACTGAATGTTACGTCTTTTGCCAGACTTGCCTTTGCCACTCAGACCAGGTGAAGTGCACTGCATATTCTGTGAGTGGAAAAAACATTGAAATTCAAAAATGCTGGTGTCTTTTTCTTTTTTCAGAGTGATAGCCTGTAAAGTCCTTGACATTTTTTTTATGGGTGACCGGTTTCCCCCATACATTTTCTAACATATGGAACATTAACTATACAGTGGGCAAGTGAAAAGTCGCCAGTGCTTGGTGCCCACGATGAAACTCTGCATTTTATCGTTGTCTAAGCAAATTTTTGTCTGTCGAAGTGTAGCTATTGGCGTGAAGAGGTCACTGGCGACTTTTTTTTTTGGGCCGGTTAGTTAATCTGCCCCCAAGAATCCGTGAAATGCTAAGAGAATGATATGGTGTGTAAAATCAATTGCAACTCACCCTCCAAATGCTTGGCCTTAAAACAGAACACATAGGATTTTAGCCTACGACCGAACGAGTAAATCCTTCGGACCGAACGATTCGAAGGATTTTAATCCAATGATCAAAGGAATATCCTTCGATCAAAAAAACTTAGGAAAGCCTATGGGGACCTCCCCCATAGGCTAACATTGCCTTCGGTAGGTTTTAGATGGCGAACTAGGGGGTCGAAGTTTTTTCTTAAAGAGACAGTACTTTGACTATCGAATGGTCAAATAATTGAACGATTTTTAGTTTGAATCCTTAGATTCGAAGTCGAAGTCGAAGGTCGAAGTAGCCCATTCGATGGTCGAAGTAGCCCAAAAAACACTTCAAAATTCAAAGTTTTTTACTTTGAATCCTTCACTCGAAGTTGGTGAATTGGCCCCATATATTAGACCAATATGGCCAATAACTCTGTACTAGTTTCCACCCACTGCTCATCGCTGGTAGAGCTCATGATTGTGAGATGCAGACCTTTTAATCTGCCACGGGAATTAACCACTGTGTTCATCATTGGGGTATATAACCCCCCCAGTGCAAATGCTAAAGAGGCACACTGTGAGCTGTACAGAGCTATTAGTGATCTGCAAAACACACCCAGAGGGATTGTTTATTGTTACCGGAGACTTCAACCATGTAACTCTCAAGGTGGCTCTTCCAAAATTCTACCAACATGTAGATTTTGCTACGAGAGGGGAAAACACACAGGATCTAGTTTACACAAACATTCCTGGCACATACCAGGCAGAGCCCCACCCCCACCTTGGATACTCAGATCACATTTCTCTTATGTTAATACCTTATGTTCACATCAACTGTGATGTGCTACATCACCAAGTGCATAGATGATGTCACTATTTACAAGACCATCACTATACATCCCAATCAGAAACCGTGGTTGTCTGCTGAGGTACGTGAACTGCTGAGATCTCGGAGCCTTCAGATCAGGTGATAAGGCAGCTCTCAGAACGGCAAGGGCAAAACTGTCCAAGGCAATCAAAGCAGCCAAACGTGCATATAGTTATAGGATACATAGCCAATTTCAAGACAGCGGGAACACCAGGCGCATGTGGCAAGGCATTTTGGCTCAGAGAATGTGCAGACCGGCTGGCAGATGTTCTCACCAACATCTTCAACATCTCCCTGAGCACTGCTGTTGTTCCCAGGTTCTTCAAGGAGTCCATCATCATTCCTGTGCCAAAGAAGTCCCACATGTCCTGCCTAAATGACTGTCATCCTATTGCATTAACATCCACCATAATGAAGTGCTTTGAGAGGCTGGTCATGAGACACATCAAAGGCCTCCTCTTGCCAACTCTGTATCCACTGCAATTTGCCTACCGTTCCAATCGCTCAGCGGACAATGCCATCACCACTACCCTGCACTTTTCCCTTAGCCACCTAGACAATAAAGACACATATGTCCTGTATGTATGCTGTTCATAGACTTCAGCTCAGCATTCAATACAATCATTCCTGTAAGCTGAGCATGCTGGGCCTGAACATCTCTATCTGCAACTGGATCCTGGACTTCCTAACCAAGAGACCTGAGGTAGTCTGAATGGGAAAAAAACACCTCCAGTACCATCACACTGAGCATGGGAGCTCCTCAAGGTTGTGTGCTTAGTCCACTGCTGTTCATACTGCTGACTCATGACTGTGGGGCAAGTCATGGATCCAATCATATCATGACCGTGTACTAGAGTTGTTGTATTGCACCGGGGGTTCTGGAAGAACGCCATTTCGTTTTTACTATGTACTGTATTTACTGTATAGGGCTGAAATGACAATAAAATCCACTTGATTGACTTGATATGGTTGACCAAGGTTTGCTTGTTTAGTGATATGGACAGGTAAATAAATCTTGCTCTAGGGGCCTCTTAGAAGTAAACTAAATGACCAATAATGTAGAACATATGAGGGGATGCTAATTCATTTGGCACTCCCATCGACCAAAGTTGCTAACTTTATAGAACTCCAGGGTCACGTTTAATATCCGCATATTATAAGATACATTTCAGTGTGTCATGACATAATAAACTGTGCAGCCATTATAACAGATCAGCAAGCAATGTTTATATAGTAAATAATGTACCCCATATTGTAAGATATAATTATATGATATGTCACCAAGGAATTCCATTCTGTGGGTGTTGGTGTGGGGGGGGTGATTGCAGTCATTGATGCTGACTTGGTTATGCACAAGTTCCTGTCAGTGACTCATGTGACAGGAATTACATCACAAAGCACTGATTATAACATAATGGATGACATAACCAAGCACCATTTATAAGATTATAATCTACAGGATATTCATGGCTCCTGTGTATTATACTGAGAAATAACAATGGAAAATGAAAATATTTTTTTCACACACACTATGAACCGTAAAATTATTATTTTAATTCCCCTCCACTCCATGTGTAGTTCATCTAGAAAGGTCTAGTGTTATATTAATACAGGAACACATAAACATTAAGCATAAGGTACATGGGAAGAATTTAATGGACTTGCTAATAATTTGTTCTATAGGTATTTTTATCTATTGTCTAGGGAAAATGGCCTTACAATCATTTTTTTGTATTTTTCTTTGAAGAAAACAAAATACTTATAATAGAAGAAAATATATATGACAACACACAATGTTTTATATTTATTGAAAAGTTTATTTCAAGTTTTTACAGTATTGCCAAATCCATTCCTTCATGGATGGGATCAATGGGAACATTTGATGCAGGCCTGTGGGTGTTATGTACCATCTGTATAAGATTTTCTTTTGGTTTTCCATGTGGTTGGTGCACTTGGAGTATTTGAGGGTAGATTGCCACTTGTATCCATTGGAGGAGTGGTAATGATGTGGTAATTTGTAGGTCTTGTTCCACTTGGTGATATACTGTATCTTCTCAGTTGATGGGTGACTGATAATTATACTATACATTCTAGATCAGTGGTCCCCAACCAGTGGCTCATGAGCAAAATGTTGCTCTCCAACCCCTTGGATGTTGCTCCCAGTGGCCTCAAAGCAGGAGCTTATTTTTGAATTCCAGGCTTGGAAGGAAGTTTTAGTTGCATAAAAACCAGCTGTACTGCCAAACAGCTCCTCCTTGCCAGTCCCCTTAGGGGCTACCATCAGTCAATTACAGCCCATATTTGGCACCCCAGCATGCTTATATTGCTCTCCAACTTGTTTTTACATTTGAATGTGGCTCACAGGTTAAAAAGGTTGGGGAACCCCACAAATCCACACATTATATAATTTAAATATCTCCCCCTTGATGACCAAACTGACCCGAGAACTTAATGCATGGTCCAAAGTACCAGTGAATTAAATGTCAATTAATTAAGATGATATGGTTCCCTCGTTTGTTGTATTTTTTGCAAATGCTCCCACTATTTTTTACCCGTAAAGATCTGACTAGGATGAACACAGCACTTAGTCAATTTATCTGGGGAAGTAAACATTCTCGGATGAGCAACTAAAATCCCAAGGTGGGATAAATCTCCCACATTTTCAGACATATAACTTGGCTTGTAATTTACATGATGCGGCAGACTGGCTCAACAATAGAGAGTTTTGTGCATTGTCTTCTCTAGAACAGGCTTTCATACCAAATACCTCCCTGGCCTCTCTTTTGCATTTAAAGGAGGGACAAATACCACAGACAATTAAGGAAAATCCACTGCTAAATACCACAATTAGAGCCTGGCGAGCAACACATCATAGACTGTCTATTTCACCCTCATTGTCCCCTTTCCTATCTTTTCTAGGCAATCATAGATAGTTGTCCAATTGTTTCTAGTCCATTTAGGTTCCAGTTCTTTGTTGTCTGCAATTCCAGATCATAGTAACATAGTAACATAGTAAGTAAGGTTGAATCTGCCAGTTGATCCAGAGGAAGGCAAAAAAAACCCCATCTGAAGCCTCTCCAATTTGCCTCAGAGGGGGAAAAATTCCTTCCTGACTCCAAAATGGCAATCGGACTAGTCCCTGGATCAACTTGTTCTATGAGCTATTTCCCATAACCCTGTATTCCCTCACTTGCTAAAAAGCTATCCAACCCCTTCTTATACCTATCTAATGTATCAGCCTGTACCACTGATTCAGGGAGACAATTCCACATCTTCACAGCTCTCACTGTAACAAACCCCTTCCCAATATTTAGGCGGAACCTCTTTTCTTCTAATCGGAATGGGTGACCTCGTGTCAGCTGGAAAGACCTACTGGTAAATAAAGCATTAGAGAGATTATTATATGATCCCCTTATATATTTATACATAGTTATCATATCTCCCCTTAAGCGCCTCTTCTCCAGCGTGAACATCCCCAATTTGGCCAGTCTTTCCTCATAGCTAAGGTTTTCCCTTTACCAGCTTAGTTGCCCTTCTCTGTACCTCTCTTATACAATAATGTCCTGTTTGAGTGATGGAGACCAAAACTGTACAGCATATTCTAGATGGGGCCTTACCAGTGCTCTATACAGTGGGACCCCCTCCTCCCGTGACTCTATGCCCCTTTTAATACAACTCAAGACCTTATTTGCCCTTGATGCTGCTGACTGGCATTGCTTGCTACAGACAAGTTTATTGTCTACAAGGACTCCAAGCTCCGTCTCCATTATGGATTTGCCTAGTGCAGTCCCATTAAGGGTATAAGTGGATATTTTTACATCCCAGGTACATGACTTTACATTTATCAACATTGAATCTCATTTGCCACTTAGCTGCCCAGATTGCCAGTTTGTCAAGATCCTGTTGCAAGTGCCACATCCTGGATGGAATTAATTGGGCTGATAGTTTTGTATCATCTGCAAACACTGATACATTACTTACAACACCCTCCCCTAAGTCATTAATGAACAAGTTAAATAAAAGTGGACCCAATACTGAGCCCTGGGGGACCCCACTAAGAACCTTACTCCAAGTAGAGAATGTCCCATTAACAACCACCCTCTATACCCGATCCTGTAGCCAGTTTCCTATCCATGTGCAAACGACTTCATTAAGCCCAACAGACCTTAGTTTAGAAAGCAGTCGTTTGTGGGGCACAGAATCAAATGCTTTGGCAAAATCCAAATAGATCACATCAACTGCATCCAACTGTCCAGCATCTTACTTACCTCATGATAAAAAGCAATCAAATTTGTCTGATATGACCTATCCTTCATAAAGCAAAAAAAGATTCCCTATTTCCCCTAGGTCTCTCCTGATAGTGGTTGCCTAGTGCTGGCTGGAGGGGTCGGCACCTCTCCCAACAATATCTGCACAAAAATTTGCCAAACACCGAAGGCTAGTATAGCGGGGATATCCCCTGCACGTTTATTTCGTCAAGTGACGAAAATAATGAAATAAACGTTCAGGGGATATCCCCGCTATACTAGCCTTCGGTGTTTGGCAAGTTTTTGTGCAGCTATCCTTCATAAAGCCATGCTGATTGTTGCTCATAATGGCAATTACTAGGACAACATTTTGAATGTGAAATAATTTGCCCAGCACAGATGTCAAACTTACAGGCCTATAATTGCCAGTCTGAGGTCATAAACCCTTCTTAAATGTTGGAATATCATCAGCTTTTCTCCAATCCATAGGCACCATAACAGATGAAAGTGAATCTGAGAAAATCAGAAATAGGGGCTGATCTAAAATTTAACTAAGCTCTCTTAGAACCGGGGGGTGTATGCCATCAGGCCCTGGAGCCTTGTTTACATACATTTTTATTAAAGCTTTATGAATCATATCCTGAGTCAGCCACTGACTAGATTGAGCTGAACCATTCGTGCAGTTATAAAGTGAGCCTGGGAACCCAGACTCCTCTATTGTATACACCGAAGAAAATAACTGATTTGTCAATTTTGTTTTTGTTTCTTATCTGTGCCAGTCTGATTGTTGAATCAGTCACATCCCTATGCTGCAGTGCATAGTATATCTATACCCAAAAACATGAAGCGATGTAGCAGGGCTACTCTCGTTTGCTAGAAAGGACACAGAAAGTCCCATGACTGCCAGAAAATAGATTCTGCTGTGCCACAATAAACAATGGCAATATTTTTTTAGAAGTACAAATTAACTTTACATTGCACTTATTACATATTCATTTTATTAATGACGGTATCCCTTTAATGTAGCTTGTGCCAAGGTCCCCACCAAAGAAAACAACACTGAAACCAGCATCGGACAGGGCACCCCAAGGCACCATAGAGGCATCAATGGTTGATTTACTTTCCAAAGTGGATTCAGGAAGATCTGTAGGCATCGAAATATCCAACAAGACTAGATCTATCACCTTATCTTCTCCAAGGTAAAGCTGCTGCCTTAATATATCCTAATACCTGAGACTTTAATAGATATAGTTATGCCCAGGGGAACATTATTAAACTCTACAGAAACTAGCTGATCTGAAGCTGTGGGATACTGATACCCTATGGAGTGCATTATTAGAGGGAAGTAAAACAAGGATCCTTTTCATGTTTAAAGATTCTTAACTCAAAAGTTCCTTCTTGTTAAAAAATGAACTATTATTTTCCCCACTTGAGTTGTAAAGTTTCTGGATGAACTTTCCTATACAGAGCTGCTAGGGAAGTTCAACCTCCTATTAATTAATAAAGACAAGAATATAAATACAAAATGTTTATGCATTCCTTTCAAAATTTACAATGTAGGTCACTTCCTTGTTCCATCCCAGTGATATGGTTACCCACTCTCCAGCTCTTTTAGTTATAACAGCAGTAACCTGCTAATACATTTGGTACAGAGTTAGGAGGACTGCCCAAACATTACTGTCTTACTGATTTCTGTTGGGCACTGTAGGCATGCAACCTCAAGCCTCAATAAAATATTGTCAAAGTTCCCCTCACCATTGAAAGGCTTTGCTTTAACACATTTATGGAGAACTGGATTGAAACATCATGGCCTAGGCAATAGTGGCTCCTTCTATATACTCAACTACTAAGTCTGCTTTTGCAAACAGTGGCCATTCCAGGCTCCTCTTTGAGGGAGAGGATGAAAAACAGAGGGAATGAGATTAGGAGAAAGAGAGAAAACCAAAACCATAGAGCAGCAAATGAAAGATAGAAATGAGAAAGTCCAGACCATGGACATCCTCTCTGTGTGAGCACTAAGGGACATTCTCTTGTGATTGTATATTGGCATTTCTAGTGGAACTGATAATATTTCTATTTCCATTGCAGCACATACTGTGAAAGTGGCTATATCCATTCTCCACCACCTTCCACCATCCCTCTTGATGCCACTGACTACTGTGTGTTTGTGAAGAAGGCATTATCACCCTGTGGCAGTGAGAGTCCTCACTTATCATTACTTTAATCACACACCTTACCCATTCTGTTCTCAAACCCCTTCGACTATAACATACACAACATATATTTTGGGGTGTGGCTCACTGACCAGATCCGTACGGCTAACGATACCCTTTACAATGAGCTGTAATACAATTAACACCCATCTTGTGAATTCAAATGCATTGAAGTCAAACAACATGCACAGACCTTAGAGGTCTCTCATGGCAACCTGAAAGCTTTAGCCACAATGTCAAGTGACTACAAGGCCATCCTAAAATAAAGGCCACACCAATGTGAAGTAACTGCTGGTTGGTTGAATTTAGGACTTCTGCTAGTAAATAGGCTTCAAGTATAAGATTTATTCTGTACACATAGAAACTTGTAATTAGCTAGAAATATTTATTATTTTCTAGTATTTACCGAAAGTGTACAGCAAGTATAACTGATCATTGACATATTTCAGATATTGAGGAAATGTAATAAAGGTCACAAAGTTTGCATTCCATAGGAACCAACAAGACAATGGCTTTTACCTTTTATAACTTCATATTATTCTGTTTGTTGATGAAAGTGACTTCTTCTACACACTTGGTACAGTGTTGATTTTTTAAGCTCGATGGCATCTCTTTCAAGGTTTTCAGGGGTTTTCCCATTGTTTCTAAATGCAACTCAAAAGGGTCACAGTCTAGACTGAAAAGAATGTGGAACATTGAGGAGAAAAAAAGAGAAAGTAAAGGGGAAATAGAAGAATGAGGAAGTGAGAAAAACAATATAGTAAGGCTGTCAGATAGAGAAAACAATGAGACAAAAAGTCAAAAGAAATCAATGTAGAAAGATATCAAAGGTGAAAAGGAAAGAAATAGGGTGGGATTGAGCATATTAATGGGGTATAACAACATTTGTGTTTATTATCTTTCTCTAAATCTTTGCATAAAGTTCTAAATCTTTCTTCAGTACAATTCATTATATGATTCTCTAAACTTCTATTAGTTGGGGGAAGTATTTTTGGAATTCCCCATTGAGAACCCCCTCCTCTGTTCTGTATCTCAGAATCCTCAATCAAAATGGGTCCCAGTAAGGACAGGGCTGCACTGTAGTAGACACAATGCTTCAGCAGCAACATGAGAAAAATCACTTTGAGGAAGTGTGAAAAAAACTGTAATGGAGTAAATTGGGACATTGTACTGTGAAAGAGCAAATATCATCAATTTACACACAATTTTATGAAATACATGCAAAATAGCACTTTTCATGGGAGAACCAGTATCTCTCAATTTTTATTTCAGTTAAATACAATGTTTTGCAAAACTATGTTTTACTGTGATGAATCAACTCTGTTCCTGGCCCACTTATGACTTCAGACACACAAAATAACCACAGTTGTTGTACAGATATGGGATCTGTTATCCAGAAACCTGTTTTCCAGAAAGCTCCAATAGACTCCATTATAATCGAATTATCACATTTTTTAAAGATTATTTACTTTTTCTCTGTAATAATAAAACAGTACATTTTACTTGATCCCAACTGAGAGATAATTAATCATTATTGGAGGTAAAACACGCCTATTGGGTTTATTTAATGTTTACATGATTTTCTAGTAGACTTAAGGTATGAAGATCCAAATTACAGAAAGATCTAGAAAACCCCAGGTCCCGAGCATTCTGGATAACAGGTTCCATACCTGTACAAACTGACAATATTCATTCAATTTATTTGCATCCAAAGACACTCCTTGTGCAAAGTTGCCATCCCACATTCAGTTTTAAATCAAACACAAGGTTAAATATTGACACAGGGGAACCACAGAGCTTCCACAACATTCAGTCTGGAGGTAGTTACAGGGTTCCAACAGCTTTGTACCTAAAGAATCAGGTGCAGGTGTAATTTTGACCCTGAGCGCTGGAGATGACTGCATCAACATTGGTCCTAGGTTCCCCATCCTTGACTAAGAAATTGCTAAAAGATCATGAGCTCAGACCTCTTTTATGCAACACATGCAAAGATTATATGTAGGTAGGTCCTGCTTGGTTTGAGGTTAAAGTATTGTAATTTGTAGAAGACTACAGCAGATGGAAAAACCAAGGGCTGGTGGTTCTCTGCACTTTAAATGTCAGACACAAGGTCACCTAGAGTCTACTTCCCTGGTGCAATTTCCAGATTTTGGACAGCCAACATAGAGTCCCCAACTTAGAATCCTGCATGAATTCAGTCAGTCAGACCTGTCTCTGACCCGGACCCTCTGCCCAATGCATCCCACTACCCAGAACTTTGCCCAAGGAGTGTCTTTGGATGCAAATATCTTTAATGAATAGTTTCAGTTTGTAAAAGAATTGTGGTGATTTTGTGTGACTGCGGTCATAAGAGGGCCAGGAATAGAGTTAGTTTATTGGTACTTGAAAAAATAAAACATATTTTTTTTTTTTGCAAAACAGAAGTTAAAATTGAGAGATACTGGTTTGCCCATGAAAAGGGCTATTTTGCATATATTTCCTATATTTATTTAAAATTGTGCATAAATTGCTAATATTTGCTTTTTCACAGCACAACTGACCTTTTTACTCCATTACAATTTTTTTCACACTTCCGTAAAATGGTTATTCTCATGTTGCTGCTGAAGAGCTGATATAAAACATCTGTTACTATGGGAGAACTGTTTGAAAAGCTGCAGCAATAACAAAACAAGAACTTCCCAAGGCACAGTTTTTTTTTAAAAAAAAAAAAATTCACGTCTTGAAATGAAGTATTTTGAATTGTTGAAACTTAATAAATCACTAGTGATGGGCGAATTTGCACCATTTTGCTTCGCCGAAAAATTTGCGAAATTCGCGAAACGGCGAAAAATTTGCGAATTCTGTCGGGCCTGACGCAAATTTATTCACTGGCGGCGAATCGCGCAAATTCACTGCGGTTCGCGCCTGCCTAATAAATTCGCCCATCACTATAAATCACATTTTAACACTGTAATAATTGGTCATTTATTTGTGTTGGGTGGGGGGAAACAAATGGAGCCACAGTGATTTACAGAACAAACCTGCGTGAAGTCATTATCTGCCACATGCATCGCAATCTTGTGACTGGCAGCTCCATTCAATAACAGTATCACTGACAACAGTGACCCACCAGAGAACCTTACACCCTGGGCCCATTCTCACAACATGTAGATCCAGTTAATAATGCTGATTGGTGTACGTTTCTATATAGGCCGATGGTGGACATAAAGATGGGCTGAGGTCCTAGCAAAGAGGAGTAATAAGAAGTTGCAAGGGATCCAACAAGAGCTGGTAACAGTCTCACAAGGAAGCTGATGGTGGAAAAAAGAAGAGAAGCAGCAGGATCTTTATGCTTATACCACCAGGGATGCACTGGTACACTGAGATAAGTATAGGTACCTCCCACTATAACCCCACATATGCATGAACAAAACACAATCATAGCATCAGCCTTGTACGTGTTATTCTTACTGCTGTAAAACAAACTGATACAAGCAGATGTGGGCTTGGCGGACCCCTCAGTGGAACTCATAGTTATCGTGTTATTTATGTTATTTTGTGAGGAATTCCTTTTATTAGCCAGTGTTTTTATTATAACACTTCCCAGTTACATTTTTCACAGAAACTCTCAGTGCTCCCTACTAACCACAACTTGTTACAAATGTGACCTCAGTTGCAGACTCTTCATCATTTATTTTCCTGTCGTTAGTGTTCAGTATTCCGTTCCCACACTGCAGCTAGATTCTTGCAAACTGAAAACAGATCATCTAAATTCACTGGTCTTGGAACCAGAGGCACCAGAATTTGGACTTTCACAATAGCTGAATGGACTGTGAGATTGTCAATATAGATACAGAATAATGTGTTATTGTTGCCATCTTGTCCTATGGTCACCATATTGTCTTACTTTCCCAATGTTGCCATATTGTCCAACAGTTGCTATTTTGTCCAGCTGGCACCATATTGCCTTACCTTCCCTAATGTTACCATCTTGCCCTACTGTCACCATATCAACGTACTTGCCCTAATGTTGCTACTGTGTCTAACTGCCACCATATTGTCTTACTTTTCATAATGTTTCCATCTTGCCCTACTGTCACCATATTGTCTTACTTTCACTATTTTACCACCATATTGTTTTACTTTCCCTTATGTTGTCATCTTGTCATGTTACCATATTATGTCAATTTCTCTTGTTATTTCTTTAATCTGAGTGTTGGCTCTGCTAGTGCAGAGACCGCAATAAGGTGGACAATAAGGAAACATTAGGGAAGGTGACAATATGATGGCTGCAGCTGCCTGTGGAAGCCTATAAAGTATTGTATACCTGTTAGGGATGTAGCGAACTGCCGAGTATGTGTTCGCAAACGCTGTTCGCGAACACCGGCAAAAAATGCGAACAGTTCGCGAACTTCGAACATCCGAAAATCGTTCGATTCGAACGATCGAAGGATTTTAATCGTTCGATCGAACGATTTCCGTTTGAATCGAACGATCGAAGCCATTGGATCGAATGATTTCATTCAATCCAATGGCTTCGATCGTTCGATTCGAACGAAAATCGTTCGATTTTAGCGATCGAATGGTCGAATGGTCGAACGATTTTGACGCGAACGCCTATTGGCGAACGTCGCGCGACGTTCGCGAACTTGCGGCGGACGCGAACAGTCGAAGTTCACGCAAACTAGTTCGCCGGCGAACAGTTCGCTACATCCCTAATACCTGTATATTCCGCTGACTTTTTTAAACTGTTAGTGCAGTGTTACATTGCATTATTATTATTATTATAGATGTCCAATAAAATGGATACTGTCAGAGGGAAAAAGACTTCCAAGACAAAGCACCTTGTCTGCAGAGAAAGTGAAGCTCCTTTACCAGATAATTATCTGAGAGGCAGGTGTGAAAGCTGTTTGGCCAAGGAGGATTCTGCCATTTCAAATTCTATGGATTCATCAGCTCAGATGTTCAAAGAAATTCTTCTGCAGACTTTCAAGGAATTCAAGGAGTCTCTTCAAAAAAGATGGCCCCTCAGTTGATCCAGATAATACTCCCTCTTCTATTGATGATGGAGAATACTTAATCTTGGATGAAGTGTCTTCCTCTTCAGAGGAGGAAGTTGTTGATACTTCAGTTTTTCAGACTGAGTCTATTCCAAAGCTTATAAAGGCTGTTAGGAAAGAAATTGAGACTCAGGAAGGGGCAGATTCGAATAAAGCGGATAAACTGAAAAGTAAAAGTTTTCAACTTCATCCAGTCATTAAGGATTTGATACAATTTGAATGGAAATGTCCAGATAGAGCTCCAACAAAAGGTTTGTTTTCTATTGAGGAGGAAGCAGAGAATTCTGAAACTCCACCAGTGGTGGATGTAGCTGTAGCTCGTCTTTCTAAGAGAACAACTATCGATTTTGAAGTTGTGTCAAGGCTTAGAGATCCGATGTATTGCAGAGCAGAGAACTCACTGAGACAAGTTTATTCTACAGCAATGTAAGCCATTAGTGGCAGCTTCTGCATTTTCAAGGTTTTTAAGAAATTGGTTAACCCAATTGAAAGAGGATTTTAGAGCCAAAGTTCCCAGAGACCAGCTCATTAAATCGTTGAGAATGCTGAAGTTGGCCGCTGAATTTATGTGTGATTCATCTATAGAATCTTTAAAATTAGCCTCAAAGAATATGGCGCCAGGAGAGCTATCTGGCTTAAACCTTGGTCGGCTGACACCACCTCTAAGGCTAATTTATGTAGTATGCCCTATGAATCTGGCCATCTTTTTGGTTCTAAATTAGACATGTTAATGGAAAAAATGTCTACTGAGAAGGGCCAAAGCCTGCCTCAAGATAGGCAGAGGCCTAGGTGGAGAGGTTCTTTTTTTCGTAGGCAAAAGAGATCACCAGCCAGAACTCCGCAGGCCAGATTTGGAGATAGAGACAAAGAGAAGGAGAGAAATCAGTCCTATAGGACTCAAGAAACATTCCAGAGAGCAACACATGGAAGATCTAGAGCTCCCCCTGCTGCACGTAAGTGGGAAGTCTGCCATTTAGAGGACTCTCTTTTTTTCCTAAACCACTGGCAAGAATTAATTTCAGACAGGTGGGTTCTGCAATTAATACAGGAAGTATATCGAATAGCATTTCAGAGCCTTCCTCCTCCAAGATATCTCTTCACATCAAAAAAAATTTCTCAGGAAAAACAGGAAGCTCTGGAAGAAGTAATAATATCTTTCTGCAGAAAGAATGTTCTGGAGAGAGGTTCAGAATCAGAAAAAGGAGAAGGTACCTACTCCATCATTTTCCTGGTAGCAAAACCAGATGGGACATGCCGTACTATAATAGACTTAGGATTTGTAAATCAGTTTATCCAGAAGAGACGTTTCCGGATGGAAACTGTCAATTCGGTAGTTCATCTGTTGGAACTCGAAGATTATCTAGCTACCATCGATCTCAAGGATGCATACCTGCATGTACCTATGTTCAGGGCACACAGAAAATACCTAAGAATTGCGGTCTTTATTCAGGAACAACTAATTCATCTCCAGTCCCGTGTGCTACCATTTGGGATAACCTCTGCTCCCAGAGTATTCACAAAAGTGGTAGCGTCAGTCACGGCTATCCTGAGGAGAGAGGGAGTCCACATTTTCCCATATCTAAACGATTGGTTGCTGAAAGCAGCGTCAGCAGCTCTCCTTCAGAAACACCTTGGAGACCTTGGAGATACTTCAGTATTTAGGCTGGATTGTAGAGAATACACCTAGGGATGTACAATCACGTTAACACCGCAGAGAATATACAATCTTCAGGATCATGTATTTTGCTTGATGAATCCACTACCAGTCCCCTTGACACAGATGATGAGAGTCTTAGGACTTATGGTTTCTTCCATAGAGGCACTTCCGTGGGCGAGATTTCATATGCATCCCCTCCAGCAAGACATCCTGTCTCTATGGGACAGAAGGGTGGAGTCACTGGAGGTGACAGGGTTCATTTCCGAGGAAACAAGGTCAACTCTACATTGTTGGTTGCAGGCTGAAGGTGAGCAGGCTGAAGGTGAGCAGGCCAATTCTGGAACCAGACTGGCTCCTGGTTACTACGGATGCCATTGGGTGGGGAGCGCATTATGAAGATCAGACTGCTCAGGCCCCATGGAATGCAATGGAGAAATCCCTCTCTTCCAATTTCAGGGAAATGCAATCTGTCTTAAATGCTTTGGTTGCTTTTCAGGCATTTATCACAGGGAAAGCAGTAAAAGTCCAGCAGGCCAATGTCACCTTTGTCTCATACATAAATCGACAAGGGAGAACAAGATCACATCTCCTTCTCAGAGGAATACAGGAAATCCTGTTGTGGAGTGAGAAGAATCTGTTGGCTATATCTGCAGTTCACATCAAAGGTCTGGACAATGTGCTAGCGGATCAATTAAGCAGGACAATTATAGACCCCTAGGAGTGGTCTCTGAAAACATCTATCTTCCAGGAACTAGTTCAGAAATGGGGAAGACCAGAAATAGACCTGATGGCCACAAAGAACAATGCCAAAGTTCCAAGGTTTTGTTCTCTCCACAAGAACGATCACCCATGGGCACTCAAGACATGCATCAAGACCAGGCGTCAGCCATAGTGATTTTCCCTTTCTGGCTGAAGAGAATATGGTTCTCACAGGTAATGCAGATGATCCAGAGGAATTATTGGATTCTTCTGAAAATCAGGGACTTAATTTCTCAGAATCAGAGACATTGCCTGGACTTGGAATGTTTGAGACTCACTCACAATGCCTGTCAACTGAACTCCAAGTTGACAGGCCCCTATTATCCACTTCTGGTCTTTCGGATAAAGTCATTTCTACACTTCTCCATTCTAGAAAGTCTTCGACTTCAAGAGCCTACTCTAGGATTTTGAGAACTTTAAGCGTTGGTGTACAAAAGTGGAGGCAAATTCTCCTTCTATCAAGAACATACTGGATTTTTACAGCAAGGTCTAGACAAGAATTTAAGACCTGGCACTCTTAATGTTCAGATTTCTGCTATTTCTGCCTTCTTAGGAATTCGCTTATCCACCATCCCTCTTATTCAGAGGTTTGTAAAAGTACTTAAGCCTACTGTTACGAACCAGACACCTCAGTGGGATCTTAATCTGGTATTGGAAGGGTTATGTTTTCCTCCTTTTGAACCGCTGGAAAAAGTGGATATGATATGAATTCTATCTTTCAAAGCTGTTTTTCTTGTTGCCATTACTTCGGCAAAAAGGGTAAGTGAGATTGAAGCTTTAGCATGGCAAGAACCTTATCTTCAGTTTTTTCCTAATCAAGTCGTCTTAAGAACCCTGCCAGATTTCAGACCTAAGGTTGCTTCTAGAGCCAACATTAACCAGATTATTTTACCTATTTTTTGCCAGATCCACAATCTGAGGAGGAGAAAAGATATCATTCCTTGGATTTGTGCCGCATTATTAAGGAATATTTAAAACTGAAGGTTTTAGAAGATCGTAGAACCTTTTTTGACTTTTTCGAGAAAAATAAAAGTAAGGCTGCTTCCAGACTTACCTTGGCTCGGTGGATAAAAGACACAATTCAAACTTGCTATAAATCAGCCAACCACATACCTCCGCCTCTCCTGAAAGCACATTCAACTCGTGCAATGGCGACATCCTGGGCAGAAAGATTGGTCGTTCCACCTGATCAGATTTGCAGAGCAACCACTTGGTCTATTCTCCACACATTTGCTAAACACTACAGATTGGACATCGGGGCTTCCCAGGAGGCAGCCTTCGGTAGAACGGTTCTCCAATCGGTGTTCAGAAAGCAGTAATCCCACCCTGGTAACTTGCTATGTCCCACATGTGCTGCTGTTAAGGACTTCAAGGAAAGAGGAAATTTTACTTACCATAATTTCTTTTTCCTTAAAGTCCATACAGCAGCACCTCTGATTCCCACCCTAATTAATATATATTGAAGCAGTTTTCTCTGTACTCTTATTACAACACAATCTAGGGGTGTATAGGGGAGTAACTTATAGGCTCTTAATCATTTATTGGCTCTTGTCTGTCCTATCAGAAGAAAACAATATTTAACCCATATGTGCTGCTGTATGAACTTCAAGGAAAAATAAATTACGGTAAGTAAAATTTCGTTCTTTATGTCTCCGTGGCCAACTTTATATCCAGAACCGCTGATTTTATAGCACAGATATAGTCTAATAGTTCAGAGCCATATATACAAACTTGCAGACAGCCTGTTTCATCTTTTCTCATCAGTTCAAGATATTGGAACATGGATTCTTAGTGGGTAGCAAAGCAGAGAACTGAACCTGGTTAAGGAGAGGTGGGCAAAAAGGAGCAAAAAAGCCCTTTACGTGCAAAGCATAATTGTCCAAAGGGATATAAAGGAGTGATCTGCATGTCTCTGCCCATAATGCTTTATGTGAGAGTAAAGCTCTCATTTTTAGTTTTAAGGCAGTGCAATGTATATGACTCGAGGAAAGTAAATACTTTCTGTTTTCAGAAGGCTTTACACTGCGGGGGTTATTTATCAAAATCGAAAATTTTCTCAGTATTTTCTGAAAACCACTCCAACCAAATCCACATTGACTTTCGCCTCCTATTTATTAATACATTTTCTCAAAAATTTCTTGTGCAGGAAAATAAAATCAGATTTCCTGCCGAAAACTGTGGCTTTTTCAGATTAGTCACCTGAAAACTAAGACTTTTTTGGACAATCACTGTAGTTGTCAGGAGAGAAAGAGGCTGCTTTGATGTTCTTCTGGTCAGGAAACAAATTATAAACCTCTCTCAAATCTTTCCTAAGCAGAAGAACATCAGAGCAGCCTCTGTCTTTCTCCTGACAACTTCCTTGACTACTTGGTGGTCAGACTGGTGGGAAACTGACCAGCAGGTGGCGCTGTTGGAACAAAATTCATTCATATTATCAGCCCGTGTATCCTTTGATATCTTGGAATTAAAAATAAATAAATATTGAATATAATTGACAAAAGTGCTAAGAATAGCCCCCTCATCAATTTTACATTCACGTATATTAAAGGTTTACTTATCCTTTAAAGGAGAAGGAAATGTTAAAACTAAGTAAGCTTTATCAGAAAGATCTATATAAATACACCAGTAAGCCCTCAAAGTAATGCTGCCCTGAGTCCTCTGTCAAAATAAATACCTAATCTATTTCCATATTGTGTATACTGAGGTTTCTGTATCAGACTTCCTTCTTTTAGTGTAAATCTCCAGGGCTAGGGCTTGAGCATGCTCAGTTTGCTCCTCCCTCCTCCCCTCCCAGCTGTAATCTGAGCCCAGAGCTATGAGTGAGCAGGGAGATACTCAGAAGTGATATCACACCAAGCCAATATGGCAGCTTCTATCCTAAACAAATTTTAGAGCTGTTTACTCAGGTATGGTAAAGCATTCTACAGATTAAATATAGCATTCTAGCTTGGACTATTGTGGTTAATATTTTGGTAGTAAACTGCCTCAGTAGCTTTCCTTCTCCTTTAACTATATATCATTTATTAAAATAGTTATTTGCATGTCAGGAGTCTGTTGTTGCCATGTCTGTTACTTTAAGACTAGTGAGGCATGTGGGCTATGGAATATGCTGTCCGGCAACATAATGTACAGCTCATTGACCCTTGTATAGTCGAGTGCTGTACCCAAGTATTTAGTAGGTTGAATGTGTCAATTTAATGGAATCAGCCTCACGGGGAGTGGATGCATTCAAAATAAAAGTCACATATGGATTCAGGTTCAGTGTTGGTTCCTGTGGTTACTCTATTGTTGTTTAGTTCTTGACTTTATTGCCAGTTCTTTATCATCCAGTTTGCTGCCTGCCCTGACCTTTTCCTGAATACTAAGAGACTTCTTATTCCTTGAGCTGCTGCGCTGTTGAACTTTTGCTGATTTTGCAGTTAAAAAGCTTTGTCCTACAGATCAGCCTTTATAATTACAAATTCTGTGGTTAATTATGGTGTGACCAGGAACTATACAAAAGTAAAAAGTCAGATGGTGGTGACAATAAAATAGGCCGAAGCTCATCCACTGGGTTTTAAAGCCCATCCAGGGTAAGATAGTTCTTAGATTCCCAATTAGACCAGTTAAGCCCCTTATTGTGTATCCACTGGCAAAAACTTTGACCCTTGTAGCACTGGTCTGACTATAGAGGGGCAGAAACTATTTGGGGGAACAGAGGGCCTTTTAGGGGAGGTGCACATATTATCAAGGTGACACAAATGTATCATGTTTAGCTGGTCATCTGAGATTTTGTGCAGAGTTGTGTGAAAATGTTTCCCGGTATGTAACCCATACATTTGTATCATTTGTTACTGACACTAAATCCAATGTTGCCTTTCCCTTTGTTAAATTAACCAAATTTACTCTGGCAACCATACATTTATTTGAATAAGAAACTGGAATATGAGAGGCCTGAATATATAGATGAATAATAAAAAATAGCAATAACAATATATTTGTAGCCTTACAGAGAATTTGTTTTTTTACATGGGGTCACTGATCCTATTTGAAAGCTGGAAAACAAAAACCAGAAAAGACATTAAAAAAAAAAATGAAGACCAATTGAAAAATTGCTTAGAATTAGCCATTCTATAACATACCAAAAGTTAACTTCAAGGTAAACCGCCCCTTTAATGAAGCCATTGAATCATGGTTTTGAACTCGACTGATTTTTCCCCGTTTCCAGGAATCTGATATACCTTTAAAATGTATTCTGTAGTTTAACACTAGTCAATTCACATCCATTTATTTTGGGTTTTTTTTAATGGAAGAAAATCTCCTTAGAGTTGTTGAAATTAAAAATAAATCAAATTTCAGTTTAATTTTAAAATACTTTTCGGTCCAACATTAACACTTATTTTACTTTCCCTGCAACTTACTTTCTCCCTTCTTACTTCAAAGGAGGCCTCATCCTAACCTCAAGGAGACCTTACTATTGTTATCCCCATGGTGCTTCTTGTTAATTACAGGGAAACTACATGTTCAGAATGAATACTTCACCAAAAATTAATTCATTTTACATTAATTACTTTATAAATATTTTAATTATATTAATTAAGTAAATTTTCTAATAATTGGTAAATTTGCACATTTTCATACAACCAACCAGTTAGTTTTCACCATTCACCTGCAAGTGAAGAAAATGAAAGTAAATATAGAGAGGACAATATTTTTTTGCCCCTTAACGTATATGTAAACCTTTAAAATAAGTGAATGTAAAATTGATGAGGAGGCTATTCTATTGTTTTTATTCCAAGATATTAAGGGATACATGCACTGTTAATATGAATGAATTTTGTTACAACACCACCACCTGCTGGTCAGTTTCCCACCAGTCTGACCACCAAGTAGTCAAGGAAGTTGTCAGGAGAAAGAAAGAGGCTGATGTTCTTCTGCTTAGGAAAAAAATCTTCATTCATATTAACAGTACATGTATCCCTTAATATCTTGGAATAAAAAATAAATAAATAATGAATGTAAATTAAAAAAAGTGCTTAGAATAGCACCCTCATTAATTTTACAATTCATTATTTTGAAGATTTACTTATCCTTTAACAACCCCCCCCCCCAAAAAAAATATCCAGAGCAGTGAATGTCATGTCCATCACAACTGCTTCACTGACTGGGGGTCTTTATTGTAGCAATGATCCCATACTTTAGTGGTTTCAAAGGGTTCCAGAGCTCTACCTACATAATATTTTTATTAACTGGTGTGAAATCATCGAGAAGCCATGATTCCTATTCTGTTTCATTTACTTCATTTGTCTCTAATGGGTGTGTATTTGAAGGTTCCTCTTGTCTTTAGGCGTCTGTGGTATCTGCTGCTCCTCTCATCATAGTAGCTTTTGCTAGAAAACAAAAAATACGGACATAGATAATTTACTATGCACCTTGTAAAACTGGAGGCCCAAAAGAAACTTAATAAATCCATTTCTAACGAGGTCACTGACTAGCAAGTAGAGTCGCCTTTATAAAGAGCCGTACCGTCTCCTAGAATATTTCTCAAGTGATCACGTTTTTGCTTTAGATTCCTTTCATCTTCCTCTTCCTGATGTGAAATGAGTCTCTCATAGTTAGGATCAGTCTCCTCTTTGGTGAAGAGGATCAAATCTTTGGCATGGTGCTCAATGCTGGGTTGGCTCTGCAAGATCCTTGTAATAAAAACTCACCCTGGTGGTCTAGTTAATGTAATAAAAACTCACCCTGGCGGTCTAGTTAATGTAATAAAAACTCACCCTCGCGGTCTAATTAATGTAATAAAAACTCACCCTGGTGGTCTAGTTAATGTAATAAAAACTCACCCTGGTGGTCTAGTTAATGTAATAAAAACTCACCCTGGCGGTCTAGTTAATGTAATAAAAACTCACCCTGGCGGTCTAATTAATGTAATAAAAACTCACCCTGGTGGTCTAGTTAATGTAATAAAAACTCACCCTGGTGGTCTAGTTAATGTAATAAAAACTCACCCTGGCGGTCTAGTTAATGTAATAAAAACTCACCCCGGTGGTCTAGTTAATGTAATAAAAACTCACCCCGGTGGTCTAGTTAATGTAATAAAAACTCACCCCGGTGGCCTAGTTAATGTAATAAAAACTCACCCCGGTGGTCTAGTTAATGTAATAAAAACTCACCCCGGTGGCCTAGTTAATGTAATAAAAACTCACCCCGGTGGTCTAGGTAATGTAATAAAAACTCACCCTGGTGGTCTAGTTAATGTAATAAAGACTCACCCTGGTGGTCTAGTTAATGTAATAAAAACTCACCCTGGTGGTCTAGTTAATGTAATAAAAACTCACCCTGGTGGTCTAGTTAATGTAATAAAAACTCACCCTGGTGGTCTAGTGGGGGGACGGCAGGGTGCCGGTACCTTAGGGGACACGCCTCCTTGTGATTTAAAGACGCAGGCACGCTGATGTATGACGCCAGCACGCAATGGTGCGAAATTTAAAAGTATTTAAAAGTACATTTTCTTTTTACACACTGGTTCTTCGGGTGCCCCATTCTGGTGCGTTAACAAGATTTCGGCATGACACAGAGTTTGGCTTAATAACAGTATCCACAAAATGGCACCTGTCTGCTTGATTTGATTGTGAAGTTCAAGACTAAACTAAAGAAGATTTAAATCATTTGTATAGTGTAAGTGAACTTTATTTTGCTTGACTAACATCATATAACAGGATTTGGAAGTATTTCTTGGGGTGACAGGTCCCCTTTAAGTCTACTAGAAAATCATGTCAACATTAATTAAACCCAATAGGCTGGTTTTGCTTCCAATAAGGATTAATTATATCTTAGTTGGGATCAAGTACAAGCTACTGTTTTATTATTACACAGAAAAAAGGAAATATTTTTTTCCAAAAATTGGGAATTATTTAATTATAATGGAGACTATGGGAGACAGCCTTTCTGTAATTTGGAGCTTTCTGAATAACAGGTTCCCGGATAATGGATTCCATACCTCTATAAGGCTGCATTCTATGTTACATAATCTAGTAGAGATGGAGCACATTTTGTCTAGCAATAATGACTTACATAGCTCATCATGTTTCCACGGTATCTGAATAGATCATTACCATACTGTATTCATGCAATGTGAGCCATGTCAATGTTTGCACCATAATTTACCTTGGAGAAGATAAGGTGATAGATCTGGTCTTGTTGGCTATTTCAATACCCACACATCTTCCTGAATCCACTTTGGAAAGTAATTCAACCATTGGCATCTGCATGGTCATCTTTGGCCTCCTCCTGCTGGAGTTGTATTTTCTTGATTAGTGATCTCTGCACAACAAATACAAATGTAGGTGACAGTTAGAACCAACCTACTGCCTCTCATCTATTATTTATTTAAACCAAATCCAACCCCAAAAAAAGCTCATCATAACTTGGACAGTGAGAGCTCACACATTAATTTGCATGGATAGGGAAGAGTAGTCTTAGTCATTAGGGGGATATTTACAGAAACTCAACTTTCTCACTTTTTTTACTAAAACAAACCCAACCATCCAAGAAAAAAACAAAACAAAATGAAGCATAAATCAAAATTGTTCGACTTTTTCAAATTGTTGCAAACAAATCGAATTATCCGAATGAAAACCAGCATCAAACACCCCAACATTTGTGAAGGTTAAAAACATCTTCAAATGGTTAAAGGAACAGCTTCCATTGACTTTTACATCAATCCAACAGGTTTTAGATGGAGTATTTTTGGATTTGGAAACATATCCAAATCGGGACATAATACATCTAAAAATGTTAGGGTTTTTTTCCCTTACACAATTAGAGTTTTTTCACTAAAAACTAGTTTTAATAAATGACCCCCTTGGTAAGTACAGGTAGGTGTAGCTTTAGAAGCCCCAAGCATCACAAATCTACAGGAAAAACAGAAACTGAAAAGCTAAAGTTGGAAAAAGTCAAGTATCTATCTATACTTATGGAAATATCTAGATGGAACATTTAGTGAAGAAGGTAATTTGCTTGAATGGGGGAATGTGACTCTTACCTTGCCTTGTTCTACACACACGATTGATTTCTGTGCGTGTGGAGATCACAAAGTGAAACTGAAGTATTTATACTTTTTCATTCTCTGTGTTATCGGATTAACACTAGGGCTCCTCCTTTGAAAGTATTTGCTAAAACATAAAGAATTAAACAACACCAGCTGTGTCCTAAATACAGTTCAGTCACTACGTAACTATAGACTCACAGAACACTCTACTGAGCTTAAAAGATCCTGGGGTGGGCATTGAAAGGAATATTTTCATATTTGCTGATTGTGCAGAACTTCCACGCAGGATGCTGCCACTTTGCATAGGGATTTGACTAAACTGGCAGCAAACTGGCAGTTGGCAGGAATAATATAAATGTGAGTTATACACTAAATGGCAGTGTGTTGGGCGGATCTGGGGATTTTTGTGGATGACATACTGTGTAGATAAAAATAAAGTTTTGAAAAAAATTCAACAATTCGAATATCGAAATTTATCATGAAGGAGCAGATTTATCAAAGGTCGAGGTGAATTTTCAAATTGAAAAAATTTCGAGTTTTTTTTTTTGTACCTCAACTAGGGAATAGTGCAAATCCGATTTGAATTTGCATAAAATTAGAATATCGAAATTTATCATGTACTGTCTCTTTAAAAATTCAAATTCGACCATTCGCCATATAAAACCTGCCGACTTACTGTTTTAGCCTATGGTGGACCTCCTAGAACCTACTTGGAGTCAACTGGTGAACTTTGAAAAATCAAACTTTTTTTTGCGCTTTTCCTTTGATTCGTGCGATTCAAATGCAATCGAATACAGACCTATTTGATCTAATACGGACCTATTCGACCAAAAAAAACTTAGACTTAATTTCAGTTGGACTTTTTGAATTCGTATTTCAACGTTTTTTCAATTTTTTTCAAGTTGGGCAGGTTAAAGGAAAAAAGTCAAAAGGTTGAATTTGATGGACGTGTGTCTTTTTTCAACCTAACTTACTATGTATGTTATTTGGTGGACTAATCGAAAAAAAATTTTGGGGGAAAAACTTTGAATCGAATTAGATCAAATGTGATTCAAATTCGGGTGAATATGGACCTATTCGATTGAAAACTAACCTATTTGACCAAAAAAAAACCTTTGACTTAATTTTGGTTGGTCTTTTTGAATTCGAATTTCGAAGTTTTTTGAATTCGAAATTTGACCCTTGATAAATATGCCCCTAACACAACTCTGCCCACCCTCTCTCTAAAACACTGACCAATTACAAACAGCTAATTTTGCCAGCCTTGCCATACAGTACAACAGTGCAGCACGTACCCACCATACCCACATTACAAATATATAAGACACCCAACTATCTTGTATCAGCTGATAAAAAATAACTATTCTTACTAAACTATATAACTCAACTAACACTGAATCCTCATTTTTACTTCTTGCCTATAATTGTTTTTCACCTTCTAGGAAATCGAACTTATGTTTGTCACAGTGAATGCTACTAGATTATTCTAATTATTAGTAAACTGAAATAGATTCCGTGGATTTTCTGCTATGGGCTGCATTGTACAGCTCTAATTGTACATGTAATAAACTCCTGTGACCTATTGGGAATACTCACTGCAGACATATTGTCTTCTCAAACTAGTTTTACATGAATTTCTCAGCAGAATATGAATTCAGACTAAACCCACACCTTATACCTTAGAATGGATTGAAACAATTGTCTACATAATGAAGACTGAAAGGTATAGTTACATCTACAGTTATGTAACAGTTGTAGCTAAAATACACAATGCTTTCAGTGCATTATAAAAATATATCTTTTCATACCTCATTCCATCTTTAAAGGAGAACTAAACACTAAAAATGAATGTGACTAAAAATGCTATATTTTATATAGTGAACTTATTGCACGAGGCTACGGTAAATTTTGAGCTTGTCAATAGCAGCAATGATCCAGGACTTCAAACTTGTCACAGGGGGTCACCATCTTGGAAAGTGTCTGTGACACTCACATGCTCAGTGGGCTCTGATTGGCTGTTGAGAAGCTAAGCTTAGGGCTCGTCACTTATTATCCAGCAGAAAATGAGCTTCCCTGGCTGTAATATAAGCTGATGCTACAGGTTTGCTGAATATTAAATTCTGATGTTAATTGCACTGGTTTCTGTGCTGCCATGTAGTAATTATCTGTATTAATTACTAATCAGCCTTTAATCTCCCAAAGTTAACGCAACACCAATGCCAACGTATTGATGCACCCTTTACTGTTGCAGAAATAGAGGAGACTTTAAAATCCATTCCGACGTATAAAAGCCCATACCCGGATGGTTACAACTCATTATACTACAAAGTATTCTCTGCAGAATTACTCCCCTATATGCATAAGTATTTTAACGCCATAGACAGTGGTGGTAAATACCCAACCCAAGCTAAAGAAGCCCACATAACATTGATACATAAACAAGGGAAAGACCCACAGAGTTGCGGGAGTTATAGGCCTATTTCTCTCATTAATGTGGACCTAAAAATATACGCTAAAATTATAGCTAATAGGCTTAAGACAGTGTTAACGCACATGATACAGCCAGATCAATCGGGTTTTGTCATGAAAAGAGAGGGGAAAGACAACACCTAAATATTCTCCCTAATACATTATGCCAAAATTAAACAAATTCTTTCCATGCTCTTAACGACTGATGCCGAAAAAGCATTTGATGGGATTTCCTGTGGGTTTCTATATCAAACTTTAAGAGGATTTGGATTCAGTATTACTACAATTAATATAATATTTGCTTTATATTCTGAACCCACTGCCAGAGTCCGCATCAATGGCACCCTCTCTCACACGATTAGCATTCATAATGGCACGAGACAAGGATGCCCTCTCTCCGCTGTGTTATTTGTTATGGTCATGGAAACTATGTTAGCTAATATAAGAAACAACAATGATATCTCAGGACTGGTAGTTGGAACTACTGAACATAAAATGGTTGCTTTTGCAGACAATCTTATGTTATTTATAACTAGGCCTGTGATATCTCTCCCAAATCTTATGACTCTACTTTCTCTGTTTGGGAAACTTTCAAATTTTAAAGTAAATGCCAGCAAATTGGAAGCTCTGAATATCAATTTACCCAGCCCCTGTAAGACACTAATTGAACATAATTTTCCCTTTCCCTGGCCCTCGGTTGGAATAAAATACCTGGGAGTGCAGATAACATAAGATCTTTCTTCACTGTACCAGGCTAATTTCCCTCCTTTACTTACCAAACTGACCAAACAGATACATTCCTGGAAGACACTGGGACTTACCTGGTTTGGAAAAATCCAGGCTAACAAAATGTCTATCATGCCGCAAATTTTGTACTACTTTCAAACCTTACCGATAAAAATACCCAAACTATTTTTTTCTAAAATAAGGGGGCTGTTTAATAAATGTATCTGGGCAATAAGACTCCAAGAATTAAGTATGATTCCCTTACCCTACCAAAGGACAAAGGCGGAGTGGCACTTCCAGACTCATACTTGTATTATGTCTCAGTGCACTTGGTCAGAACGCTCCACTGGTGTCTAAAGGCTACCACGAAGAAATGGGTAGAGGTTAAACAAGCTATGACAGGCATCCCTCATGGTAATATACTATGGGTCCAGAACACTAATATTCCTAGGGTCCTTATTTCTCATCCTACTATATCGGCGACTATGGAGCTTTGGTTTAAACATAGACCTTATGTCTCAGCTACCTATACAACAACCTCTTCTACTCAATCCTGATTTTCCCCCTAGTTTGGATCCTAAAGCATTTGGTAGATGGGGCTTACTTGCTGATAGGGAAACCAAGTTAACGGATTTTTGCAGGGACGGTAGGATTGTCTCGCTAGCTTCAATACAGAGAATATGGGGTAAGCACCCTAGGGATCAGTGGTGCAATACTCAACTACACCATTACTTAGATACTCTAAAAATACAATCAACTGATGACCACCGTACCACGTGGGAAAGCTTATAAGAGACTAACAAACTTCCGACTCGTCCACACTCACTCTCGTACAGGATACTGCAGCAGGGCAAAACCTTAATCCAACCTAACTATTTTGATTCCTGGGAAAGGGAATTGGAGGTTGAACTATCTCAGCCAGTGTGAAGACGTATATTGGTGAGGTTGCATAAATCTTTTCCCAGATACCTCAAAGTTATGTTGGAGGGGCAATTCAGACTCAGGCTCTTTTAAACACATTTGGTTTACCTGTTCTTCCATCACCTCCTTCTGGGAATCAGTATGTTCAACAATTCATACAATTACCGGGACAAATTTGCACCACCTAGATATACCCCTTATACTGTTTGGTATTGATCTTCACAATCAAACTTGGCTGACCTATAAGCTCTCTCGATATCTAGTGCAAGCGGCATTAGCTTTGATCCCAAAAAACTGGAAATCACCAAATTCCCCCTCAGTAGTAGAATGGCTGAACTTATCAGAAGAAACTAGGAAATTAGATGAAATAACGAGCCTACTTAATAACAGCACAGATCAATATAAAAAGGTATGGGAGCCCTGGGTGACACATCTGGGGAGAACTGGAGTGATGGTGATGGAATGACTAGTGGCTTGTTTTGGAGAGTCCTACATGTACTGTAAACTTTGGTTTATATAAGGAATACTGTTCTCGTTTTATGTGCACTAAGTTCACTCGGTCCTAACATTGAGATGTAACTTGCTATTTACCCTGTACTGTATTGAATTCGTCAACAATTATTTACCCTTCCCTTGACCCCCCTCTCTTCTTTCTGTATCCTTTCTCCCTCACTTTTGAAAATCAATAAACAAAGATTTGCAAAAAAAAAAAAAAATTACTAATCAGCCTTATATTGTGACATTTCTATTCTATGTGTACTGTATATTGTGAGTGGGTCCCTAAGCTCAGTAAGTGACAGCAGCACAGAGCATGTGAATCAGCAGAAAAGAAGATGGGGAGCTACTGGGGCATCTTTGGAGACACAGATCTTTACTGCTAAAGGGCTGTGGTTGCCTTGGGCTGGTACAGAAGCACAAAACATCATGTACAACATTTCTAGCTACTTCTTTAGTTAGGCGTTAGTTCTCCTTTAAGCCTCACCAGGGATGGTTCATTAGGGGGTTAAAGACTCACGTATTGGAGAATATTCTCTCCGTCGCCTTCAGTAGAGCCGCTCTTTCTCCATCTTCTTGATTAAGTCTCTTCTTTCCTCTTCTGCAATTTATAATCCTCTCAGTTTAGTTTCACTCTCTGCTCGGCAGCAGCCTCTTGTTATTATGGGATGTGTCAGTTAAAGGGAACACAACTAATGCTTCCTCTCCACAACAAATCACAGCATATTATTTCAACAAGGATGCCTCATGGGGCACAGTGAGCAATGGGAGGGTAGGAATATTGTGCATTCTATTGTTTCCCCGTATTTAGCTAAAAATCAATTACACCTCCATCTGTATTTATAGTTGTATTTGTTATCAGCATGGTCTCATGAACAACTTACATCCCCACTAAGCATCTATGTCTCACAGCAAAATGTTGTGCTCATTTCTTACACTCCTAGGTCCAATAAATAAGCCTTCACCCCAAATCTCCCCCTAACTGGCCTTCAGACTGGGCCCCTTAGCTCATAACAAGGTTACAGATATATAAAAACATTGGGGTAACAGTCACCCTGTTATAGTTCCAGGGGTACCCAGGGTACAAATAATCACTCACCCCAAATCTCCCCCTAACTGACCTTCAGACTGGGGCCCCTTAGCTCATAACAAGGTTACAGATATATAGAAACATTGGGGTGTCACCCTGCTATAGTTCCAGGGGTACCCAGGGTATAAATAAGCACTCACCCCAAATCTCCCCCTAACTGACCTACAGACTGGGCCCCCTTAGCTCATAACAAGGTTACAGATATATATAGAAACATTGGGGTGTCACCCTGCTATAGTTCCAGGGGTACCCAGGATACAAATAAGCACTCACCCCAAATCTCCCTCTAACTGACCTTCAGACTGGGCCCCCTTAGCTCATAACAAGGTTACAGATATATAGAAACATTGGGGTAACAGTCACCCTGCTATAGTTCCAGGGGTACCCAGGGTATAAATAAGCACTCACCCCAAATCTCCCCCTAACTGACCTACAGACTGGGCCCCCTTAGCTCATAACAAGGTTACAGATATATATAGAAACATTGGGGTCTGCTCCCATGAACTCTATATTTGACCCTTGATAAACCTGCCCCATAATGTACTTAATGGTATGAAAAGGCATATATATATATATATATATATATATATATATATATACAGTATATAAAGTATACATATCTCGCTGCTAGTCAAATCAATAAAATATTAAAGTCCAATAAATCAACTACTCTATAAACATGCTATTAAAAAGTATATATTTGTTGCATCATTTAAAATTACATATCATATCCCCACATGGAGCCCAACGCATTTAATGCTTATAAAATAGCAGTTAGAGGAGAGCACTCATAGAAGCAGATACTGCTAAAACATTTTATTATTGACTACAAATCACACAACATGTTTCGGGCAGATAAGTGCAGGCGTTTAATGCTTACCCAGCACTTCATTGGCAATTCCAACTTGGACTTTAATGTGTTACCCTTGCTTTAGTCACTAGGGGTCTCTATCATGCTTAATAATTATAGTTGATATTTACTTTGGATTCTGTAGTCACTATACCACTATATTGATTCATTTTAGAGACACTTGTAGTCTAGAATTTTTTTATACTTTCAGCAAAAGCTCATGTTCAAACCCTTTGGGATACACATTGCATGGGGAAATGTATAGACGTGCATGAGCTCTCCCTTCCTAATAGGGTATTTTACTTGTTCAGTAACACTCAAATCCATAATTCTCCTCTAGGTACAGGAACTCCAGTGCCATTCAATCAGTACACCAACGTGTTATGTATTAGAATGTATATGTCTTATTACAGCAGACTCATTTTATGTGGCATTTAGTAAATGGTCATTGTAAAGAATTGGGAGATATCTCTTTCCTACGTTGCACATCTGTATTCACAACTCTACTCTGTGACAAAATACATGTCATGATAATATGGCAATTTACTTAGGAGCAGATTGACTAAGTTTTTAATGGTAAATCCAAATTTTCAAAAAAAAAATTTGATCAAAACTGACAATTTTGAATTTAAAAGCACCAACCTTGGAATTTGAATGTGAGATTTATCGCACCTCGACCCTGGAAACAGTTCTAATTCAAATATTCACCACCTAAACCCTGGTCTGTTCATATAAAAATCAATGGCAGAGGACCCTTGAAGAAGTTAATAGTAGCGATGAGCGAAATTTTTTGGCAAGTTTCACTGCAAAAATGACGCCCCGTAGATTCCAAATGACGCGCAATATACAAGGTTTTTTTTTTCAGAGTTCGAATTCGATTCAAATGTTCAGGTTGGGACTATTCGATCAAATTTTAGACGTTCTTATTTTTTCATAAATAATATATCATTCGAATTGTTAATAACATCGAATTTATTTAAGTTTTAAAAAATTCACAGCATTAAAAAATTTGACCTTTGCTAAATAACTCCCCTTACTGTTATTGCTTTGTGGCGTTTGCATTGTAGGGAGGTTTTCAAATGTAATGTAATGTAATTTGTATGCCGTTTGTCCATATCAAGGAATCCCAAAGAAAACAATGTTTTTTCCCCCATGTTCCCATCTGACACTTTTCCTATTAAAAGATAACAAAAACAACAGGGAAGTTTATTTATTGGCAAGTCAGTAACAAAGAAGAAATATATTTCACAGGCTTGTGCTACATACACAGGTGTCTGTATATAAGCAAATAGTTATAGTAGTTGGAATTTTATTCTTCCTAAAGAAGCTAGTACAGGTATGGGATCTGTTATCCAGAAACCCATTATCCAGAAAGCTCCTAATTATGGAAAGGCCATCTGCCATAGACTCTATTTTATCCAGATTTTTAAAAATGATTTCCTTTTTCTCCTTGACTACTTGGTGGTCAGACTGGTGGGAAACTGACCAGCAGGTGGCGCTGTTGTAACAAAATTCATTCATATTAACAGTATATGTATCCTTTAATATCTTGGAATAAAAAATCAATAAATAATAAATGTAAATTACAAAAGTGCTTATAAAAGCCCTATCGTTAATTTTAAATTCACTTAATTTAAAGATTTATTTATCCTTTAAAAATACTGTTTGTTTTACATCCCAAATAATGTATTATTAATTAGCTTCCATTTATATAGCATGTACACATTTAGGGCTCTTACTCATGACCGTTTTTACCTGCGCTCCCCTGTGTTCCGTTTTTCAGCGTTCAGCCGCAGGGGAGCGCAGGAATAGACGCATTTCATTATTTCAAATGGGGCTGTACTCACACAGGCGCATGTAGGCGCTGAACGTAGGTTAAGATGCAACATGCTGCATTTTTCCTGCGTTCGGCGCCTACACAAGCCTGTGTGAGTACAGCCCCATTTGAAATAATGAAATGCGTCTATTCCTGCGCTCCCCTGCGGCTGAACGCCGAAAAACGGAACACAGGGGAGCGCAGGTAAAAATGCTCATGAGTAAGAGCCCTTATGCAGACCTTTGTTCATTATTCACATTAGTCTCTGCCCCATGGTGCTTACAAGGTAAAATCCCAATCACATTCAAACAAGACACCAAGGTCAGTTTAATCAGTAGCCAATTTAGCTACTTAAGAAACTCATGCCGTTACTAGTAGGACGTAGAAACTGTTTGCAGATATACCCAAGGTCAGAACTGAACTCAGATTTCTAGCTCAAGACATCATAAGTTCTTACCACTGAGCCACAGTGATGCCCAACAACTGTAATTTATACATAGTATATCAGGCCAAGGAGCACCCCCAAGTTTACTTACTAGGAAGAAATAACTAAATTGAAGTTTACTGCTCCTTTTTAACTAAAGTGAGAGTAAAAGTGAAACTGAAATTTTAGAATTTTCACTGGTAAACATACCAGAGATTTTATTTCTAATCTGCCAGAAAAACAAGATCTCAGACAGGTTTGTACAGTATATCTTGTGCATGTAAACACAAGGAAATCAACCATGTCCATAATGGAAGATTCTACGAGCTGAAATACTGAAGTATAATTGGCCATATATGGGGCAGCTGATAATAAACATCCTATAGTATTGTCAGATTGCAGACAAACTTTCCAGACATACATTCTGGGGGGTGCAGCAGAAATGGAAGAGAAAGGGGTCCAACCTTTGTTTAATATATAAGAAACGGCAATACCTTGATATGCTGCAACGGGGGTGATCCCAATTTATTCCATAGTGCTAACAGACACTGTTGATTGTAACTGCCGTGTCTGGTAGTACTATAGAATAAATTGGGATCACCCCTGTTGCAGCATATCAAGGTATTGCCATTCTTATATATTGGATTAATTGCTGGCGTATAACTTGGCCAGCGCCATTGCCTTTCACCCCTTGAACTGAACTCCTCTGTCCAACCTTTGTTTCACATTTATTCCATGGTCCCAAACAAATATATTTGTCCATTCATTCATGCTTGCAACATCTGACAACATCTAACCCTGGAGCTCATTTTGCCCATAACATGTCCGTCTTACCCAGTGTATCATTTAGAAGTGAGGTATAGAACATTCCTTAGCATCTTATTGGATTTTCTCCTTGTGCTTTTGAGTTATTGTTGAAGTATTAGTTGAAGTATTAGTTGAAGTCTTTGGTTTAGCCTTAAAGGTTTACCTTCAGAATAAAGTTAGTCAATTCATTCATGTGCATATTTTATTAATTTTAATAATATACATTAATTAGCAAAAATGAACGATTAGTTAACTAACCCAAAAGACACAACTCCACCACTCAAAAATCTTTTCAGACTGTCTCTTTCAGAAGGGTTTGCCAAAACCACTCCACCCTCTCTTCAGTGAAATTCCATCATCGCTACTGTGGGCTACAGCTGGTTCAAGCAATTTATGCGCAGACTCCTGCACCTCCTAAATGTATTTAATATACAGCTGTTCAATCAAATGCTGAGGGAGGGGAAGACAAAGCATTTTTAGGAGCTGAGCAGCTTGCTGATAAGGAAAGATCTGGTCTAGGCATGGTAAAGTGTTCTACTATACTCAATCAGAAACTACAGATATATAACCAATTACACAGTTTCTTCTGATCTTTCTGAAATTTTAGTCTCTGATGCTCCCACACTGCGGGATAGTCGCTCCACCCCCTTGAAATCTCCTAAGCCAATGTGAGAACTAAAGCTTTGTCAGGTGAGTTTTAAACTGTACAGTTGGCAAAATAGGTACACAATTATTGGGAAAAATAGATTATCATCATGCTGAGGGGACTATAATCTTTTGTTTTTTGGGTTGAAAAAAACTTGACAGTTTTGTGCGTGTAAATACCAGGAAGACCATTTCACCGTTCACAATCTGGTTGTTAGTTTGTTATCCCAATGGCAAAGTTAAAGTTGCGGTGAGGGTTCGTCCTCTGAACCAGAAGGAGAAAGATAAGGACTCTCCCAGTGTCGTAGAAGTCAATGGAAATCAGATCAGTTTGCATCCTCCTAACCAGAACTTGTTGGAAGGCAACAATATCTCTTTAAAGAAATTCACATACGACTATTGCTTCTTGTCTAAGGACCAAGAACATGCTGGACAAGAAGAGGGTTTTCACACTCTTGGTAAGGAACTTCTTGATAACGTGTTTCAAGGGTATAATGCCTGTATTTTTGCCTATGGACAAACAGGCTCAGGAAAGTCCTTTTCTGTAATGGGAACAGATCAACAACCAGGGCTCATCCCAATGATTAGTTCTGAGTTATTTAAGAGAGAACAAGATAATGCCACACAACTAAGAGTTGAAATATCTTTTATTGAAATATACAATGAGACAGTAAAAGATCTTCTGCCCATAAAAAAACAGAGAAATCAGAGACTCAAAGTCCGGGAGGACAAAGTGCTTGGTCCCTATGTGGAAGGCTTATGTCATCATCCAGTCAGTAACTCGGAAAGTATAAACCGTTTGATAGAAAAAGGAGGTAGAGTAAGGGCTACTGCTGCAACCAACATGAATGAAGAAAGCAGCCGGTCACATGCTATCTTCACAATAACCATAACTCAGATCCACATCAATCAAAGCTCAGGTTCCCCAAAAGAAATAATTGGTAAGCTCAGCCTTGTGGATTTAGCGGGAAGCGAAAGAGTTTCCAAAACTGGATGTGATGGAGATCGATTGAAGGAAAGTGCAAACATCAATAAGTCCCTCACAGCCCTTGGAATTGTCATATCTAATCTGGCAGAACTGCCTGATGCTAAAAGGAGAAGCAATTATGTTAATTACAGAGACTCTGTGCTTACAATGCTATTAAAAAACAGCTTGGGAGGGAACAGCAAGACTGTCATGTTGGCCACCATTAGTCCAGCTGAAGATAATTACCAAGAGACTCTGTCCACATTAAGATACGCTGACAGGGCAAAACACATAGTAAACCAAGCAGTAATTAATGAGGACATCACCTGCAAAGCTATTGGTGAGCTACATAGGGAAATCCTTGAGCTGAAACAAAAGCTTAGGCAGGCTGAGCGTGAGCACAGGGAACAACAAAAATCTGTGCTTAAAGAAAAGGAAGATCTTCTTCAAGAACTGAACAAAACGTGGAAGGAAAAACTGAGGATCATTGAAGATGTTCAAGAAAGACAGAAACATTTGGAAAGTATGGGCATCTCAGTGGAACCATGGGGCATTAAGATAGATCCTGAAAAAAGCTTCATGATTGCCCTAAATTACAACCCAGCACATAAATATTTAGTCTACTTTTTGAAAGAAGAAAACAGATTTGGTTCTGGACCTTCCCAAGACATTCAGTTGTGTGGACCTGAAATTAAAGAAGAACATTGCATTCTCAATTTACACAGCAGTTCTCTGATCATCCTTGAAAATGCCCAGACACGTGTAAATAGCTGTCTGGTCCAAAGAACTGACTTGTGGAATGGAGATGTCATTACTTTGGGAAGCTACCGCTTTCTGCTGCATCTTCCAAATAGAAAGCGACAATCATCCAATTATGTTATGGATACAATGAAAATACATGGGAATCTGGACTTAGTCCAAACCCAGGAAACCTCATTTAAAGAACTACATGAAATTAATACTATTAAAGATGCTCACTCACTAACCAGTTCTCTAAATCATTCTAACATATCGTTCCCAATGGTTCCTGATGATGACAGACAAGAGACACTTCCACTCATGCCTGCAAATTGTAAGCCAACTGAAGATTGCCAATCAGATGAAACCAACTATAAAACAGTTAGGCGTGAGCACAAAATAAGTAGAAAATGTTCAGAAACACAAAAACCCAATGAAGCCTTGCCATTTGTTATGTCTGAAGCTGGTGGCAGCCAATACCAAACTGGCATTTCAACGGTTACTTCAAATAGGTAAGTATGATTTCTTTAAAAAATCTTTATATGTGTCAGTTTACAATCTGGTCATTATTAGATAAATATAAAACTGTAGCACTGTGTTCCACATGTTTCCTAAAAATGAGCGACTTGTATGTGCCAAGGTTTCTAGTCCATACAGTGAATGATGGAAGCAGTATCACTTCTTGAATAACAGCTTGTGGACCATTGCACCTGCTAATTACTCTGCATGTCATTTAACTATGCAAGTTAGTGGGTTCCGACAGGTGCAGTCTCCAATGGGGTCCTGTTCTTTCCAGCTGCCTATGAGAGGTGACATGGGCAGGGATGAAACCCAACGCACATACTTATACACACCCACTAAAACTATATACACCAATATCTATATTAATTGTAGATTTTAGTATCACCGTAGACTTGGATAGTATGCTTGTCCAAGAAATATTCCAAGCCTCTTAAATGAGAACTACCTAAAAATGAATGTGGCTAAAAATGGCATATTTTATATAGTGAACTTATTGCAGCAGCCTAATGTTTTGGCTTCTCAATAGCAGCAATGATCCAGGACTTCAAACTTATCACAGGGGGTCACCATTTTGAAAAGTTTCACATGCTCAGTGAGCTCAGAGCAGCTGTTGATAAGCCAATCTTAGGAGTCAAGTGCATTCTCAGATGCAATTGACATGTTTTTTTGGCCCAAATTGTGCATTTTCCCCATGACTCCAGCATAATTGTGATTACAAGTGGGAGATGTGCCGGACACAATTGCAAGAGTCCATATGGAGACTTTTCCAGTATTCTGCTTGGGAACAATGTGTGCACCTGATTCTTTAGATTAAGTATGCTGCAGAAACCCTGAAATTAATGCTGTCTTCAGAGGTGACAGTAGCTTCAGGATTCACAGACTTCAATAGGTTCTCTGCGCTAAGTTGGGAACAGGTGGTAGAAATGGCCAAGGGCAACTACTGTATATGGTGCAGACTACCCTATGACACCAGTACACTACATTTGAGGTGGCAAATGAGCCCATAGTTGATATTTTAGTTAAAAAAAAACATGGCAACTCTAGTGGCAGTGGCTGGTGGCTATGCTTAAATGGAGCAAAAATAAGTTGTGAACTATCTCAAAATACCACTCACTACATTTTACCGAAATTCACCAATTCTGAATTTGCTTTTTAAAAGACTAATGCTTACATTTTTTTCTCTTCTTGCTCTTAACCATTTGTGCTGTTTTTTCATCCTGCTGTTAGGTATTGGCTGTTTATTTTGCCCCCCACTATATCAAACTAAAAGCACCTTGGGACAGCAGTCAAGTAGAACAGGAACCATTATTGAAAAGAAAAAAATCTTTGATGTACTTGTAATAATGCAATACAGTAACATACACAATGCCTAAAGGAAGAATTTGTTTGTCAGTAATTGTTCCTGCCCAGATTTAACTGCAGTTTCTTGGAATTTTCCAGCAGGTATTTGCGTTGAGACCCCACTTACTGACCAATGAGTATATGAGCCTTTATGTAGTTGGCCCACGTATTGGTCCTTCCTGATGAATTACCTAATCACATCCACTATCTTTAGTCAAACTAAAAGTGAATTGTAATGTAAATGTCCACTTTAATGTAGCTACCTAGTCACTTAAGCAGGGCTCCATGTTCCCTATGAATTAGGAAAGTGCATTATTACACTTTGAAGGACCAGTAATGTCATAACATTTATTTTCCATGTAATGCTTTTTAATCCAATTGAAACAATATATGTATGATAACAGAGAGGATGTTTGTGCCATGTGTAAAAAGAGATCCCAGGCCTCCTTGAAGGTGCCATTGACTGAACTTCTTACTACAGTGAATACAGGAAGATGTGTGGCCATTGAAATATGCAACAAGACCAGATCTATCACTTTCCTTAATCCATGGTAAGCAGAATGTTAATGGGTTATGCCTCCTAGCATAAACATCTCTCATAGTGGAAATAACCCTGGTGCGTTGGTAAAGATTCCCGAGGGGTTATAGTGTAGAGTAACCTGATTATTTCACGAATTGGACATATGGTTTAACTGGCTGAATTTTGTTTTCATGAAAGTTCCCCTTTAAGTTAACCGGGCAGCACTTTATTGACTCTGTTTTCTAAGGAATGCATTGGGGCAATGTAATCATTGTAAAAAAAATAACAAAAATAAGACATTTTTCTTCACTGGCTCAAGGGCTTTGAATACTATTGCTGGTTCTCGAAACCTATATTATATTTACACAAGGGAAAAATAATTCACATTGTGCATACATATTTTAGCACACAACATGTTGGTCAAGCAGTAAACACAGGTTGAACATATTGAATTTTTTAAAATAAGTGCAGTGTGCATTTTTGTTTTTTTAACCTGTAATGCTATATCTCCCCGTAATTACAGCATATACAACGGCCATGCTCTGACTTTCATCCACTGCAATAGTCCAATGCAGAAAAAGAGATAATAATATTTAAGCATATTTGGCACACCTTTCATCTAGCATGAATGGGGTTTGTGTCACTTCTGAAGCATGTGTTCAAAATGCTGTTACATCCAGTTCACTGGGCCAATTCCTAGTGTGTCTACTCATGCAACCTGTAGTGAGGAACTTGAAGTGATTGGCATGTCAAAGGTGGGGGTAGAAATCAAAAGAAGTTATAAGGAAGAACCCACCAATGACTTCTGTGGCTCAACCAGGTGGATCTTCTTAGCATAAGGTTTCCAGTTCTAGGGCACGTATAAATGACCCCTAAAAACATTACATACAGTTTCTTCAAACTCGGTAATAGAGGCAGGCAGATTTAGTTTTAAGACCAAAGAGGCATTTCCTTTCTCCCAAATCACTTATATCGTTTCCAAAGCCGAGGAAGTTTGTAGAATCTTCCAAGGGGATTTATAACTGAGGCCAAACACATAACTCTTCTACTTTAATCATAATAGTTTATCTTACATTTTTTCACCCAAGAACTGCTGACCATATTTGGCTCATCTTTTTCATTTTTGTAATAAGCAGAATGTAATTTCTATTGTGAGTGCTTTGAGTATTAAAAAGTGTTTGACTCAATATATTTTGCTTACAGTAAATTTCAAAATATTCAATCATTTTGTAGGTACTTCTGTCAAAGTGGCTATGTGTATGTCCCACCTCCTCCAACCATTCCTCCAGACACTATGGACAACTGTATATTTGTGAAAAGACGGAAGTCTTGGTGCGGCAGCGTTGGGGTCTTCACATACCACTTCTCGGGAAACAGAACCATTGCCATAATGTTCTCCAATCCTTTTGACTACAACTTGTACAACATCACTTTCGGAGTATGGATCAGTAATAAAACTTGTAAGGCGGATAGGCTTCTTTTCAAAAACCTTTACTACTCAAAAAGCTCATCCTCTTCATTTCAGCGTGTTGAAGTTAACAAATGTACGGGGTCCTTGGAGATAAATAAATGTGATTTAATGGTCTCAGCCACCATGTCGAATGATTACAAGGCCATCTTGAAAGTAGAGATTGCAGATAACATCAGACCCTAGTTCATGTGGAGCAACTCCCCAGAGATACTTTTCTTCTGCCATGACCATGAAATTTGAAGACTACTCAGATTTTATGTATATGGTTCCTGATATTAACAAGTGATGGGTGGAGCTACCAGCACATGGTTGAAAGGTGGTTAGTTACCTGTTCTACTCTAACTAAGATGGCGAGGATAATATTAAACTATCATGAATCAGGTCTTTGCTTTTATTTTCTATCTTGCGCTAGACATCAGGTAGTGAGTTATACCTGTCCCTCTCTCTTAGAATGACCCTGATCGGCCTTTAGACTACTCTATAATTTGACAGGATTTTCTAGCCCTGCCAGTGTTCTATTCCTTATGCTCTATCACTGCCGCATTGCTACCAATTCACCCTTTTAATCTGTTGATTGTGTGTTAATATTTTAATTACACCAATGTTCATATTCAATTAAATATATTTTAATGATAATGTGTTTTGCTAAGTCAGCTTGGTGTCTTCTTGTATTTATTTTATGTGGTTATCATTTACAGCATTCTCCTTCCTTTTCTTTTTTTTATTCATTGAATGTCCTTTGCATTTGCATCACCTTTCAAAATTCCAACCCTCTCTGTTTAGCATGTCACTGTCACGTAGGAACTTCAGCACTTTTTTCTTTCAGTTCCCAAAGAATTGCACTGGGTTCCCCATTCACTTCATATGGGACCTAAGATTAGAGGGCTACTGTCATGATTTTTATTGTGTAGTTTTTTATTTCTAAATTTCACTGCAAGTAATTCACTCTACCATATAGCATTTAATATATAAGTGTATATTTTTTTAGTTGTAATATTGGTGTGTTTCAGGTCATTTTGCCTTGTCATGTGCTTTCATAAAGAGCCAGCACTTTAGGATGGAACTGTTTTCAGGCAGGCTGTTGTTCAATGTAACTGGATGAGTCACAGTGGGACTTGAATTTTTACTATTGAGTCTTCAATCTACCAGGGAGCTGATATCTTGTGTCAAGGAGCTGCTATCTGGTTAACTTTCAATTGTTCTGTTGTTAGGCTGATGTGGGGGAAAGGGAGAGGGATGATATCACTCTAACTTGCAGTACAGCAGTAAAGAGTGACTGAAGTTTATCAGAGCACAAGTCACGTGGCTGGGGGCAGCTGGGAAATTGACAATATGTCTAGCCTCATGTCAGATTTCAAAATTAAATATAAAAAAATATGTTTGCTCTTTTGATAAATGGATTTCAGTGCAGAATTTTGTTGGAGCAGCACTATTAACTGATGTGTTTTTTAAAAAAACATGTTTTCCCATGACAGTATCCCTTTAAGAGCTTTACAGAAAAGCTTTGTAGTGTTTGTGGCGAAGATCACATGTCCTTTTGTTATGTGTGTTAGAGCACAGTACAAACGGATCCACAGGACCAGAATAATTCAATAAAAAAATTTTTTATTTATATAAAGTTAAAAATGTATATCTGCATCTCCATCCAACCTACGCGTTTCGCACCCATCCAGGGTGCTTACTTGTCTTAAATAGAGGTCATTGCAGTAAGAAAGAAGAGTTGAAAGTCCTAGTTGCTGCTTTATTTCTATGTTACAAGGTTATTGGATGTAGAGTTCAACACACACTGAGTATTTAAGAAATACCATTTATTCACTTGCTCCCTGAGAGTTTATTCACAGCACAGAGCCCTGTATAGGCAGTGAGTACAGCAATACTGCACTGGCATTGAATAGCCTGCAAGTTTGCTCCATCTGTATCTCTTTTTAAAAGTTATCCCTGATGCCGTCTATGCTTGTACTTAAATATAATGAATAACTCACAGAACACCTGGTGCTCCAACCGAAATCTGCCATTGTTAGGAATATATTATTAATGTATAAATATAATATATTGTAATATATATTAATATATTGCATATTCTATTGTTTCCCAGTATTTCCCTAGAGATCAATTGCACTTCCATCTGCATTTATACTTTACAGCAAACTTTGTTGTAATTGTATTATAACATCCTTGAAAAAGGTCCCAACGAGGACCGAAACATTGGATTATGATATAAAAATAAAGGAGTGAATTATTTACATATGGGTGTGCCGGTTCATTGATATTCGAGGATGTAAATATATATATGTATATTTATTTAATTATTATAACGTGTATGTATGTATTATAATAATATTACTATTAATAAGTTATATCAATATATATATTATAAATGAACTTAAATTAATTTTTAATGTGTCACTTTCAATTAGTAGGGTGTAATTGGTGTAGTAGGCCAGCCAGACCTTAACTCCTGATCTCTATATCTATAATAAATAGTTTGTTAGATTGAGCTCAGCATTTTCTTGTTTGTCTATAATGACAGGGTTCATACTTAGGGGGTGATTTATCAAAGTTTGAATTTTTGCCATGGTGCAAATTTTTTTTCACAAAAACTCACAAATAAGAATTATATTTTCAGAAACATGTCTGGTATTTATCATGGTATTTATTAAGCAAAAAAAAAAACAAATCTAAAAAGCTGCATTTAAAAGCTGGCAAGGTCCTGTAGAAGTTGATGAGAGTTGTCGGCAAAATTCAAGCCATTCTTTAAGGGCAGAAACACACGTGGAGATTTGGGGAGATTCAGTCACCCCATTGACAAATAGTCTCTTCTTCAGGCACTAATCTTGCCGAACTGCCTTTGCACCGGCTTCATTTTCCGAAGTCGCCCGAAGTTGCCTCACAAGGAGTGTCATCACACTGGCCATTTCGATTCTAGCCAGCGGGAAGTCAATGTGAGCGTTTGAGTTTTAATTCGAGTTTTCACATTTCTAAACTCACAATTTTGAGTTCTGTAAGCCTATAAACTCGAAATATTTGAGATATTCAAGTTTTTTTCACGATTGCATTCAATCGTGTTTTTTACATTCAGATTTTTTTCATACATAGGCAAACAATTGATTTTTTTTATATTGTGTGTTTCTTCGCAGCAGAAGAAAAAAAAACTCTAAACCTCACAAATATAATTTTTTATAAATTAGCCTCGAAATATTTGAGATATTCAAGTTTTTTTTCACGATTGCATTCAATCGTGTTTTTTACATTCAGATTTTTTCATACATAGGCAAACAATTGATTTTTTTATATTGTGCGTTTCTTCGCAGCAGAAGAAAAAAAAACTCTAAACCTCACAAATATAATTTTTTATAAATTAGCCTCGAAATATTTGAGATATTCGAGTTTTTTTCACGATTGCATTCAATCGTGCTTTTTACATTCAGATTTTTTTCACACGTAGGCAAACAATTGATTTTTTTATATTGTGAGTTTCTTCAAAGCAGAAGAAAAAAAACTCTAAACCTCACAAATTTGATTTTTGATAAATTAGCCTCAAAATATTTGAGATATACGAGTTTTTTTCACGATTACATTCAATAGTGCTTTTTACATTCAGATTTGTTCATACACAGGCAAACAATTGATTTTTTTTTTTATATTGTGAGTTTCTTCAAAGCAGAAGGAAAAAACCTCTAAACCTCACTAATTTGATTTTTGATTCGTTGCTGGGTGACTAATCTCCCCGAGTGTGTCTCTCCCCTTACTGTGAGCATTTGAGTTTTAGTTAGTTTCTAAACTCACAATTTTGATTTCTGTAAGCCTATAAACTCGAAATATTTGAGATATTTGAGTTTTTTTTCACAATTGCATTCAATTGTGTTTTTTACATTCAGATTTTTTCATACATAGGCAAACATTTGAGTTTTTTTATATTGTGAGTTTCTTTGAAGCAGAAGAAAAAAAAACTCTAAACCTCACAAATTAGATTTTTGATAAATTAGCCTATTCGGTCTCTTAAGGTTTATCTTCTTCTTGCTTATAGGCCAGGTTTATAATATCGGCTTTGTACTGTAGATGATATCTGTAGATAAGAATAAGACTATTTCAGTATATTAATGTATATGAGAGGTTGAATAAAACAGACTCTACATGGAATAGCCCAAACAATCAGATATAAATCTCACCATTAGTTCATTGTGCAAGACGGTACAAAAGGTTCTGCAACTCGATGTCTCTGGTACTCGTATTAAATATGTCCGGCATCATATTTTTTCTATTTGAAATACTTCAGACCAGCATTTTGAAAGAAGTTTTCCAAAAATTGGCAAGATATAATTAATGAACAGTGGCCCAGAAGTCAAATGACAGAATGGAATGATATGGGCTGATCAAAACCAACTTCGTATCTCACGAAATTGCAGTTCTTGTTGTTTATAACAGGCTCGAGGATGTTGTGGAGCATCTCTCTATAAATTTTCCCTAAAAAAGGAAACAGTAGTACATTGTTAATAAATACACGGTAGCATTCATATTACAGCAACAAAGAATGATCTTGGATTTATCCACCTTCTTAATGTGCCAAAGAGCCTTTCAATAAATGTACAGCTAGAACTATTTAACAGGGCTCAACAATCCTCCAGCCAAGAGGTCCAGTTTCCTTAATCTGCTGCATGTTCCATATCAAACCTATGAAGAACGGGAGCAGTGTGCAAGGCATTGTGGGAACTGCAGTCTTGGCTGCACTCAATTCAGCAGTGAGACCCTTACCTAACGCATTTCTCTTCAGAGCATTTTTGCACATTTCAATACGAGCAGTGTGATAAGGAACATAGTAATCCTGTAACGAGCTCACTAGAACCACATTCTTGAAGCGCTCCAACCCTGTAATACAACAATATTCAGTGTGAGATTCCAGAATAATGTTAAGGCATCAAAACAGATACATCGTCCATGAAATTGTGGGTGCAATACTTTCAATAATATACATTACAAATCAATATTTTGCAATGTAAAAGTATTGGGTCCATGTCAGGTCCATAGTGGCTGTACTTTAAGATTGGAAAATATCTTAAAATACTCCCCCTCTGGTTATGAATGGTTGAAATAGTTTGCAAAAGGTTCTAATAAAACAATTAAATCACAAAAGATTTATTTTGGGGAAATCCATCAGAAAAAGGGGTCATATATCTTACCTGTTTGCTGGCTCAGTTTGTACAAGAACGTTTGTCTTGGGTCTCTGTGATCTTTGAATGGCAGCTGTGATAGGGAGCCAGAACTCTCCAGCTACCGCATACCTATAACAAAAGACATGCATATATTTATCAACTGTATTATACAAAAAGGATGCTAAAGTTAACTGAATTGCAGCTACAGGTAAGGGATCTATTATCAGGAAACACATGGGGGCAAATAACATTACTTCGCCGCACTTCGCGTATTTTCGCCAGCGCTCCGCAAATTCACTAAAATCCGAAGTTGCGCACAGGGGTAGCATTAGTATGCAAAGTTGCGCTAGCGTTAATTCGCCAAGCGAAGCGAAGTTTCGCTAGTGATGGTTAATTTGCATACGGCGCCAAATTCAAATTTCAATGGAGGAACACGTATCTGCACTACAAATGCCTAGAAAAGCTTCAAATCAGCAAATATAAATTTTATTTTGCCCTACACGTGTGCCCACTGTCTAGGTAAGTTGCCATGAGTCAGGAAATGTAGGGGGGAAGGAGGGGAGCCCCAAAAATTTTTTCAATCTTTTTCAGCCTATCACCCATCATGTAGAAAACACGCCAGCGTTTTTTGGGACTTAGAAAAAAATTTGACTTTTTTGGAAACAATCACTATCTACTCTATTGCGCTTCGCCTGGTCTGAAGTGGCGAAGGAAGTCTAGCGTAAAAGGTAGCGTTCAGTACACTGCGCAAGTTAGTGAATTTGCGTAGTTACATCGCTAGCGAAAATTCGCCTGGCGGAAGTGTGCGAAGTAACACTAGCGAATTTACGCCAGCGTTCGTTAGTGAATTTGCGCTGTAACGAAAATGCCAAACGCTAGTGAATTAAAGCTAGCGTTCGGCGCTTCGGCGCTTAGTGAATTTGCTCCATAATATCTTAAAAGTTCCAAAATACAGCTATGACCGTTCCCAATAAATTTGACATTTGACATTGACCTGTCATTATCATATATTATCTTGTACTTGATGTAAATTAAGCATGGTTCAATACATATACATATATTTCTTGTTATTTGTAATATTTCTAATCTATATAAAAATATAGCAATGTAGTCATTAAACCCTTACCCATATTAACCATACGGCTGGTATGGTACAGGAGGCCCCTATGTGGACCACCGAAGGAGAGGAACGTGTGCAGGTTTCCAAGGAAGGCATCAAATTCACAGAGTTGCACGTATAATTATATTGCCTAAAGAAAAGCCAATAAAGCTGCGGGGAGAGAAAAGTAACATTACTATTAAAAAAAATCACACATATTTATAAGTATAGAGATGTTTGCAAACTCCTTTACCTGATCCTGGAAATAATGATTGCTTTTGCATTGTTATATGCTGGACTATTTCAGTTAGGAGTCCCCTGGCCAAAGAATCAATATTAACAGAGGTGCAATTCTGTAAAGAAAATACAAGAAGTAAAACACAATAAATATTGCATCTGAATTAAAGCAAGACATGCACAGAGACCGGCACTAATGAAAACATTATAGTTGCCACACAACCTATAAAATAACAAAGAATGAAGGGCCGATCTGCTAACAATCAGCAAAATAATCTTCTAAGACATTTTTGTAATGCAATTTAACAATATTTTTCTATATATTTTTGGATATCAACCCCCGTAGAATTTGTTCATAGGGATTTGCATGGATTGATCTATAATAGGGTCAATTTGTTACAGGGATATATCCAAATGATGTTTATGGACCCACTGGAACTGATCATTTCATGTTAATCATCAATAAACTAATAAAATACTACTAATAAAAGGATACATTGGTTACATTTAAAAATCTTTGCCTGTTAGTTGAAATTGACCTTAAATCAATATAATGTTTGAACAATGTCAACTAGGAATGGAGATGACCTCCTCAGAACTAGATGCACAGATGTTTCAGGAAACGTACCATGTTGTACTTAGACATTCCCGTGCGTTATTCCAGACTCAATATAAGGTATTAAAAGTTGAAGATCATCTTCGGAACCTAGAGTACAAAAAAGGCATTTCTTTTAACATTATATTTATATAAAACCCCCAGGGTTGGTGTCAGAATCCAATCTTAAAATATTTTACTTACCACCTATGCCGTGTACACAAACGATTAGATGTGTTCCATCATGTCCACTACTGGACTTCTCTTTGGGAGCTACGATAAAATAAAACAGAATAAATCAATATTATCAAAGTAATGTCCTCTTTCCTTCAAAATCGAATGGAAAAATGGATATTAAACTCACCAGTAGACTTCCTAAACCCTTTTGGCGTCTGTATATTTTGCTTCCAAATGAGTTTCTTCTTGCTAGTTTCAAGGAATAATCTGCATAATAAAAACACACAATGTTGGGTCAAGTAAAACCGTCTATTGAAACACAAAATAGCAGCAATATTATTTGTTTATGCTCAATGGGGGTGTTGTTGCAATTTTACTCTATGTATTTCAATATATAAAATATCCATCCACATTAGATATAGTGGGTAACGTAGGTTCTGCCCTATAAGACTGCTGGGTCTCACATTGCTTGATGTACATTTATTAACTGTAGCTCAGTTTTAACCCAGACAAGAAAAGTTAATATCTGTATGCGACATATAATGATATAATTTGGTGATGTCTGATGTAAATATCAATAGCAACTAATCAGATAGCCCCTTTCCAACAGGTGACCAATATATATTACCAGCTGATTGGATAATCAAAATTAGTGGACCTGGTGGATATTTCTATGTAATATTGTGCATAGTCAGTGCCCTGACTGATGTCTCCCTCTCTTTGTAGATGGATAGACAGATAGAATTTCTATATATACAAATTCACATCCTTTACCTGATCGTGGATATTTCCAGATTCTTAGATCGTTTCATTTCTGCAATTTGACTCAACAGACGATTAGCCAAAGAATTGTATTAAGTCAGAGTTTCGTGCTACAAGCAAAACAAAATATGTTATAAGAAATTATTTGAAATAAACCCAACATTGCCTTGAAAACAGAGACATACAGTAATGCCTTGGGCATTCTAATTATATTTAGAACACCCCTTTCCTCTAGCAACTAATAGTGGGTGAATTGAATAAAAACTATTTAAATGAAATGTAAGGGGTTGTAAATATCTGACAAAACAAACGCAATAGCCACCTTTCCCCAGATTATACTATAATTCATATAATGATATGGCTTCTAAAATATTGTTTCAATTGTCAGAACTAGCAATGCAGGAAATAGCAAAGGATAATCGGATAACATATCCTACATAGGGATGTAGCGAACTGTTCGCCGGCGAACTTGTTCGCGCGAACTTCGACCGTTCGCGTCCGCCGAATGTTCGCGAATGTCGCGCGACGTTCGCCAATTTGGCTTCGCGTTCGATTCGTTCGACCATTCGACCATTCGAATTCCTTCGACCGCTAAAAATCTAACGATTTCCATTCGTTCGAACGATAGTAAGCATTCGATCGAATGAAAAGCATTCGATCGAATGGTTTCGATCGTTCGATTCGAATGAAAATCCTTCGATCGAATGAAAATCCTTCGATTGAATGATTAAAATCCTTCGATCGTTCGAATCGAAGGATTTTAGCGGGTGTTCGAAGTTCGCGAACTGTCCGTGAACGTTCGCATTTTTTGCCGGTGTTCGCGAACGGCGTTCGCGAACATCAAATCGGCAGTTCGCTACATCCCTAATCCTACGATCATTTCTGCCTCAGTTATTGCTCTTGTTCCAAGTGCCACCTACATACTTTACCTTGTTTCCTAGCTGTCCGATGACAGTAGTTCTTCCACCAAGATATCCGTATACAAAGGTAATTATTACTTGCTCTTCATTCATATCTAGGGTAAAAATAAGTTCATTGTTATTATACAAGTTGAGGCAAAATATTTGCAATATTCATATTCCCCACAGGAGAAGATATAATAAAAAGGGAATTACAATAAATACATCTCATCCTCATATGCACAGGTATCCCTTCATTTGAGCCATCGTCTAGCATCATGTTCAGAGTAAGGTTCTTGGGGTCCAGAGTAGGATATTTACCAGTAAGGGACATACATATCAAATCTCTCAGTACTTTTTTGACTTTAAATAACCTAAAAGAAAAAAAGATATATTTTAGGCTAATACTGATATCAGTAGAACTTATTGACAACATTGGGAAAATCCAAAATCCTGGATGCAAACACATAAACCAGCTTTGACTATGCAAAATGTAGTCTCAAAAGTTAGTTGTGTATCAACACAGCTGCACATTATATTTATATTTGGTAGGGATCATGACTTATCCATGCATTAAAGGAGGTGAGGGTTCGGCTGAATCCAAAATAGTGGATTCAGTGCATCCCTAATTATAACAACTCTATTGTCTTTATTAAGGTTCCCTGGACATGTGTAATTAACAGTGGAAATGTAATGTATTTGCTGCAACATGTAACATAAAGACGTCCATTCAACTTTAAATTTCCTGCAGTATGCAAATTAACCTGAGCACACGACCTCTAGCGAAGTTGCGATAGGCAGAAATGAACGCTATCGCGTATTCGCTTTGAATTGCTTGCATTGACGAAGTAACTCTAGCAAAAAGTCGCCAGCATTCGGCGCCCTCGACAAAACTCTGCATTTTAGTGAATTAGTGGTGTCTGAGCGAATTTTCGTCTGGCAAAGTGTAGCGATGGGTATGAAGTGGTCGCTAGCGACTTTTCCCAGTTAGTAAATCTGCCCCTTGGACAGCTTTAGTGTGATTACTGTTAGGGATGTACCACATCCACTTCATGGGATTCAGCTGAATCCTTCGTGAAAGATTCGGCTGAATACCGAATCCTAATTTGCATATGCAAATTAGAGGCGGGAATGGAAAAGGTGGGGAAAATATTTTTTACTTCCTTTTTTTGTGACAAAAAAGTGTGATTTCCTTTCCCACACCTAATTTACGTATGCAACTAAGGATGCACCAAATCCAGGATTCGGTTTGGTTCGTTTGTGCATGGCCAAACCGAATCCTGGATTTGGTGCATCCTTAGTTACTGTTAAGGGCAATCAATGAATAATAAAGGTTAAGGCCAGCTAAAGGGTGTGTGAGTTACACAGGGTTGTACTATGGGTTGAACTGTGTGCTGACAACATTCCTGATAAGCTTAAAGAAGAAGAAAAATACATCTGGAGATGGCTGCACATTTATACAGAGAAGGTTAGGGTAAGGGCAAACAGACAGATTCGGGGAGATTAATAGCCCTGGGGACAAATCTCCTCCTTTTTGGGGTGACAATCTCCCCGAACTGCCTTCCCCCACCTTCCCGCCGGCTATCATGAAAAATCGCCTGCAGGATGACACTCGTGGTGCTTAGTTTTCTGAAGTCGCCCGAAGTTTCCTCGTGAGGCAACTTTGGAAAACGAAGCACCACGAGTGCCATCCCGCTGCGATTTTTCATTATAGCCGGTGGGAAGGTAGGGGAAGGAGAGGATAAACATCGGCGCTAAATAAAGCTCAGGGGGGAGAAGTAGGATGAAAAAGGGAAAAAAAAGGAAATTTTATAGTGTAGTATTTACTTGTGACGTTGTAGTTCGACACTCTCATATATTCCCAAATCTACCTTTAGTGCAGTTACCCTTTAAAAGTCATCATGTGTGGGAGTTTGAGTGGGTACTTACAAACGTTTAACTTTAACATGTGCTCATCAAAAACTTGTAGAAATGGAGCTGTAGAATATCCTCTTGCTCAGAGAAGTTAAAAAGGGCAGAATATAGTGTAAAATCAGTATTTATTCTATAACATTAAAAACCAATTGGTTGCACTCACATTTTTGTGATAAAAATCAGGCATAGCGTGTCTCCTTGTTTAGGTCCGATGTTCCGAGTGGCCTTGGTGGTTTGTGGTTTGGGCTTCCACCTGCGTTGCCTTCACACACCACTAGCTACTTCCTGGATGCTTGGAGATGACATCAGCCGTCTATGCCTTACGCGTTTCGTTACTTGGCGACTTCCTCAGAGGCTTTCTCCAAGCAAGAGGATATTCTACGGCTCCATTTCTGCAAGTTTTTGATGCGCACATGTTAAAGTTAAACGTTTGTAAGTACCCACTCAAACACCCACTTGGAACATCAAACCTAAACAAGGAGACACGTTATGCCTGATTTTTATCACAAAAATGTGAGTGTAACCAATTGGTTTTTAATGTTATATAGAATAAAAAAGGATTTTACACTATATTCTGCACTTTTTAACTTCTCCGAGCAAGTGAATATTCTACAGCTCCATTTCTGCAGGTTTTTGATGACCACATGTTAAACGTTTGTAAGTACCCACTCAAACTCCCACATGTGGTGACTTTTAAAGGGTAACTGCACTAAATGAGGAATATTTGGGAATATATGAGAGTGTGGAACTACAACGTTACAAGTAAATACTACACTATACAATTTCTATTTTTCCCCCTTTTTCATCCTACTTCTCCCCCTGAGCTTCATTTAGCACTGACCTTTTAAACTTTCGATTCTTATTGTATTTACTCGAGGAGAAATGAGGACTTGTGGGTCGGATACTAAAGGGGAAGATCCAGAAACTTTAGGGGAAGAAGAGGAGAGTTGTCGACGGGGCGACTAATCTCCCTGAATCTGCCCGTGCGCCCTTACCCTAAAAATAAATAATTCTTCAGTCCAAATGGCATTAAAGCCTGTCCTCTGACCAACACAATCCAATATGACTCCGAGGTTATTAAGGCATTATATAGTTATATGCTGGTGTTATCTCACTGTACACAGCCCAGGAGAAGCTTTGCTCAGACACCAGATAAAGGATATCAACACACAACTCACAGCTTATAGCAGCTGTTATTGTAGCTCTTGTGGGGAACTAAATAGAGATAACGTCTGCATTTCACAAAATAATATTCTTCATAACATTCCAAATATTAAGTGTGCATAGCACATTTTAAGGACTAATTAATGGTGATGTATTTGTTTGACGTAAACACAGCTTTCCTACAAGAAGTAACTGCATACACAAGGGTTGCTAAATTCCTTCTGGGTCCCAAAAGATAAATTGAAATCCTGTACTCATTATTTACATTTTCCCACTAAAGGTTATGAAAGGTGCCAGTTGTAATTGCTAATGCTAAAAGTAAATGTCTTACTGGTTGCTATGGGTTATTGCACTGGTGCAAACTGTGTGTCTTTTATTACACATAGGGGCCGATTCACTAACTTCGAAGGATTCGAAGTAAAAAAACGTCGAATTTCGAAGGTTTTTTTGGGCTACTTCGACTATCAAATGGGCTACTTTGACCTTCAACTACGACTACGACTTCGAATCAAAGGATTCGTAGTAAAAATCGTTCAACTATTCGACCATTCGATAATCGAAGTACTGCCTCTTTAAAAAAAACTTCGACCCCCTAGTTCGGCATCTAAAAGCTACCGAACTCAATGTTAGCCTATGGGGAAGGTCCCCATAGGCTTGGCTAACTTTTTTTGATCGAAGGATATTCCTTCGATCGTTGGATTCAAATCCTTCGAATCGTTTGATCAAAGGAATAATACTTTGATCGTTCGATCGAACTATCTGCGCTAAATCCTTCGACTTCGATATTCAAAGTCGAAGGATTTCAATTCCTAGTCGAATATCGAGGGTTAATTAACCCTCGATATTCGACCCTTAGTGAATCAGCCCCTTAGACATGGCTTTTATGGTTATATAAAGGAGGTCTAATCCCTAAAACATATACTGAATTTAATGCACCAGCCAAATCCCAATCTCTATAACTGTAATGATTCAGGCTTTCAAATTTGTGCTCAGGGGGTCACCATCTTGAATTCAGTGGGGTCTTCACTGCTGTTGAGAAGCTAAACTTAGGGGTTGTCTCATTTCATCAAACAGAAAATGAGGTTCCCCTGTCATAGATGCCTATGCTACTGGGGTGATTATTACATTCTGATGCAAGCCACGCTGTATTTTTAGCCGCCATGGACTGTAATAATCTGAAGTAATTACTAATCAGCTTTGTATTTATTTCTTTTTGTAACTTAAATGTTTTAAGTAACGAGGAATTTTATTATGAATTTTGGCAATTTTTATTCTATGTATACTGAATATCATAAGCCGTCCCCTAAGCTCAATTAAGTGACAGGAGTGCTGGGAAAAGACATAAAATAAGACAGGGAGCTATTTGGATCATCTACACTGCTAAAGGAGTGTTGCTGTTTTGGGTCTGTAGAGAATTTCAAAATATGTGCAGCATTTCTTGCCAACTTTTTGTTTATCATCAGTTCTCCTTTAAGGTGGGGCTGCTCCTTTTCTACTTTTACTTTCACATTGTGTCTTTATAATGCACTGGCTGACTGCCGAGTGTTTATTTCCCTTTGGCAACAGAGCGTATCAGGTGCAGGAAAGGTATTCCAGAGATGGATACAATCAACCAGTTGACTGAATATATAAAAAACTTCAGCCTTAGTGACTGTCCCATGGGCAATCAAGGCTACGAGCGAGTCCTCCTCCAGCTCTTTGGGTTTTTGGGACATGGCAAGTCTTCCTTCATTAACACCTGTAAGTACGTCTTGGAAGATGGGGAGTACCACAACTACTCAAACTCCAAAAAATCAGGAGGTGGGGACACTGTTGCCAGAATAACGTTTCCGTTGACTGAAACCCTGACCTTGGTAGACAACCGTGGCTGCTCAACGATGAGCAATTATGAAACAGCAGAAATACAGGCCCAGCTCGGTAAGTCCAAGGCTGTATTTGGAGAATACGTTTAAGCCATTTGTCATCAATGTAAATGATTAAGCTGCTCAGGACACAGACCTGTGGGTTGTAATGTAGAGTTATGAATTTGTACAACAAGGTTTAGGTTGAAATAAAGGAAATAAGAGCTTTGAGCATTGAGCTAGAAAATGAATTCAAGTCCATGTTCCTATCAGGCCAAATTCAGATCTTTTTCATGTGGACCTGTTATATTGCTTAAGGAAGGAATGCTGAAGTAATCATTATTAAGCAAGTTGCCACCTATCAGTAATACCAACTGTGGCAAACATAAATGTCTCCAACAGTTACAATTCCCTTTCTTCTCATAGACACCGTCTCATTACAATTACACTTTATCATAGTTATTGCCCCTTTTCTTGACACCTTGACACCATGTTTCATAACAATTCACCGTAGCAAAAGTTTTAGGGTATCAAAACGTGACTTCCCACTTTTACTCACCCGTGTGCTTAAAAAGGCAGATAAAAGCAATCTGGCCTTCCATGTTTGGTTATCAATAAAATATCTGAGGACCAAAGTTATGATCATTTTTATTTCTGAATATTTTTCTGTAGCTAATCTGTTGCCCATGGATAGTGGAGTGGAGTGGAGCAAAGATTTTGGGCTCGCAGACAGAATTGTGGAGGCTGAGAAATTAATAAAATCATCTGACTTCATCTTCCCTATTTTTGTGTACAGGTAACAAACCTACATCATGCTTGGTCAGACTGTATATTGTAAATTAGTGAGTAAGGCTGACATCCATTCATTTAAATCATTGCAAAGGTCTCACCCAGAGGAAGGTAACCCAACCGGACAGCTGGCAGTGTAGTCTAATAAGAAGGAAAGAGATTTGCCTGCTAGATCTATTACTACTGATTAGTTAACAAATCGAATTCATTTAGGCCATTGTGTTGTTGACACTGAGCTTGATTTAAATTGTCATTACTGCCTCTTTTACATATTCTTACACTGAAGAGGCCCTTCCTAATAGTGTCATCTCCTTCCATATATTCTTATGGCTGTCCTCTTGTCAACTTCACCTCCAATGGATAATCAGATGCGTGTATATGTACATAAGGATCATAAGCAGACTAAAGCTCCTTGCTAAGGAAAATGTTTTGTGAACTGCATATATTTCATAAATCCTTGAGACACTGGGACAGGATAGGCAGCTTGAGGCAAACACACCCCTCCATAAATTATATATATTCATACACTAACTATAGCCTTGGATAATATGTCTGTCCAAGAAATCATCCAAGTCCCTCTTATAGTCATTAACTGAATCAGCATCACAACATCACCCGGCAGTGCATTCCCCAACCTCACTGTCCTGACTGTGATGAACCCCCTACTCTATTCCTTTAAATTAAAGGTCTTTTCTTCTAGTCTAAAGGGGAGGCCTCTGGTAGGGTGATTCTCTTTATGGATAAAAAGGTCCCCTGCTATTTGTCTATAATGTCCTCTAATTTACTTGTAAAGTGTAATGTCCCCTCTCAACATATTATTTTCATGATCATGAGAGAAAGTGAAATAATAAAGCAGTAGGTCGAGCAGAGTAGAATAACTCATCTTGTCTCTCGTATCTCACCTTTATAGTGTAAAGAAAGGATTTGATCATCAAGAGGAAATACAGGAGATTAAACAGTTGCTAGAAACTGCTAGAGACCTGACAGGTATAGTATGTGCCCAATCAAATGCATGCCAACTGTGTGAGAACATGGAATAAGTTACTAAGAAAAAAAGCCTGGGCTGCTGCTCCTTTTAGCTGACCCGGGTAGGGTAGCCATCTGTCTTGTTTTGAACAGGAGGACTGGTTCATAATTGTCTGTCCAGGTTGCAAAGATCTGAAATCCAGACATCAGCTGAGCATTCTCAATTGCCAACACCTGATCAGTGTTCCCTGGATCTAATATGTTTTACCCATCAACCAATTGTACCTCCTATATCTGCTTTCAGTGAAAGAAATGTTTACAGTGTTTAAAGATCACAAAACATATCTCCGTGATTAAAAATGATACAAAATAAATCCCAAACAGATGTATTAAAAGATCTACTTAAGGTTGATGGATTTTTTGACATTGTCCCATTAACTGTTCACCATTTACATAATAAATATTTTGCATTCATAGTTATCCTCACTGCTGTTTAGTTGGTTGTTTATTAAACCTGGAGCAGACATTCCTCTTTCATATGTGACTCAAGAACTTTGGCTCCAAAATACCTGGGACCTTTACTGTCTCCTAATATAAAATTATCAGGAGATTCATTGGAACTAGTATGTAAATATGGCGTTTATGCTTTAATTAGAGGGTAACACAGATATTTGATCTCCACAGAAATCTTTCCTATTGTGGTTCTAACCCATAAGACTGGTGGAAATATGAGAGAAATAAAGGAAAAGTTTGAAGACATGGGAGTGGAGCGAGTCTTTGCTCTTGACAATTTCACCCCAGAAGATCACATCAAAACCAGAAAGAGACATGAGGATGTTCTTACATTTTTCTGTGATGTTATCAAAGATATAAAGTTTCGCTTGGAAAGAATGGTGGATCCGGTGCAAAACAGAGAGAAAAGGAAGAAAAAGGTGCTAAATTTCATCTACCAATCAGGTCTGCAAAAGGAAAAGGAGGAGCTACAAATGCAGAAAGTGAAGGAAGAGAGGCTTTTGAAAGAACTAGAAGACATGCAAGCCAAGGTGGACGAGAATAAACCCTGCACGATATCATAAACATGATGGACTCGTTAATACTCCATACTCATCTCATACTCCATTGCTCAAGTTTAGTTAAATAATTAAAATTTAAAGAATTAGGGTGGAAATACAGATGTTTTGGGGGTTTGTAAAAGCCCAAGGCAACAACAGGCCTTCAGCAGGGAAGAACCATGCCTTTAAAGGAGAAATAAACCCTAAAAATGAATGTGGCTAAAAATTTCATATTTTCAAATTTCATATTTTTTATACTGAACTTATTGCACCAGCCTAAAGTTTCAGCTTAATCAATAGCAGCAATGATCCAGGACTTCAAACTTGTCACAGGGGGTCACCATCTTGGAAAGTGGCTGTGACACTCACATGCTCAGTGGGCTCTGATTGGCTGTTGAGAAGCTAAGCTTAGGGGGTCATCACAAATTATCAAGTAGAAAATGAGGTTGGTCTATAATATTAGTTAGTATAGATATGGGTATATATAATTTGTGTGAAAGTATGGAGGGGTGTGTGTATGGGGCTGGGTTTTCATTTGGAGGGGTTGAACTTGATGGACTTGGTCATTTTTCAGCTTGATTTGTAACTATGTCCTGGAAATAGCAGTGACTGTCATCCATGGAATTTTTTAAGTAATACAAATGCAAAGATATAATCGTTATCTGACAAAAATGTTGTAACCTGTCGTAATTGACTAAACGACTAATCTCCATGGTATGAACATTTTTGGGATGATTATTCTAAGTCCACAAATGGTCCAGAAATCATACAAAAAAAAGTTCCATACAACTATATCTGTGCGTCTATGGGCAGCTTTATTCAGTGTCAAACACACCATCTACTCACCATATAACTCAGAGCTGGGTGGGGGTCCCTGAATAGATTATTCCTGAGCCTGAATAACGGCAACCAACGGCACAAGAAACGAGTGTAAGAGTAAGATGTTGAAGACCAAGAATATATTGGTAAGTTGTCTGAAAAAAAACCATAAATCCTCTCAAAATCAGAGGTAATATGGAAATTGGGTGATAATGCTCAGCACTTAAAGACTTAAATAGGCAATATTGTTTTTATTTATAGCAATAATAACATAATATTAGTATTTATCGACCAAAATGGTGATCTGTCTTCCTAACTCATTCCTCTTTTGTTCTAGTCGGTTATAACATTCAGCTTTTATTTTCACCAGAAGTAGATGATAAATTAACTAAATCTCTCTGCATTCGCCTTGTTGTCCCTCTCCTCCACCTTGTGGAACTTGTGAGCTCTTCACTTTCCAAATCACTGGGGACTTGGCGCTCGGAAGATTCAAGTAACATAGTAACATAGTAACATAGTAAGTAAGGTTGAAAAAAAGACACACGTCCATCAAGTTCAACCTTTTTTTTTTTTAATCTGCCTAACTGCCAGTTGATCCAGAGAAAGACAAAAAAAAACATCTGAAGCTTCTCCAATTTGCCTCAGAGGGGGAAAATTCCTTCCTGACTCCAAAATGGCAATGGGACCAGTCCCTGGATCAACTTGTACTATGAGATATCTCCCATATCCCTGTATTCCCTCTTGAAACCCTCCAATTTTTTTAGATTTTTCTTCAAATCTTCAAATTAGAATTTTTCTGCTTTCATGTCCGAAACGGTTGAATTTTTTTTTTTGAAATCGCTTGAACCACCCAATTTTTTCAGGATTTTTCTTCAAATCTTCAAATTAGGGATTGCATCAATTTTACATTCACTTATTTTAAAGGTTTATTTTAAAAGGTTTACTTATCTTTTAAATTTTTGCCACCAATGTCCAGGCCTTTCTGCTCCTCCCACTAATCCAGACCTTAAAGGAACAGTAACACCAAAAAAGTGTTTTAAAGTAATGAAAATATCATGTACTGTTGCCCTGCACTGGTAAAACTAATCTGTTTGCTTCAGAAACACTACTATAGTTCATATAAACAAGCTGCTGTGGAGCAATGGCGGAAATATAACACCATTAGACAGACAGAGCTTATTTGCTATCTGCTGTGTAACTTGAGCCTTTTCTCCTTTGAATGGCTGCCCCCATGGCTACACAGCAGCTTATTTATATAAACTATAGTAGTACTTATCTGTTATCTACTGTGTATCCTGTGCTTGAATGGCTGCCCCCATGGCTACACAGCAGCTTGTTTATATAAACTATAGTAGTACTTATCTGTTATCTACTGTGTATCCTGTGCTTGAATGGCTGCCCCCATGGCTACACAGCAGCTTGTTTATATAAACTATAGTAGTACTTATCTGTTATCTACTGTGTATCCTGTGCTTGAATGGCTGCCCCCATGGCTACACAGCAGCTTGTTTATATAAACTATAGTAGTACTTATCTGTTATCTACTGTGTATCCTGTGCTTGAATGGCTGCCCCATGGCTACACAGCAGCTTGTTTATATAAACTACAGTAGTACTTATCTGTTATCTACTGTGTATCCTGTGCTTGAATGGCTGCCCCTATGGCTACACAGCAGCTTGTTTATATAAACTATAGTAGTACTTATCTGTTATCTACTGTGTATCCTGTGCTTGAATGGCTGCCCCATGGCTACACAGCAGCTTGTTTATATAAACTATAGTAGTACTTATCTGTTATCTACTGTGTATCCTGTTCTTGAATGGCTGCCCCCATGGCTACACAGCAGCTTGTTTATATAAACTATAGTAGTACTTATCTGTTATCTACTGTGTATCCTGTGCTTGAATGGCTGCCCCATGGCTACACAGCAGCTTGTTTATATAAACTATAGTAGAACTTATCTGTTATCTACTGTGTATCCTGTGCTTGAATGGCTGCCCCCATGGCTACACAGCAGCTTGTTTATATAAACTATAGTAGTACTTATCTGTTATCTACTGTGTATCCTGTACTTGAATGGCAGTCCCTGTGGCTACACAGCAGCTTGTTTATATAAACTATAGTAGTACTTATCTGTTATCTACTGTGTATCCTGTGCTTGAATGGCTGCCCCCATGGCTACACAGCAGCTTGTTTATATAAACTACAGTAGTACTTATCTGTTATCTACTGTGTATCCTGTGCTTGAATGGCTGCCCCCATGGCTACACAGCAGCTTATTTATATAAACAATAGTAGTGTTTCTGAAGCAAACACTGCAGTTTTACCAGTGCAGGACAACACTGCATTATATTTTCATTATTTTAAAACACTTTTATTTTTTGATGTTACTGTTCCTTTAATGTTCTTCATGGCCTCCCTACAAGGAATCGGCTGGAGCATGGGGGCAATATAGGCAGTGATGTTGCCATATCTAACCTGTGACAGGCCAACAATGTCACCCTAAACTTGCAAAAAAAAGAGCATTGTATGTGCATGTATGGATGCACGGATGCGAGGAAGCCCTGGAATTACTGCAGGCCTGCATATTTAGATTGCATTTATGGTGCAAAACTGGTTTTAAATGCACCTCACCAAGGCCAACTGGAAGGATTCCTGGAAGAGAGGAAGAAGGTGACGCTGCTCAGGAAACACTACTCTGAGCTTATGTTTTACCAACTTATTTGGTGCAACTCTAATCATTCCTCAGTCTATTCAAGGGAAACAACAACAATTTGAAGTCTTGTAACATTATATATCCCCAAGGTCCTACTGAGGATAAAATTCAATATAAAGAAAAATAAATAGAAGGTGGGTTATGAGGCCAGTATGTTTAAAAACTATCCAATTTATTGCTTACATATAATTCTCTAAAAAAAAAAAATGGCCGGCCAGGAAACACAATGAATAAATGATTAATAAATATGCATGAAAACAATGACTGATTGAATCCACGTGGGTAATCACTCTTTTGAATACAAATAATATAGTCGCTGTTCCTTGGTTGTGGTGTGTGCTTGTAGAATGACAAAAAGAGCTGTGAGTTATAGTTCACCAACTTTGGGATATGGATCAGAACTTTCTCATATGGTGAAGCAGTGAAATACACAGGGTGCTTTTCTTAGTGGATTAACAGGCAGATAGATGAGTGGCTATAGATGGAAAGATGTCCCCCACTCCCTCCTCCTTACCAGCTGTAAGAGCCCCCTAAAAGTAATTGGATTGATCTCACCAGATTCTCTGTTCCGTTTTTTCCTCAAGGGTGTAGCAGGGTTTGAACTCTCAATAATCTCAAGCCTGTTTGCTTTTTCACCACTCGGCAGGTGTCCTTTTCTCAAGGATCCAAGATGGCGCCCAGTCCGTGCGTTCCATAGCGGAACGCAACCTCCGGATCTTTTTCACGATTTTACACTGCTTCACCGATGTCACGATCTTCACGATTTAGCTGATCACGTAGTCCCGGCAAGGTACAGGTTTGCACGATTTTTTCGTTGTTTGAAGTAAAAGCATACAAAAGTCCCACCTGAGGAGTGAACACTGCAAGATGTTTCGACACGCTAGGGCTTTCTCAAGCAGTTAGAAAATTCATGGGAAACAGTTGCTTAATTAAACACACGGGGGTCAATAAAATGTACAGCCTCTCCCCCCAAACCTGTGCACACCAGAGGCAGGACCATGGCTTTTATTTATCCCACTATAAATGTCACATACACAACATACAAACCCCTTTATGCCTTTCCCCGTTAGTAGGAAAGAACACAGGCTGAGTTATACAGGGAACTCTGAGTATCACTCATGTATTATAAGGGATAATGTACCCCCTACTGTAAATGATAAGGATATTAGAAGTCACTGAGGGGTTGTTCTGTGACCATATAAAGGCACAAGGCTGCAGGCTGAGTTATACAGGGAACTCTGAGTATCACTCATGTATTATAAGGGATAATGTACCCCCTACTGTAAATGATAAGGATATTAGAAGTCACTGAGGGGTTGTTCTGTGACCATATAAAGACACAAGGCTGCAGGCTGAGTTATACAGGGAACTCTGAGTATCAATAGTTAGAAGAGAACAAGGTGCTCCAGAATGAAATAGAAAATGACTCACCAAATAGTGAAAGTGGTCCGGGTGCACCAGCCCCAGACCCCCAGCTTTAGGGAGCAGTACAGCAAGGAATATGCTAACTCTCATACATCCCAGGTACATGACTTTACATTTATCAACATTGAATCTCATTTGCCACTTAGCTGCCCAGATTGCCAGTTTGTCAAGAACCTGTTGCAAGTGCCACATCCCTGGATGGAATTAATTGGGCTGATAGTTTTGTGTCATCTGCAAACATTGAAACATTACTTAATGTCTTGTGGTCAGACTGGTGGGAAACTGACCAGCAGGTGGCGCTGTTGTAACAAAATTCATTCATATTAACAGCACATGTATCCCTTAATATCTTGGAATAAAAAATAAATAAATAATGTAAATTATAAAAGTGCTTAGAATAGCACCCTCATCAGTTTTACATTTACTATTTTTAAAGGTTTTGGAAAAACAGTTTATTCAGGTGTAGTTACCTCACATAGCTGATATTCAAGGTTCACAATAGGATTTAAATGAAAACCTTTATTTTTGTTTCTGTGTCCTTCAAGCTAATCAGGAATTATTAATACCTAGCCGTACTTTTCCTTGCAAAGCTGTTGTGTTTTCTTGTCCCCGCTGTGTTTGCAACATCTTCAATTGCACTTTCTATCCCTCTGATGTTTTTTCGGTACAAATGCACATTGTATTTGTATTGCGATGCTCTTGCCTAGGCGTCAGGACTGTGCAACTGTAATACAGTGTATGGAGACAGTATCAGTGAATTGTCTGCTTAGAGCAATTTTTTGGAAGTGGCTCCCAGCTTAGGGCTGTTTCACTTCATGGTTGATGTGACCTGCCAGGAGAATATTACATCTTTATCAGCTTTAAGCTGGCCATAGATGTTGAGATTTTTAAAAGATCAGATCCTGATTGTGAGACCACGATCTTCTCAGAACGATTGTACGAATTTACCATCAACTAAAAAGACCAATTTACCAAGAAAACAAAGGGGAGCTGCCTGCTTGGCCCTGCAAACATAGATAGATTGCACTGGGACCGACAAAGATTTTTTGACCTGGCCGATCAATTTCCCGACAGATGTCGGTCGAAAAATCGTAAGATGTACGATCGTTCGAATACCACTAACCGCACGATAATTTCAAAGGATTGGTCGGGCTTCCCTAAAATCGGTCGTTCGGCCAAGAAGAATCGTCGCGTCTATGGGGAGCTTTACAGTATCACTCTCACTCTTAGGAGAAGGTCTCTTGACTTCACTTGTTTAAAGAATCAAATGAAATCATTTCATGCGCATTGAAAGAGATAATAAGATCCAACTAACATCCCAAAATGGACAGTTTTTAACGTGTTCATTTCTATGTACTTGTACCAGTCGTAAACCAATGGCAATGCTGAGGTTTTGTTTCATGCTCAAGAAATTTCGGAAATAAGCTCAATCTACAGTAATACATTCAGAATCTACATTAAGGGGGTTATTTATTATGCTCCGAATATCCAAAATTCGAATAATTCGTAGTTTTTGGACTAAAAAAAAAATTTTTTTCGTAATTTAATAAAGCCTGATGGTCTTAAAAGTCCAACTCTGAAACCCCGGCATCTAAAAGCTCTCGAGGTCCTGTATAAGTCAATAGGGAAGTTCCCAGTGTCTACACTGATGTCCGTACCGATATATGATGAGTTTGTGTTTTCTTCGCAAAAAACTCTGAAAACTAAGATTTTTTCTTAGTTTTCTTTGTTTTTGGCGCGGAAACCACAAACAATTCGGAGTTTTCAGGGAAAGCTCTGAAGTTTGCCTGACCCTATTTTTTCAGGTTTATTTCTTCATAAATAAGGTCCATTCGGGCAATCGGAGTTGCTCGGATTTCCAACTTAGAAATACTCGGACTTGATAAATAACCCCCTTAGTCTGGGGTCTGTAGGGAAATATGGCAGCACATCTTTATGTTGCTTAGTGTCATGTAGCCACGATTTGAGCCCAGCTACACAATAGTGTGACCAGAAGGTGCTGGGGAGTTTAGGGTTGGTAGAAAGGTAAATCTGCCCCGTTTATAATGCCAAGCATCTAGGAGCACTTTAGGCATCAGTATTTGTTCCGGTTATGATGTTATAGTGGAAGATTTGTTGCATTTGAACTCTATTCATTTTGTTTAAGGTCAACAGAGTCCGACTGGGCCAGCGGGACCCCGTGAAAAATCCCAGAGGGCCCTGGCCCTCATGGACCCCCACAGGCCCAGACCTGCACCCTCAGCTGCCCAGCAGGAAGGGCCCCCCCCGGGACTGCCAGGAGGGCCCTTTGTTTTGTATTCCCAGTGGGCTCCCATGGCTCCAGTCCGACCCTGAAGTCTCAGGGAACCTTTTTTCTCTACGATGAACAGGCTTATTCTCAGAAGTGAACTTTAATGTTGTTCCCCGTGATTCTCCAGTGCCCTAATACAGCAACCATAGCCTTCCTGCCAGGCATTTGTGCCTAATGAAGTCCTCAAATTCATGAGCATTTTCTCTGCAACTGGAGAACATTGCAATATGATATAATACAAGGGTTGGCTCATGAGATCTAAAGCCGGCCATACATGGCGACATATAAACTGCCAGTGCAGCACCTTCAGACCAAAAATCAGCCAGATATCGATCTGGCAAGTTTTAAAATGGTGTTGGATAAAGAACACATTGATGTGGTCCTCGTCTGTCTGGTCTCTGTCCTACTGTATGATCTGAGCCTGATTTGGCCCACAAGTCAAACAACGTTGCCAGAGCTGAACTGGATGTGCAATACCAGTAGAGAGAAATATACTGGAGACAGTAGAGCAATAAGATAGGAACATGAAGAGCACAGGGCTGCAGCATAGAAATAGACAGGAGGCCATTCTTGCCCCAACAAATGCTCCCCCCTATGTAAATACACAGGGAGACACTGGTGCACTCACACTCATGTACAACCCCTCTCTATGGCTGCTGATCTACAAAGTCTTTCTGTATCTCAGGTAAGACAATTTCCTTAAAAATGTTCCCCTAATTCCTGGCTGGCCAAGAACATTCTTTCATATTAGAAGCCTGGTGATTATAGGCCAGTAAGTTTGACATCGGTGGTGGGCAAATGATTTGAAGGCTTGTTAAGGGATCATATTCAAAATTTTGTCCTAATGAATGGCATTATGAGCAGCAGTCAGCATGGCTTTATGAAGGATAGGTCATGTCAGACTAATTTGATTGCATTTTATGATGAGGTAAGTAAGATTCTGGACAGTGGGGGGGCAGTAGATGTGATCTATTTGGATTTTGCCAAAACGTTTGATACTGTGCCCCACAAACGACTTCTTTCTAAACTAAGGTCTGTTGGGCTAAATGAAGTTGTTTGCACATGGATAGGAAACTGACTACAGGATCGGGTACAGAGGGTGGTTGTTAATGGGACATTCTCTACTTGGAGTAAGGTTCTTAGTGGGGTCCCCCAGGGCTCAGTATTGGGTCCACTTTTATTTAACTTGTTCATTAAAGGATAAGTAACCCTTTAAAATAATTGAATGTAAAATTGATGAGGGGCTATTCTAAGCACTTTTGTCATTTACATTCATTATTTATTTTGTTTTTATTCCAAGATATTAAAGGATACATGTACTGTTAATATGAATGAATTTTGTTACAACAGCGCCACCTGCTGGTCAGTTTCCCACCAGTCTGACCACCAAGTAGTCAAGGAAGTTGTCAGGAGAAAGAAAGAGGCTGCTCTGATGTTCTTCTGCTTAGGAAAGATTTGAGAAAGGTTTCTAATTGAAATTTGATACATTACCCCCTTAAAGAGCACTAGATTTTGAGTTTAAAAGTAAACAAATAAGTAGGGTAGAAATCCTGCCTGTGTTTTGTGCTTCTGTACCAGCCCAAGGCAACCACAGCCCTATAGCAGTAAAGATCTGTGTCTCCAAAGATGCCCCAGTAGCTCCCCATCTTCTTTTCTGCTGATTCACTGCACATGCTCTGTGCTGCTGTCACTTACTGAGCTTAGGGAGCCACTCACAATATACAGTACACATAGAATAGAAATGTCACAATATAAGGCTGATTAGTAATTAATACACATAATTACTACATGGCAGCACAGAAACCAGTGCAATTAGCATCAGAATTGAATAATCAGCAAACCTGTAGCATCAGCTTATATTACAGCCAGGGAAGCTCATTTTCTGCTGGATAATTAGTGACGAGCCCTACGCTTAGCTTCTCAACAGCCAATCAGAGCCCACTGAGCATGTGAGTGTCACAGACACTTTCCAAGATGGTGACCCCCTGTGACAAGTTTGAAGTCCTGGATCATTGCTGCTATTGACAAGCTCAAACTTTAGCCTCGTGCAATAAGTTCACTATATAAAATATGCCATTTTTAGCCACATTCATTTTTAGTGTTTAGTTCTCCTTTAAATAATAAGATGGAATGAGGTATGAAAAGATATATTTTTATAATGCACTGAAAGCATTGTGTATTTTAGCTACAACTGTTACATAACTGTAGATGAAACTATACCTTTCAGTCTTCATTATGTAGACAATTGTTTCAATCCATTCTAATGTATAAGGTGTGGGTTTAGTCTGAATTCATATTCTGCTGAGAAATTCATGTAAAACTAGTTTGAGAAGACAATATGTCTGCAGTGAGTGTTCCCAATAGGTCACAGGACTTGATTACATGTACAATTAGAGCTTTACAATGCAGCCCATATGCCAGCACACATTTGCTGGGGAAAATTCACCGGCGTCCATTTTTTTTTTGATGCGCGCAGAATTTTCCCCAGTGAATTTTCACAGCCGTTTCACAAATTTTTTCGCCGGCGGCGAATCGTGCAAATTTGCAGCGAATTTGCGCCTGGCGCATAAATTTCGCCCATCACTAACTATGACAAACATAAGTTCGATTTCCTAGAAGGTGAAAAACAATTATAGGCAAGAAGTAAAAATGAGGATTCAGTATAAGTTGAGTTATATAGTTTAGTAGGAATAGTTATTTTTTATCAGCTGATACAAGATAGTTTGGTGTCTTACAGTGGTGCAACTAAATATCACTGGGCCCCACAGCAAATAATTTTATAGGCCCCAAAAATGTCTAGAGATTGACTTGTTTTACCAAGTTTTATTGAATTTGTATATGAATTAGAGCCTCGTGGGGCCCCTATACCTTCTGGGCCCCCCTGCAGCCGCAGGGTCTGCTTCCTCTATAGTTACGCCCCTGGTGTCTTATATATTTGCAATGTGGGTATGGTGGGTACGTGTTGCACAGTTGTACTGTATGGCAAGGCTGGCAAAATTAGCTGTTTGCAATTGGTCAGTGTTTTGGAGAGAGGGGGTGCTAGGGGCATATTTATCAAGGGTCGAATTTAGAATTGAAAAAACTTCGAAATTTTAATTCAAAAATACCAACTGAAATTAAGTCAAAGTTTTTATTTTTGGTCGAATAGGTCTGTTTTCGATTGAATAGGTCTGTATTCGGCCGAATTCGAATCGCATTCGATCAAATTTGATTCAAAGTTTTTCCCCCAAAAAACGTACAACCTTTTGACTTTGTTTTTTTAACCTGCCTAACTGCTAGTTGACTCCAAATAGGTTCTAGGAGGTCCCCCGTAGGCTAAAACAGCGATTCGGCAGGTTTTAGATGGCGAATGGTTGAAGTTGAATTTTTGAAGAGACAGTATGGGGCATATTTATCAAGGGTCGATTTAGAAAAAAACGTTGAAATACGAATTCAAAAAGACCAACCGGAATTAAGTCAAAGTTTTTTTTGGTCGAATAGGTCCATATTCGATCAAATAGGTCTGTATTCGATCGTATTTGAATCGTACGAATTGAAGGAAAAGCGCATTCGATTTTTCCCCCAAAAAAGTTTGATTTTTCAAAGTTCACCAATTGACTCCAAGTAGGTTCTAGAAGGTCCACCATAGGCTAAAACAGTAAGTCGGCAGGTTTTATATGTCAAATGGTCGAATTTGAATTTTTAAAGAGACAGTGCATGAAAAATGTTGATATTCTAATTTTATGCAAATTCAAATAGAATTTGGACTATTCCCTAGTCGAGGTACATAAAAAAACCTAGAAATTAGAATTTTTTCAATTAGAAAATTCACCTCGACCTTTGATAAATCTGCTCCTTCCTGATAAATTCAGATATTCAAATTGTCAATTTTTTTTCAAATTCAAATCGAATTTGGACTACTCCCTAGTCAAAGTACACAAAAATAGCTCGAAATTCAATTTATTTTTTCATTCGAAAATTCACCTCGACCTTGATAAAAATCTGCCCCTTAATGTATCACAGTGATTCTGTTTGTAATAGAGAAAGCACACACACACGTAAAGAAGATCGTCTATGCATGCACCTATTGAGAATCCTTTGCATTTCACAACTATGTGGTCTTGGTCATGAGGAGGGCGCATTGCATTGTGGGAATTTTTGTTTTCTACAATTAGCCCTTTTGAGGAAACCAAAGATTTGGAACTAGTAAAGGGCTTACAAGTTAAACATAATAGGAGCAGTGTAGCAGAGTAAAACTAAGCCTTTCCATAGACCCATTATTGCCTTTAGACGTTTCTTGTGCTATAACCAGTTTAGTTTTACCTAGGGGCAAATTTACCTAGGGTCGAATATCGAGGGTTAATTAACCCTCGATATTCGACTGCCGAATTGAAATCCTTCGACTTCGAATATCGAAGTCGAAGGATTTAGCGCAATTCGTTCGGTCAAACGATCGAAAGATTTTAATCCATCGATCGAAGGATTATCCTTCGATCAGAAAATTGTTAGGAAGCCTATGGGGACCTTCCCCATAGGCTAACATTGGCCTCGGTAGGTTTTAGGTGGCGAAGTAGGGGGTCGAAGTTTTTTTTAAAGAGACAGTACTTCGACTATCCGATGGTCGAATAGTCGAAAGATTTTTAGTTTGAATCGTTCCATTCAAAGTTGAAGGTCGAAGTAGCCCATTCGAAGGTCGAAGTAGCCAAAAAAAACCATTCAAAATTCAAACTATTTTTCCTCTATTCCTTCACTCGAACTAAGTAAATGGGCCCCCTAGTCTCTGCACTCTCTCCAGCTCATTTATATCCCTCTTAAGGACTGGAGTCCAAAACTGCCCCCATACTCCAGATGAGGCCTCACCACGGACCTATAAAGAGGCAGAATTTTCATCCCTTGAGTTAATGCCCTTTTTTTAAAAGACAAAACTTTATTTGCTGAGTGACACTGTCTAAATCTACACAGTATGTTATCCACAAAAATCCCCAGATCCCCCCAATACACTGCCATTTAGTATATAACTCACATTTATATTATTCCTGCCAACTGCCAGTTTGCTGCCAGTTTAGTCAAATCCCTATGCAAAGTGGCAGCATCCTGTGTGGAAGTTCTGCACAATCAGCAAATATGAAAATATTCCTTTCAATGCCCACCCCAGGATCTTTTAAGCTCAGTAGAGTGTTCTGTGAGTCTATAGTTACGTAGTGACGGAACTGTATTTAGGACACAGCTGGTGTTGTTTAATTCTTTATGTTTTAGCAAATACCTTCAAAGGAGGAGCCTTAGTGTTAATCCGATAACTTGTTTGCTAAAATAACACAGAGAATGAAAAAGTATAAATACTTCTGTTTCACTTTGTGATCTCCACACGCACAGAAATCAATCGTCTGTGTAGAACAAGGCAAGGTAAGAGTCACATTCCCCCATTCAAGCAAATTACCTTCTTCACTAAATCATCTAGATATTTCCATAAGTATAGATAGATACTTGACTTTTTCCAATTTTAGCTTTTCAGTTTCTGTTTTTCCTGTAGATTTCTGATGCTTGGGGCTTCTAAAGCTACACCTACCTGTACTTACCAAGGGGGTCATTTATTAAAACTAGTTTTTAGTGAAATTGTATTAGGGGAAAAACCCTCACATTTTTAGATTTATTATGTCCCGATTTGGATATGTTTCCAAATCCAAAAATACTCCATCTAAAACCTGTTGAATTGATGTAATTATTTGGTCGTGCCCATTTATTAAACAGTTTTGGAAGTATGTTACCTGCTTTATTAAAAAGTCTATTAAGTCAGATATTGTATTAAATCCACATTTTGCTTTTTTGGGTCTTAAGGACTCTTTTCTGGTGGCAAATAAAATTTCATTAACAAATTTTTCAACCGAAATATTTGACTATTGCTGGTTAGTCCTGGCAGCTTCCCGGAAATCTATTTTCTTAGGTTGGATTAGAGATGATCCCCCTCAGTTGAAAGATGTATTTTCATAATTATAAAATTTATGTATCCAAGAGGTCATTAGATACAGAGTTGATGAATTATCTCAGAGAAATAGGATTGAACGTAGATGGTCTTTTTATATTGCAACTCTTGATGATGCTAAAAGAAAATTCATTCACAAACTTATGGAGAAAGATGAAAATAACTAGTTATTTTCTTTAAAGACTAAAAGGGCATGTTTACTAACATTGGAGATAAATATCTGGAGAGATTTCTGGAGATATTGCCCATGGCAACCAATCAGCTATTAGATTTAAACAGCCACAGCCATGTTAGAAAACAAAAGCAAAGATCTGATTGGTTGCTATGGGCAACATCTCCAGAAATCTCTCCAAATATTTATCTCCAATGTTAGTAAACATGCCCCTAAGCCCTTTCACTAAATTGCATTGTTTATCTTATCTAAATTTTCTTGACTGAGTCATTAATTTCTATTGCGTAAAGCTTGAGCTATATGGAAAGTACAGGTCTATTTATATCTATATATTTATATTTGTATTTGTTTTAATTTTTTTTTTGTTTGTGTTTTAATGTGTATGGTTGATATTGTACTAATTCTTTTTGAATTTCGTATACATGTTTCTGTATAGTCATATGCTTGCGATTATCAAAAAGCTATGTAAACTATTCATACTTTATTGCAAACTCAATAAAAAGAATTTGAAAAGAATTGATGTAAAAGTCAATGGAAGCTGTTCCTTTAACCATTTGAAGATGTTTTAACCTTTAAGCTTCACAAATTTTGCAGTGTTTGATGCTGGTTTTCACTCGGATAATTCGATTTGTTTGCGACAATTTGAAAAAGTCGAATGATTCTGATTTACGCTTCATTTTGTTTAGTTTTTTTCTTGGATGGTTGGGTTTGTTTTTTTTTAAAAAGTGAGAAAGTTGAGTTTATGTAAATATTCCCCTAATGACTAAGACTCCTCTACCCTGTCCATGCAAATTAAAGGGATCCTGTCCTCGGAAAACATGTTTTTTTCAAAACACATCAGTTAATAAAGTTACTCCAGCAGACTTCTGCACTGCAATCCATTTCTCAAAAGAGCAAACAGATGTTTTTATATTCAGTTTTGAAATCTGACATGGGGTTAGACATTTTGTCAATTTCCCAGCTGCCCCATGTCATGTGACTTGTGCCTGCACTTGAGGAGAGAAATGCTTTCTGGCAGGCTGCTGTTTTGTCTTTTTAGTGTAACTGAAGGAGTCTCAGAGGGACATGGGTTTTTACTATTGAGTGTAGGGATGCACCGAATCCACTTTTTTGGATTCGGCCGAACCCCCGAATCCTTCACGAAGGATTCGGCCGAATACCCAACTGAATCCGAACCCTTATTTGCATATGCAATTAGGGGTGGGAAGGGGAAAACATTTTTTACTTCCTTGTTTTCTGACAAAAAGTCACACAATTTCCCTCCCCGCCCCTAATTTGCATATGCAAATTAAGATTCAGATTCGTTTCGGCCGGACAGAAGGATTCGGCCGAATCTGAATCCTGCTGAAAAAGGCCGAATCCTGGCCGAATCCCAAACCGAATCTTGGATTCGGTGCATCCCTAATTGAGTGTTGTTCTTAGATCTACCAGGCAGCTGTTATCTTGTGTTAGGGAGCTGTTATCTGGTTACCTTCCCATTGTTCTGTTGTTTGGCTGCTGGGGGGGAAAAGGGAGGGGGTGATATCACTCCAACTTGCAGTACAGCAGTAAAGAGTGATTGAAGTTTATCAGAGCACAAGTCACATGACTTGGGGCAGCTGGGAAATTGACAATATGTCTAGCCCCATGTCAGATTTCAAAATTGAATATAAAAAAATCTGTTTGCTCTTTTGAGAAATGCAAGATCTGAAGTATTAATTGATTCATTTTGAAAAAAAAATTTTTTCCCATGACAGTATCCCTTTAATGTGTGAGCTCTCACTGTCCAAGTTATGATGAGCTTTTTTGGGGGTTGGATTTGGTTTAAATAAATAATAGATGAGAGGCAGTAGGTTGGTTCTAACTGTCAGCTACATTTGTATTTGTTGTGTAGAGATCACTAATCAAGAAAATACAATTCCAGCAGAAGGAGGCCAAAGATGACCATGCAGATGCCAATGGTTGAATTACTTTCCAAAGTGGATTCAGGAAGATGTGTGGGTATTGAAATAGCCAACAAGACCAGATCTATCACCTTATCTTCTCCAAGGTAAATTATGGTGCAAACATTGACATGGCTCACATTGCATGAATACATTATGGTAATGATCTATTCAGATACCGTGGAAACATGATGAGCTATGTAAGTCATTATCTCTAGACAAAATGTGCTCCATCTCTACTAGATTATGTAACATAGAATGCAGTATGGAATCCATTATCCGGAAACCTGTTATCCAGAAAGCTCCGAATTACAGAAAGGCTGTCTCCCATAGTCTCAATTATAATTAAATAATTCCCAATTTTTGGAAAAAAATATTTCCTTTTTTCTGTGTAATAATAAAACAGTACTTTGTACTTGATCCCAACTAAGATATAATTAATCCTTATTGGAAGCAAAACCAGCCTATTGGGTTTAATTAATGTTGACATGATTTTCTAGTAAACTTAAAGGGGACCTGTCACCCCAAGAAATACTTCCAAATCCTATTTTATGATGTTAGTCAAGCAAAATAAAGTTCAATTACACTATACAAATGATTTAAATCTTCTTTAGTTTAGTCTTGAACTTCACAATCAAATCAAGCAGACAGGTGGCATTTTGTGGATACTGTTATTAAGCCAAACTCTGTGTCATGCCGAAATCTTGTTAATGCAACAGAATGGGGCACCCGAAGCCCCTGCCCAATCACTGGCTGCACAATTAGATGTTAGAAATGCACTGGCATGCAGAATGGAATGTCAAAGAATTGCCTGCCCCGCCTCCATGCCTAAGACATAGAGGCGGGGCAGGCAATATATAATTGACAGCTGAGATTTTAAAATACATTTATAACTGATATGGATACTAGTAAAAAAAATTATTTGGGTTTCATGTGTAATTTGAAAATTACTTTTCTTATACAGCTTTTTATGTCTGGGTGTCTGGTATGACGATCCCCTTTAATTTAGAAAAACTGTCAAAATAAAAAGCAATTGTGAAAAATATGTATTGTCGTGTCTGAAATGTGGAACTAATTAAAACTGAACAAAGTGTGGAATTTGTGCTATCCCAGTGCTCAATATTAAAGGATAAGTAAACCTTAAAAATAAGTGAATGTAAAATTGATGAGGGTGCACTTTTGTCATTTACATTACATTATTTATTTATTTTTTAGTCCAATATATCAAAGGATACATGTACTGTTAATATTAATGAATTAATTTTCCTCTAACAGCGCCACCTGCTGTAAACCCCCCCACATTTGAAAGTCAAATAATTCAAAAACTATATAAAAAAAAGTTGTTTAGAATTAGGCATTCTCCAACATACTAACTTAATTTAAAGGTGAACCACCCCTTTAACAGTAGTATACTATTTATTATTATTACAACCTAATGGTGCAATAGTATTTTATTATAGTGTGCCTAAATTCACTATTTGTTTAAATGTGATGTGAAATATTGGGAATATTGTACTTTTTTTGCATAAATATTCAATACAATCTTTTAAAGAGACAGCTTTTTTATTTCGAGCAATATCACATTTAAGTTTTTTGTTGTAAGTGGGTAGCAGTTTGTATGGTATCTGGGAACATTCCTAGAGCAGATTAGCTCCAGGCTCCCCATGTTCATCAGATGCACAGCGATTGAGATCAAGGCCGCTGCGGTGGCAACATACTACAGGTATGGGATCCGTTATCCGGAAACAAATTATCCAGAAAGCTCCAAATTATGGAATGGCTATCTCTCATGGGCTCCATTATAATGAAATAATCAAAAATGTAAAAAGGGTTTCCTTTTTCTGTGTAATGTTCTGTGTAACAGTAGCTTGTAGATCCCAACTAAGTGTAACGGTTGGCACCCTGAATCTAGAACCAATGCCAAGCACCCTGGTCTCGGCTCGTGCTTTCACCTGTAGCAGACGCCTTTGGCCTCGGGAGGAGCCCTCAGCTACTCAGATGCCGCCAGGTCTTAAAACGAGAGGTGCAAAGTGAAAGGTTCTAAACAAGTGAAGGGGCACTACTGTAAGCAAAGTCTTGGGCAGAAGGTCGTGGTACAAGGCGTAAGGCAAAATAGTAGTCAGATCAGGCCGGGTTGAGGCAGGCAGAAAATAAGCGTAGTCAGGCAGGCAAGGGTCAAACCAGGAGATCAATCAGAAAGGATTTAGCAGAAGAGGTAGTCAGTATTCAGGCATGGGTCAGGATCCAGCGCTCAGAGTCAAAAGCCAGTCAGGGGTCACAACAGGAATCAAAACAGGTTCAGACAGAAATAGCTTAAAGCTCAGAAGCACCAGGAACAAAACCCTAATAAGCTATTTATACTTTTAAATTTCCGCGCCATTGTGAGCTGCCAGCGCGCCTGCGCCTTTAATTCACGCAGAGGCGCGCCGAGCATGCCCTACGGAACCAGCGCCTGAGGAGAAACAGGAGGACAGCTTGGTGGGCGTCCCCACCGCACGAGAGGGTGAGTTGTCACACTAAGATATAATTAATCCTTATTGGAAGCATAACCAGCCTATTGGGGTTTTTTAATGTTTACATTATTTTCTAGTAGACTTAAGGTATGAAGATCCAAACTATGGAAAGATCCGTTATCCGGAAAACACCAGGTCCTGAGCATTCTGGATAACAGGTCCCATACCTGTACTGTGGGCTGATTTTTAGTAACACGGACTGGCCATCTGGTTACAATTTATTATGAATGGATAGCGATGCAACAAGAAATTATTGTAAGAGGCTTTAATTAGAAGCCTGCTAGTCTCTCTATTTTTGGAAGGGGGGTGGGTTCCAGGGGTCAGTGACCCTGACAACCAGATCATTTTTCATTTGCAGGCCAGGAATAAGGTAGATTAAAAAGTTGTTTGAAAACATTATATATAATGGACTTAAAGGAATAAATCTTGTTAAGCGGCGCGTTAAATAATAAAAGGTGCAAAGTTAGCTGTTTGTCAAGGAAATCAAAATTAAACAATCCTAACATGAAACCTTGTATTGGTTGCTTTGAGTAACTGCAATTGAGCAAACCTAGCGGTTTTCATTTCTTATAGTGTATGAGTACTTTTATTGGCATTTTAAGAAATACTGTAAAAGTGACAGCATTCTCATTGTTATTGCAGCACTTACTGTGAAAGTGGCTACCCGCATTCTCCACCACCTCCCAGCGTCTCTCCTGGCACCATGGATCACTGTATATTTGTGAAAACACCATCAACGACCTGTGGCAGCGTGGGAGTTGTGACTTATTGTCTCTCTAACTCACAAACCATAGCCATTCTCTTCTCAAACCCCTACGACTATACTTTATACAGCATATACTTTGGAGTATTGATCACTGATCACAGCCCTAAGGCTGACTATGAGCTTTACAATGAGATGTACTGCAATAAAGTACAAAGCTCTCAATTTAAACGTGCTCGGGTGAGTAAAAACTCAAGGGCCTTGGAGGTTTCTCATGGGCAGGTGAAAGTTTTAGCCACAATGTCGAATGACACAAAGTCTATATTGAGAGTGGACATTGTAGATGCCTAAATAGGCCACAAAACTATTCATCAGTGGTCTGACTTATTAACTGAACTGCTAAACTGCTCAATACAGTTACCCACAGGCACCAATCAGAGCTTTTTATTTCTACTTTGCAATTCATGAACAAAAATGATTGTGACTGCTAACGGCAGTTCAGTAATTCAACATTAGCCCACAAAGCTTAAAGGAAAACTATACCCACAAACAATGTAGGTCTCTATAAAAAGATATTGCATAAAACAGCTCATGTGTAAAAACCCTGCTTCATGTAAATAAACCATTTTCATATTATAATACTTTTTTAGTAGTGTGTGCCATTGGGTAATCATAAATAGAAAATTGCGATTTTAAGAAATAAGGGAACCTATGATTCATGGTGCACAGAAAGCAACCATTCATGTTAGGTCACATGAGCCAATTAACAGACAGGGTTCTGTCTTTTACTTCCACACTTCTTCCTGTTACAGTTAGAGCTGTAATATTTCTGGTCAGCTGATCTCTTCCTGTTACAGATAGAGCTGCAGTATTTCTGGTCAGCTGATCTCTTCCCGTTACAGCTAGTGCTGCAGTATTTCTGGTCAGGTGATCTCTTACTGTTACAGCTAGAGCTGCAGTATTTCTGGTCAGGTGATCTCTTCCTGTTACAGTTAGAGCTGCAGTATTTCTGGTCAGGTGATCTTTTCCTGTTACAGTTAGAGCTGCAGTATTTCTGGTCAGGTGATCTCTCCCTGTTACAGTTAGAGCTGCAGTATTTCTGGTCAGGTGATCTCTTCCTGTTACAGTTAGAGCTCCAGTATTTCTGGTCAGGTGATCTCTTCCTGTTACAGTTAGAGCTGCAGTATTTCTGGTCAGGTGATCTCTTCCTGTTACAGTTAGAGCTCCAGTATTTCTGGTCAGGTGTTTTCTTCCTGTTACAGTTAGAGCTGCAGTATTTCTGGTCAGGTGATCTCTTCCCGTTACAGCTAGAGCTGCAGTATTTCTGGTCAGGTGATCTCTTCCTGTTACAGTTAGAGCTGTAGTATTTCTAGTCAGGTGATCTCTTCCCATTACAGTTAGAGCTGCAATATTTCTGGTCAGGTGATCTCTTCCTGTTCCAGTTGGAGCTGCAGTATTTCTGGTCAGGTGACCTCTTCCTGTTACAGTTAGAGCTGCAGTATTTCTGGTCAGGTGACCTCTGTTATCCAGCACACAGACCATCGCAAATTGGGGGCTCAAGGGAAAAGAAGTAAAGGGGCAATACTTACTTAAATAAATATATCAGTTTGGTAAGATACTTTAATATGCTACTTAATATGATATAAAATCTGTTGCTGAGGTATTCATTTTGGGGGTATTCATTTAATGGCCAAGGCTTATGTCAACTATTAAGATACTTACAGCTAGCAATTGTTTTATAGGACATGGGCAGGGCCAGTTTAGGGCCACTCAAGTAATGAGAAAGTCTCTTGTTCCTTGCAGTTTATCTACTAATCACCATACTATAACAAAATTAGGGATGCAACGAATCCACTTTTTTGGATTTGGCTGAACCCCCGAATCCTTCGTGAAAGATTGGGATGAATACCAAACCGAATCCAACCCCTAATTTGCATATGCAAATTAGGGATGAGAAGGGGAAAACATTTTTTACTTCCTTGTTTTCTGACAAAAAGTCATGCAATTTCCCTCCCCACCCCTAATTTGCATATGCAAATTAGTATTTGGTCCAGGCCCGGGCTGAAGGATTTGGCCAAATCCTCCTGAAAAAGGCCGAATTCTGGCCGAATCCCGAACCGAATCCTGGATTCGGTGCATCCCTAAACAAAATATAGAATACTCATGTAATAGGTGATATTTTCATAGCAAACTTTAAACAGATACAAACCTAAGTACACACATAGGACCTGTTATCCAGAATGCTCGAGACCTGGGATAATCCAGATTTGGGATATTTCTGTAATTTGTAACTCCGTTCTTGTTAACTGAAAAATTATTTAAATATTAAATAAATCCAGTACGATTGTTTTGCTTCCAATAAGGATTAATTATATCTTAGTTGGGATCAAGTACAAAATACTGTTTTATTATTACAGAGAAAAAGGAAATCATTTTTAAAAATTTGGATTATTTGAATAAAATGGAGGCTATGGGTGATGGCCCTCTCATAATTCAGAGCTTTTTTGATAATGGATCCCATACCTGTGTTAGCTTTAGGATTCAGGATGCATCCATAGAAAGTCCTTAAAAATACACTGGCCAATTAAAGTAGCGTTAGACATCAAAACAAGGCCACAATCGTGCAAAATCCACAGGCCACTACACTATATATTGAAGCGCAGAGACACTTGACACTTGGACGGCACTTGAATCGACCGCAGCCTCCATTAGGTCACATTTGACTGAAAAGTCGTCCTCTTCTCCTGTCCCTACCTTGTGTGTCATTCTGAGGCGGTATGTACAGCCTGAATTGGGGTTTTGTCCTTACCTTTTTTTGTCTGGCACCCAATGGGTTATTTTTTAAAGTCTGAATGCCAAAAACTTGAAAAATTGGAGTTTTTCTTACTATAAAATTTTTAGTGAACTAGCTTATAAATGCTCATGGCAAGTTCAGTTCTACTGAAAATTCTACTTCTACAGGAGAACTAATACCTTTAGATGATCATGTCTCTCAATGCTGTATTTTATATACTGTACCAGCCAGATGTTCAGCAGCCCTAGAACAGTAATGATCCAGGCTTTCAAAATTCACAGTAGCTCGGGATCATGTGACATTGTTAGGCCATATTTTGAGTGTCACGGACACTGCACATGCTCTGTGTTTTCCAGATAAATTTTAAAGGATAAGAAAACCTTTAAAATAAGTTAATATAAAATTGATGAGGGTGCTATTCTAAGGACTTTTGTCATTTACATTCATTATTTATTTATTTTTTATTCCAGGATATTAAGGGATACACGTTAGTGATATGCGGGTCAGGTTTTTTTCTTGTCCCTAACCCGCCCTCCCTCAGCCCATGCTCGCACGCATCCGACTTCCGGATTCCTTTTATAGACCCGCGCCACCTAGCACCGCTGATGATGTCACAAAAGGGGCGGAGCAAGCAGGCACACAGCTATAAAGCTGGAAGATGGCATTTGAAGGTGGCGGGCGGGGAGAGCAGGAGAAGAGCTCAACACGCGAAGAGGAGTGTGAGGTCGGCCCGAACCCACCTGACCCATGGGTATCGGCCTGGCCCGCACATCGCTAATACATGTATTGTTATTATGAATGAATTTTGTTCCAAAAGCGCCACCTACTGGTCAGTTTCCCACCAGTCTGACCAGCAAGTAGTCAAGGAAGTTGTCAGGAGAAAGAAAGAGGCTGCTCTGATGTTCTTCTGCTTAGGAAAGATTAGAGAGAGGTTTCTATGTTTTTCCGAAAAACATCTTAATATCTTGGAATAAAAAATAAATAAATGATGAATGCAAACGACAAAAGTGCTTAGAATAGCCCCCTCATCAATTTTACATTCACTAATTATAAAGGTTTACTTATCCTTTGAAGGGCTTTTTTTTTTTTATTACAGACAGGAACATAAGCGGTGTTATACTGTATTTTCACTTTTTTTTCAATTAACTGTTTCAGATTTATTTGGATGGTAATATTTTTCAAACATGATAAAGAGACAAATAAAACCAAAGTAAAAGTGTGGCAAAAAAAACACATAAGATGGCTGCAATTGGCCACTATTGGCTGCTTATAAACCTTCAATACATGATTGGGGAATAATGAGTGGTGAAACCTTCTACAGTCAACTTCACTTGGGGGTTTTATTTGATTTGGGGAGTTTTTTCTCTTTAGGCGTATTGCCTGGTTTGGAGACATTTTCCTCTTTATTTTGGTAATTGGCAATGACCTTTTTCACCATGTCTGCACCGAAGTTGAAAAGGCTTGGTGCAAGGTCTACTGCTACACTTTTTAAGTTCTCCCATATGGGCTGATACCACGCAGTCTCATTCACTTGCTCTTTCTCCTTCTCAAGATCCTGGATCTGTGCCGCGTACAGTTTGGCTTGCTGGGCAGATCCCTGATGGATCAGGAGTTCTTCTTCCTGTGTATACAAGAGATTCATTCATCATTTCTCAGGCTTGCCAATATCTTCCTTATCTCATATGACTTTTAATTGTGTTATAGCAAGAAGCTAAAAAAAAATGGTTAGGCAAAGGGAATAAGCTATAGAAATGTCAATGTTGATGAAACTTTGCTTTTGAGAGGTTCTGAACAACAGGCTTAGGCTAGTGACAGACAGGGAATTGTGTCCCCCATATTTAAATCTTTGCTACCACAGGCCACAAGCCTCCCAAAATTTCTGAAAGCAATGAAGCAAAACTCGATGGGAATACATACACAGTAATTATTTTTCCAAAGTAGGTGTCTTTTGTAATTACTGTGGTAGAGGTGTAGACCCCTTCCAAACTGAGCACAAGTTTAAATTAATTTGAGAGACCAGGGAAACAATAAAACTCTTGGTCCGACACAACTGGTAATGGTACTTACCCTCCTCTTCTCAGACACAAGCCGTTCAATTTGGTCCCTCATCATCCTTTTCTCATCTTCTAGTTTCTCCACCAGTCGCTGGATGTTTATCTGAAAGGAATTCATTTGACCGTCAACCTTCTGCTCTTCCTGAGATGCTTTCACGTTGGATACTTTTCGTTCCATCATTAAACTTTCAGCTTTAGCCTTTTCAGCTGTTGTTTGGGGAAACAAAAGAATTTGATGTCAAAAAAGGGGTTCAGAGCAACTGAGCCATTTTTCACCCTTCCATCTTATATCTTATAATATTGTCGGGCAAGGCAAACAATTGCCTGGCCTTGTTCTTCTGTAGGTATGATTCTAGATACAGTGTATGCCTCCCTAAAATCAAACCAATTTAGGCTATGCCTCTCAACCATGCCACTTCATCCTAATTACATTCACTCTTTTTAGGCAAGCTCTTCCACTGAAACAGTCCTGAAACCAACTGTCCTGTGTGAATGATTGAAGATGTATTCAACAATGTTATTTAACAATGAAAAAGGTGTGATAATCATCTCTTTAGATGGAGGCACATGGTAGGACATGGTAAACCCTCTTAGCCAAATGTCTAGACACAATTTACTGCAGCTAATGAAAGCTTAGCTGAAGTCAATTCAGTAGTAATGAACGTGTTTACTATATAAATACAGGTATGGGATCTGTTATCTGGGAACACATTATACATAAAAATCTGCATTACAGGAAGGCCATCTCCCATATTCTCCTTTCTACCCAAATAATTAAAAAATGTTAAAAGTATTATCTTTTTCTGTGTAATAATAAAACAGTAGAGTGTACTTGATCCCAACTAAGATATAATTAATCCTTATTGGAAGCAAAACTAGCCTGTTGGGTTTAATGTTTACATGATTTTCTAATTGACTTAAGGTGTGAAGATTCTTTATCTGGAAAACCCCAAGTCCCAAGCATTTTGGATAATAGGTCCCATGAAATCTAAACCTTGAATGTGGACATAAAACACTTACAGCATAAGTTAATTCTAGTTGCAAGACAATGCACTGATAGGAATGCTGATTCCCAGCACTATGTCAGCCATATTGTTGTTATCTTACATATAGAGATAATTATGTAATTTTTATTTCTTCATTATATGACACTGGAATCAGACATGGGGATAAAGGACAGACTTGTTCAGTGCCGGGAAACTGGGCTTAATGCCAAATCCAATTGAATATAATTAGTGCTGTACACTGGCACTGAGAGACAGATACCTTCTTTCAGTTTCTCCTTTTCATCAAGGGCCTTGTCACTTATCAAAATGGTGTTTCCAGTCCCCTCCTTACTCTTGAGGAACCTCTGAAGAACCTCATCACCCTGTAAGAACGGCAAAATTCAAAAAGCAATGTATGTCAGCATTAGCAAAAAGATTTGGGCTCTCTTGAGATTGACATTGTACTATAAATCCACCCCTTCCAAAAAAAGTTACCTTAATGCCTTTTGTTGCATTCTCGTTGTATTGTCCGACAATCTTATCCATCTCCTCCTTAAATTTTTGATAACCACCAGGAACAATGTAGGACCCATCAGTTATAGCTTTGTCTAGGTCATTTGTCAATTTTGCAAGCAGATCATCACAATAAGCAACAGAAGCCTCCTCATTGTTCTTCAGAAGTTCATTTTTCTTCTTCTGTATGTTTCCCTAAAGGAAAAAAAAGTATCTTTATCAACCAGTCTCATTTTTCACAGCCACCTTTTTTCAAACCATTGCCAGTCATTGAATATTATGGGCTGGTATGTCTGTCTCACCATAAGCTCTTTCTGAAAGCGATGGTCTTTATCTCTGAAGGATCTGGTCATGAAGATATCAACAGCTTCTTGCTCACATTCTTTGCTTAGATCCATGAACTGGTTCATAGTCTCTGTAGGAAACACCACTTTCTTGACCATCTCGGTTTCATAGTGCTCCAAAGCCTTTTCAACCGCAGCCTTATTTTCATTCTCAGAAAGGGAAAGGACTGCGTTCTCCATACAAGGTGCATGGCCATTGCAAATAGCTTCAATATATTTCTGCGCCAGGTCTCCAAGCACTGCAATGAACACAGATTAGCTAACAACCCACAAAACATATATTAAAAAAAATAGAAAACATTTAGGAACACAACTGATGCAATTGCCAGCATATTATTCTATTGTCACTGCTACAATATGTTTTCTAGGCAAAAGTCACTAGGAAGTAAATTTCCAAAAGTGTTCATTAGGAATTTTGCACTGGGGCCAGTAAAAAAATTCAGATGATTTTAGACTTTTAAACTCATAATTATGACTTTTAAAAGTCAAAATCATTACTTTTAACCTCATAATTATGATTTTTAATCTCATAGTTGTAATTTTAGAAATTATGATTTTTAATCTCATAATTATGACATTAAAAAGTCAAAACTATGAATTATGAATTATGAAACTTCTGGAATGGGGTCCAATGCTTACCGTATCTTCTGATGGGAAAAGCAAAGGGAAAGGGACAAGAGAAAATGTAATACTTACCGTAATTTTTCCTGGAACGAACTCATGGCAATGGGTCACCTGTATGTATCCCTGCCCCCGCAGGATTGGACAGCTACTAATTAGCATAGCAATTAAAAACCTCCTCCTCCCCCTTCACCTTCAGTTCTAGGTTTTCCCAAAGTCAAGATAGGGAAGGTCGTGACCCACTGCCATGAGTTCGTTCCAGGAAAAGAAAATTACGGTAAGTATTAAATTTTCTCTTTTCCTGTTCACTATACTCATGGCAGTGGGTCACCTGTATGAAATACCATAGCGAAGAAGGGAGGGATTAATGCAGTAAACATTTATTGAGACAAAGACACTGCTTGCAAAACAGATTGACCGAAATTAGCATCTGTCAATGACATTACATCCAACTGGTAATGTTTAATGAACGTATTCATTGAAGACCAGACTGCTGCTCGGCACACCTCTTCAGGACTCACTGAAGACCGGAATGCCCATGACGTTGCCACTGCTCTAGTAGAGTGAGCTTTAATTAAAGCTGGTTCTGGCAATTCTAGAGATTTATAAGCCTCTTTGATACAGGAGGTAATGTATCTTGCTAGAGTAGATTTGGAGGCAGGAGCACCTCTTTTGGGACCATCTGGGATCAGGAACAATGAATCTGATTTCCTAAAGTCTTCCATTCTTTGAAGATATATTGATAGTGCTCTTGCAACGTCCAGTTTGTGTAATTTTTCTTCTAAATCATTAGAAGGACAATATCTTGGTTGCAATGAAATGAAGATGATACCTTCGGCACAAATTTTTAGTTAGTTCTCAGGACCACTTTATCTTGATGGAACACAAGACAATTTTCTGCCACGGACAGTGCATGAATTTCACTAACTCTTCTGGCTGATGTTATGGCGATCAAAAATGCTACTTTAAGCGTCATATTCCTGAGAGATACCGCCTGTAACGGTTCAAAAGGTTCCTCCATCAGAGCCTGCAAGACAGCAGATAGATCCCATGGAGGTATTCTAGACTTTATTGGAGGATTTATATGGTTTGCCGCTTGAATAAATCTTATTATTATTGGGTCTGTCACTAATGGTTTATTCCAAAGGGCAGATAAAGCAGAAATCTGAGACTTCAGAGTATTTGTGGCTAAACCTTTTTCTAGACCAGCTTGAAGAAATTCTACTGTATGAACAGTTGAGTACACAGTATGATCAATTTTCTTTTGTTTACACCATTCTTTATATATATTCCAGATTCTATAGTATTTGCTTGAAGTTGAAGACTTCCTAGATTGCAGTAAAGTCTCTACTACTGCATCTGACAGCCCAGATTCTTCTAAATTCCTCCTTTCAATAGCCACGCCGTCAATTGTAAACCTCGAAGGTTTGGATGACAAATCGGACCCTGGGATAGCAGCTGCGGGATCAGTGGCAATTTCCAAGGCTGATCTATTGACATGTTCTGGAGTTGAGCAAACCATGGCCTCCTGGGCCACCAAGGAGCTATCAGGACTACTCGAGCTTGGTCCTGTCTCACCTTTATCAAGGTCTTTGGGATCAATGGTATTGGAGGAAACAGGTACGCCAGACGGAACCTCCATGGTATGGAGAAGGCATCTCTCCCTTCTGCCTGATGATCCCAACTCCTGGAGTAATATTTGTGTTTCTTCCGGTTGTATGATGAGGCCATTAAATCTATCTCGATTGGTCCCCATCTCCTGTGGGTCCAGCGACCATTCTCCTGGATGGATTTTGGATCTGCTGAGATAATCCGCTCTGATATTCAGTTGTCCCGGAATATATGTCGCTGTCAGGTGACATAAATTGCTCTCTGCCCACTGGAAAATCTTCTCCGTCAATCTCATCAAGGACACTGATTTGGTGCCTCCTTGTCTCCTCAGGTAACTCACAACCGTCGTATTGTCTGAATGGACATTCACAGACAATCCTTTTAGCATTTATTGACATACCTGAAGGGCTTCCCAAACAGCCTGCAGTTCCAGTCGATTTGAAGACAAAATCCTCATCTCTACTGGCCACCAGCCCTGGATTGAATAGTTGTTTATGACTGCACCCCAGCCAAGATTGCTGGTATCTGTAGTAAGGACTTGCCATTGGGGTAAAAGAATGTGTTTCCCCTTCTGAAAATTGTACGAAAGTCACCACCACTTGAGATTTTCCTTGGTTTGCCATCTCAGAAAAATTTTTTGATTGAGGTTGTACGGATCTCTGAACCACTGGGTCAGAAAATCCCATTGAAGTTGGCGACAATGAAAATGAGCCCAATCGACAGCATCGGCTGCTGCGATCAACTTGCCTATCAGACTGAGGCATTCTCTTGCCGAACAAATTTTTTTCCGTCTGATTAGTTGTATTGATTTTCTGATATCCTGTATCCTCTTCTTCGTCAGAAAAACTTTCATCTGAACGGAATCGATTACTACTCCCAAGTACTGAAGTCTCTGGACTGGAGTTAATTGAGACTTGCCAAAGTTTATTTTCCAACCGAGGTGTTGCAAAAATTCCAGTACATAATTCTTCTGATGAATCAATAGTTGAGGATCTCTTGCTTTTATTAGGATATCGTCCAGATATGCATAGATTTGTATACCCTTTTCTCTTAAGGCTGCGATCAGTGTTATCAGAACTTTTGTGAATGTCCTTGGCGAAGTTGCTAGGCCGAAAGGGAGGGCTTGATACTGGAAGTGCTTTCCTAGCACAAAAAATCGAAGAAACTTTTGATGAGGACTGGCCACAGGAATATGTAGATAGGCATCCTTTATATCGATTGAAACTAACCAATCTTCTCGATCTATCTCTTGCACCACACTTCTTAAAGTTTCCATCTTGAATCTTTTGATGCGTAGACTTTTGTTCAGAATTCTTAGATCTAGAATTGCTCTGTATTCTCCTGTTCTTTTCCTTATTAGAAACAGAGGGGAATAAACTCCAAGCCATTTTTGATGCTCTGGAACTGGTGTTATTACGTTTTGTTTGCATAAATTCTTCAAAATTTCTACAAGAGCTTGTCTTGCTCTGGGATCCCTTGGAGCCCTGGACTGCTGAAATAAAGTCCTCAAATGTTTGTGTCTGAATTCTAACTTGTATCCCGAAGATACTACCTGAAGTACCCATCTGTCATGGATGGTTTTCTCCCATTCCATACAAAATTTCCCAAGCCTTCCCCCAACTGGGTCTTGGGATAAACTTCTGGCGTCATGTAAGCTTTGCCCTGTTCGCCCTGAACTGTCTTCTGGGGCCACGAAAAAGATTGGCTTGTCCAGATCTCCATGCTTGATAATTCGGAAAAACTTTACCTGGCCTGTAAAACTTTGCTTCTTTATAGTTAGATCTCTCGGTCCTTGAATTCAGAAATTGGTATCTTCTACCTCTTCTATCTTGTGGCAAAAAAGGGCTTTTGCCTGCTGTAACTTTAGAAATTATCTTTTCGAGACTTGACCCAAAAAGTAACTCGCCTTCGAATGGTAAACCACAAAGGTTGTGTTTTGAGGCAGCATCAGCCTGCCATTGCCGCAACCATAATGCTCTTCTAGTTGACACAGACAGTGCCATAGATTTTGCTGCCAGGTGAAGATTCTCAGTTGCTGCTTCTATGATAAAATCAGAGGCCAATTTAATTTCATTTAAAGCATCTTTAATTCTGGATCTACTGACATTTCTGGACAAAGCATCTTCAATGTTTTTCAGCCAGATTCTAGACGCTTTTGCAAGGCAAATATTAGCAATAGCTGGTCTACAGGCAGCACCGGCCACAAGGTATGCTTTCCTCAATGTACTTTCTTGATGTTTCTCCATAACATCACGAAAAGACACACCATCATCTACAGGTAATGTAGTTTTACGGGCAATTCTGGTAATAGGGGCATCTACTTTAGGAGGTGTGACCCAATTTTGAATAATATCTTCTTGAAAAGGATACATTTTATTAAAACATTTGGAAATGAAGAACTTTTTATCTGGAGTTTTCCATTCCTTCTGTAATCCTGTTTTAAATATCTCATGCACAGGAAAATATGGTTGCTTTTTGAGAAAGCGACCAGCCAACTTGTCTCTCCTGGAACTGCTCTCCTGTGGATCATCTAAATCCAAGTCTTTATTCATAGCCTCTATAAGGGGTGAGACCAATTCAAGATCAAAATTTGATTGCTCAGTAGCCTCATATTCTTCATTAGAATCCTCTAGTTCCCCTTCTTAAACTTGAATAAAATGATCCACATCAGAATCAGTTGATGAATAAATCTCCTCTTGAAGACTTGGCTTCTTTAGCATCTTATCAGTAACTCTAAATAGAGCACTTTCAATAGATTGAGATACTGACTGTGACATTTTATTCATGAATTCTTCTAATTGACTAGTCATATTGCCTGAAGCCAGAGTGATACAATCCTGACATAGTCTTCTGCCTTGTAATGCAGGATTATCACAGGATCTACAGATTTTAGATTTCTTTGCTGCTCTTTCAGACTGTTCCTGATCCACAGAATGCCTATAAAACATAGCATAATAAATAGTTAATTAATTAAGATAAAAGGTATCCATCCTGCTCTCTCTTTAAGATGGACTCACCCCTCCATATTAGTTGCGACCTTTTGCCTCCTTGCCAGAACCTTTGCCTCCAAAGAAATAGCTCATCAATAATACAAAGAATCCACAAGCTGTAGGAATACAGAGTTTCAATACAATGTAGATTGCATAGGAGACTCCCTTTTACAGGGATATTGCTTACCAGGAAAGCTTAGAATGGCTGTTAGCGTCTGGATGGCTGCAGATTGTGGCAGGAGCGTTCTGAGTTTTACCGGCTATGAAAAACTCCATGCGAGTGACGTCATCACGCTCGACGCGCATCTCCATGGCAACGCGTCCTGCAAAAGATAGCGCCTGCTACTGAAAGCATACGGCGCTTTGGCAGAAATGAATCCTTGCTCTGCCTTAGCCCCTGATCGCACCTGAATGACAGGAGGGGCCCCTGGGCAGCGGTTGCACTCAGCGCTAGTCCCAGAGCTTCAACCAGGGAGAGAGAGCCTGAGACCTGGTTGGATCAATAATTGGGGTGAGCCTGAATCCTTGACGCGGGACAGAAAAAAGAACTGAAGGTGAAGGGGGAGGAGGTTTTTAATTGCTATGCTAATTAGTAGCTGTCCAATCCTGCGGGGGCAGGGATACATACAGGTGACCCACTGCCATGAGTATAGTGAACAGGAAATCCCAAATTCACCCAGTTTCTAATATATACAAGAGTTCCTCCATTGAAAAACAAGGAAAGGAGAGGAACTTTAGAACAGAAAAGCAAGATATTACGGACATGGAGAGTGAGGATCTACCAAACCCTGCTAATCAGGGTTCAGCCAAATTTCATTCTCCAGATTTGGCCAAATACCGAGCTTATCAAATATTTCACATTATTTAGGTTTTGGATTTGGTTTGGCCAGGCTCTTGGATTTAGATGAATCCAAATCCTGCCGAAAAAGGCTCAAATTCAGCCAAATCCAGAATGAATCCTGGATTTGATGCATCTCTAATAGAGAGAGACAATCAAGATTGGTGAGTGAAAGGAAGTAGAAGGTACAATAAGATAAAAAGAAAGCAGGGAAAGAGAAGGATAAAAAAATTGAGCTTAAAGGGGACCTGTCACCCTAATCATTCCAAATCCTAGTTTATGATGTTAGTCAAGCAAAATAAACTTCACATACACCATAGAAATAATTTCACTCTTTTTTGTTTTAGTCTTGGAATTCACAATTACATCAAGCAGGGAGGAGCCATTTTGTGGGCACTGTTATTAAGGCTAGCTTTGCATCATGCCAAAAATCTTGGTTATGCTCCAGAGTGGGGCACCTGATGCCCATGCACTGGCTACACAGATGGAGTGGAGAGACTGGGAATGTAAGGAGTCCAGTGACATCTAGGAAGTGCAGAATGAAAAGTTAAAGAAGAATAGTAGGCAATATGTGATTGACAGATGAGATTTTAAATTAGTTTATAACGGGTATAGATGTTTTACTAAAAAACACAAGTTTCATATTTAATATTAAAAGGTTCACCTTTGAGTTATCTTTTAGTATGTTATAGAATGGTCAATTCTACGCAACTTTTCAGTTGTCTTCATTGATTTTTTTTTTTAGAGTTTTGGAATTATTTTTCTGACTGGGGGTCAAAGGATATGATGTCTCTATACCCCAAGCCAAATTGCTAGGCACAAAAACATCCTGAGTAACATGTTTCTTAAGTATGTCATGCCTTCAGTATATACATGATCCTCCTAAATGTATTCACCTGAGGGGACCCTCCAAGTATTGTGCTATGTTTCTTTGTTTTTATGGGATAGGGTATATTAAGTAGAGTGCAAATAAAATGTATATTATATTTTATATTTCCATTGCACATAGTCAATTACTATGCTGAATTTTGTTGGTATATTTCATATATTTAGATGCCGAGTAGACCCTGAGTCTCTAAGACGGGACTTGCAGTTCGTCTTTAGTGTTGATAACAAAAAGGAAATGATTTTGAACTTACTATTGCCATTTGCTGGCCGAAACCCATCCAAGTGTTTTACGTCTGCATAGCTGAAGATGTAATCACAGAACTTCTGTGTTTTTGCCACAAAGGAAGGAGCAAGCTGGTCATCTGAGACTTGCTCGAGTTTCTGAAAGAGGTTCAAGTCAGAGGTGGGGCTGCAAAGTACGAAGCATTTGCGGCGTGGGAAATACATGCGGAGGCATTTCTTTGGGAAGTTGAATATCTGGTCCTTTGGTGTTTTCTCCGCTGGTAGAAATTAAAGAGAAATAAACCATGGAATATACTGCAGGTAACTCAAAAATATTGAGGGTTATACTGTTTAGTATTTAATACGTATGTAAACTGACTGTTAAAGGAGAACAAACACCCCAATAAGAAAAGTCCCTACCCACTATCCTAGATAGTCCCCCTCCTTGCTTCCCCCTCCAGGTAGTTTGTTATCCCTGAAAGTGCCCCTAACACTTTGCTCACGTATAGCTGCAGAGTAAGACAATGGAGCTCATGGGCACCATCTTCCTATGTCCAGTCTTCTTCAGGTCCTTTTCCCTTTGGAAATTTCCTGAGATTGACGCGGTGATCGGCCAATTGCTGACCACCACATCATAGCCACGCCCCTGACGCCACAGTCCCGCAACGTCACGGCCTCCCTCCCCCACTGCATCATGGCCCAGCCTTCCCACGGAGTACGTCGGGGGGAAGGTGGCAACCCTAGTGGCAGGATTTTAGGGTGCGGCATGCTCCCAAACCGCACCCATATTGGTTTAGAAACACAGGAGTTGCGCTGGAGATATGATAGTTTTTTAAACTTCCTGTGCACTACTCCCATTGCTCCGAAACTTTGCGTGAATAAAGGGGAGGGAACGGGGGTGAAAAATGACAGCAGGCCTAGGGGCGCCCGCTATATATATCCGGCCCTGGATGGTGGGGATCAGGATCCAACCTACATCTTTGAATTAACAGGTTGCCAATCTCTGATATTATTACCACAGTCGCACATTACATACGTTCCTTCAGCTTTAGCGCATGTTCCAAGTATTCGTCATCTGTGATCGGATATCCATTCACTTCCAGCGACAGAGTAAAGTCCCGCACAGTCCAGATGAAGATGGGAAAATGTTTGGAAAACTCAGCGGCCTCATCATCATTTTCAGAAGCATTTATTTTTATCTTTTCAGTTATTTCCTGCACATAACTAGAGGGAAAAGTAAAGGAAATAAACCCTGATAATAGAGCAGGGGATGCACAGATACAAGGATCCTTTTATAATTGGGGGGGTAGGTGCAAAGTGTTAAAGGATAAGTAAACCTTTAAAATAGGTGAATGTAAAATTGATGAGGGGGCTATTCTAAGCTTGTTTGTCATTTACATTCATTATTTATTTAATTTTTTTATTCCAAGATATTAAGGGATACATGTACTGTTAATATGAATGAATTTTGTTATAACAGCGCCACCTGCTGGTCAGTTTCCCACCAGTCTGACCAGCAAGTAGTCAAGGAAGTTGTCAGGAGAAAGAAAGAGGCTGCTCTCATGTTCTTCTGCTTAGGAAAACAATTAGAAACCTTTCTCAAATCTTTCCTAAGCAGAAGAACATCAGAGCAGTCTCTTTCTCTCTCCTGACAAATTCCTTGACTATGAATGTAATTACAAAAGTGCTTAGAATAGCACCCTAACATTCACTTATTTTAAAGGTTTACTTATCCATTAAGAAAAGTGACATAAAGTCAGTTTTTCTGGGCATTCCTCTTTGCCTCATGTGATTCTCATATTGCACCCAAATCGGTAACGCTTTTCTCTCACTGCCGTATTAAAAAACTGAAAGAACTGCAGGTAGAGGTAGGTGCATGCTAAATGAGGCCCAATATGGCCTAACAATCTATTGGTAAACTAGTTAGTCAAGGATACTGAAGCTTCTCGATGGCGTCCTGGTCGATGGTCCCCTTACTGTTGTACACCATTGCGCTGCTAAGCAAAACCGCAAGGCAGAAAATCCAGATGTCATTTTTCTTGTCACCCTTTAAAAAATAAAAAGAAATTTGCAAACACAGCAGGGTCAAAAAGCATGAGTATATTGTTGGAATTTACACTGTTGCTGGGTATGTGGCCATTAAATATTGATTCCTATTGATCTTATTTGTTGTTTGTACTTGTGTATTTGGGTACTGATGTGCTTCTCAGGAAAAACTCAATCTGCACCCGACTTTAACCCACAAAACCTTAACCCACACCTGACCCTAACTTGCAAAATGTTGCCACCAACCCATACCAGTATTGTCTCGCTCTGTATGCTACTTCTGTGTGCACCTCTGGTTTCAAAACAGGGAATCTTCAGGAGCAGTGGAGAAGTCTACTTTACCTGCTTGAGCCAAACCCAACCCTAACCAGCAATTGCTGGCCAAATTTCAAGCCAAACCTGCCCAACCAGTGGTCATCCCGCACATCACTACCTTTGGGTCTTCTCATGTACATTATAATCACCAGCAGGACTTATGTTAGCTATGAATCCCCTGGGAAGCTTTTAGATAAGAAGAAGTCCTAGGCACTAGAACTTTGATTATGGACTGGGATAAAGGAAGATACTTTTTTGTCTGAATGGTTTCTAAGGGCCTATGACAAACAAGGAATGTGTGTCCAATCCCTGGAAGCAGTGACTAATACCTTCCTGCCCAAAACCACTGTAAAGTGCCCTTTATGCAATAACACTGGTCAAAATTCCCTTGGTGCCATAGTCCTAAGAATTGACATCTATGAAGGTGATTCTCAAGCCCAGGTATAGTTGGACAGAGATGTTTAAGACTATAAGTTAGTCCGATGTTGAGTATGGTAGTCCAACATATAGTTGAGAGATAATAGGGAGACTAACAAATCTCAAAGGTGGCTCATTACAATAGGCTGAGCAATAGAAGAGAGAGAAAGAAGCTGGGTTTGAAAACAGGAGAGATGATATTAATACCCTAACAAGAACTGAAAGTCTGTGAAGGCTGTACTATTTATCTATGCCTGTGAAGTACTACAATAAAAGACTAACTGCAAAAACGTAGACATGAGTGTTAGGCATGAGTGTTTCTATTTAGATAAAAAATAAAGAAAATCAATAATTTAAAAAGCTATACGGGCCCCTAATCACTATGGGCTCCTGGGCTATTGCCTAGTGTTGCCTATTCATGGGCCCCTGCAAACATGCACCAAAAATCCCACAATATTTAGCCTCATACAAATTTTATCAGTATGTTTAAGACCAATTTGAGACTCCACTTGACCTCAAATGGTCACATTATCAGGAGAAGCAGTGAAATGTACATGGAGCACTGTACCATGAAGAGGTGGAAGTACTGTTTACTCAAGAAGAAAAGTCACACAAGGTCCATATATATTATTATAGTTTCCTTTGCAACCTTATGAATTTCCATAATATTATCAATGGGACCCTCACCTTTTGTACATCTCCCAGGCCTTCCGTGTCCAACAGTACCAAGGTGTGCTTCTTCTTAGTAGGGTGAGGGACACACCACATCCAGATTCCTTTTGTTTTTGACTCCACAGTTGCACCCAAGTCAAATCCTGGGAAGAGAATAATCGACAGTATTACAAATGGAATAGGAACCTTTGGATAATGCCGGCATCAACATAAAGTCTGAATTTAAATGGTAGGTGTCTGCTTGAGCTTCAGTGGCAACTAATATTGGCCTCCTGATTATGTTTATGTATTAAGCACAATCTGCATGAATGAAACAAATACATTTTATAAAGGCCACATTCCTGCGATACACAGCACATAACTACTGACATGTGCAAAGGAAATTGTAAATTGGTATTGGGAATTCAACTGTACACCAGTAAAACCTAGGGGATTATTTATTAAAGTCTGAATAAAATAAAAAAAATAAAAAAAATTTGAGTTTTTTTTAAACTAGAAAATCCAAATATTTAGTGGGGAAAAAAAACAGGTTTTTCGAGATGAAAAAGTCAGAATCGGAAAATCCAGCATCTCAGACCTGTTGAGGTTGTATGTAAGTCAATGGAAGAGGTCCCTATCCTATTTGGAAGTTTCTTGGTATGCGTTGGAATTAGCCCGAAAATCCAACTGTCAAGCAAAAATCTGAAAAATTCAGACCTTTCCAAAAAAAATCGATTAAAAAGCACCAACTGCAATGTAAATTTGAATGTTAGATTTATCACACCTCAGCGATAGAAACAGTTCTAGTTTGCATATTCGCCACCTAAAACCACCATTTGAAGATGTTAATTGCCTTCCTGACATTAGAGTTTTGTTCGGGAGAAAATTCTATTCAAGTGTCGTTCATATTTGTTTTGACTACGAATCGAATTTTCAGGTCGTTGCCATTCGAAAGTATTTTAGACGTTCAATTTTTTTCCTCTAATAGATGGACAGGGGATGATTAGATGAAGCTGTTGGGTAGTTCATACTTTTTATTTTTGGAACTACAGGTTTAATCGATAGAAGTCCCATCATGTAGGGACCCACAGACATCCCTGTAGATAACGTCAGTCCTGCTGATTCAAAAACATCTCCATTAACTGCTCCTCTTACCTGCATTTTTACCAGCCAACTTGTTCATGAGGTAGGACTTTCCCGTCCGATACAACCCAACAATGGCCACCACGACTACTGGCTGAGTAATCTTGGACAGGATCTCCTTGGCTTGGGTATTTACAAATAATTTCCCATCGGGGGAGTTCTCAATCAGGCACACGGGAGCTTCCATTGTTACCTCTGAATCCATTGTTTCAGTTGCAGACATCAGATTCAGTCTTCCTAAGAGACACAATGATGTCAGGGGAAATGAAAAATATACATTGTTAAAGGATAAGTCAACCTTTAAAATAAGGGATATATGTACTGTTATCAACTTCCTTGACTTGGTGGTCACACTGGAGGGAAACTGACCAGGAGGTGGTGCTGTTGGAACAAAATTCATTCATATTAACAGTACATGTATACCTTAAAGGAGAAGGAAACCCCCTGGGCGCAAAACGGCTCTACTGCGCATGCACCGAATGTCACGAAGTTTTCCGATTTCAGTGACATTCGGCACATGCACAGTAGATCCGTACCAGTAAATGTTCCTACTGCGCATGCGCCAGAAGACACCGGTCAAAGCAGGAAGAAGACCGCGTGGGAGAAGATGGCGCCTGTGAACTCCATGGACAGGACCTGCGCAGAGGGGTGAGTAACAAGTTAGGGGCATTTGCCCAGGAGGGAGGAGGGAGGGGGGCAACACAGGGGAGGGGGGAGGTGTTTTGCGCCCATGAGGTTTCCTTCTCCTGTCACCTGCACATAAAAAGCTGCATAATGAAAGTCCTTTGCAAATTAAATATGGAACCCCAACATTTTTTTCATTAAAACATCCATACCTGTTATAAAGGTGTTTAAATATCTAAACTGTCAATCAGATATTACCTGCCCCACCTCTATGCCCGTGGCATAGAGGAGGGGCAGTCAATTACTTTCACTTTCCATTCAGCAATTCCTACATATCACTGCTCTCCTCACATTACCCCTTCCCTCCTCTATAACTGTGTAGGGCACTGCACATGGACATTAGGTCCCCCATTCTGGTGCATACACAAGATGTTGGGGGTGATACACAATTTCCCTTAATAACCGTGTCCACAAAATGGCAGCTGCCTGCTTGCTGTGATTGTATAATTCCAAGAGAGAAGGAAACAAAATTTAAATAATAAATACAGTGTAAGTAAAGTTTATTTTTCTCAACTAACATGATTGAAAAGAATTTGAAATTATTTCTTAGGGTGACAAGTCCCTCTTGGAATAAAAAATAAATAATGAATGTAAATGACAAAAGCGCTTAGAATAGCACCCTCATCAATTTTACATTCTCTTATTTTAAGGGTTAACTTATCCTTTAATGATTGTATTCATTGATGGTACCACACTTATTTGTAACTTGGGATGCCACAACTCTAAAGATGGCCCTGGTCCTTCTTCTGGTGAAGTTTATAGAACACTGGGTGAAAAAGGCTTTTTAAAGGAATAGGAAAGGCTAACATGAAGCAAGCTTTATCAGAAAGGTCTATATAAATACACCAGTAAACTCTCAAAGTAATGCTGCTCTGAGTCCTCTGTCAAAAGAAACAGCACATTTCTTTCCTTCTATTGTGTACTCATGGGCTTCTGTATCAGACTTCCTGTTTTTAGCTTCAACCTCCAGGGCTAGGGCTTGAGCATGCTCAGTTTGCTCCTCTCTCCCTCCTCCCCTCCCTGCTGTAATCTGAGCCCAGAGCTATGACTGAGCAGGGAAAGATTCAGATACCCAGCTAATATGGCAGCTGCTATCCTAAACAAACAGAGAGAGTTTCTAAAGCTGTTTACTCAGGTATGGTAGTGCATTCTACAGAATAAATATAGTGGCATAGCTTGCACTATTGTGGCTAATCTATGGCAATAAACTGCTTCGGTAGCTTTCCTTCTCCTTTAAGGCCATCACCCCCACACCCAATCATGTGACCAAGTTACCAGCTCCATTTCCAGGCCAGGTATACTTATTCCACTATATACAAAAACTCACCATTATTACACACATAGTTATGCATGTTCAAATCAACAATGTATCCATATTACAAGAGTAAATGTCATGCTATATTAAAAAAGTATATTTATTGAAACATCTAAAATACAACATCACCCCACATGGAGCCTAAAGCGTTTCAATAAGTTAAGACCAATCAAGTTTGGGTCAAGTAATTTTTGTTGAAACTCTTCATTAGTGTATTACCAGACCTGCCCACTCAGCTAAAGAAACACTCTATTTAACTAATTCTCAAAAATCCATGTTATGGGGTACAATTACAATTAGTATGAAGAATAAATAATCACAGCATATGTATCAAATTAAATATATTACACAAAGCAAGTTACATCGAATATAAATTCAGTCCCAATTGGGACTGGGGGCTGGGGACTACCAGGAGGGCCCTTCATTTGCAGCCCCAGTGAACCCCCAATGCTCCAGTCTGACACAAGTAAAATCATACACTTAGAGAATATACAGTGTATATCTTGAGACACTCACTTTCTAAACATACAACTAATATCACTAAAGCCACAGCCGAATCCCCACAACCATAAACAGACACAATGTTTAAACACAGAGCAAATGATTCAGCAGAATCTCAAGCAATAGATGGGAAAGAGCAGATTATAATGGATCTCTTACCTCTCCCTGATAAATATGAGGCTGGTTTTGCTTTAGTGTCAGTGAAAGGTTTCTGGGAAACAGAAGCAGCGGCTGAGTCACAATGAAAGTGAAAGAAGAATTAACTGAACCTTTGCACGAGGAGAGGTTGAACTAGTTCTGTGTATTTCTTCACAATCAATTAAAATGAAGCTGCAATGTCTGTTTAAAGGAGAAGGAAAGGTTAAAACTAAGTAAAGTTTATCAGAAAGGTCTATATAAATACACCAGTATGTAAGAAGGTGATTGGGTTTGTGTGCAGAAAATGTGTATATTGTATGAAGAGATGTCCATCCTGTGAGAGAGTGGTCTCCAAAGGGAGTCGGCATAGCTCTGGTGGCGCGCTGGGAGAACTGACTAACCAACTGACACAGCTGGCCTGGAATGGTAATTTTAAGAGACTTAAAGTGTTTTCCGGCACAGATCCTGTACCCACAGGTGAAGAGTCCTTTGAGAGTTGGAGAGACTGCACTGTTGTATCCGTGAGAGATTGGACTGGCCCCGAGACGACTATGAGAAGGAAGATCCTTGAGAGTCTCCGCAGTCCTGCTGTGGATGTTATTAAATCCTATATGGTTGGTCACCCTGATGCTACTTCAGGTGATCTGATTGAAGTCCTGGAGGTGACGTTTGGCCCTGTAGAGAGTGCTACAGAGATGCTCTATCACTTTCACTCTACCTTCCAGAAAGAGAAGGAAGATTTGTCTGTTTATCTTGCGCGGCTAGAACAGGGGTAGGCAACCCGCGGCTCCGGAGCCACATGCGGCTCTTCATCCTGCTTGCTGCGGCTCGGTCTTGTGGCTTTGCCTGTCACGTCATCTATACAGCCCTCGCATCTGCTGGCGGCTTCTTGAGTGTGCAACCATGGTTAGCTAACTGTTAGGTTAACACGGTCGCACACTCAGGAAGCCGCCAGCAGGTCCGAGGACTGTATTGACATCCCAAGAGTGACAGGCAAGACCGAGCCGCAGCAAGATGATTCATAATGGTCCACACTGTGGTCACACACTTTAGACAAGAGAGAAGCCTCCAGAGTCAATCTGCAGGAGGTGCGAGGGCTATAAACATGGATGTGACGCATAATTTAATGATGTCTATGCCTTTAAACAGATGAGAACACTAGCATTTAATAGAACTATTTCGTGTTTAATTGATTTCAAAGTAGGCCTACACATGCACACTGCACTTTTTTTTTTTGTATTTAGTTATTGTAACAGTTAAAATTAAGCTATGTTATGTTTTGCGGCTCCAGACTATTTTTCTTTAGTGGAAGAGGGGGCAAAATGGCTCTTTTGATAGTAAAGGTTGCTGACCCCTGGGCTAGAACAAGGCCTGAGACTGCTAGTTAGCCGCGGTGCCATTACAGATGATGAAATGGATTCTCTGAGAATTCGCTAACTGAAAAGAGGCACCCTGAATAGTGACCCTGTTGCCATGACAATTAGAGCGCACTACCAGGATAAGCTACCCCCTGGGTATGTTGCTCTGATGGAGAGAGTTCGGCGAGAGGAGGCGGATGCCTATGTGAGGGTCAGACGAAGTCCCACTTCAGGGCATACAGAGAAATCCCCTGCTGATGCTAAACTGTTGGAAGAAAACAAGAAACTTTGCAAAGAGCTGGAGGAGTTAAAAGCTCAACTGTCTGAAAGAGCCAAACCCCCGTCTGAGGCTAAGAAAGTTCCTAAGTGTTACCGGTGTGGCACGCTTGGCCACATCCAGCCAAACTGTCCAGTTCCTGATGAAGGTGAAACCCAATCCGCACTGTGTAAAGTACGCCGCAGGCATAGAAGATTCTATGGAAGATGTTAAAAGTGCCAAGTAATGGGTCATCAGGCCTGGAATTGTAAAACTTACAAAAATGTTACAGTACAGAAGTCTTATTATGAGCCTTCCATCTGTGAGAGTGACTCCTCTGAAGAGGAAAAGGTGTTGAGTCGAGAGAAGACTACTGTGGAGAACCCTGTTGGCATGAAGGTGGTCCCTGAAACCTCTGATACCCCCGATAGATCTAAAGGACTGGGTCTGGGTAAGCGCAGGTCTTCAGGTAGAGCAAATGTTAGAGTCTCCGGGAACAGTAGTGATAACAACATTATTGACTGTTTTACTGTTCAGGCATGCCAGGGCGTACGGTAAGCGAGGTCGTTGCCGGTTTGTCCAAGGGGACAATGTAGGGGACATGAGGAATCCTTCACCTGTTTGTCTTCCAGTGACATCATCCAGCCCAGTTGCATGCTGGATAGCGACCCGATTGGCTGGGAACCCCAATGCATCCTTGGGAGAAAGGGTGTGCCTGACTTTGGAGCCAAAAGCACGGGGTCTCCCAGAGAGAGAGAGAGCAGAGAGAGTCAGCGTGAGTAGCTGTAAGACTGTGAGGTGCAGAGAAGAAGCTGCTGAATCTGGGGAGATTGAGCCCAGCCTGTCCCCTGCCAAGTTGCTGCAAACTCAGAAGGTGAAAGGTGCAACCAGTGAGATTGATCCTGCTGCAGAGCTGTGTGTGATCTCCAGTGTGAATTCCTCTGAGAGCCCCCCGGTGAGTGAGCCACCCAAGGGAGGATACTGGCACAGATACAAGCATGGGGCCCCATACTGAAGACAGCTTTTAACCCTTTAGCTGCTACGAGAGAGCTGCTGCCAACTTCAAAAGGGAGAGGTACTTTTGGGGAATAAGGTAGCACTACCTTGGGAATAAGAGCTCTGGGGAAGGGACAATCATTTGAACTGTGTGGTTATTAACCCCTTCCAGAGGATTGGTGATATCTACCAAGAACTGTGTAAAGCAACAGTTAAGCACCTAATACTGGTTTAGGTAGTGTCCCACTTGTCCCCAGTGTAGGAGTGAAGTCGGTATTAGTTTGCCCTGGTGTTAAACTGTTTATATAAAGTTTATATTTGTTCATTTGCAAACTGTGTGTTTTATTATTTCTAGTGGAACCCCCTGAGGTGTGTTCCTCAGTGTTCACTAGGTGGAGGCACTGCGCTGTAATTCCCAGTTCCCAGTACTTTTCATATGCAAAAGGGACTCAGGGCCCCTGGATTGCCAAGGGTAAGTTCTATTTAAACAGACAGTAACCAAATTAGTGTTTTACCGTCATGCTCAGCAGGGCACAGTGCTCTCCCTCTGTCCAGCACTCTCATTTTGCCCCTATCTATAAGAAGGGCTGGTTAACTTTAAGTTAAGTTTTAGTATGAAACAGAATGGCTAATTCAATGCAACTTTTCAATTGGCCTATATTTTTCCTTGTTTATTTTCTAATTATTTGCCTTTGACTTCTTACTCTTTACAACTTTCAAGTAGGGGTCACTGACCCCATCTAAAAAAACAAATGCTCTGTAAGGCTACAGATGTTTAGTAGTTTAAGAGTGCCACTCCTGGGTCCTGACCTGAATGAACAGCTTTTTTCAACAACTGTGGGAATCTTGGGCTTGAAGTGACATGCTTGAATCCAAATTCTTGTGTGAATCTTACAAAGTATTTTCCTATCAATTGAGAACCATTATATGTTCTTACTTCTCTTGGTATTCCATCTGCAGAAGTGTGTTTTTAGTCTTTTGCATACCTCAGATGCTATTTTTTAATTTCTGAGCTTCTGGATAATTGGAGTATGCGTCTAATATTGCCAAATGCTCCTTTCCATTCAACATAACTATATCAACTCCAATTGTATCCCAGGGACCACAGGGCATTTCTCTCTCTATTAGAGGTGCCCTTGGAAGTGCTGGAGCAAAGGTTTGGCAAGTTGTGCAGCTTGTTATCACTTGAGCAATATTCTCATTTATAGAGGCCAAAATAAGGATTCTTTTGAAAATTTGGCAGCAACGGAAAAATTTTGATGCTTGCGACGGTTTTGATGCCAGCGAACTGTCGTAGGCGTCAAAATCACCATTTCACAAATTATTCGCCAGTTTAGAGAATTTCGCTGGAAATTCTCGAAAATTAGGGCAAACCGAAAAAAAATCGTGGACAAAAAAGAAACAATAAAGCGAAAATGCAAATCATGCTAGTTTTTTACCGAAGAGGCGGAATTTTTCAGATTTTTGCCCAGAAAAGTCAGATTTCCGGGCAGACCACAGAAACATCCAAACAAGAAAGGGACCTCTACCATTGACTTATACACAACCTCAGCTGGTCTGAGATGCCAGATTTGGACTTCTTTCATCCTTTGGTATAATTAATCTCGAAAAATGTGGGGTTTTTTTGTACTGAAAATTTCAATTTTATAGTTTAAAAAACTCAAATTTTTCTAGTTTTCGGCATTCAGAATATAATAAATAACCCCCTAAATGTATCAATTTAAAACAGTTTAAGAGTCGTCGACCCCCCCCTCCCAGAGCTGCTTTAGAAGGTGAAAAATTAAACTAAACAAAATTAAGTTTGTGCACAAAAGGATATATTGCAAACTCAAGTCTTTCTCACATACGTATAACATCCATGTCACAGAACCAGAGACCAAGGTCGGACTGGGCCATCGGAGCACCAGGAAAAAACCCGGTGGGCCCTGGCTCATTTGAGCCCAGCAGGCTCAGACTTGCTCCCCCTGCTCCCGGTCTCCATACCCCCCTCCCAGGCCCCGGTTGCCATAGATTGAGAAAGGCAGAGGGGGCTTTGCAATTAGGGGGCCCAGGGGATGGTGTGTGGGACCCTAGGGCTGTAGGCCCGTTGGGCCCTGGGTCCCTCATTCTGACACTGCCAGTGACGCATAAAGTAACTTATAGAATAGTTCATGAAAAAACTTGTGTTCAATTTATCCGGATTCTGGAGCCCAGAATTGATTCTTTCCAGAAGCAAAAAAACCAACCTGGTTAGAGTAGGACAGGCTAAAAGGTGCCAAAAAAAAGCCCTTCACATGCAGGGGCAGATTTATTAAAGGTCAAATTAAAAATTTGAATTTTTCATTTTTTTTTATGGTCAAAACTGTCAAATTCAACTAGGGAATTATACAAACTTGATTCGAGTTTTTTTAAAATTGAATTCAGTTTTCGAGATCCCCCTTGCTCTTACGTTTTTTGCACCTGAGGGTCCAGGGGGTCCACGAGGGCAGCAGAGAGGGCCAGTATGCCAGCGCAAAGAGCCTAACTTCACTCTCTGTGCTAGAAGAGCTGGAAATTCAGCTCTTAAAGTACCAGGAGCGGCATTTTTGCTGCCCCTGGTACCTAGCGGGGCGCTGCTGCCTGAAGCGACAGCCTCAACTCGCCTCATTGGCAAAGCGCCCCTGACTATTCGCCACCTAAAACCCGCCGAATCACTGTTAAAGTCAATGCGAGAGCTCCAAGGATCAATTTGTAGGTGTTTGCAGCCTTCTTGACATTTTCGGAGAAAAACTTGAATCGAGTTTGATTAAAATCGATTCAAGTTTGATTGAATTGAATTCGATTCAAGTTTTAAGGTTGTTTAAATTCGTCCGAGTTTTAATATTTTGATTTTATTAATAAATTTCACCAGGTTGAAATTCGAATTTGAATTTTCGACATTATTCAAACTCTGGCCCTTTAAAAATTTGAATTAGACTATTCACCACCTAAAACCTGCTGAGTTCATGTATAATTCCATTGGAGAGGTCCAGAGACCAATTTGGAGATGTTTGTAGCCTTCCTGATATTGCGTTTTTTTCTGAGAAAAAATTTCAATTAAGTTTAGTCTAATTCAATTTGAGTTTTCGAGTCTGTAAAATTTGTGCGAGTTTTCAATATTCGTTTTTTTCTTAAATAACCCCCAGTCTAATTCACATGAATTCAAATTTCGACCCTTGATAAATGTGGCTCGCAGTGTACAGCCTTCTAAAAACGCTTGTTCAAACAGGAGCACCGACCAACAGATGGAGCTCATGTTCGTTTTCAATTCGGTTTCTCGACATAAATGCACAGCAGAAAACACCCTGAGGATACACAATTGCTCTTCACTGAAGTACCTCCTGTAAATAATGTAAGTCAGTTCATGTTTCATGATAATTCTTAATCTTTAGTAGGGATGTAGCGAACGGCGCGAACCCCATAGACTTCAATGGGAAGGCGAATTTTAAAAGCTAGAAAAGACATTTCTGGCCAGAAAAATGATTTTAAAGTTGTTTAAAGGGTGCAACGACCTGGACAGTGGCATGCCAGAGGGGGATCAAGGGCAAAAATGTTTCTAAAAAATACATTGTTGACACAGCGCTGCGTTTTGTGCTGTAAAGGGCAGAAATCACACTACGTCACTCAGGTGATGTTTCTGGACACGGAATGTGAAAAAGCTCACACAGCTAGGTGGCACTTTGTTAAAGACTGGGCAAACAATGCCTGCAAGGGCAACGTATACACTACAGCAGTGGATACAGAATATATTATTGCTGCTTGGAGGGCAAAAATAAGCGCCAGCTAAGGCGAACCCAAATTGGCGAACGTCGCGCGACGTTCGCGAACATTCGCCGAACGCGAACAGTCGCTGTTCGCGCGAATTAGTTCGCGCGCGAACAGTCCGCGACATCCCTAATCTTTAGCAAGGCCCGGATTTGTGGCAAGGCCACAAAGGCCTGGGCCTAGGGCGGCAGAAATTCAGGGGCAGCAGGCCGCCCAGCCGCATTCAAGCAAAGTTGTTCCCCTTCCGCGTCAACTTGCATGCGCATATACAGTATGTGCAGGCACAAGGAGACGTGGAGAACTGCTGAAGGGAAGGGGAGGACGATGTGGGAGGGTAAGACAGAGAGGAGGAAGGAGAAGGGGAGAGCTACGCTGAAGGGAAGGGGAGGGGATGGTAGGACGACATGGGAGGGGAAAGCAGATGGGGAGAACGACGCTGAAGGGAAGGGGAGGGGATGGGAGGATGACGTGGGAGTGGAAGACAGAGGGGGGAAAGAGACGGGGAGAGCTACGCTGAAGGGAAGGGGAGGGGATGGGCGTACAATGTGGGAGGGTAAAGGAGAAGGGGAGAGTGATGCTGATGGAAAGGGGATGGGAGGACAACGTGGGAGGGGAAGACAGAGAGGGGAATGCATAAGGGGGCGATGAGTGGAGACGGCCTAGGGGTGCCCCATTTGTAAATCCCAGCCTGTCCTTAGCACATTTTGTGCTGTTTGTGAAAATGACAATTTTCTGGACATTTGGAAGTGTGGTCTGTGGGTAACCCTAAAACTATCAGTGCCTGTGGGTGGGTCCTGTTTACAATGGTGGGTCACAGGTAGAATGCAAGCCTATCTATTCAGACGAACCCATTTGAAACCACCCCATCCCCTTCCACTGACAAATACACTGGAGAGCCGATTTATCTTTATCCTTTATGCAGTGTCGGATTTTCTAGACTACCGTTGGAGCCAGATGTGTGCAGATCCAGGCACGTGTGTACCCAAGCTCTCTACACTGGATTGGGTTTGGTGCACCCCAGTGACATGGTGCATGCATCTGGGTGCCTGTGCGCATGCGCCTTGCCTTACTTTTTCTCCCAGAAATTGTGCCCAGGGCAGCCATTAGAAATTATTTTCTGGGCCAGGTCCACCCCAAGCATCACCCCAGATCCTGTGTACCCCACACCACAGTTAAAAGACCACACAGACATCAGCTGTAAAACTGGTAAACCGTCCCACACATGTTACAAAAAGCCACTGATGGTCGAGAGCCCCCTTATAAGTTTAAAAAAAAAAAAATTGGTGATGAGGGCCCCCTTATAAATTAAAAAAAATTGGTGCCAGGGCCCTCCCCTTACAAATTAAAAAGAAACATTGTGGCCCCAGAGAATATTTTTTCGAAAAACATTGGTGGCAGGGGTCTATAGAGTATTAAAATAATACATTGGTGGCCAGGGGTTTAATAAAATAAAAAAACACATTGGTGTTCAATAGAACTGAACTTGTGGCTCCAGGACTTTAACTTCGACTCCTTTTCGTGGCTTTGGGAATTCAACTTCGGCTCCTTTCATGGCTTTGGGTCTTTTCGCAGATTCAGGACTTCAACTTTGGCTCCTGTCGTGGCTTCAGATCTTTCCTCAGCTTCAGGACTTCAACTTCGGCTCCTTTTGTGGCTTTGGTTCTTTTTGCGGCTTCAGGACTTCAACTTCGGCTCCTTTTGTGACTTTGGGTCTTTCGCGGGCCTCAGGACTTCAACATTGGCTCTTGTCGTGGCTTCAGATCTTTTCTTGGCTTCAGGACTTCAACTTCGGCTCCTTTCATGGCTTGGGTCTTTTCGCAGCTTCAGGACTTCAACTTCAGCTCCTTTAGTGACTTTGGGTTTTTTCGCAGATTCAGGACTTCAACTTTGGCTCATGTCGAGGCTTCAGATCTTTTCTCGGCTTCAGGACTTCAATTTCGCCTCCTTTCGTGACTTCGGGTTTTTTCGCAGCTTCGGGACTTCAACTTCGGGTCCTTTCATGACTTTGGGTCTTTTGGAGGCTTAGGGACTTCAACGTTGGCTTCTGTCGTGGCTTCAGACCTTTTCTTGGCTTCAGGACTTCAACTTCGGCTCCTTTCGTGGCTTTGGGTCTTTCCGCAGATTCAGGACTTCAACTTTGGCTCCTGTCGTGGCTTCAGATCTTTTCTCTGCTTCAGGACATCTACTTAGGCTCCTTTCTTGGCTTCGGGTCTGTTTTTGGCTTTGGGACTTCAACTTCAGCTCCTTTCATGGCTTTCGTTCTTTTCACGGCTTCAGGACTTCAACTTTGGCTCCTGTTGTGGCTTCAAATTTTTCTCGGCTTCAGGACTTCAACTTCGGATCCTTTTGTGGCTTTGGGTCTTTTTTGGGTTCAGGACTTCAACTTCAGCTCCTTTCGTGGCTTCGGGTCTTTGCAGGTCTTCGGACTTCGGCTCTTTGGGACTTTGGCAGTTTGGCACTTTCAGCAGGTACCATGTGTCTTCAGCACTGTTAAGGGGGGCCCGGTTATTTCGAAAAGTGCAGCACACCCAGGCCCCCCTTTAGAACTGGGCTCTGTATAATAGTACCCCCTGTGCCCCCCTGATGGTGGCCCTGGGTGTGCATGAAATGACCCAGCAGCACAAATAAAAATAATCAAACAAAAAAGCTAGATTGGCCTCTGATCACACTGGTCCCCTAGGCAATAGCCTAAAAAAAAGTCTGTGCATTAATCTGCCCCTTCCTTTATGACCTCAACCCTGACATCATCAGGGAGGTCAGTTCAGAGCTGGATGGGCCAGGGATGAGTCGAAGCATGTCTGGACCAGGTCTAGGTCAGACATTTCTGACCCATGCATCACTAATTTGGCAGTTGGCTATCAAAAAGTTGGATAAAAAGTAAAACATTATTGTCAAATAATAAATATGTTACTGAAATCCCAATTAATTTTTATCGGATAAGAAAATGTTGATTTCTGTCTTTGCTCTTCACAAAAAAAAGTTCACTTCTCCTAGGAAATAATGGAAACAAGCCTGAGCTGGAATTTAAATGTTGCTTATATTTCTGTATATCAGCACTGTTCAACCTCTGAGGTACTAAGGGACAGAAATGTTCTGCCCTATGTGGTGGATGGCCAATAATGGAAGCCAGTGTTGACCACTCCCTAATTTAAAACCACACCCACTTTAAACCACACCCATGTTATCACAAGAAATTTTAAGACCATGTCCACATTAATGGTGGTAACAAACCAAAAACCAAATGGTTGGTGCTCACTGCAAGGATATCACTTATTTATCACTCACATGTGAGAAATTTAAGTCATATTAAAACATACCCTTAAATCCTCCCTTGTGGATAACACAGCACCCCCCAGCACATAAAAACCTTAGGGGCCCCCTAACAATAATTTCCAAATGCTAACAAACCCCCGGAACAAACCCCTCCCAGGCTTATGTTCCCACAGGTAGAGTATGGCACACACAGGGAGTATAGGGAAGGCAGAGTTGGCACACACAGGGAGTATAGGGAAGGCAGAGTAGGGCACATACAGGGAGCATAGGGCAGGCCGAGTATGGCACATACAAGGAACATAGGAAAGACAGAGTATGGCACACATAGGGAGCATAGGGCAGGCAGAGTATGGCACACATAGGGAGCATAGGGCAGGCAGAGTATGGCACACACTGGGAACATAGGGAAGGCAAAGTATGACACATACAGGGAGCATAGGGAAGGCAGAGTATGGCACATACAGGGAGCATAGGGAAGGCAGACTATGGCACACACAGGGGACATAGGGCAAGCAGAGTATAGCACACACATGGAGCATAGGGCAGGCAAAGTATGGCACACACAGGGAGCATAGGGCAGGCAGAGTATGGCACACACAGGGAGTATAGGGCAGACATAGTATGGCACACACAGGAAGCATAGGGAAGGCAGAGTATGGCACATACAGGAAGCATAGGGCAGGCAGAGTATGGCACACACAGGTAGCACCGGGCAGGCAGAGTATGGCACACACAGGGAGCATAGGGCAGGCAGAGTGTGGCACTCACAGGGAGTATAGGGAAGCAGAGTATGGCACACACAGGTAGCACAGGGAAGACAAAGTTTGGCATACACAGGGAGCATAGGTCAGGCAGAGTATGACACACACAGGGAGCATAGGGCAGGCAGAGTTTGGCATACACAGGGAGCATAGGGCAGGCAGAGTATGACACACAAAGGGAGCATAGGGAAAGCAGAATAGAACAGTAGACAGGGAAACTTATCAGGACTCTAAGATGGACAGTGCATACTGTACGACGTACAGTGACACAATACTGGTGCCCATCCAGCAGTTTGAGGGTAAACAGATGAACAATGTGGGCACTTTCTGTATGGATCTGAGCTGTGAATAGTACAGGATTTTAGGGCTGTGAAAAAATCAACAATGCAGGGGCTTGATGTCTGAATGTGAGGTGTAAACGATGCACGGGCCAGTTAATCTTGGTATAGTTTAAAATTTACACATGGAATCACAGAAGGCAGACTTTCATGTGGGAGCCGCCAGTTGGTCAGCACTGCTGTAGATCATGCATCTAATCAAGTGTAGTGATGGGCGAATTTGGGCCGTTTCGCTTCGCCGAATGTGCCAAATAAAAATGTGCCAAATAAAAACTATTAAAGCTTATGGGTGTCACGTAATTGTCACGCACGCCACCACAGACTCACGTGACACAGCATGCAATTGTAAAGGCCCATGCAGTTCCTTGCCAACCTGTGCAGAACTCACACGCAGTCACACCCAAACATTCCCAACACGCCAAAACTTCAAAGCTGCCACCACCGCGCTTCAGGGCCGCAAGCACCCGACTCTTGATAATCTGACGCTTACTAGAGGCTTATCCCACTATGCTTTCTAGCTAAGCACTATGACATTCACTCCAGCAGACAGGTTAAGACAATCAACAGTCAACACAAAACTCCCAAACCCGCAGGTAAAGGATCAAACATGCACAACGTTCCTTCTAACTAGTAAGAGGGGTTCACATACATTTGACATACACACTCTTCAGGTCAAGGGTTCGTTTAGAGCAGCAAAGACAAACTCTTTTAAATTGTAGATTTAATAGTCCAAAGTGGACAGTGCATAAAATATAAAAAGATCAGATACAATTACAAATAACATACAAGGCAGCAAACAGTTATAAAATAAAAAGGGATAAAAATACAGAAACCTACATACATCACCTACAGAAGGATCTTATATGAGTCCTGTTCCGGGGGAATGGAAGAATAACGATATATACCTCCCAAGCAGCTTGGTCCCCAAAGGCAAACATCTTCCCAGTTGTCTGGACCCTTGATATCCAGGTTGGGAAGAGAAAGGTCACGCCCCCATCCAAAGGTGAGGGCCGGTCACCAATTTACAACTGGCTATTCTGAATACATAGATCTTTCAACCAGCCTAAACTATTTGTGGTTGTATAGCAAAATTATGAAACTATGAATATCAGGTAGGAAAATTGTCTTTTCATAGAGACCAAACACCCCAAGACCAAAACATCTTATTCTGGCCTTATCAGAATATCAGGTAACACTGGGAGGGATCATAATAATGTGGGCGTGTTTGGACTCCTCGAGAAGTCCAAGCTATAAGGTAAGTGGGTGCAATGATTTATATCTGTATTAGATGATATTTAAGTTATGAGCATATATCAATATTACCTTTAAATCTGCCTCGAGACAAGACCACACCACTATAGCACAGGTATGATAATTGTGTTTTCAGTCCCCTAGCCAGACAGTCTGTCCTTATGACATTTAGTGGCTATTTGTGAATTACCCCCTACTGTGAGGTTTCCTCACAATGTGGATTCTAGAAGAAAGGCTTATTGAATTGGGAGAAAGTGGAAAACCTAACCCTTTCTATGCTGGAACTTACTGTTCCATCATGACAGTAATATTTTAGAATAAATAAATAAATAATGAATGTAAATGACTAAAGTGCTTAGAATAGCCCCCTCATCAATTTTACATTCACTTATTTTGAAAGGAAAAATAAACCACTATACTAAGCACTTTTGTCATTTACATTCATTATTTATTTATTTTATCAGAGGCTGCTCTGATGTTCTTCTGCTTAGGAATAAAATTAGAAACCTCTCTCAAATCTTTCCTAAGCAGAAGAACATCAGAGCAGCCTCTTTCTTTCTCCTGACAACTTCCTTGACTACTTGCTGGTCAGACTGGTGGGAAACTGACCAGCAGGTGGCGCTGTTGGAACACAATTCATTCCATATAACAGCACATGTATCCCTTAATATCTTGGAATAAAATATAAATAATTAGTCAATTTAAATGACAAAAGTGCTTAGAATAGCACCCTCATCAATTTTACATTCACTTATTTTAAAGGCTTATTTATCTTTTAAATTAATTACAAGGCATTTCTGTTTCCATGTCTCCCAGCACTTATATGTATTTATAGGCAGCTTGTACGTACAGCAGATTCTCAGAAAAAGGAAAACAGTTTTTCAGAAATAGAGATTCAGGTACCCGCAGATCACGGCAACCAGTTCCTTCTGCCTCACCCTACATACACAGTCTCACTATACAATGACTAATGGCCGCCGCAAGGAAGTGGTCAAAGGGAGTTGCTTTTCTTCATTATAGAGAATTATCAGCAGGCGCAAAGGAAAGTCATAGACTCACCTCCATCAGTAAGAAGTGCAACATGGAGATTTAATAGAGAGGTGTAGAGATGCCAGGACATACTGAATGAAACCTGGTCTTGTGACAGATAAAGAAAGGTTGGAGAATGTTTTCTGCTTATAATAATGCTATTTATTTTGTGCAGGTTCGGACTGGGGGGCCCGGGGCCCATTGGGTAAGCTGTCTCCAGGGACCTTGCCCTGCCACGTGCGCTGCAATTGGGCATGTGCATGCGTAGCTTCTTCTCCCTGCGATTACGCATGCTCTCCCATTGGGTCTTCACCGCGATTGCGCATGTGCTCCTACTGGGTCTTCACCGCGATTATGCATGTACTTATACTGGGTCTTTACCGTGATTATGCATGTGCTCCTACTTGGTTTTTACTGCAATTGCGCAGGCACGCGCATAATTTTTTTTTTGCGCAATATGAAGTTAATTTTTTAAGGGAGCGGGTCTGGCCCAGTCTGACCCTGCTCTGGTGTTAAAGTAAAACTGATACCTGCATAAATTGCCTAATTCTGCTTAAATTGTGTTTAAAAAAATCATGCTGAAATATGAACTGAACAAATCAAGACGAAAGGAAATGTTATAGTTAAAGTGTTGATATTGAGACAAAATAAAAGTGGAGATAAAAATTTCTTTATCTCCACTTTTGTGAATTTGTCTTTTAAAACTGTGCCTTTTGGCTACTAAAGAAATTGCATGCAAACTCATCTACAAAGAAGGGCAATAATATATATATAATATATTTATTAACAGTAAAAAAAAAAAAAGTCACAACTCCTTTATGGGCCGTGTGCGTTTATTTTACTTTCACTTTCTCTTTTCCTATATAAAAAAAGGCATTGTCTCTCTCAGTGCTGAGTTTATTCACCTCAGGGAACGGAGAGGCCGGCTGCTGAGTAGGAAAATGGATAAAATCTCTCGACTGACAGATTTGATTAAAAACTTCAGCTTTGCTGACTGTGCCGCAGGGAATCTGGGCTACGACCGAGTCCTCCTCCAGCTCTTTGGCTTTTTGGGACACGGCAAATCCTCCTTCATCAACACCTGTAAGTACGTCTTGGAAGATGGGGAGTACCACAACTACTCAAACTCCAAAAAATCAGAAGGTGGGGATACTGTTGCCAGAATAACGTTTCCACTGACCGACACCATGACTCTGGTAGACAACCGCGGCTGCGCCGTGATGAATGATTATGAGACAGCAGAAATATTTGCTCAGCTTGGTAAGTTTGTGGCTAAATATATAAATGATGTACACACACACACATATATATATAATGTATTACTGACAAGCTAATGGCTTTCTGGTTTCCTTGCAAGACCAATTCTTCATTCTCCTATACCCCCCCGTCCAATCATAGTGTTGATCTTGTGCACTGTGTGATAAAACAATGAAGTTCTACGGAGTCAGTTACCAAAATTCTCAGCCTTCTGCGTTGCTCTCCTATCACATCATATATTCCATCAATCATATTCCGGGGAGCAAAACTTGATTTGCAGTGAGTGGCTTTGCTCTAGTAATAACGTGGGTAGCAAAGCAAGGGTTAATTTAGAAACGATGTAGAAAGAACGGCTCGTGGGGTGGGGTAGATTCCTTGCAGTTATACAACCACTTAACCCATCCTGTGCTGTAATGTAACCCTTCCCTTTCTCTTTTTATATCTGAACTCTCTCCCCTTCACTCAGGCATGCCTTGTGTCTACCCAATACAGCTTGTTTATTCTCCTACCTGCACCATTGCAATATGACTGTACCCAATCTGTACCCTAAAAACTGAGCATCCTACCCCCACATACCAGTGCACCCTCTCTCTTCTTGCCCACTAAGCAAATCAAACTCCATTACTGTATACCTTGTATGGGAGGAGGCAGACTAGGGGCAGATTTAATAAGGGTCGAATTGAAAATTTACATTTTCAAATTTTATTTTATGGTCAAAACTCTCAAATTCGAATTGTGAACTATACATACTCAATTTGAATTTCAATTCGAATTTCAATTTTCACAATTTATCAAACTCTGGCCCTTTAAAAATTTGAATTTGCCTATTCTCCACCTAAAACCTGCCGAGTTCATGTATAAGTCAACAGGAGAGATGCAGAGACCAATTTGGTTAAGTTTGTAGCCTTCCTGATATTTGAGTTTTTTTTCTGAGAAAAAACTCGAATCAAGTTTAGTTGAATTCAATTCGAGTTTTCGAGTCTGTAAAATTTGTGTGAGTTTTAGAAATTCTATTTTTTTCTTAAATAACCCCCCCAGTCAAATTTCGAGTATATTCACATTTATTACATTATGAATTTGAAATTTGACCTTTGATAAATGTGCCTCTAAATACCTTTCTCTAGCTCGTTAGAATCAGAACTGACATTCTTTGCCATTAAAGGAGAACTAAAGCCTAACTAATGCAGTAGCTAGAAACACATTATGTACATTATGATTTGTGTTTCTGTAACAGCCCAAGGCAACCACAGCCCTTTAGCAGTAAAGATCTGTGTCTCCAAAGATGCCCCAGTAGCTCCCCATCTTCTTTTCTGCTGATTCACTGCACATGCTCTGTGCTGCTGTCACTTACTGAGCTTAGGGAGCCACTCACAATATACATTACACATAGAATAGAAATGTCACAATATAAGGCTGATTAGTAATTAATACACATAATTACTACATGGCAGCACAGAAACCAGTGCAATTAGCATCAGAATTTAATAATCAGCCCTGTAGCATCAGACCAACCTCATTTGTGTTGACCCCTAATCTGAGGTTGGTTCAATAAGTTTGGTATATTAAAAAATATATAATTTTCAGCAATATTCATTTTTAGGGTTTAGTTCTCCTTTAATATTTTTGGTCTTGATCTCTTTACAATAAAAGCTATATCAAATGATTATTAAATACACTGATTATAAAACAGCTCAGGCAAAAGCCAAATAACCGTTTTCTTTGATCTGTTCTTTCCTAGCCAACTTGTTACCCCTGGATAAAGGAGTGGAGTGGACCCGAGAATTTGAGCTGGCAGACAGAATTGTGGAGGCGGAGCCAGTTGTAAGATCAGCTGACTTTATCTACCCCATCTTTGTGTTCAGGTAATCAGCCTTTATATTATATTGATTATGGTACCGTTCTGTTCTGGATCCTCTGCCAGAACTAGGGTCGCCACCTTTTGCCGGATCTGACTACATGCAGGGGGTAGAGCCACCATGTAATGGGGGGCAGGTTGTGACATCAGGGGCGGCGCTATGACAAGGCCATCGGCAATTGGCCGATGGCCTCATCAATCATAGGGAATCCTGCTCGGTTTTCCTGATTAGGAGAACCAGGAATGCTGTTTTGACCTGGTTTAGCTCTTCAAAAAACCAGGCTTTCCATGTCAAAACCAGACAGGTGGCAACCCTAGGCAGAACTCATATTAAAGCAGAACTAAGCACCATTAAAAATATAAATTATTGAGGGCTGTTTTGAACACTTTTTCATGATATAAGTATTTTTGCTGCAAATATTTAAGCATCTTCCCTCGTGTCTGCCAGAGGTTGCACCTCTTTACAACAGGCAGTATTGATGGTCGAGTTTGGCTTCCACAGATGATCAATGTGTTGCTTGACTTGGTTGAGCTTTTCCTTCAGTTCTCCCTGCCCGTGACCTTCCTGTCATGGCTTCTGTCAGCCCTTGTTTATAGCCAAACGCCTGTCTTGCCACCTTTTATGACATCAGAGATGGGCTAGTTGGGTAGGGTTTAGGTTGGAAGGGATCAGGTCTACTATACTTGACCTGCACATCACTAATGAGATCACCAATGAGCAGATTTAAACTTCCGAACCTTGCCAGATTTGGAGATTTTATTTTTTTATGGCCACCTCTACAGATCTCTCAACTCTAAACCCAGGAAAAACCCAGAGCATCTAGAGAAGCAGACAATTAGCAAATGGCCAACCAGAAGCCTACATAGAACCCTGAAAACAATATAGCTGGAACCTCTCTCCTGAAGCCAAAACTTACATTCCCACAATACTTTGCAGAATCATAACCAGTGGCGTAACTAGATATTACTGGGCCCCACAACAAACTATTTTTCAGGCCTCTAAAATGTCTAGAGGCTGACCTATTTTACCAATATTTATTGAAATTGTATATGAATTAGTGTCTTATGGGCCCCCTATACCTCCCGGGCCCCCGTGCAGCCGCAGGGTCTGCTGGCTGATCATTACTGTGCTCAAAGTATTTCGGGGAACGTAGTGTTGACTGGATGACTAATGACTATGGAAGTTGCCATCTCTCGAAAGGGGGAGAGGAGGAAAGCCGGGAGGTGAAGAAAGAAGGGTGGGTTTCGAAATCTCATACTTTCGTAATAATTATTTAAATATCATATTCTGCCAGTTATGGATCTCTCAATGTAAATCTATACAAAACAACCTTTTTGCCACTAATGGTGAAATAATAAATATTATTTAAGAGAAAGGGGAATGAGTAACATAAAGTGACTATTTTCCTCAATAATTTCCCTTGCACCTCTTCATCTCGTTAGTGTAAAGAAAGGACTACCCGACCAGGAGATGCCGATGATAAAGCAGTTGCTGGAAACGGCCAGAGACCTGACAGGTATAGTATAGTGTGTGATACGTGTCTCATGTGCCACAAAGAATGTAACTTATTATAAATAAGAACTAGTAATGGCCAAATAAATTCACCTGGTACAAATTTGCAGCGAATTTCCACGTTTCGCCAACGGCAAATAAATTCTCTAATCTCACCTGAAAAAAATTCTGGACGCGTCCGAAAAGTTGCTCGCATCAAAATCGCAGCGAGTCAACGCTATTCAGATGCCCACTGACTTAAACGCCAGTGTCAAGATTGATGCAAGCGACTTTTTCGTCAATTTCCAATTTTCAAGTTTTTTTTGTGAAAATTTCAGATTTCCAAGATTTTTTAGTGAAACTTTCTGATTTTTTTTTTAAACTTTCTGATTTTTAAGATTTTTCGTAAAATGTTCAGATTTTCACAATTTTTTCATGAATTTTTTGCCATTTCGTGAATTTTGGCGAAAAGGGAGAAATTCACCCATCACTAATAAGAACCCCAACACAAACTCATGTAAAATTGCTCTTCTGAGCACTTTTAAAATTAACATTTCCTCATTTTCAAGATATTACCAACAGCTACACTTGTGATATAATGAATATAATGAATTTGGTAAAACAGTGCCTCCTGCTGTTTCGTTCAGCTAAATGGCCAGTCATCAGAAACTTAAGCTACTGAGCAGAGAAGCATCTCCTGGTGCTCTGTTTTGTCGCTCAATGTAAAATTGATGAGGGTACTATTCTAAGCACTTTTAATACACCTTCATTAATTATTTTTTATTCCAAGATATCAAAGGATATATGTGCTTTTAATATGAATGAATTTTGTTCCAACAGCGCCACCTGCTGGTCAGTTTCCCACCAGTCTGACCAGCAACTAGTCAAGGAAGTTGTCAGGAGAAAGAAAGAGGCTGCTCTGATGTTCTTCTGCTTAGGAATAAAATTAGAAACCTTTCTCAAATTTTTCCTAAGCAGAAGAACATCAGAGCAGCCTCTTTCTTTCTCCTGACAACTTCCTTGACTACTTGGTGGTCAGAATGGTGGGAAAATGACCAGCAGGTGGCGCTGTTGGAACAAAATCCATTCATATTAACAGTAACATGTATCCCTTAATATCTTGGAATAAAAATAAATAAATAATAGACTAAAATTACAAAAGTGCTTAGAATAGCCCCCTCAGACATTTTACATGCACTTATTTTAAAGGTTTACTTATCCTTTCTACCTGATTCCTTTTAACCTGCCTTGATCTACTGTACAGACATAAGAGCTAAATTGCACAAATAATCATCACTACTTGCACTTAGTGAGTAAGTTATCTCCTATGTTAGTAGATGAGCCCTATGTGTTGTAGGTGTTGCCAGATAACACAATTATTTGCTCTTTGTAGAAATCTTTCCTTCTGTGGTTCTAACCCATAAGACCAGCGGGAATCTGAGAGATATGAAGGATAAGTTTGAAAACATGGGAGTGGAGCGAATCTTTGCCCTTGAAAATTTCACCCCAGAAGATCACATCAAAACCAGAGGGAGGCACGAGGACGTGCTGGAGATTTTTTCTGAAATTATTAATGATATTAAGTTTCACATGGAGAGAACGAGCGATCCTCCGGAGCAAAAGAGAAGACAGAGGAAGAAAATGTTGCTCAATTTTATTCATAAAAGGGAAATTAATAAGAAAGATGATGAGCTGGAAAGGAAGAAAATGGAAGAAAGGAGGTTGCGGGAACAGGTGGAAAAACTTGAAAAACCAAATAAAGATCCGTGTATTATAACATAATGAAAACATTGTGTAATGTTTAACCCCGCCCCCCCCCACACCAACCCTCATCCCCCAGCTGTAAAGTCCTCTCTAATGCCACCCCCCCAGCAACAATTGCAGTCAGGGATGGAGTTAAAAGATAAGTAAACTTTAAAAATAAGTGAATGTAAAATTGATGAGGGGGCTATTTATTCTAAGCACTTTTGTCATTTACATTCATTATTTGTTGATTTTTAATTCCAAGATATTAAGGGATACATGTACTGTTAATATGAATGAATTTTGTTACAACAGCGCCACCTGCTGGTCAGTTTCCCACCAGTCTGACCACCAAATAGTCAAGGAAGTTGTCAGGAGAAAGAAAGAGGCTGTTCTGATGTTCTTCTGCTTAGGAAAAAATTATAAACCTCTCTCACATCTTTCCTAAGCAGAAGAACATCAGAGCAGCCTCTTTCTTTCTCCTGACAACTTCCTTGACTACTTGGTGGTCAGACTGGTGGGAAACTGACCAGCAGGTGGCGCTGTTGGAACAAAATTCATTCATATTAACAGTACATGTGGAGGGGGGGACTTTACAGCTGGAGGGCTGAGATTTGGTGTGGGGGGGCCTGGGGGTTGACTGCAGGTCCTTGGCCCCCAGTCAATGCTGCCCTAACCTATTGAATTTTAGTTGAGCTTCTACTGTAACATCTACTCTTATCACCAATAAAAAAAGCAATATCAAATCGCAGTAGACTCCCGTGTGCATTTTTATCAATTAAAGGGGTTGTTCTCCTTTAAATTAACTGTTAGTATGATGTAGATATGTGATATTCTGAAACAATTTGCGATTGGTTTTCATTTTTTGTTTCTTTTGAGTTATTTAGCTTTTTTTTCAGCAGCTCTCCAGTTTGCAGTTTCAGCCATCTGGTTGCTAGGGTCCCACTTACCCTGGCAACCATCCATTGATTTGAGTAGGAGACAGGAATATGAATAGGGGAGGGTCTGAATAGAAAGTCGAGTAATAAAAAGGAGCAATAACAATACATTTGTAGCCTTACAGAGCATTTGTTTTAGATGGGGTCAGTGACCCCCATTCGAGAGCTGGAAAGATTCAGAAGAGAATGGTAAATAAATAAAAAAACTATACAAAATAAAAAAAAAAGGTGAACCACCCCTTTAAGACCCAAAAGAGTTGTGAGTGTGCTTTTGTTTAATAAATAGGTACAGCCATTGTGAAATCCTTCTGGATCAGCCTCCGTATTCTTGGACATAACGCCCCCAATGTTTATACTTCTCATATTTTTTTTGTAACTTATAGTTTTATTGAAATTTTTCATCAGAAAACGAAAAAAAAAAGCACTCAAGAACAGAAAAAAGAAAATGAGTGGGTTTAGCAGTATACGGAAAACACATGAAAAGACATATGAAATACATACATACATATGCGAGCCAGCCGGTGTTTACATATGAGGTACAAAAAGATAGCTCACATAACGGGTTGATGACCAAAATGGAGAAGTAGACCAGTTAGAAAAATGCACGTAACAGGGCTGGGTATATAGATCAGAGACCATATTTCCAGGAATTGTGCCATAGTGTTCCGAATGTAAGCAATCCTAGATTCGGAGTTCCTATTAGATTCCACTCTAGTAAGTACTTCAGCCAGGGTAGGTGGGTGAAACATATTCCATTTCGCTGCAATTGCCCGACGAGCTGCCGTCAATATGTGATTAACTCATTTCTGAACTTTCCTTCGTATATTGGGGAGTGGTTTGCCAAGTATAAAGGTAGAAATGTCCTTTGTAACTGGCTGGCCTAATACCGTGCTCAAAAGCTTCATCACCTCTTCCCAGAAATGCTGTAAGATAGGACATGACCAGAAAATATGTTGGAGTGAGCCTACTTCCCCACATCCTCTCCAACAAACATCCGGGTGATCAGGGAAGAATTTGTTTAGTTGTTGCAGGGTATGGTACCAGAACATCAATATCTTGTAGATATTCTCCCTTTGCTTAACACATGTTACCATACTTTTAGCATTTTGCCAGATAGCGAACCATTCTGCTTCAGTCAATGGTTGAGGTAATATATTGTCCCATTTCAGCATATAAGAGTGGCGAGTCAGGGTTGCCTGTAGCATTTATATATCCTGGATATCCTGTCCTGCATGGATGGGGTCGACCTAGTTGGGTTCCATATAAATGTGTTTAGGTGACCTTTATCATGCCATTGGTTTTCGATTTGCCCCCAGGTGGTATAAGGTTCCCAATGTGACCATGCCAAGAGTTGCCGTAGTTGCGATGCCTCATAGTACTTGGCAAAAGATGGAACTCCCAGGCCTCCCCTATCAGGCGGTGAAGCCATTACTGATTGCGATATCTGGTGTCTACGGTTATTCCAGATATATTGGTGGCAGATAGTCTGAATTTCTTTGAGTGCTCTATAGGGAACTGCTACTGGTAAGGTCTCAAATAGGTACAAGAATTTGGCCAAGATACTCATTTTTATAGAAGCAATTTTACCAAATCAGGATAGGGAGTGTCCAGCCCATTTTGTCAACAATTTCTTTGTCTGTAGTATCAAAAGAGCATAGTTATGTTTATATAAATCTTTATAATGGGGAGTTATCTTTGTCCCTAAGTACGTTATGGAGGATGTCTTCCAGTTGAAATGAAAATCTGCCTTCAGAGTATTTAAGCCGACTGGTGGAATGTTTAAGGGCAAAGCCTCAGTTTTACTCATATTTAATTTATGACCCAAGAGCGCCCCATATTTCTCCAGTATTGTGTATAAATCTGGAAGGGAAATAACAGGCCGAGTCAGAGTTAGTAATACATCATCAGCGAATAACGCAATTTTATAGTTACAGTTTTTGACAGAAATTCCCAAAATATCCGGACTGTTTCTAATATAACTGGCCAACGGTTCAATGCTGATTGCATAGAGCAGGGGGGACAAAGGACAACCCTGTCGGGTCCCATTTTTGATCGAAATTGGTTTGTCAGTTTGGCCTGGAAATTTCAGATAGGTCGTTGGGAAGCTATATAGGCTTGTAAGAGCCGCCAGAAAGGGGCCGGATAAATTAATATGCCACAGCAGGGAGAAAAGATAAGGCCAACTCAGTCGATCAAACACCTTCTCTGCATCTAAACTTAATACAAGCATTTGATCATCACATTTATTGGCAATTTCAATAAGGTCAACTGTCCTTCTAATGTTATCTCCCGCCTGCCGACCTTGTATGAAGCCTACTTGATCATTATGTATAATTCTAGGGAGGATTGGGGCCAGTCGGTTTGCCAATAATTTTGAAAAAAGCTTCAAATCTGAACTAAGTAAAGCAATAGGTCGGTAATTAGAGCAAAACTGAGCGTCTTTGCCTTCTTTGGGGATTAAAGTAAGATACAAAGTAAGGTCGGTAGTGGGTATTGGCATTCCCTGCAAGTAGCCATTGAACAGAGGGACTAGATACGGTACCAGAAAATGCTTATATAACTTGTAATAACTATAGGGTAGGCCATCTGGGCCAGGGGCCTTCCCGTTGAGTAGATGTTTCAAGGTTGAGAGAACTTCCTCAACTGATATTACCCTGTTAAGCTGTTCTAGGTCTTCAGCACTAAACTGGGGAATGTCTGTATTGAGTAAGAAATCAGACAGAGTTGTTTGAAAAAGAGTCGGATCTAAAGGGGGAAGATCAGCCTCCAAGTTATATAGTTTAGAGTAAAAACTACGGAATTGGTCTCCAATCTGAGATGGATTGTAAGTCAAGTGGCCGGAATCGGTATGTATTGAAGTGATGTGGGTGTGCACAGATTGCTCTTTTAATTTTTTGGCCAATAAAGTATGCTGCTTATCCCCTTTCTCATAATAAGATTGCCTGGTCCATATAAGCGCTTTTTCAACTGCTTGATGTTTAATGTTCGCTAATTCCCTCCGTTGTATGATTAATTGATTTAATAAGGACTCTGTCTGGTGCTCATTATATCGCTGTTCCAATCAGTACGCTCCCCCAGTTCACTAATATCCTGCTGAAAGTCCTTAACCGCTACAGAGACAGCAGTCTTCACAGCCTGCGTTATGGTATCTGTAAGCTGTACTTGTAATTGCGCTAGTTGCGTACGTAGTACCTGAGCAGTTAGCGGTTCGTCTCCGGAATCCCCCTCTGGATCATCCGGCTGTGGGGTAAGTTCGGTGGAGTCTTCTCCGTCATCCCACTGGAGGGTTTCTGGTGAAGGTGGAGAAAGTGACTGACCTTCCGACGGGTCTAACTGTTTCGGAGAGGACACAGCGCCATCTTGCTTTACGCTCCTGGACTCTAGGGCTGGCATGTGGTGCAAATATGGAGAGATTGACGTTTTTTTAGGCTCCTTTTGCTTCTTCTTGCCCATAATTCGCGTGGGAAGGTTCCCCAAAGCAATGGAATCCCAAGCTCAACTGGAAATATGCTGGTAGAAAGCTAATATTCGGGATTTGTTAGGTCCCAGGCTCCTAGAAATGGCGTGCAGTCAGTCTCATGGTTAGCCACGCCCCCCCTATACTTCTCATATTTGATCCCCTGAAGTAAATACCAGAAAAGGGGCACAAGAGGGTTTATGACCTTGATTCCTAACACTTTTATCAGCAAATGATCCACCCACACACTGACTTTAAAGGGATACGGTCATGGGAAACATTTTTATTTTTTTCAAAAAATACATCAGTTAATAGTGCTGCTCCAGCAGACTTCTGCACTCAATCCATTTTTGAAAAGAATAAACTGATTTTTTATATTTAATTTTGAAATTTGACATGGGGCTAGACATATTGTCAGTTCCCAGGTGCCCCCAGTCATGTGACTTGTGCTCTGATAAACCTCAGTCACTTTTTACTGCTGTACTGCAAGTTGGAGTGTTATCACCCCCTTCTCCCCATCAGCAGAACAATGGCAAGGTAACCAGAAAACAGCTCCCTGATAGATGTAAGAACAACACTCAATAGTAAAAATCCAGTTCCCACTGAGACACATTCAGTTACATTGAGTAGGAGAAACAACAGCCTGCCAGAAAGCAGTTCCATCCTAAAGTGCTGGCTCTTTCTGAAAGCACATGACCAGGAAAAATGACCTGAGATGCACCTACACACCAATATTACAACTAAAAAATACACTTGCTTCTTCAGGAATGATATTTTATATTGTAGAGTGAATTATTTGTGTAATTTAGAAATAAAAACTACACCATAAAATTATGACAGAATCCCTTTACATTTTACTGTTTTGCAAAGACTCCAGTAGTGTCCCCCATAACATAAAGCAGAACAATAAAGTCTAAGTGCTGCTAAGTGGATAGCCTCCATCGCAACAACAATTTGCTAAAGCTTTGTAAATCCCCAAGGATTCAGAGAAGAACAGCAGGTACAGTACAAGATGGAACACATCTCTGCACCATATTAAAGACACCAGGAGCACCAAATTAGAGGTATGAGGCCTGTTATCCAGAATGCTTGGGACCTGGGGGGGTTGTCCGGAATAACGGATCTTTCCATAATTTGGCTCTTCATACTTTAAGTCTACTATAAAATCATATAAACATTAAATAAACCCAATATGCGGGTTTTGCTTCCAATAAGGATTAATTATATCTTAGTTGGGATCAAGTACAATCTACTGTTTTATTGTTAGAGAGAGAAAGGAAATTGTTTTTAAAAATTTGGATTATTTGATTGTAATAGAGTCTATGGCAGATGGCCTTTCTGTAATTAGGAGCTTTTTGGATAATGGGTTTCCGGATTATTATTACAAAGTAAAAGGAAATTATTTTTAAAAATGTGGATTATTTGGATAAAAACTAGACTTTATGCATAATGGATTTCTGGACAATGGATCCCATACCTGTACCAGTAAAATATAATATCAATACATAATAATTATATCTATAAAAACAAACTAGGCAAACCATCTGCATAAAGTACTGTCATTCATATGACTAAGGCCTCATTGCAGCCTTTCCTTGGATCAAGTCAAGCACAAAGAGAGATTTTCTTCCCTTGAATATAAATGGAGATAATTGAATCAATCCTGCATGTGGACAAGGTGACATAAGGCAGTCCAATACAATTAAAAGGAGAAATTGACTCCAATTGTCCATTCATAAGATCTTGGGCTACAAACCAGTCTGTAAGTTTGTGGAGAAGACACTTTGGATCAGAATGTTGGAGAAAAACCAAAGTGCACAATTGAGATCCAAACTGATTTCTTGTGACTATACAGGGAGCTGTGAATCAACAACAGCAGGAGGGATGCTAAGTGGAACACACCAACTATTTTAATTTACATGTAACTAGTACAGGACACTGAGAATTGAGCAAATACATAGGGTGCCTTGGTTAATCCCCTTGTTGGGACAAGTGGCTCTGGAACAGATCAGATTTAATCATGGGAAATGATTATTGTGAGGGGGTGATCAGGGCCTTCCCTGTGTTTCCCAGAGCAGTTGTATGTAGGGACCTATAGGTTTCGCTATTCCCTATAGAGTTAATCCCCTACCTTCCTTTGTAGTTCCTTATATCTTTTGTTATTGGGCACAAGCCCTTATGACGTGTAAGTGTAACAGTTACATCTATCGGTCAAAGAGTGTAATGACACTGTCATATATAGTGTTGTGTAAAGAGTGGCCTCTTTCTCTTTGGCTCCTGGTCTGTGCTGCTAGGTGTTCCCATTGAGCCTGGGATTACCAAGGCCCCAGTAAAGTCATTCGCCCCCAAGGGACCTGTACCGTTGGTGATTAAGTAAGGGACCAGGAAACCCAGTGAACGAGGTTAACTATCATTAGGGCAGACCTAGGAGAGAGAGAGAGATAGTCAGCTTTGTGTAGCATGAGCAGCTGTGTGCTCCATCAAGCAGGGAGTAGCGTCCCAAAGGCTTCTTGTTTGCCTTTAGAGCAGGGAACTCAGTGGTAGGGAATCTAGGTTAGCAGAGGATTGCCTGTACCCTACCTGATTGATCCCAATCCCCTAACAAGTATATAGGTCTTTGGGACAGAGGTATTCTTCTTGACTATGTGATTATGGGAGTGACAGTCTCTATCATGCTGCATCATCATTTTGCTGTCCTTCCTCCTCTGTGATATGCTATATCTGCTACAACTCCTGCGTGAGTAAACCTGTGGTCACTTGCATTTTGCATTTCCTAATAAATTCCATCTGTTATTTGCACCAAAGAACCTCCTGGCATCCAATCAATCTATTTTTATATGCAGTAGCCTGTGGTTTGTAGTTCTACTACATCTTAAAGGGATAGCTTCCACTTGGCGAAGGCCCTGACCCAGTCGCATGTAGCCAATGCTGTATCATGCTAGTTGGTATTTGTCTAATTAAAGCCAAATAGGTGCTACATGTATATGAGTAGACTTAAGCAGGCAGTAATGAATACACACCCAGGGCACCCTGATATGTTGTCTAAAGACAAATATTTGTACATGACTCAGTCTGTCTAGTTTAACACTCGGGAAATTAATACTTTCACATTCCAGCACTGCTGGGTCTAAAGGAAATGTTTACCTTGAAAGTTATTTTAGGACCTAAAATTGAAACGAAACTATTACAGCTGGTTGTTTCCCCTTCGTATTGATTTATAAACTATTGAACTCCTTGTTCATCAAATCTCCAGGTTGGGATTTCAATCATTACCAGCTCCTAAAGTCACACTCAGAGGGGGGTAGTGGCATATATAGGAGGCAAAGTAGAAAATCATGATTTTATTGCTGAAACACAAATATCCATTTAGTATCTCTTGCCCTTTATATATGGGGAGTCCTTGTACCAGTTTCAGTTGAGGGTCACCTTAACATTATGCGCTGGAGTTTTCTCTGTCATAGAGGATCATTGGATATTGTATGTTGCTGTCACGTATGGTCACAGTTTTTGGGTCACTGAACCATAAGCGCTGGGGTCACTGTACCATAAGTGTTGGGGTCACTGTACCATAAGTGCTGGGGTCACTGTACCATAAGTGTTGGGGTCACTGTACCATAAGTGCTGGGGTCACTGTACCATAAGTGTTGGGGTCACTGTACCATAAGTGTTGGGGTCACTGTACCATAAGTGTTGGGGTCACTGTACCATAAGTGTTGGGGTCACTGTACCATAAGTGCTGGGGTCACTGTACCATAAGTGTTGGGGTCACTGTACCATAAGTTTTGGGGTCACTGTACCATAAGTGTTGGGGTCACTGTACCATAAGTGTTGGGGTCACTGTACCATAAGTGTTGGGGTCACTGTACCATAAGTGCTGGGGTCACTGTACCATAAGCGCTGGGGTCACTGTACCATAAGTGTTGGGGTCACTGTACCATAAGTGTTGGGGTCACTGTACCATAAGTGCTGGGGTCACTGTACCATAAGTGTTGGGGTCACTGTACCATAAGTGTTGGGGTCACTGTACCATAAGTGCTGGGGTCACTGTACCATAAGCACTGGGGTCACTGTACCATAAGTGTTGGGGTCACTGTACCATAAGTGTTGGGGTCACTGTACCATAAGTGCTGGGGTCACTGTACCATAAGTGTTGGGGTCACTGTACCATAAGTGCTGGGGTCACTGTACCATAAGTGTTGGGGTCACTGTACCATAAGTTTTGGGGTCACTGTACCATAAGCGCTGGGGTCACTGTACCATAAGCGCTGGGGTCACTGTACCATAAGAGTTGGGGTCACTGTACAATAAGTGTTGGGGTCACTGTACCATAAGTGTTGGGGTCACTGTACCATAAGTGCTGGGGTCACTGTACCATAAGCGCTGGGGTCACTGTACCATAAGTGTTGGGGTCACTGTACCATAAGTGTTGGGGTCACTGTACCATAAGTGCTGGGGTCACTGTACCATAAGTGTTGGGGTCACTGTACCATAAGTGTTGGGGTCACTGTACCATAAGTGCTGGGGTCACTGTACCATAAGTGCTGGGGTCACTGTACCATAAGCACTGGGGTCACTGTACCATAAGTGTTGGGGTCACTGTACCATAAGTGCTGGGGTCACTGTACCATAAGTGTTGGGGTCACTGTACCATAAGTGTTGGGGTCACTGTACCATAAGTGTTGGGGTCACTGTACCATAAGCGCTGGGGTCACTGTACCATAAGCGCTGGGGTCACTGTACCATAAGTGTTGGGGTCACTGTACCATAAGTGCTGGGGTCACTGTACCATAAGTGTTGGGGTCACTGTACCATAAGTGTTGGGGTCACTGTACCATAAGTGCTGGGGTCACTGTACCATAAGCGCTGGGGTCACTGTACCATAAGTGTTGGGGTCACTGTACCATAAGTGCTGGGGTCACTGTACCATAAGTGCTGGGGTCACTGTACCATAAGCGCTGGGGTCACTGTACCATAAGTGTTGGGGTCACTGTACCATAAGTGCTGGGGTCACTGTACCATAAGCGCTGGGGTCACTGTACCATAAGTGTTGGGGTCACTGTACCATAAGTGTTGGGGTCACTGTACCATAAGTGCTGGGGTCACTGTACCATAAGTGTTGGGGTCACTGTACCATAAGTGCTGGGGTCACTGTACCATAAGTGTTGGGGTCACTGTACCATAAGTTTTGGGGTCACTGTACCATAAGTGCTGGGGTCACTGTACCATAAGCGCTGGGGTCACTGTACCATAAGTGTTGGGGTCACTGTACCATAAGTGTTGGGGTCACTGTACCATAAGTGTTGGGGTCACTGTACCATAAGTGCTGGGGTCACTGTACCATAAGCGCTGGGGTCACTGTACCATAAGTGTTGGGGTCACTGTACCATAAGTGTTGGGGTCACTGTACCATAAGTGCTGGGGTCACTGTACCATAAGTGCTGGGGTCACTGTACCATAAGCGCTGGGGTCACTGTACCATAAGTGTTGGGGTCACTGTACCATAAGTGCTGGGGTCACTGTGGAAGAAATATGCTGGTGATACCTGTGTTGTATCATGTAGAGACTGTATCAGTGTATGACAGACTCTCTATGTGAGCACATGAGCACAATAATATGACCCTGTGATATATTAACTGCTTCATTACAGGGATCATTATGCAGGTATTTAGCCTTGTACATTGTCTCCCAGTGTTATCTGACACTATAGGAAATAAAGTAACAACAGTAATAAAGGACTTATACATGATTTTGTCTAACTTTACAATGTCACGTGCTCCCCCTACATTTATTTCAATGTAAAATGTATCCATGATAATCAGGTTCAGGTTGTTAAGAGAGACGTCACATGGCTAAACAATTCATTATTTCCTCATTCCTCTGCAGTAAATTGAGTTTCCATTAGAATGAAACTTCTGATTTGAAACAAAACTGCATTTAATGTAAAGTGAAAGTCAAGAGAGGCCGAGAGAGCGTTACTGAGAGGAAACAAGGGATGAAAGACTGGAAGAAAAAATAGAATAAAGGGTTGTGTTTATTAAGTATATTTGTGTTTCAGGTGCTTCTCTGATGGCTAAAATGAAGTTGTTCCTAGTGACATCAGCCTGGAAGGATCATGTAAAGTAAAACAATGAGCAGAGGTCATTTTAATGCTTTATTGTTATGGTGCTATATCCTCACACATATCAGTCCCTGCCCCAGTGAGCTTACAATTTAAGGTCCCTATCATCTTCATCCTCATCCAAGAATCTAATTTAAACCCCTCCACTGGCTTATATACACTCAAAGCAAGTACAATTTCTTATACTGAGAAAAGTTCTGACACAGGGACTATTTAAAGGTGAACTAATACCTTCAAAAGATCATGTCTCTCAAGGCTGTATTTTATATACTGTACTAACCAGATGTTCTACAGACCTATAACAGTAGTCATTCAGGCCTTCGAAATTTACAGTAGCTCGGGATTATGTGACATTGCTAGTCCATATGCTAAGTGTGTTCCGGATAAATTTTAGAGGATAGGTAAACCTTTAAAATAAGTGAATGTAGTATTGATGAGGGGGCTATTCCAAGCACTTTCATTCATTAGTTATTTATTTTTTATTCCAAGATATTAAGGGATACATGTGCTGTTAATATGAATGAATTTTGTTACAACAGCGCCACCTGCTGGTCAGTTTCCCACCAGTCTGACCACCAAGTAGTCAAGGAAGTTGTCAAGAAAGAGACTGCTCTGATGTTCTTCTGTTTAGGGATAAAATTAGCAGCCTCTCTCACATCTTTCCTAAGCAGAAGAACATCAGAGCAGCCTCTTTCTTGACAACTTCCTTGACTACTTGGTGGTCAGACTGGTGGGAAACTGATCAGTAGGTGGCAAATTGGAACAACATTCAGTCATGTTATCAGCACACATATCTTTGATATCTTGGAATAAAAAATAAATAAATATGAATGTAAATGACAAAAGTGCTCAGAATAGCCCCTCATCAATTTTACATTCACTTATTTTAAAAGTTTACTTATCATTTAAAGGGCTTTTTTTTTATTACAGATAGGAACATAAGCGGTGCTATACTGTATTTGCTATTTTCACCTGTTTCAGATTTATTTGGATGGTTATATTTTTCAAACATGATAAAGAGACAAATGAAAGCAACGTGAAAGGTTTGACAAAAAAACATATAAGATGGCTACAATTGGCCACTATTGGCCACTTAGAAACCTTCAATATATGACTGGGGAATAATTAGTGGTGCACCCTTCTTCACTTCACTTGGGGGTATTATTTGGTTTGGGGAGTTTATTTTCCTTTAGGCGTATTGCCTGGTTTGGAGACGTTTTCCTCTTTATTTTGGTATTTAGTAATGGCCTTGTTCGCCATGTATGCACCGAAGTTGAAAAGGCGAGGTGCAAGGTCTACGGCTACACTTTTGAAGTTCTCCCATATGGGCTGATACCATGCAGTCTCATTCACTTGCTCTTTCTCCCTCTCAAGATCCTGGATCTGTGCTGCGTACAGTTTGGCTTGCTGGGCAGATCCCTGACAGATCAGGAGTTCTTCTTCCTGTGTATAAAAGAGATTCATTCATCATTTCTCAGGCTTGCCAATATCTTCCTTATCTCATATAACTTTTTATTGTGTTATAGCAAGAAGCTCTATATGAAATGGTTAGGCAAAGGGAGTAATCATTGGAAATGTTGATATTGATAAAAGTTTGCTTTTGTGAGATTCAGAACAACAGGCTTAGGCTAGTGACAGACAGGGAGATGTGTCACCCATATTAAAATCTTTGCTTCCACAGGCCACAACTCCCAAAATCAATGGGAATACATAAACGGCAATTACTGTGGTAGAGGTGTAGACCCCTTCCAAACTGAGCACAGGGCTAAATTAATTTGAGAGACCAGGGAAACAATAAAACTCTTGGTCCAACACAACTGGTAATGGTACTTACCCTCCTCTTCTCAGACACAAGCCGTTCAATTTGGTCCCTCATCATCCTTTTCTCATCTTCTAGTTTCTCCAACAGACGCTGGAAGTTTATCTGAAAGGAATTCATTTGGCCGTCAACCTTCTGCTCTTCCTGAGATGCTTTCACGTTAGATACTTTTTGTTCAATCATTAAGCTTTCAGCTTTAGCCTTTTCAGCTGTTGTTTGGGGGGGAAAAGAATTTGACGTCGAAAGGGGGTTCAGATCCACAGAGCCATTTTTCACCCTTCCATCTATAACATTGTCGGGCAAGGCAAACAATTGCCTGGTCTTGGTCTACTGTAGGTATGATTCTAGATACAGTACATGCCTCCCTAACATCAGACCAATTTAGGCCATGCCTCTAAACTGTGCTGCTTCATCCTAATTACATTCACTCTTTTTAGACGAGGCCTTCCACTTCCAGTCCTGAAACCAAATGTCCTGTCTGTATGTAAATATACATTCTGGCTGAGAGCCACTACAGCATCAATTAACCTTTGTCTGGTTGATTGAAGATTTACTACTGACTGGAGCAGGATCAATTTAACAATGAAAAAAGGTGTGATAATCATCTGTTTAGATGGAGTCATAGGGTGGGACATGGTAAACCATCTTAGCCACATGTCTAGACACAATTTGCTCTCATGAAAGGTTGAGTCAGAAGAAATAATGAACATCTTCACTACATAAATACAGGTATGCGATCTGTTATCCAGAAAGCGGAATTACAGGAAAGCCATGTCCCATAGCCTCAATTCAATCCAAACTATTTTTTAAAAATAATTTTATTTTTTTCTGTAATAATAGAACATTACCTTGTACTTGATCCCAACTAAGATATAATTAATCCTGATTAGAGGCAAAACCATTGGGTTTAATTAATGTTTACATGATTTTCTAGTAGACTTAAGATACAACGATTCTTTATCTGTAAAACCCCAGGTCCCAAGCATTCTGGATAATAGGTACCATGAAATCCATGAAACCTTGAATGTGGCCATAAAACACTAACAGCACAAGTTAATACTAGATGCAGGACAATGCACTGACAGGAATGCTGATTATCAGTAATATGTCGGCCATCTTGCTTTTATCTTTACATATGGAGTTTATGTCAGTTTGACTTAATTATATGATACTGGAATCAGACTATATGATACTGGAATCAGACATGGGGATAAAGGACAGTGCTGGGAAACTGGGCTTTATGTGTCCAAATCCAACTGAATTTAATTAGTGCTGTTCACTGGCACTGAGAGACAGATACCTTCTTGCATTTTCTCCTTTTCATCAAGGGCCTCGTCACTCTTCAAAATGGCATTTCCAATCTCCTCCTTACTCTTGAGGAACTTCTGAAGAACCTCATCACTCTGTAAAAATGGCAAAATTCAAAAAGCAATAGGGCAAATGTATGTCAGCATTAGCAAAGAGATATGCTCTCGGGAGATTGATATTTTATTATAAATCCACCACCTTACCTTAATGCCTTTTTTTGCATCCTCATTGTATTGTCCAACAATCTTATCCAACTCCTCCTTAAATTTTTTATAACCACCGGCTACAATGTAGGTTTTAGTTTTGTCTAGGTCATTTGTCAATTTTGAAAGCAGCTCATCACAATAAGCAACAGAAGCCTCCTCGTTTTTCTTCAGAAGTTCATTTTTCTTCTTCTGTATGCTTCTCTGAAGGAAAAAAAATTATCTTTATCAATCAGTCTCATTTCCAACAGCCAATCGTTTCCAAAGCATTGGCAGTCATTGAATATTATGGGCTGGTACGTCTGACTCACCATAAGCTCTTTCTGGAAGTGATGGTCTTTATCTCTGAAGGATCTTGTCATGAAGATATCAACAGCTTGTTGCTCACATTCTTTGCTTAGATCCATGAACTGGTTCATAGTCTCTGTAGGAAACACCACTTTCTTGACCATCTCGGTTTCATAGTGCTCCAAAGCCTTCTCAACTGCAGCCTTATTTTCATTCTCAGAAAGGGAAAGGACTGCGTTCTCCATACAAGGGGCATGGCCATTGCAAATAGCTTCAGTATATTTCTGCGCCAGGTCTCCAAGCACTGCAAATGAACACAGATTAGCTAACAACCCACACAACATATATTAAAAAAAAATAGAAAACATTTTAGGAACACAACTGATGCCATTGCCAGCATATTATCCATGTCAGTGGTACAACATGTTTTCTTGGCAAAAGTCACTAGGAAATAAATTTCTCTATGGGGGCCTGTGGCAACCTGATTTCCAAAAGTGTTCATTAGTGATTTTGGCCAGGAATTTTGGCCCATGGCATGGTGAAATTATGGAAGAGGACTGGGGCCAGCAAAAAAAAAATCTGATGATTTTTTATTTTGATCTCATTATTATGACTTTTAACATTATAAAAGTCATAATTTTACTTTTTAAAGTCATAATTATGAGATTAAAATCATAAATCATCAGATTTTTTTTTTTTTTTTTTTTTGCTGGCCCCGTACAAAATTAAAGGAATCTAGGTATATGATTAAAAGGTATTTATGCTGAATTCCATCATAAAAGGTATCATGGGAAGAAACATCTTCATAGAGCTAGGACATGAGGCTGAGGATCTTGGACTGATGCCAGCTGTAACTTCTGGAATGGGGTCCATTGCTTACTGTATCTTCTGATGGCACAAAGTACAGCAAAGGGAAAGGGACATCCCAAATTCATCCAGTCTCTAATATGCAGTTCAAAGGCATGTAAGACTCACCCAAAGACCTTTACACAACAGTTCCCCCATTGAAGAACAAGGAAAGGAGAGGAACTTTGGAACAGAAAAGAAAGATATTAGGGACATAGAGAGTGAGGATGTACCAAACCCTGCTAATCAGGGTTCAGCCAAATTCCCTTCTCCAGATTTGCCCAAATAGTGAGCTTATCAAATATTTCATATTATTTAGGGTTTGGATTTGGTTTGGTCAGGCTCTTGGATTTAGATGAATCTGAATCTTGCCGAAAAAGGCTTGAATTCAGCCAAATCCATAATTAATCCTGGATTTGGTGCATTCCTAATAGAGAGAGACAATCAAGATTGGTGGGTAAGAGGTAGTAGAAGGTACACAAAAATATTTACAGAAAGCAGGAAAAGGGAAGAATAAAAAAATGGAGATTAAAGAGGACCTGTCACCCTAAGGAATCATTCCAAATCCTAGTTTATGATGTTAGTCAAGCAAAATAAACTTCACATACACCATAGAAATAATTTCACTCTTTTTTGTTTTAGTCTTGGAATTCACAATCACATCAAGCAGGGAGGAGCCATTTTGTGGGCACTGTTATTAAGGCTAGCTTTGCATCATGCCAAAAAATGTGTTTTTCAGAATGGGGCACCTGATGCCCATGCCCATGGCCTAGCTACACAGATGGGTGAGTCCAGTGACATCTACTGTAGGAAGTGCAGAATGAAAAGTTAAAGAAGAATAGTAGGCAATATATGATTGACAGCTGAGACTATAAATACGTTTATAACAGGGATAGATGTTTTACTAAAAAAGAGCACAAGTTTCATGTTTAATATTAAAAGGTTCACATTTGAGTTAATTTTTTGTATGATATAGAATTGCCAATTCCAATTCAGTTGTCTCCATTCATTTTTTTTTTATAGTTTTTGAATTATTTTTCTGACACGTCCACCTTTGAAATGGGGGTCAAAGGATCTCCTTTATAATGTCTCAATACCCCAAGCCAAATTGCTAGGCACAAAAACATCCTGAGTAACATGTTTCTTAAGTATGTCATGCCTTTAGTATATACATGATCCTCCTAAATGTATTCACCTGAGGGGACCCTCCAAGTATTGTGCTATGTTTCTTTGTTTTTATGGGATAGGGTATTTTAAAGTAGAGAGTAATTAAAATGTAGATTATATTTTATATTTCTGTTGCGCATAGTCAATTACTATGCTGAATGTTGTTGGTATATTTCATATCTTTAGATGCCGAGTAGGCCCTGAGTCTCTAAGATGGGGCTTACAGTTCATCTTTAGTGTTGATAGCAAAAAGGAAATGATTTTGAACTTACTATTGCCATTTGCTGGCCGAAACCCATCCAAGTGTTTTACATCTGCATAGCTGAAGATGTAATCACAGAACTTCTGTGTTTTTGCCACAAAGGAAGGAGCAAGCTGGTCATCCGAGACTTGCTCGAGTTTCTGAAAGAGGCTCAAGTCAGAGGTGGGGCTGCAAAGTACGAAGCATTTGCGGCGTGGGAAATACATGCGGAGGCATTTCTTTGGGAAGTTGAATATCTGGTCCTTTGGCGTTTTCTCCGCTGGTAGAAATAAAAGAGAAATAAACCAGAAATAAACAACTGCAGGTATCGCAAAAATATTGAGGGTTATGCTGTTTAGTGTTTAAAACATATGTAAACTGACTGTTAAAGGAGAACAACCCCCCCCAATAAGAAAAGCCAACCTACGTCCCTAGAATGTGCCCCTAACACTTTGCTCACATATAGATGCAGAGTAAGAAAGTGGAGCTCATGGGTGCCATCTTCCAGATTTCTGGTGTTTAAGGTCCTCTTCCTTCCCTTGGAAATTTCCAGCACTTTTGGGGCAGGTGCAGTTGGTACGAACCTGCATATGCTCCAATACAGCGCGCACTTACAGAAGGCTGGAGATACAGAAGATGGAGCCCATGAGCTGCACGGATATGTGAGAAAAGTGTTAGGGGCACTTTCAGGGAACAAACTATGCAGGACAAGCAGGGTGGGGGGGGGATAATCTATGGTAGTAGGTAGGGGCTTATTTTTATTGGGGGTTTAGTTCTCCTTTAAAGGAGATATTACATATTGAAGGATAAGTAAACCTTTAAAACAAATGAATGTAAATTTGATGAGGGTGCTATTCTAAGCAGTTTGTCATTTACATCCATCATTAGTGACGGGTAAATTGCTTCCGTTTCGCTTCACCACGAATTTCCCGTGAAATTCGCGAAATGGAAAAAAATTAGCCAAACGCGGGTTTTGACGGCGGCGTCAATTTGTTGGCGTTAAAATGGATGCGGGCGTCAAAATTTACGCAGGCGACCATTTATTGACACTGGCGTCCAATTTGTTCGATGCCAACGTCCGTTTGTTTTGAAGCCGGCGAAAAGTCGACTGCAAATTTTTGCATCGGTTTTGCCAATTTATTCGCCGGCGGCGAAACGCAGAAATTTGCCGCTAATTCGTCCCTGGCGAATAAATTAGCCCATCACTATTCATTATTGATTTATTTCTCATTCCAGGATATTAAGGGATACATGTACTGTTAACATGAGTTAAAATTAGTTTTGTTCCAACAACACCACCTGCTGGTCAGTTTCCCACCAGTCTGGCCACCAAATAGTCAAGGAAGTTGTCAGGAGAAAGAAAGAGGCTGCTCTGATGTTCTTCTGGAACCAGGATCCAACCTTCATGTTTGGATTAGCTAGTTGCTAATCTCTGATATGGTTATATCTACATTCGCACATTACATACGTTCCTTCAGCATCAGAGCATGTTCCAAGTAGTCATCTTCTGTGATTGGCTCTCCATTCACTTTCAGAGACAGAGTGAAGTCCCTCACAGTCCATATGAAGATTGGGAAATGTTTGGAAAACTCAGCGGCCTCATCATCGTTTTCAGAAGCATTTATTTTAATCTTCTCAGTTATTTCCTGCACATAACTAGAGGGAAAACTAAAGGAAATAACCCCTGATAATAGAGCAGGGGATGCACAGATACAAGGATCCTTATATAATTGAGGGGTAGGTGCAAACTGTTAAAGGATAAGTAAACCTTTAAAATAAGTGACTGTAAAATTCACTTTTATTCTAAGCACGTTTGTCATTTACATTTGTTATTCATTTATTTTCTATTCCAAGATATTAAGGGATACATATACTGTTAATATGAATGAATTTTGTTACAACAGCGCCACCTACTGGTCAGTTTCCCACCAGTCTGACCAGCAAGTAGTCAAGGAAGTTGTCAGGAGAACGAAAGAGGCTGATGTTCTTCTGCTTAGGAAAACAATTAGAAATCTCTTTCCTAAGCAGAGCAGCCTCTTTCTTTCTCCTGACAACTTCCTTGTTTTTCTGGACATTGCTCTTTGCCTCATGTGATTCCCATATTGCACCCAAAAAACTGAGGTAGAGATAGGTGCATGTTAAATGAGCCCCCAATATGGCCTCACAATCTATTGGTAAACTAGTTAGTCAAGGATACTGAAGTTTCTCGATGGCGTCCTGGTCGATGGTCCCCTTACTGTTGTACACCATCGCGCTGCTAAGCAAAACCGCAAGGCAGAAAATCCAGATGTCATTTTTCTTGTCACCCTTTAAAAAATAAAAATACATTTGCAAACACAGCAGGGTCAAAAAGCATGAGTAGATTGTTGGAATTTACACTGTTGCTGGGTATGTGGCCAGCAATGTTTAAATATTGATTCCTATTTATCTTGTTTGTTTTTTTTTTACATGGGTACTGATGTGCGGCTCAGGAAAAACGCAACCTGCACCCGACCTTAACCCACAAAACCTTAACCCACACCTGACCCTAACTTGCAAAATGTTGCCACCAACCCATACCAGTGTTGTCTTGTTCTGTACTCTTCTTCTGTGTGTGCCTCTGCTTCCAGACAAGTGAATCTTCAGGAGCAGTGGAGAAGTCTACTTTACCTGTCTGACCTGCAGCCAACCCTAAGCAGCAATGGCTGGCCAGATTTCAAGCCAAACTTGCTTAACTGGTGGTCAACCTTTGGGTCTTCTCATGTACTTTTACTTTAGGGTCTGATGTATAATTTTATGTTTGGTGACTACAGCAGAACTTATGTTGGCCAAAGCTACGAATCCCCTGGGAAGCTTTTAGATAAGAAGAAGTCCTAGGCACAAGAACTTTAATTATGGACTGGGATAAAGGAAGAGTCTCTTTGACCTGAATGGCTTCTAAGGTCCTATGACAACCAAGGAATTTATTTCCACTCCCTGGAAGCAGTGACCTGTCTGCCTCACACCACTCCTGATGTTATGTACTATAAAGTGCCCTTTATGTAATAACACTGGTCAAAATTCCTTTGGTGCCATAGTCCTAACGATTGACATCTTGAGAAATTGCTTCCCAAGCCCAAGTTTAGTTGGACAGATATGTGTAAGACTGCAAGTTAGTCTGATGTTGCATATTGTAGTCCAACATATAGTAGAGAGATAACAGGGAGAATAACATCTGTCAAAGGTGGCCCCTTACAATAGGCTGAGGAATAGAAGAGAGAGAAAGAAAGAAGCTGGGTTTGGCAAAAGGAGAGATGATATTAAAACCTTAACAAGAACTGAAAGTCTGTGAAGGCTGTATTATTTAGCTATGCCTGTGAAGTACTACAATAAAAGACTACAAAAAGTTAAACATGAGTGTTTCTTTTTAAAGCATAAGTAAACCTTTAAAATAAGTGAATGTAAAATTGATGAGGTGGCTATTCTAAGCACTTTTGCCATTTAAATTCATTATTTATTTATGTTTTATTCCAAGATATTAAGGGATACAAGTACTGTTAATATTAATGAATTTTGTTCCAACAGCGCCACCTGGTCAGTTTTCCACCAGTCTGACCACCAAGTAGTCAAGGAAGTTGTCAGGAGAAAGAAAGAGGCTGCTCTGATGTTCTTCTGCTTAGGAAACTGACCAGCATGTGGCGCTGTTGGAACAAAGTTTTCACAGCGAATTTACTCGCCAACGGCAAAATGCGCAAATTCGCGTCTGCCAAATAAATTCGCCCATCATTACCCACGATATTTAGCCTCATACAATTTTAATCAGTACATTTATGGCCAGTTTGATACTCCACTTGACCTCAAATGGTCACATTATCAGGAGAAGCAGTGGAATGTACATGGAGCACTGTATCACGAAGAGGTGGAAGTAATTTTTACTCAAGAAGAAAAGCCACACAAGGTCCATATTGTTTTCTCAAGCAATATTGAGTTCTTATAGTTTCCTTTGCAACCTTATGAACTTCCATAATATTATCAATGGAACCCTCACCTTTTGTACATCTCCCAGGCCTTCCGTGTCCAACAGTACCAATGTGTGCTTCTTCTTAGTAGGGTGAGGGACACACCACATCCAGATTCCTTTTGTTTTTGACTCCACAGTTGCACCCAAGTCAAATCCTGGGAAGAGAATAATCTACAGTATTACAAATGGAATGGGAAACTTTGGATAATGCCGGCAACAACATAAAGTCTGAATTTAAATGGCAGGTGTCTGGTTCAGCTTCAGTGGCAACTAATATTGGCCTCCTGATTATGTTTATGTATTAAGCACAATCTGCATGAATGAAACAAATACATTTTATAAAGGCCACATTCCTGCTATCCACAGCACATACAATGACTACTAACATGTGCAAAGGAAATTGTTAATTGGTATCGGAGATACAACTGTGCACCGATAACACCTAGGGGGTTATTTATTAAAGTCTGAAACTAAAAAACTAAAATAAAAATTTTAAATTATAAGGTCCAGATTTTTTTATGGGAAAAAAACTTGATTTTTTTCGACATTTATTATACCCTGAGGATGGAAAAAGTCTGAATCTGAAAATCCGGCATCTCAGACCTGTCGAGGTTGTATGTAAGTCAATGGGAGAGAATTATCTCAAAAATTCGACTATTATGGGGTTTTTGAGCAAAAATGTGTCCTTAAAAATCGAGCATTGGGAGTGCAGGATCTCAAGCAATAGATGGGAAAGAGTAGATAATGAAGGATTCTCTCTGAGAAATATGAGGCTGGTTTTGCTTTAGTGTCAGTGGAATGTTTCTGGGAAAGGCAGAAGCAGCGGCTGAGTCACAATGAAAGTGAAAGAAGAATTAACTGAACCGAGATGGGTGAACGGGTTCCGTGTATTTCTTCACAATAAAATCAATGAAGCCTTTTTAAAGGGATTCTGTCATGATTTTTATAGTGTAGTTTTTATTTCTAAATTAAACTGTTTACACTGCAAATAATTCACTCTACTGTGTAAAATTGAATTCCTAACCCAACAAGTGTATTTTTTTGGGAAAAAACCTTGATTTTTTCGAGATTTATTATACCCCGAGGATGGACCTGCCGAAGTTTTATATAAGTCAATGGGAGAAGTCCCTATCCTATTTGGAAGTTTCTTTGGTCTGGCCTGGAATTACCCCGAAAGTACGAGTATTATGGGCTTTTTAAGCAAAAATCTGAATAATTCAGACCTTTAGGGAGAAAGTCCAAAAAAATCAATTTAAAAGCACCAACTGGAAAGTAAAGTTGAATGTAAGATTTACAAACCTCGACGATAGAAACAGTTCTAATTTGAATATTCAACACCTAAGGGTTGGGGCACATGGGAGAATTCGGGGATATTAGTTGCCCCAAAGAAGACGCGATTAGTAGCCAGGCGACTAAGTCTCCCCGAATCTTCCCATGTGCCTTAAACCACCATTTGAAGATGTTAATTGCTTTCCTGACATTCGAGTTTTTTCAGAAGAAAATCCTATTCAAGTTTTGCACATATTCGTTTTGACTACTAACTACATTTTCATGTCTTTCCCATTTGATCGTATTTTAGACGTTCGATTTTTTTCATAAATAACCTCCCTTTGGAATTGAATTGAATTTATTAGAGTAAATAAATTCACATCTATTAGACCTTTCTACAACGGCAGCTCACTGCACCTGTGGGTTCCTACACCCTGGTATATATTCATTTTCCTCTATTAGGTGGACAGGGGATGGTTTTGAAGCTGGTGGTTAGTTCATCATTTTTATTTTTTGGAACTATTATGGATAGACCCCCCCCCCATCATTTAGGGACCCACAGACATCCGTATTGATAATTTCAGTCCTGCTATTTCCGAAACATCCCCATTAACTGCTCCCCTTACCTGCATTCTTTCCAGCCAACTTATTCATGAGGTAGGACTTTCCCGTCCGATACAACCCAACAATGGCCACCACGACTACTGGCTGAGTGATCTTGGACAGTATTACAAATGGAATGGGAAACTTTGGATAATGCCGGCAACAACATAAAGTCTGAATTTAAATGGCAGGTGTCTGGTTCAGCTTCAGTGGCAACTAATATTGGCCTCCTGATTATGTTTATGTATTAAGCACAATCTGCATGAATGAAACAAATACATTTTATAAAGGCCACATTCCTGCTATACACAGCACATACAATGACTACTGACATGTGCAAAGGAAATTGTTAATTGGTATCGGAGATACAACTGTGCACCGATAACACCTAGGGGGTTATTTATTAAAGTCTGAAACTAAAAAACTAAAAAAAAAAATTTAAATTATAAAGTCCAGATTTTTTTATGGGAAAAAAACTTGATTTTTTTCGACATTTATTATACCCTGAGGATGGAAAAAGTCTGAATCTGAAAATCCGGCATCTCAGAACTGTCGAGGTTGTATGTAAGTCAATGGGAGAGAATTATCTCAAAAATTCGACTATTATGTGGGTTTTCGAGCAAAAATTTGTCCTTAAAAATCGAGCATTGGGAGTGCAGGATCTCAAGCAATAGATGGGAAAGAGTAGATAATGAAGGATCTCTTACTTCTCTCTGAGAAATATGAGGCTGGTTTTGCTTTAGTGTCAGTGGAATGTTTCTGGGAAAGGCAGAAGCAGCGGCTGAGTCACAATGAAAGTGAAAGAAGAATTTACTGAACCGAGATGGGTGAACGGGTTCCGTGTATTTCTTCACAATAAAATCAATGAAGCCACAATGTCTTTTTAAAGGAATTCTGTCATGATTTTTATAGTGTAGTTTTTATTTCTAAATTAAACTGTTTACACTGCAAATAATTCACTCTACTGTGTAAAATTGAATTCCTAACCCAACAAGTGTATTGTTTTGGAAAAAAACCTTGATTTTTTCGAGATTTATTATACCCCGAGGATGGACCTGCCGAAGTTGTATATAAGTCAATGGGAGAAGTCCCTATCCTATTTGGAAGTTTCTTTGGTCTGGCCTGGAATTAGCCCGAAAGTACGAGTATTATGGGCTTTTTAAGCAAAAATCTGAATAATTCAGACCTTTAGGGAGAAAGTCCAAAAAAATCAATTTAAAAACACCAACTGGAAAGTAAAGTTGAATGTTAGATTTACAAACCTCGACGATAGAAACAGTTCTAATTTGAATATTCAACACCTAAGGGTTGGGGCACATGGGAGAATTCGGGGATATTAGTTGCCCCAAAGAAGACGCGATTAGTAGCCAGGCGACTAAGTCTCCCCGAATCTTCCCATGTGCCTTAAACCACCATTTGAAGATGTTAATTGCTTTCCTGACATTCGAGTTTTTTCAGAAGAAAATTCTATTCAAGTTGTGCACAAATTTGTTTTGACTACTAACTACATTTTCATGTCGTTCCCATTTGATCGCATTTTAGACGTTCAATTTTTTTCATAAATAACCTCCCTTTGGAATTGAATTGAATTTATTAGAGTAAATAAATTCACATCTATTAGACCTTTCTACAAGGGCAGCTCACTGCACCTGTGGGTTCCTACACCCTGGTATATATTCATTTTCCTCTATTAGGTGGACAGGGGATGGTTATGAAGTTGGTGGGTAGTTCATAATTTTTATTTTTGTAACTATTATGGATAGACCCCCCCCCATCATTTAGGGACCCACAGACATCCGTATAGATAATTTCAGTCCTGCTGTTTCCGAAACATCCCCATTAACTGCTCCCCTTACCTGCATTCTTTCCAGCCAACTTGTTCATGAGGTAGGACTTTCCCGTCCGATACAACCCAACAATGGCCACCACGACTACTGGCTGAGTAATTTTGGACAGGATCTCCTTGGCTTGGGGATTTACAAATAATTTCCCATCGGGGGAGTTCTCAATCAGGCACACGGGAGCTTCCATTGTTACCTCTGAATCCATTGTTTCAGTTGCAGACATCAGATTCAGTCTTCCTAAGAGACAACTCAGATTATTACTTGGTTCTTCTGGAGTCTATGCCTTCATGCAGTGACGGGTGAATTTACCTAAATTGAACCTTTAGTATGTTACAGATTATTAAACCAAGTTGCACCCTGCAAACTGATGTCACGGAGAATGAAAAATACACATTGTTTATGTTTGTATTCATTGATGGTAACACACATTTTTGTCACTTGCAATACTACAAGTCTAAAGATGTGCCACTAACATAGTTATCTCCATTTCATTTATATTTTTGCATATTACTCACTGGGTGCAAGCTTAAAGTCCACAGAAGGAACTGTGGAGTAACCAACACCTTGAAGATGGAATAGCCATCACCTTGTTGGTGGAATCATCAACACTTTGTAGGTGGCAGTAGCTTCTCCAAGTGAATGCTCCTGGTTGGCTGTTACTGCCCGTAAGCCTGGGACAGAAAGGCACTTGGCCTGAAAACCCAATCAGCCAACCCCACCTCGATAGTACCGCCCGTTATTCATAAGGTACGGGGGAGGTGGAGCCTTATTGGAACATGGGGCTCTTGCACGGGGGACGGAGACCTCTGAAGGGGCCCATTTATAAATGTATCATGTAGATAATGAATATTCACCGGAGAGCAGATGAGTTCAATTTCTTTGTGAATTTATTCAGAGATGCATAGCACTACATGTTTCGGACCACAGGGGAACTTCTTCTGATGCAGTTTACAGAACACTGAGTGAAAAAGGCTTTTTACGGCCATCACATTATGTGCGATTGACTCCCAACTGATCCTCATTTAAACCAGAAAATGTTAGTCAGGCTCTTCAACCGTTAGCAGAGTAGCCACCTCCACATCTGTACCATATAGAGTGAAAAAGACTGGAGAGCCTTCCAGTGTGAAGAAATGTAGTTTCTATTGGAGCTATGTGGTCCGAAATATGTAGTGCTCTAATAAACTACATTTATTCACACTGGAAGGCTCTCTAGTCTTTTTCACTTTTTAAGACCATCACCCCCACACCCTATCATGTGACCAAGTTACCAGCTCCATCTCTTGGCCAGGTTTACTTATTACACTATATTTCAGGATATTACAGTCAAGTCTATCCATAAACTCACCGTTATTAGACACATAGTAATGCATGTTCAAATCAACAATGTATCCATATTACAACAGTAAGGGGCACATTTACTAAGGGTTCTACATGAATTTTCAAATTAAAAAACTTCGAATTTCAAAGTAATTTTTGAGTACTTCGATCATCGAATAGGGCAAATTTGACTTTGATTCGAATTGAAAATACTTTGAATATTTGACCAATCGAAAATCGAAGTACTGTCTCTTTAAAAAACTTCAACTTCGACACTTCGCCACCTTAAACCTGCCGAATTGCTAAGTTAGCCTATGGGGAGCTCCTAGAACCTATAGCCAAAATTTAGCTGAGTTTTAAAAAGTCAAAGTTTTTTTTTTTTTTTAATTGTTCGCTCGATTGATGAAAACGTTCAATACGGACGATTTCTACGATCGATCGATTTTAATTTGACCAAATACGCCAAAGAAATTCAAAAAGAAAAGTTCAAATATCGAATTTGGCCAATTAGATGGTCGAATTTCGGAATTTTTTAACTTCGAAATTCGACCCTTGATAAATTTGCCCCTAAATGTGCCCTACCATATGGCTTATAGGTGGGCTGCCAGGGTCAGAGTGAGCTGGCAGGACACCAGGAAAACCCAGTGAGCCCCGGCCTTCATGGGCCCCCACAGGCCCAGACCTGCACCCCCAATCTTACGATCAGCTGTTGTGCCGCGTCTTTTGCTCATGCGCGTAGAGCAAGTTTAGAGGTTGGGAGTGGGCCCCCGGGGACTGCCAGACGGGCCCTTAGTTTTGCAGCCCTGGTGACCCCCAATGCTCCAGTCCAGTCCGACTCAAGTAGAATCATCTACGTACAGAATATACAATCTATATCTTGAGACACTCACTTTGTAAACATAAATGGGGAGGCACATTTATCAAAGGTCAAATTACGAATTTATGTGAGTTTTTAAAAACTCACATAAATTTGAAATTAGACCAATTGAAATTTATTAATAAAATTGAATTTTTAAAACTTGGATGACTTGAATCAACCCAAAAGCTCGAATCGATTTGAGTTTTTTTCTTCAAAAAACCTTGAATGTCAGGAAGGCTGCAAACAACTCCAAATTGATCCTTGGACCTCTCCCATTGACCTAAACAGCAATTCAGCAGGTATTAGGTGGTGAATAGTCGAATTTAAAGGGACAGAGTATGATAAATCTCTGAAATCAAATTTTTTTTAACAACTCAAATCGAATTTGAATAACTCCCTAGACGAATTTAACAGTTTTCACCGTAAAAAAAATAATTTTTATTCAACCCTTGATAAATCTACCGTCTAATATCACTAAAACCACAGCCTAATTCCCCCACCCCCAAACCCATAAACAGACACTTTGTTTAGACACAGAGCAAATGATGCAGCAGGGTTGGGAGTGCAGGGTCTCAAGCAATAGATGAGATAATAGATAAAGAGCAGAAAATGAAGCATCTCTTACCTGTCCCTTAGAAATATGAGACTGGTTTTGACGTTGGTGTCAGTGAAAGGTTTCTGGGAAACAGAAGCAGCGGCTGAGTCACAATGAAAGTAAAAGAAGAATTAACTGAACCTTTGCAATGAGGAGCGGTTGAACTAGTTTTGTGTATTTCTTCACAATAAATTTAAAGGACAACTATACTCCCAAAATGAACACTTAAGCAACAGATAGTTCATATCATATTAAGTGGCATATTAAAGAATCTTACCAAACTGGAATATATATTTAAGTAAATATTGCCCTTTTACATCTCTTGCCTTGAGCCACCATTTCGTGATTGGTCTGTGTGCTGCCTCAGAGATCACCTGACCAGAAATACTTCAACTCTAACTGTAACAGGAAGAAGTGAGGAAGCAAAAGACACAACTCTCTCTGTTAATTGGCTCATGTGACCTAACATGTATGGTTTGTTGGTATGTTTGTGAGTACAGTGAATCCTACGATCCCAGGGGGCGGCCCTTATTTTTTAAAATGGCAATTTTCTATTTATGATTACCTAATGGCACATACTACTAGAAAAGTATATTATTAAGTTAGGGAGCTGTTATCTGGTTACCTTCCCATTGTTCTTTTGTTTGGCTGCTGGGGGGGGGGAGTGGGGTGATATCACTCCAACTTGCAGTACAGCAGTAAAGAGTGATTGAAGTTTATCAGAACACAAGTCACATGACTTGGGCCAGCTGGGAAATTGACAATATGTCTAGCCCCATGTCAGATTTCAAAATTGAATATAAAAAAATCTGTTTGCTCTTTTGAGAAATGGATTTCAGTGCAGAATTCTACTGGAGCAGCACTATTAACTGATTCATTTTGAAAAAAAAAAAATTTCCCATGACAGTATCCCGTTAAGCATCTCAGCAGTTTCAAACCACCTGCACTTTGACACTGATGTCTATGGGAAACAAATGGGTTTACAGAGCTGAATGTCTATCTTGGAGGCTTCTGCACAAAAAATAGGTTTTAATTGTAACATCAAATCCCTCTTCCCCTTTAACATATTTCTTTACACATTACATGGAAACCATGGGAACATAGAGTAAGTATGTATGTAGTCTAATTACAGAAAGGCCATCTCCCATCAAATCAATTTTATCCACATAAATGTATATTTTAAGAATTATTTCCTTTTACTCTATAAAAATAAAACAGTAAATTGAACTTGATCCCAACTAAGATTTAATTAATCCTTATTGGATGCAAACCCAGCCTATTGGGTTTATTTAATGTTTACATGATTTTCTAGTAGACTTAAGGTATGAAGATCCAAATTACAGAAAGATCCCTTATCTGGAAAACCCAAGGTTCCAAGCATACTGCATAACAGATGCCATACCTGTACTTTAATTCTGCAATGATCCCATCACGGGATAGAGAGGGTCATAGTGAGAGCACTCACAAGTACCCAGCTCAGAATGCTGATGGCAGTTAGGGAGGGCAGTTATAAGCAGTTTGCATTGGTCCAATCAGGACAGGATGATGGTATAGATACAGGAAGTGGTTTAGCTATTGTAGATCTTGCCAATATTTCCGAAGTAAAGGTGACAGGTTCTGACTATGGTGTTGATCGGAGAAGAAGGAAGAGTCAAGCATTACCCCAGACAGTGTGCTAAGTCAGCAGAGTTAAATATGCATTCCCTCTGTATAACAATAAAGGGTCAGGATAGCCAGGTTTAAGTGGAAGAAAACCATTTCAGATGTTGTTAACAGGGCTGTTTTACTATCCAGGTGCCCCTAGGCTGGCTCTGTTTGCCCCTCCCATCTCCTTCTCCATCCCCTCCCCTTCCCCATCTACTTCTCCTTCTCTATCTGCTTCTCCTCTCCCCCATCTCCTCCTCTGTCCCCTCCCCTTCCCCATCTACTTCTCCTCCCCTTCCCCATCTACTGCTCCTCCCCTCCACTTCCCTATCTTCTTCTTCTCCATGTGGTGTTTATACAAATGGCCTGTAGATGTCACTGTACACAATAGTTATACTCTGAATACACAGTACTTTTTATACTGCTTAAGACGTTAGAGTGAAGCTATTGTTGTAATGTAATGTAATGGCTGCATGAGAGCCTGCTAATAAAGCACTGTTCTACTCTACTCACCCTCGGCTACCAAAACATAACAAATTGGCTCTTCTACCTCTGCAGCAGTCTGCACCTTTTCTTCCAAACCCTGGTGAGCCAACCTTACTGCTTGGATCCGAATGTTTGAAAATTACATTATTGCTGCTGACCAAGGGGAGATTTCTGCTGCTAGAAAGCTTTACTTATTCACTGCCTGGGAGCAGAGGGACAGGGTATATTCTATACATTACCATTACCGGATGATACTTATAAAACTGCTCTTACTGCTATAAAGAACTTTTTGTGCCAAGGGTAAATTTGCTGAAAGATATAAATTCCGCCAACGTGGACAACATATTGCGAATCCACAGACTGAAGAGACTGGGTACCTGCTTCTTACTAGCGCAGTGCCTCCACCTAGTGGGATCCGGGAATGCACCTACGGGTGGCCCCATTAACAACACAGTAATAACACACACAGTATTTAATGAACTGAATAACTGTTTATCTGACATAAATAAAAGGGCAGTTAGTACAAACAGCAGTAAGACTAATAGCCCCTTTGGTTATTCACATGGAAATATGCTGCTGCTGCTGCTGGTTTCTCCAATCTGGATTCCTTTCACACTCTCTATCACTCCACACACAGTATCTGATGTCCCTGTACCAGCCTGATCAGAATTTTTGCAGAGCCTTCCAGCTCTCTGGGCCCACCAGCAGTTCCTCTTCCTCTCTCTCTCTCTCTGTCCAATGCCTGGTTCTCTCTGCCAGGCTCTGTTTCTTCCTCTTCCTGACGGCCCCTCCCCGGCTGCTGTGTCACTTCCTGCAGCACTGAGATCGCTGTGCAGCTGGTTGCTAGGTAACAGCTTACAGCACAGACACAATCTTTGAGTCAGCTCCCTTACAGGGATACGTGCAGGGGTTTTGCACAACTTCCCTACAAATTAAACACAAAAAGTTGCTTAACTTCCCCCCTCCCAGACAAGACTTTCAGTTCCTAGTAAGAGCAAACTTGCAGGTCTGTCCCAATAACTGTGTATTGTCATCTTAGCAAAGACTACAGGGGCCATTTCTGACTACAAGTGCAGTGAGCAAAGTACAATCACCACGTTTTTCTGACAATTCCGAGTTTTGTTCAAACAAATTCAGTGCCTAGAGCACCATGCCCTCCCCCTGTCCAGCACTCTTCTTTTGCCCCTATCTATAAGAAGGGCTGGTTCACTTATTAAGTTCACTGTTAGTATGACACAGAATGGCTAATTCTAAGCAATTTTTCAACTGGCCTTCATTTATCCTTGTTTTTTTTACTTATTTGCCTTTTTCTTCTGACTCTTTCCAGCTTTCAAACTGAGGTCACTGACCCCTTCTATATTCTCTATAAGGCTACACAGATGTTTCTCTTTATTCTCCTTTCTTTTTCTTCATCCTCCCCTAATTTTTGTTTGTATTCTGCTTTGCTTTTTCATTCTTCCCTTGTTTCTTTTTTCTATAAAACATACCCAGTGAGAACCAATCTGAAAGCCTGTTCAAAAGGGGTGCGTGTTCCAATTTGTACTGTTATTGTGGGCTGCACCAAGCACTAGACTTCCAACTCAACACAAAAATTGTCAGGATTCCTGTAAATGGCAGAATGGGCAACACCAATATAGTTCAGTCAGCACTCCCCACCTTGTCAGTTCATGAAATAACGGTGCTCGTGACTCGGAAATTTTGATTAAAAAGCCTTTATTTGAAACACATGGCTTTAGATCTGTGACACATGCAACATTTCTGGCCTGGTCTCGGCCCTTTATCAAGCTACTGTTTAACTCACATTTTATACTTTTTTACATAGCGCCATCTATTGGCTATCATATGTCATATCCAAACTGATCCACATTTAAAACATTATAATGCAGAAGATGCGTCACTTAACACTCTTTGGCTATCCTTATAATCCTATTTCTAACTTGATCTGTTATACATACAAATCTGACTTGGTATGATCCATCTAGACCCATCCATAATCGGCAAAATATAAATGTTGCATGTGTTGCAGATCTAAAGCCAAGTGTTGAATGAAGGCTTTTTAATAAAATATTTCCTGCATCAGTGGGGCTGTTTCATATACTGGAGAATGTGCGACACCCCAAAAGTGTTGTTCATGTCCCTGGCTCTTCGTACACTGATAAAAAAAACCTGTGGTAGCCACACAGATATCCCAAGAAGACTAAAACCAGGATGGAATTGGAATATGAACAGCAGTTTTCCTGGCTGTGATTTAAAGGGATTTTATCAAATGTTCAAATCAGTTAATAGTGCTGCTCCGGCAGAATTCTGCAATGAAATCTGTTTTTCAAAAGAGCAAACAGATTTTTTTTTTTACATTTCATTTTGAAATATGACATGGGACTAGACATGTTATTAGTTTCCCAGGTGCCCTCAGTCATGTGACTTGTGCTCTGATAAATGTCAGTCACTCTTTACTGCTGTACTGCAAGTTGGAGTGATATCACCCTCTCCCCCCTCCCCCACAAGCACTCCCTCAGCAGAACAATGGGAAGGTAACCAGATAACAGCTGCCTGGTAGATCTAAGAACAGCACTCAATAGTAAAATCCAGGTCCCACTGCAACACATTCAGTTACATTGAGTAGGAGAAACGACAGCCTGCCAGAAAGCAGTTCCATCCTAAAGTTCTGGCTCTTTCTGAAATCACATGACCAGGCAAAGTGACCTGAGATGCACCTACACACCAATATTACAACTAAAAATACAATGATATGTTCAAGAATAACATGTTTAATAGAAAGAATTAGCTGCAATATACACAGTGTAACTATAATAAAAATTTTAAAAAAATCACGACAGAATCCATTTAAAACCTGTGTCATAATTTGCACATGGATTCCCTTGCCACAACTTATTATATATCAGACGCTAATATGTGCTGGCTATAATTGAGGAATATACTGCAAATCTGTGGGTAAAACATGTTTGTTGTGTGTGTGTGATTTTGTCTGCAGGGGTTGGGGTTCTAAGAAATTAAAGCAAAAAAATCACAACAGCTTAAAAAATAGAAAAAAAATAGCCAAATTCAACTGGTACCTTATTTGAACAGGTGAAACCCTAGAAAACTACTACAGCTTGTAAACAAATTTAATTTCACTGCAGTTGAGTAATCTGAGCTCATTTCTGATGAGGTTGTTGGTTAAGACTAGAGTGTGAACTGGCCCAGACCAATGACCCTTTTAGAAGCAGCACTGTTTTCAGGCACAAAACCAAATTTAAAACTGTTCTTTTTAAAGTAAAGGGAAAGCTGAAAAGTAAGTAAGCTTTATCAGAAAGGTTTATACAAATACACCAGTAAACCCTCAAAGTAATTCTGTTCTGAGTCCTCTGTCAAAAGAAACATCACATTTCTTTCCTTCTATTGTGTACTCATGGGCTTCTGTGTCAGACTTCCTGGTTTCAGCATAAACCTCCAGGGCACGGCATGAGCATGCTCAGTTTGCTCCTCTCTACCCCTCCCCCTCCCCTTTCCCCCCTCCCCTTTCCCCCCTCCCTCCTCCCCTCCCTGCTTTTATCTGAGCCCACAGCTATGAGTGAGCAGGGAGAGACTCAGGCAGGAAGTGATGTCACACCAAGCTAATATTGCCGCTGCTATCCTAAACAAACAGAGAGAACTTCTAGAGCTGTTACTCAGGTATGGTAAAGCATTCTACAGAATAAATATAGTGTTATAGCTTGCACTATTGTTGCTGATTTATTGGCAATAAATGGCTTCTGTAGCTTTCCTTCTTCTTTAAAGGAGAACGCAACTCAATTAAGAAATGCCCCTACCTACTAACCTAGATAGACCCCCAACCTGCTTCCACCCCGCATACTTCAATAGCCCTGAAAATGTCCCTAAAATATTTCTCCCCTATCAGTGCAGGGTGAGCACAGCTGAGCTTGTGGGCACCATCTTCCAGATCTTCGGATTTCTTCTGGTCCTCTTCTGCAATGTCCTACACTTTGGTGCATGCTCAGTCGGTATGACCTGGAATACTGCTCAAACTGCACAATTACCAATATGGAGCTATATTACAGATGAAGACCTGCAATCAAACAGCTCCATCTGCTGGTCAGTTTCCCACCAGTCTGACCACCAAGTAGTCAAGGAAGTTAGATTCACTTATTTTAAAGGTGTACTCATCCTTTAACATTAAAGGAGAAGGAAAGGTTAAAACTAAGTAAGCCTTATCAGAAAGGCCCACCTAAATATACCAGTAAACCCTCAAAGTAGTACTGCTCTGAGTCCCCTGTCAAAAGAAACACAGCATTTCTTTCCTTCTATTGTGTACTCATGGGCTTCTGTATCAGACTTCCTGCCTTCATCTTAAACCTCATTGCCCTGGGCAAGAGCATGCTCAGTTTGCTCCTCCCCCCCTTCTCTACTGTAATCTGAGCCCAGAGCAGGGAGACTCAGGCAGGAAGTGATGTCACACCATGTTAATACTGCAGCTCCTATACTAAACAAACAGAGAGTTTCTAGAGCTTTTTACTCAGGTATGGTAAAACATTGTACAGAATAAATATAGTATTCTAGCTTGCACTATTGCAGCTAATCTATTGGCAATAAAATGCCTCCATAGCTTTCCTTCTCCTTTAAAAGACAAGGAAACCCTCATTCTAGTGGTGCACCTTAAAACTTAGGGCCCCATTAAAATATCTCCACTAGTTTGCAGTGGGCATGAAAGTTAAATTGGCAAAACCATCTGGAGAAGGGGCTGATATAGTGCAGATTTCAAGGTCCAGGTACCTTAATCCCATGGGGTCTGTGCATGTGCGGTTTCGGTCTCCCACTCAGCTTACTGAAGACCCGGAAGATGACTGCGTGGAACTCCGATGCCTGAATCTGTGTAAGTATAAAGTATGGGGCATTTCCTAGGGGTGCAGTTAGGCTGGGGGGAGGGGGGTCTCCGTGGGGTGGGGGGTACAGGCTTTTTTGCTAAAGGGTTGAATTCTCCCTTAAGCTCTGTGTCCTTATATGAGCCAAGTGTATATTTATTGTATTTATTGTGTGACTTGTCCTCCCTGTGTGTGTGCTTTTATATACTGTACTTCTATGTATATTGTATTTTCATGCATTGCCCAGCGTTACAGTGTTTTACAAATAAAGTTATACGTACATACATAACCATATATGATGCTGCCCATTTACTTAGTTCTGCATATGGAAATTTCAGGTCCAGTGCAATGGATTCAGGTGCTTCCTATGGAACGTTTTATGTTCCTCTTTCCAGGCTCTGATCAACATTTGGACCCAGCTTGTTTTCTTAAAACAATGACTAAAAAAAAAAATATTTCTTTTCATTGTTTTAATGTTTTCGCTTAACTGGAAAATGTTTAGATTACCTGACAAAAAAACATTTTTTAGGCGACTTTTTTGTCGTAATGCATTAAAGTGAATGGGTGTTTTTTCTTATGACCAGGGGCGCTTCGCCAATGAGGCGAGTTGAGGCTGTCGCCTCAAACACCAGTGCCCCCCTAGGTACCAGAGGTGGAAAAAATGCCGCTCCTGGTACTTTAAGAGCCGAATTTCCATTTTTCAAAGTTAGGTTCTCTGCACTAGCATACTGGCCCTCTCTGCTGCCCTCGTGGACCCCCTCAGGTGCAAAAAGGTAAGCGCATGGGGGAGGGGGCGGTAGCAACTGCTGCTGCCTCAGGCAGCGGAGGGGCCAGAATCGCCCCTGCTTATGACAAAGTCAATGGTTGTTTTTTTCTTATGACGACTTTTTTGTCCTAAAGCAATAAATTCAATGACTGTTTTTTTCTTATGGCGACTTTTTTTTTCCAAAGGCATTAAAGTCAATGGGCGTTATTTTTAAACATTTTAACTTATTACACTATTCATTATTATCATTTCCATTTCTATGTTCAAACTGTTGAATAATATTTTGCTAAATTGTGCAAACATATCCTATTTTAGATTTGGCACATCCAGCATCAGTCAATAGAAATAAAGTTTCTAGCAGAGTGCGTCACATAGATGACATCAACCAGGGTCACACAATGAATGATATTGTGATCTTCAGCATTGATATCCTCCTGGATAAGAGAACCCCTCTGGAAGACCCATGATATCGGGCATTGGTTCTCTAACAAGCAATCTGTCTCAATATATAGACATAATACTGCAAAAATTTGTCCTAAACCTTTCACTTATCTAAAGGACTTGACACAGTTAATCAGATTACTACAAAACTATAGGTGGGATTCAGATATGGTCCTAGCAACCCTGGATGTAAAATCATTATATACATCAATCCGACATAGTCAAGGATTGAAAGCCACAGCACATTATTTGGCCAACGATGAAGCTGTACCAATTTTGCAAAAGGAATTCATTTTACAAATTATAGAATTTATTTTAGAACATAATTTCTTCTGGTTTGATAAATTCTATCTTCAGACGCGTGCCACCGCTATGGGAACTAGGTTCTCGCCCAGCTATGCCAATCTACACATGGGACATTGGGAGGAATGTCAGATACTCCCCATATTAAAACTGGGTAAGAGCCTACTCCTATGGTGGCGCTACATAGACCATGTTATTTTAATATGGAAAGGAACAGAACAAAGTTTAAATAAATTTAAGTGAAGTGTAAAAGGTTACATATATATATATATTTTATCTACTTTTTCCCTTTTTTTCATTTTATTTCTTCCCCTGAGCTTTTATTAGTGCTGACCTATTTGAATTTTGTATTCCTGAATCTGAAGCCTAATTTGCATTTGCACATTTTCCCATGTGGATTTTTGTTAATAAACCAGTTCCATTAGGGGCACATTAATTAGGATTGAATACTGAGGGTTAATTAACCCTCGATATTCGACTGTCGAAGTTAAATCCTTCGACTTTGAATATCGAAGTCGAAGGATTTAGCATTATTTGTTCAATCGAACGATCGAAGGAATAATTGTTCGATCGAACGATTAAATCCTTCGAATCGAACGATTCAAAGGATTTTAATCCAACGATTGAACGATTTTCCTTCGATCAGAAATTGGCTAGAAAGCCTATGGGGACCTTCCCCATAGGCTAACATTGATGCTCGGTAGATTTTAGGTGGCAAAGTAGGTGGTCGACAGTACTTTGACTATCGAATGGTCGAATAGTCCAACGATTTTTAGTTTGAATTGTTTGATTCAAAGTCGAAGTCGTAGACAAAGGTCGAAGTAGCCAAAAAAAAGTTCGAAATTCAAAGTATTTTTTATTCTATTCCTTCACTCGAGCTAAGTAAATGTGCCCCTTAGTGTTCAAGAACCATTGACGCCCATTCTTTGACTGTTATAGTTATATTGCTCCCTTCCTCCACACTGGTGCGATGGCTGCCCCCTCTGAAGCATTGGGGGTACAGCTACTAGTGTAGAGCAACGGGGGTGACTCATTTAACGACAAGCTTATAAATACATGAAATAAGGAGAAAGATCAAATTGTGCTTTTAATCAATAAGGTCAATAAGGTCAAAATAGTGGATTCTAGTTTGTTCTGACTTTTTTTATTTAAATACTCGGAAAAATTTGGTGTTGAGAGTTTTTGTGAAGAGAACAAAACTTTACTCAGGACAGAACATGGCTGAACGGCCAACAAGTTGGGAGGAAGGAACAGACAGAGAGGCAGATGATAGAGGAACAATGACCATTAAAACAGAATGACAATTATCAATTACATATGTAACATCACCATCTACTTCCATTAACAGTCAATACATTGTTCTACTTGTCACGCCTTCATAAAGATATGAAGAATGGTAGACCAATTTAGAATTTTTTAGTTTATCTTAAATATGCAGTCAACATTTTCCTTTTGTGATATTATGTATATAGTACATTCATTTTTGTTGTTATGGTTTCCAATAAAAATGTTTACCAAAGAAAGAATTTAAAAATCTTGTGGATTCTGAAGTCCCCCACACTCTTTCAAACTCGCGCTCTCTTGCTAACCTCGGCTCTGTTCCTTATATTTATAAAGATAAGGAGAATGCCGAACTGGAGAGCAGTGAATTTCCAAACTGCTTGGGTCCTGTCCAAGGGAAATATGAAACAATGCATGCACAAGAAATGTTACATAAGATTGAGAATAATGAGGAAATACCACTAACTTTTAGGGAGGAAGTAACGATTAATAATTTAGAAATGTTACTAGCAGAAAATAATGAAACTCATTTAAATAAAGAGGGAATAGCTGAGAAAGAATTAACAACTAAAATTAAAAACTCCCAATTCTACCCAGTGCAGTACAGAAGTGGCGCAGTGGAAGTCTTCCAGGACTCTGTAGAATTGGAATTAAAAAAGTTAGTGGAAAGAGTAAATAAAAATAAAAATGAACACAAATTAGGGACTCTGCGGGCCGTCTCCATATGACTCCCTCTAAAATTGCCGAAACTTTTAAGGAATATTATAAACAATTGTATAACCTTAATACCCTATCGGCTATCGCTGTCAGAGACTGCTAAATTACAGGAGAGAATTAAGACTTACTTAAATGCCAATCCCCTTCCGAAAATGCCAGAACGGTTTCAGCAAACCCTAGTAGACCCTATCACAAACCATGAGATACATGAAGCAATTCAGCACCTGAAATTGAACAAAGCACCTGGTCCCAATGGCTATAACGCCAAATTTTATAAACTCTGTGAACCCAATATCCTACCAGTTTTACTTCCCTTCTTTAATGCTATATCTAAAGACAACCCACTAGACACATCCTTTTTGCTTGCCCATATTTCCCTTATTCCGAAACCGGACAAAGACCACTCCATATGTGGAAATTATAGGCCGATTTCCCTGCTAAATTTAGACCTAAAAATTTACACAAGAATTTTGGCACAATGTTTAAAACCAATTCTCCCACATGTTATTCACAAGGATCAGGTTGGATTTGTCCAAGGGCGTGAAAGGAAAGAAAATACGATCAGAGTACTTAATGGTGTCTTTTGGAACAGCAATAAGACTTCGCCTTCTTTATTACTGTCTACAGATGCAGAGAAGGCATTTGATCGTGTGAGTTGGACTTTTTTGGAACTAGCATTAGAAGCTATGGGTTTGCCTGGGCTGTTTACTGACAAAATTATGGCCCTTTATACTATTCCATCTGCGCAAATTAGAGTTAATGGGATCCTATCCGCACCCTTTGCTATACGCAATGGTACGCGCCAAGGCTGCCCCCTATCCCCCCTGCTTTACGTGATATGCATGGAATACCTGTTAGTAGCAATTCGAAAAAATGTGGATATCTCAGGATTGCACTCCCCCCTTCAAGAACATAAAAAAACAGTCTTTGCAGATGACCTTCTCCTTTTGGTATCTAACCCGGTTGTTTCCCTCCCTAATATTCTGTTGGAACTTCATTCGTATGGGAAGCTGTCTAACTATAAAATCAATATGGGGAAGTCAGAAGCACTATCCATTAACCTTTCACCAATTCTCCAAAACCAGCTCCAGAGTTCCTTTCCATTTAAATGGCAAAACACTAGTTTGAAATATCTGGGTATCCACATCTCAGCAGATCCCAAACTACTTTTTGGCTTGAATTATGTCCCACTTCTTAACGAAACTAAACAATCTCTCCTGAGATGGAATAAGAAAACTCTGACTTGGAAAGGAAGGATTAATAGCGTTAAAATGACCATTTTACCTAAATATGTTTACCTCTTCTCCGCGCTTCCAATAGCAATCCCTAAAAAGTTTTTTGATGACTTAAATGGGGCTTTGTTTTCCTATGTTTGGCAATCGAAGAAAGGGAGGCTGCGTAGAGCCACTTTATACAAACCTCTGCGTAGAGCCACTTTATACAAACCTCTATCTTCTGGAGGCCTAGCCATGCCAGATTTCGAATCATATTATCATGCAGCTATCCTTTCTTTGATACTAGACTATAGCAATCCAACCTCGCCAATTCAATGGCGTACCATGGCGAATGTCTGGACTGATAATACCTTAGCTTGCTTACCGTGGATCAATAAGGACAACATCACTTTAAGGTCAAAAACACATGTTCTTATTGGTAACAGCTTGAATATATGGCATAAACTCAATAGTAAATACTTACTAGCGCCCTATCCCTCACCACTGATGCCCCTGTATGACAATGTAGAATTCCCACCTAGTCGCATGGACAGAGGTTTTATTGCAGCCTTTGGGGTGGCGTATCCCTCAATTAAACGTTTCCTACATTTACTGACTCAAGGAGAAGGAATTAGGGATACATGGGACAGTAAAGACGTATGGAGGTGCTTTCAAGTGAACCATTTTTTACAATCACTTCAATCTAAAGGCTCTCTCGCTAGACCCTTAACTGATTTCGAAAAACTCTGCTATGTATCGGCCCCTTTAAAACATGTTTTATCGCTCCTCTATAAAATAATCCTCGATAGGAAATATCCCTCCCTCCCTACCTTCACTACAAAGCGGGAATCAGATCTTGACATATCTCTAACTGCTGAGGACTGGGACAAAATTATTCGAACCGTATCTAAATGTTCCATTAGTAATAGGATGCAGGAATCATCTTACAAATTACTCTCTAGGTGGTATAGGACACCTGTTGTTCTTAAAAAAATGGGCCTTATGGACAATGAGTTATGTTGGAGGTGTAATAGCGATGTTGGCACATTAGAACATATATAGTTCACCTGCTCTCTAATAAGATCCTTTTGGATAGATGTTATGGAAGTTTGTTCTGCAATTATTGGGGAACGAGTCCAATGGAATGCCCCAGCCATCCTATTATTTCACAAGTTTGAACCTACAGATTTCTCGAAAGCAGACTTACTGAGACACTTACTTATGGCAGCTAAATCCCAAATCCCCAAGCTATGGAGGCTAAGAGATATTCCAAGTCGTGACACTTGGTTCCGCACAGTTAATGATATCTGCCTTATGGAAGAAATGACGGCCTCTCTGAATAATAAATATGTTACTTATATGGCTATCTGGTTACCTTGGCGGGAATATATTGCGAAGCTTAGTTAATTTAGATTACATATGCATCCGACACTTGTCTGCATGCTTATTTTTTTTTTGTCCTTCTTTTTTTTAAAATATTTCAATTTTGATCCTTGTGCTATCGTATTTTCCCTGTATACATTATCTATGTGTGTGTTCCGTTCCTTGGAGTGGCTTTCCACGTATTAGGAAATATTTCTCTTTACATATGGTTCTGATGTTGGAAAATTGATGCAGCGACAAAATGTTATTTGTTCTATAACTTACTTAACTATATGATACGTACTATTAATAGAATTTTAGGTCTGCTGTCATTATGATATCTGTGAACCTGCTATTTCTTTGCTTATTTTTTTTATAATTCATGATGTCACTCGAATGTACAATTGTTACGTATTGTATTGTATTTTTGCTTAATAAACAAAACTTGACTATTTAAAAGAAGCAGAAAGGCAATTAAAAGATAAAAATTCATATACAATTCTGAAAAAAGACCAGACTGAAGAATTTAAGACAGAGCTAATGAAATTAATTAAAATATTGTATGATCAGGAAGTAATAACAAAAGAACTGAAAGACAAATTGGTTCCCAACTGACCGGTACTACCTGTCGCGATCGCCGGCCGGAGCAGGTCCAGGAGCTCCGGGCGGCGCGTCCTCTCCTGCCGGCGTCGCTCCCAAAATGGCGGCACCCATGGCCGCCACGTGGGTAGCGGCGCCGGCGCGATGACGCCAGTGCACCGACGTCGGCGCAAGGACGTCAATGACGTCACAATGGCGCCAAATTCAAAATAAAAACGCCATCTAGACGCCAGAATGGCGCCCAAGTATAGGTATACTTTCCTTAAGTGTATCCTGGGTTTCCTGTGAGCTTTATTGCTAAATCTTGTTCCTGATTTATATCCTGACCCTTTGCCTGGACTTTGGACTTTGCTGATATCTGCCTGCCTGTGAACTCTTGCCTGGATCCTGACTATTCTTTGATTAACCCTTTGGACACCGCGACCTTGTTCCCTCAAGAGGGCTTCCTCCTCGATCCTGACTACCTCACTGGAGGGAGCTCCCGGCTCCCTGACATTATACTTGGGCCATGGATCCTACTGAGGACGCAACGCCTGATGTCGGACGAGTGCTCCGCGGACTGGCATCCCGCATGGAGGATTATGAAGCCCAGCAGTACCGCATTGGGCAGGCACTCGATACCCTCCTCTCTCGGATGCCGCCAGCGCCCCCTGCTCCCCAAGCTGCGATAAATCCTTCCTTGGCGGCCGCTTCGTCCACCGCAGGTTCCTCGTTAAGTGAGCCTCGCATTCCGCCTCCTCCTCGCTTCAGTGGGGACCCACAAGCCTGCAGAGGTTTCGCTACACAGTGCCAGATCCAGTTCGAGTTCCAACCCTCGCACTTCCCCAATGAACGTTCCAAGGTTGGGTATGTGATGTGTCGTTTGGTGGGCAAACCGCTTGAGTGGGCAACATCTCTTTGGGAGAAGAATTCTCCGCTGACTTTTGATGCCAAGGCCTTTCTTCAAGCATTTCGTACTGATTTGATGCCCCGGGTCGGGTCACTAATGCTCCTTCTCGTCTTCTGCAACTCCGGCAAGGAAACCGCAGTGTCAGTGAATATGCTATTGACTTTAGAACTTTGATGGCTGAGACTTCCTGGAACGACGATGCCTATAAGGCCGTATTCTATCAAGGTCTGTCTATTCGTATTAAAGATGATCTTGTCTCCAGGGAGTTCCCTGACCTGCTGGAAGATCTGATTGCTCTATCCATTAAGGTGGACACTCGTCTCAGAGAGCATCTAGTGGAGAAAGAGCGCAGTAAAAAATTTCAACCTTTGCTGGCACCTCGCTTCCAAAGACCTCTCTTGCATACTCCAGCTACTCAGGCTTCTACTTATGCAAGTTGGAAGAGCTCGTCTCTCTGAGCAAGAAAGACTCCGTAGACGGATGGCTGGCCTATGTCTGTATTGTGGTGGACAATCTCAATTTGCGAACTCTTGTCCGGTGAAGCCTACGAGTTCTGTTCCCCGAGGTATATCCAGGGTAACTCACGTAGGGGGCACTACTCCGAAGTCTCAAGAGAACACTCACAGGTTTCTCCTTCCTTTACAGATCCGTCTGGCCACTAAGACCATCGTTGGCTCAGCTTTCATTGACTCTGGAGCCGCTGGGAACTTCATGGACGCTCTTTTCGCCAAACACATGGGAGTTCCCTTATTCCCATTGTCTACTCCTCTCCGTGTCACTGCCAATGACGACGGACCCCTGGAGGCTGAATTTATCTCTATGACGACTGGGGAATTGCCTGTGCAGGTTGGGACGCTGCATAAAGAAAGACTTTCGTTCCTAATTATTTCCTGCCCTTCCGTTCCAGTTGTTTTGGGTCTCCCTTGGCTGCGCCTGCATAATCCCACCATTGATTGGTCTGCAGGACAGATTTCCCGTTGGAGTCCATTTTGCCAGCAGCACTTCTTGTCTTCCTGCTGAACCCCTCCAGAGGGTGAATATCTCTATGTCGTATCTGAAGACTCTACCCTCCTTTTACAAGGAATTCGCTGATGTGTTCTGTAAGAAGTCTGCAGAATTCCTCCCTCCACATCAACAATACGATTGTCCTGTCGATCTTCTGCCTGGAACCATGCCCCTTAGAGGTCGTACTTATCCTCTCTCTCCAGCAGAGACCACTGCCATGAAGCAGTATATCCAAGAGAATCTCCAGCGGGGGGTTATTCGCCCTTCGACTTCTCCTGCCGGGGCTGGATTCTTCTTCGTGGAAAAGAAGGATGGAGGCCTTCGTCCTTGCATTGACTACCGGGGTCTTAATAAAATTACTGTTAAGAACCGGTATCCTTTGCCCTTGATTGCCGAACTCTTTGACCAACTGAAGGGGGCTAAAATCTTCACTAAGTTGGATCTCCGTGGGGCGTATAACCTTATCCGCATCCGGGAAGGTGAAGAATGGAAGACAGCATTCAATTTATGAATACCTCGTAATGCCCTTTGGTCTCTGCAATGCCCCCGCTGTCTTTCAAGAATTCGTGAACGACATTTTCCGGGATCTCTTGGGAAAGTTTGTGGTTGTGTACCTTGATGACATCCTGATTTTCTCCAAGGACCTTACAAGCCATCGTTCCCAGGTGAAGGAAGTACTCTCTCGTTTGAGGAAGAACTCTCTCTTTGCCAAACTGGAGAAATGTGTGTTTGAAGTATCCAAGATCCCTTTTCTGGGCTATATCATCTCCCCAGAGGGTTTTGAGATGGATCCTGTGAAAGTGTCTGCAATCCAAGAGTGGCCTCTACCGCTGAGCACTAAGGCAATCCAGAGATTCATTGGTTTTGCCAATTACTACCGGCAATTCATTAAGGGCTTCTCTTCTCGTATTGCTCCTATCCTGGCCCTCATCCGAAAAGGGGGTAAACCCAGCTCATGGCCCCCGCCTGCTATAGAAGCTTTTCAATCCTTGAAGGATGCCTTCACTTCTGCTTCGGTTCTCCGCCATCCTGATCCGGAGTTACCTTTCTTCATCGAGGTAGATGCTTCTGAAGTTGGAGCTGGAGCTATCCTGTCCCAAAGACATCCCTCTGATGGGAAGCTGCACCCATGTGCATATTTCTCTAAGAAGTTCTCTCCTGCAGAACAAAATTATTGATTATAGGAAATCGAGAACTCCTGGCTGTTAAGCTTGCCTTAGAAGAGTGGCATCACCTCCTTGAAGGTTCCTTGATCCCAGTCACAATCTACACAGGTCATAAGTATCTTGAGTTCATTCAATCTCTCAAGAGGCTGAATCCCAGACAAGCAAGGTGGTCCCTCTTCTTCTCTCGATTTAACTTTGTCTTGACTTTTCGCCCTGGCTCCAAGAATCGGAAAGCCGACGCTCTGTCTCGAAGTTTCACTCCTGTGGATCGTACTCCTGAAAGACAAGAGCCTATTATTCCTCCCGTCAAGATCATCGCTTCATTGTACCCTCAGTTTGCTGATCAAATCCTGGCTGGTCAATCTTCTGCCCCTCCTGATACCCCAATTGGAATGGCTTTTGTACCTCCTGAACTTCGGCTACCTATCCTGCAACAGACTCATAGTTCCAAACAAGCTGGACATCCTGGTCCTGTTAAAACTCTTGAACTTTTACGTCGTCTAGTTTGGTGGCCGACAATCCGTAAAGATGTCAAAGACTTTGTTTCTGCCTGTACCGTTTGTGCCACTTCCAAGTCCAGTCATTCTCGCCCCAGTGGGTTACTACAACCGTTGCCGGTTCCCTCTCGTCCTTGGACGCACTTGGCTATGGACTTCATTGTTGAACTTCCTCCCTCCAGTGGGAACACAGTGATCTGGGTTGTCATTGACCGCTTTAGCAAGATGGCCCACTTCATTCCTCTACGGAAGCTTCCTTCTGCAGTGGAGTTATCACAGTTGTTCATTCAGTTCATTTTTTGCCTGCATGGCTTCCCGGCCGAGATCGTTTCTGACAGAGGGTCCCAATTCACGGCAAAGTTCTGGCGCTCCCTATGCAAAGATCTGGGTATTAATCTTCAGTTCTCCTCAGTTTATCATCCCCAGACGAATGGAGCGGCTGAGCGAGTGAACCAAGCCTTGGAACAGTTCTTGAGAAACCACGTTTCCCTTTGTCAAGATGATTGGTCTGATCTCCTCCCGTGGGCGGAATTTGCTCATAACAATGCCTGCCACACTTCCACTGGAAGGTCCCCATTTATGTCGGTGTATGGTCAACATCCTCAAGCCTTCCCACAAGACTTTGTGTTGTCTGATGTTCCGGCTGCTGATGACCATGCAGCCCACATGTCTGCTATTTGGGCTGCAACCAAGTCCAACCTTGAGAAGAGTGCTCTGGTTCATAAGACGTTTGCAGATCGTAGACGTAGACCCTCTCCTCCCTACAAGGTTGGTGATAAAGTCTGGTTGTCTTCCAGGAACATTCGGTTGAAGGTACCATCTCCAAAGTTGGGTCCGAGGTTCGTAGGTCCTTTTTCCATCTTGGAGGTGATCAATCCTGTGGCTGTCAGACTTCAGCTTCCCCCTGAGATGCGAATTCCCAACGTGTTTCATGTCTCCTTGGTGAAACCCGCTACCTCCAACCGCTTTTCTGTTGTCCAGCCTCCTCCTCCTACTATCTCTGTGGATGGTCAACAAGAATATGAGGTGGAGAAGATCCTTGACTCCAGAATCTCCAGGGGCTCTCTTCAGTACCTCATCAAGTGGAAAGGCTTTGGCCCTGAAGAATGTTCCTGGGAGGGACGCTCTGATGTCCATGCTCCTCGTCTGGTAAGGGAGTTCCACTCCAAATTTCCCCAGAAGCCAAGTCCTGGTGGTCCGGAGGCACCCCGTGAGGGGGGGTACTGTCGCGATCGCCGCCCGGAGCAGGTCCAGGAGCTCCGGGCGGCGCATCCTCTCCTGCCGGCGTCGCTCCCAAAATGGCGGCGCCCATGGCCGCCACGTGGGTAGCGGCGCCGGCGCGATGACGTCAGTGCGCCGACGTCGTCGCAAGGACGTCAATGACGTCACAATGGCGCCAAATTCAAAATAAAAACGCTATCTAGACGCCAGAATGGCGCCCAAGTATAGGTATACTTTCCCTAAGTGTATCCTGGGTTTCCTGTGAGCTTTATTGCTAAATCTTGTTCCTGATTTATATCCTGACCCTTTGCCTGGACTTTGGACTTTGCTGATATCTGCCTGCCTGTGAACTCTTGCCTGGATCCTGACTATTCTTTGATTAACCCTTTGGACACCGCGACCTTGTTCCCTCAAGAGGGCTTCCTCCTCGATCCTGACTACCTCCCTGGAGGGAGCTCCCGGCTCCCTGACACTACCAATATTCTACCACCTTCCATAAGTGCACAAAGGCATTTTACCACCAACAGGTAGACCGATAGTATCGGGAATCAATTTGTTAAACGAAAAACTATCTGAACTAATAGATCTATATCTACAGCCTTTGGTAAAAAGTTCATTCCTACAGGACACTAAGCATGTAATAAAAATTTTTGAGCACTTTGAATGGGAAACAAACTATACATGGGCAAGGGCTGATGTAACCAGTCTATACTCATGTATAACACATGAAAAAGGTTTGATTGCAATAAACTACCACTTACAACGATATAGTAATGATAATGATCACACAAGAGAATTTCTAATGGATGCTATTGAATATCTGTTAAAGCACAACTATTTTAAATTTAATGACACATATGACCTCCAGGGATGTGGGACCTCAATGGGGGCAAAATTTGCCCCCACCTACGCAAACCTCTAAAATGGGGTGGTGGGAGGAGGAACACATCTATGGAGGCAATCCACTAAATACAGGTGACATAGTAATATTAAAACGCTATATTGATGATCTAATTTTTGTATGGAATGGTGAAGGGAATAACTAACAAAAATTCATAGAGACACTAAATAAAAATGAATTAAACTTAAAATTCACTAGTGCGCATGATAAAGAAAAGAATCACGTTTTTGGATTTAGAATTATCTGCAAAAAGAAGGAAGGTAGGAATGAGAGTGTATCGAAAGAAGTGTGTAGGAAATTCTCTGTTACATGCAGAATCGTGTCGAGTCCCCACGGGACAATTTGTGCGTCCGAGACGCAATTGTAACACAGACAATGACTTTTTGGCACAATCCTGCAAATTAAGAGATCAATTACTAGAAAGGGGATATTCACAGCAGACGCTAGAAATAGCATTTACTAAAGCTCTAAAAAAAAGATAGGAACATCTTGTTAAGAGATGGAGAGAGTAAGAAAGAAAAAAATATGGAAAAAAGAAAGAAAAACATTTTTCATCACAATATATAGTGCACAGTATCCTAAAATAAAACGAATAATAAATAGACATTTACCAATACTGTATAATGATGATAAACTGAAGGATGGATGTGAATTTGTGAGTAGAAGAGCACCCACCCTAGGAAAAACATTGGCCCCAAGTGAGTTTAAATTAAAAAAAAACAAACATAAAAATTGGCTTAAAACAAAAGGTACCTATCGTTGCGTAGCCTTCCGTTGCATTACATGCACTCAGGTTTATACATCTAAAGAATTTAAGAGCACCAGAACAAAAAAAGAATATAATATAAATACCTTCATTAAGGGGCAAATTTACTTATGGTTGAATATCGAGGGTTAATTAACCCTCGATATTCGACTGCCGATGGAAATCCTTTGACTTCGAATATCGAAGTCGAAGGATTTACCGCAATTCGTTAGATCGAGCAATCAAATGAAAAATCGTTCGATTCGAAGGATTTTAATCCAACAATCAAACGATTTTTCTTCGACCCAAAAAACATTGCTAAGCTTATGGGGACCTTCCCCATAGGCTAACATTGACTTCGGTAGGTTTTAGGTGGCAACTAGGGTTTTTTTTTTTTTAAAGAGACAGTACTTCGACTATCGAATGGTCGAATAGTCGAACGATTTTTAGTTTGAATCGTTTGATTCGAAGTCGTAGTCGAGGGTCGAAGTAGCCCATTCGATGGTCGAAGTAGCCAAAAAAAACATTTGAAATTCAAAGTTGGCTAGAAAGCCTATGGGGACCTTCCCCATAGGCTAACATTGATGCTCGTTAGGTTTTAGGTGGCAAAGTAGGTGGTCGAAGTTTTTTTTAAAGAGACAGTACTTCGACTATCAAATGGTCGAATAGTCCAACGATTTTTGTTTGAATCGTTTGATTCAAAGTCGAAGTCGTAGACAAAGGTCGAAGTAGCCAAAAAAAAGTTCGAAATTCAAAGTATTTTTTATTCTATTCCTTCACTCGAGCTAAGTAAATGGGCCCCTAATTGTAATGCTAAATTTGTAGTCCATTTATTGACCTGCTTGAAATGCGAAATACAGTATTTGGGATGCACAGCACGCCCCTAAAAAACAGAATGCGTGAGCACATTTACCACATTAGCTCTAGAAGTAGCAACTACTGTATCTAAACATTTTATGGAGTGCAATGGTGGAGACCCCTCTATTTTACTTATACAGGGAATAGAAAGTAAAGAGAAACTAAGTATAATAAAAAGACTGTTACAAACAGAAGTAAAATGGATATTTCACCTAGATACATGGGAGCCAAATGGACTAAACATAAACTGGGATGTGAATTGCTTCATATAGACCAAGAATAACATAAAACAAAATGAAATAAACCAAAAAGAACTTTAATAGATGGTAAGAAAGCATAAAAAATCACAGAAGAACAAATGAACCCTGATATAATAAAAGATATAAAGAACAGTATTTTTACTTCATATTGTAATATCAGTTAACATTGTAAGTATATTTATATACAATGAAAAATGTACAGCAAAAGTTACGTTTTAAATGATTTTAGATTTTAAAAGTTCAGTCAAATTGATAATAAAATACTGTACATGAAACTGAATAATGAGAGACCTCAGCCGGGAATGGAAAGTAAAGTAATTAAAACGAGATAAAGAATAACTAAACAGCAATTGTAACAAACAGTGATAAAACAAAGGAAATGACAAACTCAGTTAAACTATAATGTATCAAAAATGAGATAAAGAATCTGAAAAAATGCTGGCATTTTGGGAAAAAAACAGAAAAAATCAAGCAATTCAGAAAAAAAAAGCCGTTCGTCGCCCCTGTCCCCTTCCCTTTATTGGTGCAAATCTTCATGGAGATTGTATCTCCTGTGCATCCCCAGTGTTTTTGAACCAATGTGGGTGTGGTTGGGCAGCATGCCGCCCCCCTAAAATTCTGCCGCCCTAGGCCCGGGCCTAGGTGGCCTTTCCACAAATCCGGGCCTGCCTGGTGGTCTATCGGCAACGGGGTCCACGCCGCGTCCTCGGCATGGACGCCCGTTGTACTGCTTCCTTCTCCTGTGCCGGCTTCCTCTAGGGCACGCACCGCGCGCACGCTCGTTATTTAAAGGCGCAGTCATGCTGGCGTCATCACGCCAGCGCGCAATTGGCGCGAAATTCAAAGGTATTTAAAGCCCATTTACATAACAGGACCTTGCCCGTTGTTAGGTTCAATTAGCTTGTTCCTGGGTTACTATTCTGACCTCTCCATTCCTGACCTTGCCTGCCTGAAACTACATTGTTCTCTCCAATCCTGAAACCTTGCCTGTTCTTTGACTATTCTACGATCTCTAATCCTGACTCTGGCCTGTCTGACTATTCTAACTGCTTGTGCTGGCCCGGCCTGCCTGTTCCTGGTGGCTTCCTATCTTCCAGCATTCTTGTAAACAGTCGTGCCCCATTGCCTGCCAGAACTTATGCCTTGCACCTCTGGTTAAGTCCAGGTGGCATCTGAGTACGCCGAGGGCTCCTCCCGAGGCCAAAGGCGGTCACTTAACTGGTGAAGTCGAGCCAAGACCACTGCTGAGCTCACAAAATTGGGCTCCAAACTTTCTCTAGATGATTTAACTCTTATAAACCAGGGCTTGTGGGGATTTTTTGGTGAGGGAGTTATAAGGGTCCTGTAAAAATGTTTAGTTTCAGTGACCAAGTAGGGATTGAGTAGAGTTAATTGCTGCTGGACATCAGTAACTGTATTTTTATTTATTTTTAATGTTCCCAGTTCTTTTACTGTTTCTTGTTTTTGTAGCACACTGCAGAGACTTAAACAGCCTAATTTATGAATGCACAGCAGTTAGCTAGTGATGGGCGAATCTGTCGCGTTTCGCTTCGCCGAATAATTCGCGAATTTCCAGCGAAATTCGCGAAACGGCGAAAAATTCGCGAAACGAGTCGCGCGGCCCGATTTTGTCGCGCGTCAAAATATTTTGTCGCGGACGCAAGTATGTGTTATAACGCGCGACGTTATTTTTGACGCGCAGTGCAATTTGATGAAGCCCATCTTCTATGGGTGTTTTGTTTGTATAACCTTTTTTCATCTTTGGGCCTACAAATAAAAATTTTCCCCTTAGTTTCAAGCTTTGTAGTCTGTGATGATAAATGAACATGGTATCTTTTGCTTTGTGTCTGAATGTGCTGAATTGGATTGGACTCCATGGGAAGACCAATACACATGCGTGTTTCACTTAGTATACTGCTACACACATGCCCTGCATTGTTAGAGGACTCCTATCTTGAAAAAATGGCTCCCATTTTGCAAGTTTCTTAAACTTTTAACGTTTGTGGATTTTTTCACATTACCTCTGGTCAACTGGTAATGGTATCTACTACTACTCTATATCTCTGTTTAACCAAAAAGTACCATCTGTACTTCAAATATCTAATAGTAGATTACTAACACAAGTACAACTAATAAATCTGAACAGATAGTATCTGGATGCTTTGTATCTCAGATAAAAATGAATAAACCATATGTTTATGTGAATGAACCTTATATTTACATCATGTAATTGTAATGATTCTGAAATACTATGTAATGTAATTTTAATGACTCCGATTAAGAATAGTCATCGTTGTGTTATTAGAATCCAAACAATTCCAAGTACCATGTGAGTATTAGTTTAGTCAAATGAAAAATGAACTCAAAATATAGAGATATAAAAAATTTTTTTAATTCACAACATATAGCACAACTGGTGCTGTAACAAATAATAAATAAATTAAAGTGGAGGAGGAGGAGGAGGAGCAACAACCCTCTGGAGGTTGTCAACAATGTCCCTAACCTCTCCCAGCTCTTGCCGCATGGCATTTACTTGATGAACTAGGGTGACCAGGAGCTCAGTCTGGTCGTAGTAGGCATGCTCTGTCTGAGTGCCTACACTGAGCCCCTGGTCGTCCCTATCCCACCCTTCTTCCCACCACCACCACCACCCATCCCTAACCCACCCTTCTTCCCACCACCACCACCCATCCCCCCTCTCCCACGGCCCGTCATATTGGGCAACTAAACTTAAAAAAAAATATATATATATAAGGGGGGGGGTTTGGATATTTCGGGGAAGGAAAGGAGAAAAAAATAAAACCCTCAACTAAATCCCCTCAGCAGAAGTGTGCACCCACAAGGAGTACACACACCAGCACAGACAAAGACAAAGACAGTTAGCCCTAAAAAGGGCTATTGGGTGGTGAGCAGGCAAGCAGAAGAGGGAAAACAGTAAACTGAAATCCACAACCTCCACTTGCACTGACTCAGAAAAAAAAAAAGCTCTCTACACAAACTCCACTAGCTAAATCACACACAAATCTCTCACTATCCTGCTCTCTCTACCTCTACCAGAAACGCCACGAGTAATGGCCGCCTCTGCAGCTCCTTATATAGCCAGTGGGTTGGCTCAGGGATGGCTCACATCTTATTGGCTGCTGTGGGTGATGTTTAGTTCGTCGCGCGTCTTTTTGTTTTGACGCGCATTAGCGGCGTCGTGGCTCGTCGCGCGACGAAAATTTCGACGCGCGGCGAAACGAGTCGCGAGGCGAATTTTTGCCGCAATTTCGCGAAAAATTCGCCCGCGGCGAAACGCAGAAATTCGCCGCGAATTTAACCATGGCGAATTTATTCGCCCATCCCTACAGTTAGCCTACTATACTGGTGGGGAAAGCTCTGTGTACTGTAACCTATAGCCTGTGGGAGGGACATGTGCTTATCCGCAAAGAGACAAGATAAGATTCTTTATTCGTCACATGCACAGCTATACAGGTACAACATGCAGTGAAATGCATCCTAATCAACTTTTTTAGACTGTGCAAAATTAAAACATACTAGTTCAATACTACAACTAAATACAAAAGGATTACCATAAAAAGAATTCAAAGAAAATTTTAAATGAAGTAGAGCAGCAGAACAGATGCAGTACAAGATGAACCATGTTATTTACATAAGTGACAGAAACTGTACTTAAGATTCTATTAAGAAAGTCTCTCATTTCATTGTGATAAAGCTTATATTACATTATCACTTTTGCAATGGTTCCCCTAATAGAAGGCAACAGAGAATGGTAGAACAGAAGGAATAGGTAAGTGTATAGAAATGGGTAATGACCCTTTCCCCTTTTGAGCTTAAGGAGAAGAAAGCAAACTGACACATGAGCCATGGGTAGGGCAAAATATTGAGAAATATGAGATATAATGGGACAACATGAAAGTAAAGAGAGTGCACAAAGAATGTAGATGGTGGGTGGATAAAGGGGGAGCAGAAGGCCTTGAGGGGTGGGAGTTGGTGGTGCATAGGGAAGCATGAGGCAATGCGGACACTGATAATTTAGATTCTTGGCTAAACAAGCACACACACACAAAAATAACACATTTCATGCCCTTGGCTGCATACTTCAACACACAGGTATTTAGGACAAATAAACCTGACATATATAGGAAATGGTTTCTGTTTTGCTCTAAAACCTCCACCTCAGTAATAAAAATCTGCAAGGTTGTGATAAGAACAATACTGACACCCACACAAAGAAGGCCAGTATGGGGTCATATTCTCACACTCCTCACTATGGGGCCTACGTTGATCAAGCACTTCATGCGCATGCAATCACACCTGCAATGTGAGTTTTAAATATATTCTTATATCAAAAGAAGGATCCAACTCATAGGAGCACCTTTTACTACAAAGTTCTTCTCTACCAACATCCCTCTAAGAAGCCCCCTAGGAACTAAAGTCATGTAATAGTCCGTTAAGCATCCAATCAATTACGGAGAAGATAGAATTCTCTCAACACCTACTTCTACTCTCCCATAGGCGTTGGGGGAGTTTTGTGTTTGGGGAGGCTGATCTATAGACTCTTTCTATCTGGATTCATTTGCCGTATTCATTTTCATGCATAAAACCCAGGAACATGTCAGACTAATGAGTGAAGATTGTATAAAAAATATAGAAATATAAAAACAGCAGTGTAATACATGACAGTATAAAAAAGCAGCAGTACAGTACAGTACACTACAACAAATAACCATGTTACATGAGGTGACGGTGAAAATAAAATAAAAGAAAACGGTGCACTAACAGAACACGGTATTAAAGTGCATAGTATGTGAATTGTTTAGTACTGTATTGTGGTGACGTAGTTTGTCACATAGATCAAGTAGGTAGAAGGAAGAAGCCGACAAATATATCCAAGCTACAAGTTCAAAGGTAACAGTCACCCTTGTGTCTACTTGAGAATCCTGAGGGCTTTGGTACAGCATCTCTTGCTGTAAATGTTCAGCAAAGATGGAAGAGCTGACCTGCAGCAATGTTCTACTGTATGTATCACTCTCTGAAGGGCTTTGTGGTCCTCAACACAGCTGTTCCCAAACCAGGATGTAATGTTCTGTGTTTGGACACTTTCAACAGCACCAAAGTAGAAAGTCTTTAGGATCTTCAAAGAGATCCCAAACTTCCTCAACTGTCGGAGATGGTACAGACACTGCTTTGCCCTTTTGGTTTGAACTTGGATGTGTTTAGACCATGTCAGGTCCTCAGGGGTATTTAAAACTGCTCATCCTCTCCACTAGGGTCCCACTGATGTTAAGGGGTTTGTAGTTCCGCTCTTGTCTCCTACTAAAGTCTACCACCAGCTCCTTGGTCTTGCTGACATTCAGTTGGAGGCAGTTTTCTTGACACCACAGTGTCAGGTTATCCACTTCTTCCATGTAGGCCGTCTCATTGTTGTTCGTGATGAAGCCGAACACTACCGTGTCGTCAGCAAACTTCACAATAGTGTTTGAGGGATGTGTGGACACACAGTCGTGGGTGTAAAGAGAGTACAACAGGTGGCTAAGAACACACCCTTGTGGAGCTCCGGTATTAATAGTGATACTGTTAGAGACACAGTTACCAACTCTCACTACCTGTGTTCTGCCTTTGAGAAAGTCCAACACCCACACACACAAACGGCTGCTAAGTCCTAAATCCTTCAGTTTAGTGAACAGTCTGCAGGGTAGTATTGTATTGAATGCTGAACTGTGATCAATAAACAACATCCGAACATAGTTCCCCTGTTATTTATCCACTTGGCTCAGGGTGGTATGCAACTCGTGGGAAATGGCATCCTCTGTCGCTCTGTTGGGACGGTAGGCAAACTGAAGTGGGTCCATGAAACTAGGGATGAAGGAGAAGATGATGTGTTTAGGAAGCCTCTCAAACACTTTAATGACTAATGATGTCAATGCGACAGGTCGGTAGTCATTCAGCCATGAGGCTTTATTGCTTTTGAAACGGGAACAATTGTGGATTTTTTGAAAAATGTGGGGACCACAGACTGTGCCAGAGACTCGTTAAAGATAACAGTCAAAACTCCGGACACAACAGCACAGAAGTCGTCCGGAGATGCCATCTGTACCTGCTGCTTTCACAATGTTTACCCGTTTTAGTGCTGCCCGCACCTCATGCTATGGAATGCGGATGACGCGCTCATCGCTTATTACATCATGGTCTTCCGTTGTCTGGTTGTAGTTAGGGCTAGCCATGTGACTAGCCTCAAAACGGGCATAAAACGCTTTGAGTTTATCAGCAAATGCAGGATCTGTGCTTAGTGTGGAAGTGCAACGCCACTCATTCACGATACGGACGTTTAGTATATTTTACAGCACGCCGAATGCCATATGAAGCTGCTTTGTAGGTGCACATATCACCTTTAGTGAGTCCAGCATTATAAGCAGCAGTTTGAGTGTTCACTGCCAATCAAATTGATCTGTCAACCCATGGTTTCTTATTCGGAAAAGATTTAATTTTTGCAGTCTACGTCATCGAGCGTGTCCTGCAGCATGGCTTCTGATTGGACAGACCAGCATGTCACCTCCCTCACGACTGGAGCTTCACGAATGAAAGTTTGTTTATATTCCGGCATTAGGAAAATGGCGTTATGGTCAGATTTCCCGAAAGCTGGATGTGAAACAGCTTTGTAGCCTTGCTTGTATGGAGTATAGCGGTGATCCATAGTCCTAGCCCCCCTGGTCGAATACATAACATGTTGATAAAAGTTCAGCATTGCTTGTCTGAGGTTTGCTTTATTAAAGTCCCCTGCTATGATGAGTGCTGCATCTGGATGTTTGTTCTGAGTTGCACATAACCCATTGTGGAGTTCAGACAACGCTATATCTGTGTCCGCGCTGGGTGGAATGTAGACAGCCGTGGCAATGACTGAGGTGAACTCCCGAGGCATGTACTATGGACGACACTTGATAATTAAATACTCCAGATGAGGCAAACAATTGCCAGAGAGAGTAGCAGCACTCCTGGCATTGCACCACTTGTTGACCATGAAACAGACTCCTCCACCTTTAGCTTTTTTAGCCTCTGCTGTTCTGTCCATGTGAAACACAGAGAATGGTGTTATTGTTCAATGCGGCACTGTGGGTGTTAGCCATGTTTCTGTAAAGCAAAGAATTAGATAATAGGTAGAGCAAAACGTGCTTGTATCAACAGTTTCCCCCCAAGCTTACAACAAACTATCAAAGTACTCAGAAAACAAAACTGTAACAAATTAGAATGGAATTATCACGAACAGCACACAATATCCAGAACCGATGCTAGGCTCCTTGGTGTCAGCTCTTGCTTTTGCCTTTACCAGCCGCCTTTCACCTTGGGAGGAGCCCTCGGCTAATCGGATGCCACCAGGTCTTATTAAGAGAGAAGCCAAGCTAAGGTTCTGGATGAGCAAAGGAGCACGATCGCTAGCTAGGATTTGGACGGAAAGCACAGTTCTAGGAATAGACAGAGTGTAGTCAAATAGGTCGGGTCAGTATAGGCAGAGTTTAAGCAGGTTCGGACAGGCCAGGTCGGTGCAGGCAGAGTTCAAGCGAAGTCAGACAGGCAAGGGTCAAAACCAGAAGATCTTCAGAATAGTCAGGCAGGCTCAGGTCAGGATCACGGAGTTCAGAATAGTCGGACAGACAAGGGTCAGGATCACAGAATTTAGAATAGTCAGGCAGGCAGGAGTCAGAATAAAACAGGAACGCACCCAGGAAACTACAAGTATAACCAAACAACGGGCAATCAAAAACATTCCAAAGTCCATTTAAATACCTTTAAATTCCGCCCCAATGCGTGATAACTTCATGACGCTGGCAACGCGTACTGCACGCGCCCTAAGGCAGAAGAGCACCAGCAGCCAAAGAGGAAGGATCGCATGGCGGGTGTCCCTGTTGAAGGCGTGGCGGGTGTCCCACTGGACCACCAGGGTAATAGCCCCTTACAGGAATGTGAACGGCTCCCACTTCCATCTAATTGTAACAAGCAAACTACTTCAGGTAACTGTTGAACCAAAGTATCTAAAGCATAGCTTTTAATAATGTTCCAATTAAAACTTGCTAACCAGACCAAAACAGGCTCACAGTCCTTAAAATAACACATACTTAAAAACGTTTGCGTAATGTGGATCAGTGGTGGATATAGTTCATCGTTTTTAGGATTGTAATATGTTTTTAGGATGTAGTTCAACATAGCCAGGTATAGGTTTTAACAAAACTGAAGTAGCAATAGTTACCCTCCCTTCCACGATTTCCTCCGTTCGCCCACTACCTATCTATGTTGGGAAGAGTGGGAGCTATCCACACCACCTTCCACTTACGCCACCCTACGCGTTTTGCTGTTTACACAGCTTCATCAGGGGCATAAGTGCTGGCCGCGCTGCAAGCTAAGGCTTAAATAGGCAGTTGCTGGCGTCTTCATCGCAGCGAGGTTTTGGGTATTGGTCTGACGCCACTATAGGTTACCACAAACAGTGCTTCTTAGTACTGGTGGAAATGTGGACCTGCTGCTTCTCTCTGTGGCCTCCTGATTCAAATTTGCCAGTAGTTCGCCATTATTTTCCCCAGAAACTCTTTTTTTTAATGTGTTGAATGGAGTGCTTCCTCCCTTATGCATATATAAATATTTTCTTCATTATTGTGTATAATTACATAAATTATACGCCCATTAATTCATAGTGCCTTCATGAAATGAGTTGCAATTGGAACATACAATTGACGGATTTAAAAGGAATAAATATGAATTCATGGAACATTGAGTCTAAGTATAAATAGTTAGTTATTGATTGTACTCCTGTAAAGTTAATGAATTGTGACATGCATCATAAAAAAGGTGGGAATCCTTCATTAAATCCATTTGGGGCTTTACTTTTTAACCAGTAAATCCACTGAGCTTCACATTGAAGGAGCTTTCTATCAATGTCCCCTATTCTGGTTGTTGGTTTTATATGTTCCACACCAATGAATTTCATCACTGCTGTATTTCTGTTATGAAACTGGTTGATGTGGTTTGGTTACTGAAGTATTACTTTTGTGCAGCACATCCCCAACATGTTTCAGAACTCTCTTCCCTTTTAGTTTTACCGACATCGTTTTTATCACAGTCACATTTCATTATATAAATAACCCCTGCTGTTTTGCAGTGTTTATGTTTTATTACATATTCCTTGATGTCTGCCTTCTATTGTAACTGTTTTATTTATCCAGAGGCATGTTTTACAGGCTCCACATTTATAGCAACCTTTTGTCCTATTGGGAAGCCAAGTCGATTTTGTTGTATTGCTATAGTAGCTCCATGTTAATCTATCTTTAAGATTTCTATTGTGCCTAAAGGTGACCGTTGGCCTTTCACCTATCACTTTTTTGAGGTCCTCATCCTGTTCCAAAACATGCCAGTGTCTATTAAGAATTTGTTTAATTTCCTCATGTTCTGCACTGAAATCACCTATTACTCTAATGGAATTCAGTTTACTTACAAATTCATAGAATATTTCTTGTGTACTACCCAAGAAAAATTCTATGAATTTGTAAGCAAACTGATTGTCAATGAAATGAAGGTAACATCAGAAAGGTAACATCAGAAATTGACAGGAATAAAGTAAACTTTCTATACATTTGTATCTATCGCGGTCAGGACGCTAATATACAAACATCAGTATATAGGAAAAAGACAGCAACTAATAACCTCTTACATGCGAGGAGTCAACACCCTCTGAACACCATTAATTAATATTTGAGGGTAAGAAGGTTATGTAGTACCCTAGAAGACTTCAAGGTTGAAGCTTTGATAGATAGGGTCAACTAGTAGTCTGGGGTAACTATGTAGGGACTGCAGTGGGTAGGACTCAGTGTTGCATGGGAAATCCCTTGGAGACAGACTGAGAGATCCTGGTATAGTGAGGGCTGGTGTGAATAATATCCAGGAGAAACTGCCACGTTATGATAAGCCTTTGATCTACTATGTATATCCAGTGTACTAACTGTGTCCTGACTCCTAACAACATACTCAACGTACTCAAAGCACAATTTCCAAAGTGCTACAAAATAGAGACTGACAAACGGTTAACTCTAGATACTATTTTTATGCCATATTCACAGGATTCCTTTATGAGAAAAGGCCATGAACTGATATTTTTTCTTTTTGAGAAGTGAAATGAAGCTAATGAGACCAAAATTCTCCCTTTTTGCTGGTAACTGACCTTTGCGGGATGTGGGTAACTGCAAAGACTTCAAAGAAGGCACAATCCCTTTCAGTTGCAGTTCACATTGAAATTTACAATAAATATATAGTAATAGTCATTGTTAAGTCCTTGGTGTCCCATTCAATCAAGGGGAGGAAGAGAATATTTTTGTGTTATTATCCATTATCTTTATAGTGCTGACATCTTAAAGCAGCAATACACAGGCAGATTTGGGCCCTTTAGCAGCTTATCTACCATATATGGGACCCTCCAATGGGCTCACCCGACCGATATCTGTCAGCAAGATGGCGATCGGATAGGTTGATTTTTTGGTTGGATTGAGGACCGCATTGACTACTTGATGTGGTCCTTGTTCCAATGCCTTGTTTTCCCATTGTAATCTGACCATTTGGTCCTAGGGCCAATGATTGGATTAGCTCCATATCACCTACCTTGGGTGGACACATCGGGGAAAATATCCAGTTTGGTGACCTTGCACAGAGGCCTATTTACTAAAGTCTGAATTTTTCTCATTATTTCAATAAAAAAAAGCCCGACCAAACTCTCATCCATGATTTGACCTTTTTTATCATTTAAAAAAACTCAATAAAATCGTTTCAAAAAAACTCTTTTTATGCACGAAATGGTACATTTTTTCGATATCACTTTTTCTTGATATAACTCAAAACCCACAATTTTTTTGGATTCTTGGACGAAACTCAGCACAGACCATGATATCTTCAGATTTGAAATGGGACCTTAGCCATTGACTTCTACAGGACCTTGACAGGTTAGAGATGGAATATTTTTGGATTTGGCCTTTTAGCAGCCTTGGGGTATAATAAATCTTGAAAACTTCTAGGTTTTTTTTTTCTTCTTAAAATTTGAGCTTTCTAGTTAAAAAAAAACTAAATTTTTTTGAACTCTAATAAATAACCCCCATAATGTATGGCCAGCTTTATTCATAGAAGGTTTCATTATCCGACCTTGCCCCAATAGATCCCAATCTATTTTCCCAACCACAACACAAGAATCCATTTCGGGACTGTGGAATGTGGCTGGTGCAGTTCAGAAGACAGATAAGGGCCTCTACATGGGCCCTGCGGAATATAAAGCACTTTTCATAGTGTGCAGTTCATCAAATGCAAAGATACAAGACTCTAAGAAAGCCTTAGAGGCAGGTGTTAATTCCAGGACTCCCTTGCACCTGTAGACCCCATACTTTGCACACAATTCAACAAAGCAGACTTAACCCATAAGAAGCATGTATGCGTAACACTATTTAGCAGATGGAGTAGTTTATGGTACACAGTACCCACCTTGGATTAGGCCAGTTGCAACTCCTGGTAGAGTGTGTCTCTCTCAGGGGGGGCCTCAATGTACTGGTGGTTAAATGAGGATCACACACTGATCTCACAATAACCTCAGACAATGTCAGTCACACAGGCTTAGCAGTTGCAGGAACTTGGCCCTATGCTCACAGTGGTGCCTTACTCTCGGGATCTCCTAATCCTCAGCCTGACCACTTGTGTCCCTATACTGGTGAAACCCAGGGTACTTATCTTTTCTAATCTCTCTTCTGGGGACTCAGGCAGCAATTAGATTTGAATAGTCACCTACAAGTTAGAAAACAAAAGCCAAGATCTAATTGGTTGCTATGGGCAACATCGCCAGTGACGTTTTTTTTTCCAATGTTAACAAATACATCCCTAATGGTGGCCATACATGGCCAGTAAAGCTGCCAACAGACAAAGTCGGCAGCTTATATGCCAGTGTATGGGGCCCTTCAACGGCCTTCCCCGATCGATATCTGGCTGAAAATCAGCCAGATATTGATCTGGCAGGTTTATAAATCTAGTTGAGTGCATCAGATCGTTGATGCAGTCCTCAGTCAGAGCCTTTGCATTCTCCATATTGTGATCCGAATGTTGGGCCCTAATGCCCATGATTGAATCAGCCTGAAATCACCCACCTCAAAAAAAGTGGGCATATCAGGTAGAGATCTTCTCATTTGGCGATCTAGCAATTGAGTGGATATTCTAGGAAATGGCCGCCTCAGTCTACTCATACTGAGGCCTACCTCCGTCTCAGGCTTTTATGGCATCAAACCACCCCTCCAGCACCTGGGGTCCAAAGAAATAGACAGAGCATATAGTGATTTTCCCTTTTAGTGAACCCTAACACCCTTGGCCAACTACTGAAATAAAAAGACCTGGAATGGGAAACAGTTCTACCTCCCGAGCGTATAACTCTTTGCTGTCCCAGCCCATGTAGGCACTTGCTAAAGTATAGGTTCCTTTGTGAATCACACACTTGTGTATAGAATTCAGCTTGCACTTGTGTTCATAAATAAGCCTTATAATGAGTTTTTATAGTTACGAATGAATGGGTGAACTGCACTGGTTGCTGCTTGGGTCTGTTGGCCATAGGGTTGCCACATGGCCGGTATTTTACCGGCCTGGACGGTCAAAATGATGGTTGATCACAATGTTATTAATCGGTAGGGATGTAGCGAACGTCGGAAAAAAAGTTCGCGAACATATTCGCGAACTTGCGTCAAAAATGCGAACGGTTCGCGAACGTCGCGAACCCCATAGACTTCAATGGAAAGGCGAATTTTAAAAGCTAGAAAAGACATTTCTGGCCAGAAAAATGATTTTAAAGTTGTTTAAAGGGTGCAACGACCTGGACAGTGCCATGCCAGAGGGGGATCAAGGGCAAAAATGTTTCTAAAAAATCCATTGTTGACACAGCGCTGCGTTTTGTGCTGTAAAGGGCAGAAATCACACTACATTTCTAAACCTGTGTAATAAAATGCTTTAAAACGTCCGGCGTCTACATGCCAATCAAGTCGTGTAAAGGTTACAGCCTGTTCACACGCAAAGACGAAACGCGGTGCTTACTGCAACGCAAAAAGACGCAAAGAGCTTTAATGAATGATACCGTCAAGTGAGCAAATAATAGTTTTTAATTACTAGTTGAGCTTGTCACCTCCAGGATGTTCGTCCTGTTGGTGGCAATATTTCTGTAGTGGTGTGTTTAGCAGTCACCGTGCTTGTGCGCACGTGCACGGTCAGGCAGAGGTAATTCAATGTACAGTGAAGTGAACCAAAAAACACTGATTCTGCAGTGTGGGCCCAGTTTTGGTCTACTTTATTGATCACCTGCGGTGACCATAAAAGATGCGATTTTGCCACTGTTGCAGAACCCTGAAAAATTAGGCATGTGTACTTTCCTGAAAAATTATCTTTTTTTTGTCGCAGCCACTGAAGCACAGAGGCCAGAAAAAATATGCCATATAAATGCTGAAAATATTAATTTTTTTTTGTCGCAGCCACTGCAGCACAGAGGCCAGAAAAAATATGCCATATAAATGCAAACAATATTAATTTTTTTTTGTCGCAGCCACTGCAGCACAGAGGCCAGAAAAAATATGCCATATAAATGCAAACAATATTAATTTTTTTTGGTCGCAGCCACTGCAGCACAGAGGCCAGGAAAAATATGCCATATAAATGCTAACAATATAAATTTTTTTTGTCGCAGACACTGAAGCACAGAGGCCAGAAAAAATATGCCATATAAATGCTGAAAATATTCAATTTTTTTGGTCGCAGCCACTGAAGCACAGAGGCCATAAAAAATATGCCATATAAATGCTGAAAATATTCTGTTTTTTTTGTCGCAGCCACTGAAGCACAGAGGCCAGAAAAAATATGCCATATAAATGCTGAAAATATTCTGTTTTTTTTGTCGCAGCCACTGAAGCACAGAGGCCAGAAAAAATATGCCATATAAATGCTGAAAATATTCATTTTTTTGTCACAGCCACTGAAGCACAGAGGCCAGAAAAAATATGCCATATAAATGCTGAAAATATTCATTTTTTTGTCACAGCCACTGAAGCACAGAGGCCATAAAAAATATGCCATATAAATGCTGAAAATATTCTGTTTTTTTTGGTCGCAGCCACTGAAGTACAGAGGCCAGAAAAAATATGCCATATAAATGCTAAAAATATTCATTTTTTTGTCACAGCCACTGAAGCACAGAGGCCATAAAAAATATGCCATATAAATGCTGAAAATATTCTGTTTTTTTTGGTCGCAGCCACTGAAGCACAGAGGCCAGAAAAAATATGCCATATAAATGCTGAAAATATTCATTTTTTTGTCACAGCCACTGAAGCACAGAGGCCATAAAAAATATGCCATATAAATGCTGAAAATATTCTGTTTTTTTTGGTCGCAGCCACTGAAGCACAGAGGCCAGAAAAAATATGCCATATAAATGCTGAAAATATTCTGTTTTTTTTGGTCGCAGCCACTGAAGCACAGAGGCCAGAAAAAATATGCCATATAAATGCTGAAAATATTCAATTTTTTTGTCACAGCCACTGAAGCACAGAGGCCAGAAAAACTCAGGATTTACCTGGATTCAAATTAAACCAGTAGGGTTTGCACCCTAGTTTGTAACGGTGGTGGAGGGAGGAGGACGCTAAAGGACAGCTGTATGTGGAGTCATGAGGCGTGCAGAGAAGGACAGCTGCATGGGGAGTCAGAATCAGAAACTCAGCACAAGTCTTCCGGCGTGCAGTAACCCTCCGAGATCCACCCCTCATTCATTTTAATAAAGGTCAGGTAATCCACACTTTTGTGACCTAGGCGAGTTCTCTTCTCAGTTACAATCCCTCCTGCTGCACTGAAGGTCCTTTCTGAGAGCACACTTGAGGCTGGGCAAGACAAGAGGTTCATGGCAAATTGTGACAGCTCTGGCCACAGATCAAGCCTGCGCACCCAGTAGTCCAGGGGTTCATCGCTCCTCAGAGTGTCGATATCTGCAGTTAATGCCAGGTAGTCCGCTACCTGCCGGTCGAGGCGTTCTTTGAGGGTGGATCCCGAACGGTTCTGCCGCTGCCTTGGACTGAAAAACATTTGCATGTCTGACGTTACAGAGTGGCCAAAGTGCTTTGTCCTTGCAGGTGTGCTCGTGGCAGGATTACTGGCACCTCTGCCCCTGGAATGTTGATGAGTTCCTGAAGTGACATCACCCTTAAAAGCATTGTACAACATGTTTTGCAGGCTGGTTTCTAAATGCAGCATCCTTTCAGACTTGTGGTATGTTGGTAACATTTCTGCCACTTTATGCTTGTACCGAGGGTCTAGTAGAGTCGCGACCCAGTACAGGTCCTTCTCCTTAAGCCTCTTGATACGGGGGTCCTTCAACAGGCATGACAGCATGAAAGACCCCATTCTCACAAGGTTGGATGCAGAGGTATCCATCTCCGCTTCCTCGTTATCAAGGACTACATCATCCACGGTCTCCTCCCCCCAGCCACGTACAAGACCAGGGGTCCCCAAAAGGTCACCACTAGCCCCCTGGGAAGCCTGCTCCTGTTGGTCCTCCTCCTCCACAAAGCCACCTTCCTCCTCTGACTCCACTTCTGACACCTCTCCCTGCGTTGCAGCAGGTGCCTGGGTTCGTTCTGGTGATTCCGACCAGAAATCGTGCGCTTCCTGCTCCTCGTCACGCTGGTCTACAGCCTCATCTGTCACTCGTCGCACGGCACGCTCCAGGAAGAAAGCGAAGGGTATTAGGTCGCTGATGGTGCCTTCGGTGCGACTGACCATATTTGTAACCTCTTCAAAAGGTCGCATGAGCCTGCAGGCATCGCGCATAAGCACCCAGTAACGGGGGAAAAAAATCCCCAGCTCTGCAGATCCAGTCCTACCATCCAGTTCAAACAGGTATTCCTTGACGGCTCTTTGTTGTTGCAGCAGACGTTCCAACATGAGGAGCGTTGAATTCCAGCGAGTCTGGCTGTCGCAAATCAAACGCCTGACTGGCATGTTGTACCGCTGCTGAATGTCAGCAAGGCGTGCCATGGCTGTGTAGGACCGTCTGAAATGGGCCGACACCTTCCTGGACTGCCTGAGAACGTCCTGGAATCCTGGGTACTTTGAGACAAAACGTTGTACTATTAAAGGAAAACTATACCCCCAAAATGAATACTTAAGCAACAGATAGTTTATATCAATTTGAATGACATATTAAAGAATCTTACCAAACTGGAATATATATTTACATAAATATTGCCCTTTTACATCTCTTGCCTTGAGCCACCATTTCGTGACTCTATCTGTGCTGCCTCAGAGATCACCTGACCAGAAATACTACAACACTAACTGTAACAGGAAGAAGTGAGGAAGCAAAAGGCAGAACTCTGTCTGTTAATTGGCTCATGTGACCTTACATGTGGTTTGTATGTGTGCACAGTGAATCTTACGATCTCAGGGGGCGGCCCTTATTTTTTAAAATGGCAATTTTCTATTTATGATTACCCAATGGCACATACTACTAAAAAAGTATATTATTATGATAATGGTTCATTTACATGAAGCAGGGTTTTACACATGAGCTGTTTTACTCAGTATCTTTTAATAGAGACCTACATTGTTTGGGGGGTATAGTTTTCCTTTAAATTCAGAACATGTGCCATGCAGGGCACATGTGTTAAATTGCCCAGTCTCAGTGCTGCCAACAGATTGCTTCCATTGTCACACACCACTTTTCCGATCTTCAGTTGGTGTGGGGTCAGCCACCGATCGGCCTGTGACTGCAGAGATGACAGGAGTACAGATCCGGTATGGTTTTTGCTTTCCAGGCACGTCATCCCCAAGACAGCATGACAACGGCGTACCTGGCACGTCGAATAGCCTAGGGGGAGCTGGGGGTGCACAGGTGTGGAGGAGGAGGACCCAGCAGCAGAGGATGAAGAAGAGGAAGAAGACGAGGTAGAGAGCGAAGGAGGAGTAGAGGTGGTGGCAGAACCGCGTGCAATCCGTGGCGTTGACACCAACTCCACTGTCGTTGTTGAGCTACACATTCCCTGCTTCCCAGCCATTACCAAGTTCACCCAGTGGGCAGTGTAGGTGACATACCTGCCCTGACCATGCTTGGAGGACCATGCGTCAGTAGTCATATGGACCTTTGGCCCAACACTAAGTGACAGAGATGCGGTGACTTGGCTCTGCACATGGTGGTACAGGTGTGGTATTCCCTTTTTTGAAAAAAAATTGCGGCTGGGTACCTTCCACTGCGGTGTCCCAATTGCTACAAATTTGCGGAAGGCCTCAGAGTCCACCAGCTGGTATGGTAAAAGCTGGCGGGCTAAGAGTGCGGACAAGCCAGCTGTCAGATGCCGGGCAAGGGGGTGCCTCGCAGACATTGGCTTCTTACGCTCAAACATGGCCCTCACAGAAACTTGGCTGGGGGCAGATGACTGGGAATGGGAACTGGTGGTCAAGGTGGAAGGCGGAGTGGAGGGTGGTTCAGACGGGTGAAGGACAGCAGAGGTAGAGCAGTAAGATGCTGGACCAGAAGGAGGGTGGCTTTTAGTTTGCCTGTTGCCTTTGAGGTGTTGCTCCCAAAGTGCTTTGTGCTTGCCGTTCATGTGCCTTCGCATAGAAGTTGTACCTATGTGGCTGTTGGGCTTCCCAAGACTCAGTTTCTGACTGCACTCATTGCAAATGACAACGCTTTTGTCAGAGGCACACACATTAAATAAATCCCACACTGCTGAACTTTTTGAGGCTGGCAATCTGGCGGTAACAGTAGAAGTCGGCGGCGTTGGCGGCAATGGCGGGTGCGTTGGCCGGCTGACCACAGGTGCCGATACATGTTGTTGCCCTACTGTTCCCTGCGAGCTGTCCTCCCTGCTTCTTCTAAGTCTTATTCTCCTCCTGCCTCTCTGACTCTCCGTCTCTCCATCTGAACTATCCTCCTCTTGATCTCTTCTACTGGGCACCCATAAAACATCAATCTCCTCATCCTCATTCTCCTCAGATGCATCAATTTCTTCTACCAGCTCACAGAAGGAAGCAGCAGCGGGGACCTCCTCGTCATCACTCATTATGTCCATCTCTGTTGTGTTCTCTGCCAGAATTAAATCTGGTGTAACGTCCTCATCTCCTTCATCTTCTTCTGCCAATAATGGTTGCGCATCACTCAGTTCAAGAAACTCATGTGAAAATAACTCCTCTGACTCCAGTGAAGAAGGGGTGCCGGTGGTGGAGGAAGTGTTACGTGGGGTGCCCATAGCAGTGGAGGATGAGGATGTTGTGGTAAAGTTAGAAACGGTAGAGGATGGGGTGTGCTGTGTATGCCAGTCAACTACCTCTTCAGCATTTTGGGAGTTCAGGGTCATTGCCTTTTTAAAACTGGGCAATTTCCTAGGGCCACAGGATAGCATAGCAGCACGGCCCCTAGTGCCTCTGCGTGGCGGCCTGCCTTTGCCTGGCATTATTTTTATAACAACAACAACAACAACTCAGGTGGTGTTTCTAGAGACGGTATTATTATTGATATTTAGACAGAATGTGAACAAGCTCACACAGCTAAGTGGCAGTGGTTTGAAAATGAAGAAGAAGAACACACTGGGCAAACAAGGCCTACAAGGTCAACGTATACACTACTACAGCAGTGGATACGGAATATATTATTGCTGCCTGAAAAACGTCACTCGGTGGTGTTTCTAGATACGGTACTATTATTGATATTTAGACAGAATGTGAACAAGCTCACACAGCTAGATGGTTGTTGTTTGAAAATGAAGAACACACTGAGCAAATAATGCCTACAAGGTTAACGTATACACTACTACAGCAGTGGATACGGAATATATTATTGCTGCCTGAAAAACGTCACTCGGGTGGTGTTTCTAGAGACGGTATTATTATTGATATTTAGACAGAATGTGAACAAGCTCACACAGCTAGATGGTTGTTGTTTGAAAATGAAGAACACACTGAGCAAATAATGCCTACAAGGTTAACGTATACACTACTACAGCAGTGGATACGGAATATATTATTGCTGCCTGAAAAACGTCACTCGGGTGGTGTTTCTAGAGACGGTATTATTATTGATATTTAGACAGAATGTGAACAAGCTCACACAGCTAGATGGTTGTTGTTTGAAAATGAAGAACACACTGAGCAAATAATGCCTGCAAGGTTAACGTATACACTACTACAGCAGTGGATACGGAATATATTATTGCTGCCTGAAAAACGTCACTCGGGTGGTGTTTCTAGAGACGGTATTATTATTGATATTTAGACAGAATGTGAACAAGCTCACACAGCTAGATGGTTGTTGTTTGAAAATGAAGAACACACTGAGCAAATAATGCCTACAAGGTTAACGTATACACTACTACAGCAGTGGATACGGAATATATTATTGCTGCCTGAAAAACGTCACTCGGGTGGTGTTTCTAGAGACGGTATTATTATTGATATTTAGACAGAATGTGAACAAGCTCACACAGCTAGATGGTTGTTGTTTGAAAATGAAGAACACACTGAGCAAATAATGCCTACAAGGTTAACGTATACACTACTACAGCAGTGGATACGGAATATATTATTGCTGCCTGAAAAACGTCACTCGGGTGGTGTTTCTAGAGACGGTATTATTATTGATATTTAGACAGAATGTGAACAAGCTCACACAGCTAGATGGTTGTTGTTTGAAAATGAAGAACACACTGAGCAAATAATGCCTACAAGGTCAACGTATACACTACTACAGCAGTGGATATGGAATATATTATTGCTGCCTGAAAAACGTCACTCGGGTGGTGTTTCTAGAGACGGTATTATTATTGATATTTAGACAGAATGTGAACAAGCTCACACAGCTAGATGGTTGTTGTTTGAAAATGAAGAACACACTGAGCAAATAATGCCTGCAAGTGCACTACTATTGGTGCACTACTATGAAGAACAGCAACAGCACTGTACACGTTAAAGAACAGTAAGATAAGTAAAAGAAAAAAAAAATATATGTATATTAAAAAAAATATTTTTCTCGGGTTGGTGCTGCTGAACTACTAGGAGCAGCACAGTAGCACACCAGTCCCACTCCCCAACACTGCTAGACTAATAGCACTGGGCTTATAGTAGCAACTAGCTAAGTAAAAAAACAAAAAAGAAAATAAAAGCAGTCCTTACAAGGACTATTGGGTTATTACAGCAGTCAGCAGATGAGATCAGAAGAGATCAGTGCCCACAGCAGGCAGCTACATACAGAGCACTGCAGTAGAAGGTAGATTACTAGCCAGCAAAGCTACCCTAAAATGTCCCTCAAATCCCTGCAGACTTCTGTCCCTCCAATACAGAGCAGTATCAAGTAGATTACTAGCCAGCAAACTTACTATCAACTGTCCCTCAAATCACTAACAGCTCTCTCCCTACACTAGCTCTTGCAAGCACACACAGGCAGAATGAAAAAACGCTGCAGGGCTTCAGTTTATGTATGGAAGGGGAGTGGTCCAGGGGGTGTGGGGGTGGTCCAGGAGGGAGAGCTTCCTGATTGGCTGCCATGTATCTGCTGGTCTGGGGTGAGAGGTCAAAAAAAAGCGCCAGGTAAGGCGAACCCAAAATGGTGAACGTCGCGCGACGTTCGTGAACTTGCGGCGGACGCGAACAGCCGATGTTCGCGCGAACAAGTTCGCCGGCGAACAGTCCGCGACATCCCTATTAATCGGAAAAAAAGATAAATATATAGGTATTTTTTTCCAGAAAAGGTGGCAACCCTAGTTGGCCCGAGGCATTTGGGCAGACTTATCCTAGGATACACCCTACATCACTTTAGTGTATATTACATGTAGGTCACCTTATTTTTTTTTCCAGTTATTTTCATTGAAATGCTTCCTATCTGCTGAAAATGCTGCCTATCTCTGCTGCCTTAAGGAGGGTTGGAGTTAATTTGTCTGAGTCAAAATGAAACTAAAAGCTCCAGCTTACGGGAAATGTATTTCCTCTAAATAAAAAACACTTGAAATCATCCATCTGTTGCTGTCACGTATTCTAAGCATTTCTCTTTGTGCCAGACTCTGGCCGAGGCTGCAGTTTCCTACCAGGTATTAACATTTCATGTCCATGTTATCAAAACAAATGTAAATCAACAGGAAACCCAATGTTTAAGAGCCCACCCTGGGCATGTGTTTAACAACATGCAATGAGCCTGAACTTGTAAAATGTATTCTGCTTAAAAGATTTTTTTATTTTTTTTTGAAGAGTCGTGTTCACTTCAGTTCCATTGTACAAGGAAGGTCACGTGCACACTCAGGCCCTTCAGTACTGTTTCCGCTTGGTGCTTAGAAGCCTTAGGGAGAGGGCACCCCCAAAATGACGAGTCATCAAGTAAAGCAGGCTAGCACACACAGCGAGTTAAACCGGGGTCATACCCCTGGTGCGTTTATTGCGTCACACCTGACGAAGGGGGAATGCCCCCGAAACATTGTGACGCAATAAACGCACCAGGGGTATGACCCTGGTTTAACTCGCTGTGTGTGCTAGCCTGCTTTACTTGACACTTCAGTTGCATGACAGAGGATATAAGATGGTGAACCTCAAGTATGCCTTCAAGAAGAATGTGCCCAGAGAACGGTTATTTAAGATCATACAAGGTAAACAGATACAGGTATGGGACCTGTAATCTGGAAACCCATTATACAGAAAGCTCCAAATTACGGAATGGTCGTCTCCCATAGACTCCATTATAATGAAATAATCCAACATTTAAAAAAATATTTCCTTTTTCTCTGTAATAATAAAACAGTATCTTGTACTTGATCAAAACTAAGAAATAATTAATCCTTATTGAAAGCAAAACCAGCTTTTAGGGTTTATTTAATATTGACATGATTTTCTAGGAGATGTAAGGTATGAAGATCCAAATTATGGAAAGATCCATTATGTGGAAAATCCCTGGTCCAGAGCATTCTGGATATTAGGTTCCATACCTGTATTGTAGAGGCAGCTGGTGGTAGGGATCGTGAATCTAAAGAAAGAAGTAAGGAAAGAGATGTTTCAGCAGGGATGTAGGCCCAGGCTCTCCTGTGTATTGATGAGTTACTGTCTATATACAGGTTTTCCTGGAATATTTTTGTTTAAAAAAGATACAGCATAAGACTGGCCTTCTCCTGAGGACACATTCACTAGGAGACCACTGAGTGACATCTGTGCCCTTGTTAATTAACCTCAGAGATATACCCAAATCCCCTGGCAAGGACTAAGCTGTGAGGAAGGCTCCAAGAAACATGTTGGTGGGTGGAAACATTTCTCCCATTTTCTTCCACAGTTCACAAGAACATTCATACACCCTTCTTTTCTTGAACCTTCTCTTGACCCTCAATACTTCCAGCCTAACCCCCATGTCTTGCTCCTCTACTTTCACTTCCACCACCTGCCAACCCCATTAACCTGCTCAAGACCTTCTTCACCTAACACAGTCAGAGCTCTTTTCTCTTCATCCCATGACAAAACAATACTTGTCGAGCAAACTGAGTGGAAATTTCGGTACAGCCTATTCATTATAGTGAAGCACAATCTATGGACTTAATCTATGGACTCAATCTATGGACTCAGCATGTCTGGGAAGGAAGTGTTTGTATTTGTTTGTACTTGTTTTGTCCTGGTACACTTTGACCTATCCCTGTGTCTTCATTGACTTTTCATAATTCCCTACTAACCTACTTGGCAGTATACTGTACAAGTTGGGCTAAAAATATAGGTGTTTTATTGTTTCAGAGAAGATCAGTTTGTTCTTTTGTAAGGTTGTATCTAGAAAATATTATGTTGTTGTGTGTGCATATGTTGGTTTTTCTCTATAACAGAAGGAAGGATGTTATTATCTGTTCCACATTCTCTCTCATAACATTAACCAAACCTGATCAACTATGGCTGGATTAGGCCCTTTTCTTTCCGCCAAGGTCCCCCTGTATAACTTTTATCTGCTGGAGGACCTTTGTTAGTTTATCTGAGCATTCTCATATTCCTGGACTATACCATGTGGGTGGCACCAAACCTAAATACAAATGTGATAGTGTATTTGGGTATTGAAGGAGTAGAAAACAGCCAGAGGATGAATCCTGAAGTGGAAACATTACATTTGGGGATTTAGGAGTCCTTTAAATCCAGCAAACCTGCAGCAGGCTTTGCAGCTTTTATAAAATGATTCTCTTGCAAACAAATGCAAAGCACGAAGCTCTTGTCTTGACTTCAAGGAAATGGAAACTATCGCCACATTTGCCACTAACAGCAGATACACAGGAAAAACATGTAAATTAAGAACTGCAAGAAACAAATTCCCTACTTCTATAGTAAAGCAATAAATCCAGCAGCACTCTGATATGTGATTAAATTATTTATTCATGCCATTAGCGGAGCGATGTTTAGGGCTATTCCAGCCCTTTCTCTACTTCTGTCACCTGCCTGACCAACTCATGAGTGCTGATAACACAGAGGGGTCATGGCATAAAATGTATTTTTACTCTACCATTGTAATATGTAACAATCATTTTATTGGTCAGCAGCAGTAAAGCTTATTTTAAGAAAAATCTGATGGGTTGTTGTGGACTTCTGCCTTAGAGTATTGTTTCTTTTCCCCTGCAGTGTGGAGGAACTAGGTCTGACTTTACTCTTCAATTAAATGGTTAACTCTTGTTTATAAAACCAAATGATCAATTTCTTTATTTATTCAGAACTCCATTAACAGACAAGAGAAGTAAATGAGTAATAGAAGGTGGCTCTGCTGCTGTATCACTTGACAACTTGAACAGCCATAGGCGTTTATTTACTGTGGTGCTGCAAAGTGTCAGTGAAAATCACCATGGTTTCTACCCTCAATGGAGTGTGCTCATGTACATGGTGTGTGGCGCCCCTAAACATTTCAAGACAGAGTGTGTACCCCCCAGCATTTAATAACAGGCAGAATGTGTAACCCCCCAGTACTTCAGAGTGTGTGCCACCAATATTTCATGAAAGGAAAAATTCATGGCCCCCAGCATTTTGGCACAGACACAGTATGTGGCCCCACCATTTCATAACAGGTCATGTTTTAAATTCAGTGTCCTGTTAAATGGAAAACATTCATAGTTCTATGTCATATTTTTAATAAGGAACGTCTTCCTCTTAAATTGTTGCTCTTCAAAATTTACTAAGCGCCTATAAATATAATCAACCCAGTCTAAGACGTCCTTGAGAAAGGTCAGGAACGGCATGTGATTCCCTCGTGTGGCCATCTGATTGGTCAGAATGTAGTTTTCCAGACGGTAGATCTGCTCCATCCCCATCTGCTGGAATGTCTTTGTCTGGTCTTTGCCAGAGTTCTTCTTGGTTAGAATGATGAAGGGCAGTATCTCTAAGAACACAAGACGGCACAGTCCAGTTCAGGTTTTATTTATGGCAATTGTGGTGTTTATAAAAAGGGCCTGTAGGTGTCACTGTGCACAAGAGTTATACTGTGTACATAGTACTTTCTAGACTGCTTAAAGGTATAAGAGTTCAAGCTACTGTTGTAGTGTAATGGCTGCATGAACCTGCTAATAAAGCATTGTTATACTCTACTCAGAATACAATAAATTGGCTACGAGATGTCTCTTCTACCTCTGCAGCAGCCTGCAGCTTTTCTTCCAAACCCTGGTGAGCCTACCATACCTTTTACTGCTTGGATCCGTATGTTTGAAAATCACATTATTGCTGCTGACCAATGGGAGATTTCTGCTGCTACAAAGCTTTACTTATTAACTGCCTGGGAGCAGAGGGACAGCGTATATTCTATACATTACCTGATGAGACTTATGAAACTGCTCTTACTGCTACAAAGAACTTTTTCATGCCAAGAGTAAATGTGGTGGCTGAAAGATATAAATTCCACCAACATGGACAATGTAATGGCGAATCCACAGAACAATTTGTAGCAGCTTTGAGAGAGCTGGTTGTTATCTGTGAGTTTGGGATCTAACAGATGAAATGCTAAGAGACCAAATGTTGGAAAAAACAAACTCACCTCGCATTAGAGAGAGACTGCTCCTAGAGCAGGATTTAACCCTTGCAAAGGCTATGACAGTTGCTAGCCAAATTGAAACAGCAGTGGCAGAGGCTAAAACACTAAGTCAGGGAACTGCTGGGAATGTACAAACTGTGAATTCAGCACTGTGGCCTAATAATGCACAGGCAAAATACAGTGCTAAGGTAAGGGATTCACTACATAACCGTGCAGCTTTCACTGTGGTTCATCACAACACACTGCAAATTTTGTCACATGTCCTGCAAAAGCTGTACAGTGCCGCAAATGCAAAAAAGTAGGACATTTTTCTAAGATCTGCCGTAGTTCTGCTAAAGATGTTCATGAAGTCCCTACTACAAATGTCACAGTATTAAGTGTGGATAAAGCTGGTACAGTTATTCCAGACAAGTTTATATTCACTGTCAGTGTCAGTACTGCTTCTGCTGACAAGGGACACTCCATTAACCTGATGCTTGATTCAGATTCAGCTGTTTCTATAGTATCAAAGAATATTTTCTTGAAATACTTTGCAAAAGATCTGCTTGTTACACCTGCCCTGAAACCGGTCAGTTACTTAAAGGATCCAATCCCTGTGCTTGGTTGCTTGCCAGTGACTGTACAATTTGAATCAAATACTGCAAAATGTGACTTTTACATTGTGAATAAGGGAACTGCTATACTTGGAAGGGATCTCTTTGCTGCATTAAACCTACAATTAGTTGATGGTCTCATTACTACAGCACCCAGGGGCGTAACTACAGAGGAAGTAGACCCTGCAGCTGCAGGGGGGCCCCAAGAGGTATAGGGGCCCCATGAGTCCTTCATTTATATACAATTTCAATAAATATTGGTAAAACAGGACATTTTGGGGGCCTAAAAATAATTTGCTGTGGGGCCCAGTGATATGTAGTTACTCCACTGACAGAACCAGTGCCTGTCACATAGTCAGTGTCTACAATTTCACCACAAAGCAACACTTCACTGGGCTGTGCAAAGAACTTTGTACACAAAGATAAGTTGTGACCAGATGTAAAACCAGTATGCCAGAAATGGAGGCGATTGCCCTACTCCATAAGGGAGACTGTCTCACAGGAACTAAAGAAACTGGTAGAGTAATATGTGATTGAAAAATCAGAATCCTCCGAATGGGTTTCACTGATTGTTGTAACAATGAAGAAAACTGGAGGTATTCGATTGTGTGTTGATCTCCGTGAACCTAATAAAGCAGTTGTTATGGATAATCATCCATTGCCACACATAGAGGAAATATTTTCAGAATTCTGAGGAGCAAATTTGTTTTCTACCCTGGATCTTCAGAGTGCTTATCATCAAGTATTACTGCATGAGGAAAGCAGAGACCTCACTGCATTTATCACCCATGATGGTTTGTTTTGGTTCAAGCGTGTACCTTATGGACTGGTCTCAGCACAAAGTTGTTTTCAAAGACTGATGTCTTCTATACTCCATGACATACCTGGTGTACAATGCTACTTGTATGATATAACTGTCTATGCTCCAACTATGGATCTTCATGACAAGTACCTAAATAAATTTCTGAAATGTATTTATTCTGCAGGACTGAAACTGAACCTTTCCAAATGTCACTTCAGACAAACTCAGCTGTCATTTCTGGGTCATATATTTTCACAAGATGGATTACTGCCTGACCCTGGCCATGTCAATGCTGTTACACAAGCACCTACTCCATCTGATTTCCAGACCTTACGAGCTTTCTTAGGTCTTACTTCATTGTATTCAAGTTTGTTCCCAAATATGCTTCAGTTGTGGAGCCACTTAGAGCACTACTTTAAGTCTGGTGTGGTCAGAGTCTACTCAACATAGCTTTGAAATGCAGAGAAAAATGTTGCATATGCTTCGAGAACACTTACAGAGACAGAGCTTAAGCATTCAACTGTTGAAAAAGAAGCTCTAGTTCTAGTTTGGGCAACAGAAAAATAGAGAACCTACCTATGGGGTAGAGAATTTACCTTATGCACTGATCATAGCCCTTTAACTACTCTGCTTACAACAAAAGGACTAGGAAGAGCTGGAATGCGTATATCTAGATGGTCAGCAAGGCTACTGAATTTCAACTACAAAATGCAATACAAACCAGGTTTGAAAAATGTTACTGCTGATTGTTTGTCACGTTTACCTTTACCTGCAGCTTCTGATACACTGGATGAGGATATAGAAGTTGTAGCATTGACTGATTTACTATCGTCTACAGTTACAGCTGCTGATTTTAAGCAAGCTTGCCTCACATGTCCAATTCAAGTAAAACAATGGGACATCTTACAAAGCAAATGGCCAAATGCTGAGAACAAACTCAGTCCTGATCTTCAACCTTACTATAGGATTAGACTTGAACTGTCATTAGTAGCTGGCTATGTTGTCCGTGGAGCTCACCGCTTTGAGAGAAAAGCGCATACAACTTGCACATGAGAGTCATCAAGGAATTGTATGTACTAAACAAAGACTACGAGAACTATACTGGTGGCCAGCAATGGATGCCAATGTGGTAACTGCCATTCATACGTGTGTTACTTGTCAGAATCATGACAAAACAGCTATCACACATACACCACCACTTCAGCCAGTACCATTCCCTGATTCAGCATGGGAAAAACTTGCTATTGATATTGTCGGTCCTTTTACAGATGCTCCTATAGACTGTAGATTTGCTATAACCTTGTTGGACTATTACAGTAAATGGCCTGAAATTGCATTTGTTTCTCATATAACATCAGCTACAGTAATAACATTTCTGTCTACAGTCTTCAGCAGAGAAGGTAATCCAAAGGAGTTAATATCAGACAATGGACCACAGTTTGTCTCATCTGAGTTTGAAGAGAGAGGAATATTGTGCATAGGAAATCTTCAGTGTATTACCCACAAGCAAATTGAGAAATCGAGCGAAGTCTGAAAGAAGCACTACAGACAGCAAATCTTACTGGGAAATCTTGGAAAGTATTTACAACAGAGTTCCTACATATCTACAGAGCAACGTGCCATGCAACAACCCAATCATCTCCAGCTGAATTATTACATGGCAGACAGATGCGCACTAAGTTACATGTTGCAGAGATCAAACTTGCACAAAATACTGTGCCTACAAAATCATCTACTGCTGACATTGTCAAACGTCAACAAGTTAAATGCAAGACGTATACTGACAGAAAATGTGGTGCAAGATACTTTCTAGACTGCTTAAAAGTGATAGAGATGAAAGTTACTGTTGTGTAATGGCTGCATGAGCCTGCTAATAAAGCACTGTTATTCTCTACTCATCTTTGGCTATCAAAACATAATATGGCACTGCTACCATAAGGTAAGCTGAGAAATTTACCTCAGGTCGCAGCAGCCCCCAACATTCCAAATTATGATGCCCTACACCTGATCTGGCATTTCAAATGGTATGTATTGGGTGCAAGATGGGGGCAGGATCAGAAAGACCACCTCAGGGCAACAAGCACCCCCTAAACGCCCCTGGATGGGGTTTGTTCATCTTGCAGAAGCTAGAAGCAATTACAGATCTGAACTTTAGGGAAGGTAAATATATTTGGATAGCATTGGGTCGCGCCCACAATAAAGGAGCCCTAAACACAGAATCTGACTGTTTATATTCTCTGTATTCCTGATTCTGACTCCTGATACATTCTTCGGAGGTTAAACAGCCCATTGATAAACACTGATTTGACAGAGAATGAATAGTGAAAAAAGTAGAGAAAATAAAGGCATGGGGATTAGAGGTGTCTTGACTTGTGGTCATCTCCACCCCTCCCTTGTGCAAACCAGTTCAGGTGGATCAATGAGGTCCAATATTAATAAATAGCTAGAATAGTGTGTAAAACTTCACCTTTAATATTATAATTTAAAACCAATAATCAAACACACTGGGCCATGCCCACACAGCAAACCAGAAAAAAACATTAATACAGACTCACTGCTCCATACTCCATAATATTCTAGCTATTTAGTAATATTGGACCTCATTGATCCACCTGAACTGGTTTGCACAAAGGAGGGGGTGGAGATGACCACAAGTCAAGAAACCTCTAATCCCCATGCCTTTATTCTCTCTTCTTCTTTTTTTTTGGGAGATATATTCAAACTTCCTGTTCGTTACTGACTGTAGCTCTAATTCCGCTATCAGAGAATGAATAGTGGCAAGAAGGACTCAAGCAAAGGGAAAGGTGAAGAAAGAAGAGTGGGACAAGAACAAGGTTAGAAGTGAATTCAAATGATACATTTCTGCCCCAGTGGTGAGGAAATATCAGCCCATAGAGTAACGCTGGTGCAACTAACCCTATGAACAGTGTAAAAATGCAGATTAGGGGACAATTAGGTGGTGATTAGTTGCCCTTCTCTGCCCAAACAGCCCTGTTGCTGTTTGTGAGGTGAGTGCCACAGAAAATAATAAAACCCAGTTTGAGCTACTAAACAGCCTGTGGGACATAGACCTGAAATGAAGACAAAAGCTACTCAGTATTTGCATCTGCTAACACTTTATTTGAAAGGAGAGGTATAAGGAGTTGCAACCAAATTTCTGGATAAGATAGTCAAGTGATTTCCAGAATAAAGACATTCGGTTTAACGTCACAATAAATAAGTGGCATAAATATCAGAATAGACAAACAAAGAAGCCGTGCTGGGAACATGAATACTTGTGTGATTTAACTAATTAAATCAGAATTCTACATTCTGTACAAAGGAAGAATAGGGGGTTGTGCAGAGGGATTTTGATGCCCTTAGACAGGACCTGACCATATGATGCACTAGAAACCAATAAAACATATTTATAGCCAACTACCATAAGTCTTACCCACTAAAGCCTATGGGGATATTTGCTAACACAGATATCAAGTTACTCCATTGAAGTTACTACTTGCATCCAAATAGAAATGAGATAATGTACTACAAGATAGAAAATGAAAGCTACAGCCTGATTGGTGGCTATGGGTAACTGGTGTATTTTAGCAGCTGTATCAGTAAATCAGCCCCCGTGATCCATTGGATTAATGGCTTTCAACAGCCTACGCCCCAGTCTCTAAAATCTCTACCCTTAAGATAGCCTTTTTGTCATTTGACATTGTGGCTAAAACTTTCACATGGCCACAATGAACTTCCAAGGACTCTCCGTTCCTGGTGACCTCAACAAGTTTCTGATAAAGACCTGGTTTTTCAGTGTCACAAATCTCTTTATAAAGGGCATGGTCGGCCTTACGTCTTTTCTCAGTGATCAGTGCACCAAAAAGTATGTTGTGTATGTTATAATCAAAAGGGTTAGAAAACAGGATGGCTACAGTGTGAGTTCCAGAGAAATGATAAGTCAGGACTCCAACGCTTCCACAGGCCGTTGATGGTGTTTTCACAAATATACAGTGGTCCACGGTGCCAGGAGAGATGGTGGGAGGTGGCGGACAATACACAAAGCCACTATCACAGTATGTGCTGCAATAATGATAAAAAAATGCTGTAGTTCTCACAGTAATTAGTACAATGCCATGAGCCAACATTCCAACATTAAAGTACTCATCAAATGTAAAGGATCTGCAGATAAAGCCATCAGAATTTCACATTTTGTTGCACCGTGTCCAGACACATTTGTAGTGCTAAATCCTGTCTCTACATTACAGATGAGCACCAGCAGCCAGCAAAAACAATAAATCAGATGATTGATGGCTTTTAAAATTCATAATTATGACTTTTAATCTCATAATACTGACTTTAAAAAGTCAGAATTATGAAATTTAAAGGGGACCTGTCACCCAAAATTATTCCAAATCCTATTTTATCACATTAGTCAAGCAAAATAACTTTAATTACACTGTATAAATTATTTGAATCTTGTTTCCTTCAGTCTGGGAATTCATAATTATAACAAGCAGGCAGGAGTCATTTTGTGACACTGTTATTAAGACAAGTCTTGTATCATCTCAGAATCTTGTTTGTGCAGCAGAATGGGGGACCTGATGTCCATCCCCATGTCCTGGTTACACAATTAAACGGTGAAGAGAACGAGGGAATGTGGGGAGAGCAGTGACATGTAGGAAGTGCTGAATGGAAAGTGAAAGTAATTGTCTGCCTAAAGCATAGAGGAGGGGCAGGCAATATTTGACAGTTGGGATTTTTAAATGAGTTTACAACAGCTATGAATGCTTTAATAATATAAAAAGTTGGATATAATGTTTAATTTCAAAAGGACTTTTATTATACATCTTTTTTATGTCTGGGTGACAGGTCCCCTTAGTTATTAATTCTGAATTTTAATCTCATAATTCTGATTTTTAATCTCATCATTCTGAAATTGAAACTCATAATTTTAAAGTCAGAATTATGAGTTTAAAGGTCAGAATTATGAGATTAAAAGTCATAATTATGAGATTGGAGGTCTTATTTATCAAAGTCTGAATTTATCTGAGTATTTTAATGAAAATCCAACCAAACTAGAATCCATTGTTGGACTATTTTTTTCGGATTTTTGCTCAAAAAGACCGAAATAGTAGCTAATTCCAGCGCAGACCACAGAAATTTCCAAGTAGGAAAGGGACCTCTCCCATTGTCTTAAATACAACCTCAGTAGGTCTGAGACGCTGGATTTTTGGATTTGGACTTTTTCAATCCCTGGGGTATAATAAATCTTGAAAAAACTTGAATTATTATTATTATTATTATTATTATTATTATTATTAAAAAGTCAAAAATCATCCAAGCCCCGGAGCTCTAGATTGTG